>CM060845.1:20517500-21717500 GCA_030762175.1 Metallyticus violacea
ATTTTTGGTCTTAGGTAAATCCCCACTCCTAATAATCTAATTTCGCATATTTTAAAAAATATTTTTACTGTTTTAGTTCAATTGCATTTACAGAGTTCTGCTGAGGAAAAAAAATTAAAACTGATAAAGCGATTTTTAAATTTTCGCTCTAGGCTAACCTCCACTCTTTTTCGATTTTCTAGTACACCCCGCACTCCTAAAAGTTCAATTTCCCTGATTTTCAGAAACTGTTTTTCTTATTTTATTCCAATGGCATATATCGAGTTTTGGTGAGAAAAAACAAAAATTGCCGCTAGAGGAATTTTGAAATTTTCGCTTTAGGTTAACCTCCTATCCCCAATGATTCAATTTTGCTGGTTAGAACTCGATATTAATTGGTCGTTACATACCGAGTTTCAAAAAGTGTGGCCGCTAAAGCGTTAATACACACATACACACACATTTTAAAAAATGCGTTTTTATCGAAATCAAATCAAATAATGCGCTAATTTATGTTTTTCAGACTTCAAATGATTTGCAATATCTGATCGTTACCATGAGCCACGGAAAACACATTTTGTCTTTATGTATATATAATACCGAACTTCTTATCTCTTTAACAGTCACCAAGCAGTTGTTGACTTGCAGTTTGTTGTCCGATCGAATTCAAATTAGCACCTGATTCGCAAACAATGAGCAAATCAATTTTAAAATTGTGTTATGATAGCTCGACAATGGGCTCCTTTATGAAATATTTCCAAAATCCGTTATTGTTTCGATATACAGTAAACAGACATAAATGAATGTGGCATTGCTTGAAGCAAAAACCAGTATTTATTCATAGCACTTTCGGGTAAGGAGACAGAACGACTGCAATCTGTGGGATATATGCCATCGATTACAAAGTTAACTTGCCTTTACAAGCTGAAAGCAGCTGCAACCGTAGCGAAGAAACCAGACTTGTTACGATAAGGTAAACAGTGTTAATATGGAGTAAAATCACTTTTTTTAATGTTGTGCTTTTATGTTAAACTGACGCTAAACTAACGTAACTTAATGCATCAAAAAGTAACATTTATTCTAACAAGAACAGTATACAAAAAGTATTATTATGTAATAACATTATATTTTGTACGCTCTATTAATATTTTCTTGTTCTTGTTCTTGTTCTTGTTCTTGTTCTTGTTGTTGTTGTTCTTCTTCTTCTTCTTCTTCTTCTTCTTCTTCTTCTTCTTCCTTCTTCTTCTTCTTCCTTCTTCTTCTTCTTCTTCTTCTTCTTCTTCTTATTATTATTATTATTATTATTTGTTAAACGTACACTGAACTGTTCTAACTTAACATAGCGTATGCAAAAATAACATTTATTCGATTAAGAATAGTATAGAAAAATTATGAAGCTTACAAAAAATAAAGTAATCAGTTATAGAGTGATATTTTATATTCCATTATTATTATTATTACTATTATTATTGTTGTTGCTTTTGTTAAACTTAAATTAATCTAACTGAACCTAACGTATGAAAAATTGACATTTATTGGATTAAGAATAGTGAACAAAAAAGAATTATTATATAGTAATATTATTTTATATGCTCTATTATTTCTTTGTTAAACTTAAACTAACCTAACGTATGAATTATTTCATATATATTTTTAAACAGAAATTAATCTAATGTAGGAAAAAGTAAAACTTGACTAAAATTAGTGTAGAAAAATTATGAAGATTAAAATAAAAAGTAACGTGTTATGGAGTGATATTTTTTTATGTTCAATTATTTTCTTGTTAAACTAAACTATCCTAACTTAACTCAACCTCACGAATAAAAAATAGGATAGAAAAAAGTATTTCTATGTAGTAATATTATTTTTAAATGTTATATTATTTATTTGTTGAACTTAAACTAAACTGACATTATGTATGAATTAGTTTTTCTTATACTTCATGAAACTCGCGTCTCTTTATTTTTATTTCCATCATTTACACAACACACTCAATTTCGGTAACCAGCGCGCCATTATCATTTTTACAGCCATGACATAATGGAACAATTTTAAAAGGGAAAAGCGTCGTTAAATGTATTACAGGTACTCTTTTGTAATGAATTTAATAAACATTTACATAAACTATTCTAACAACGAATGCTGAGATGTGATGTGTAGGTTAACCATAGCACAAACGGCGTATTTCTTCGTCTTTGTAATTAGTTAAAAAATATTTTCTCAGTTCAATCGGATATTTAGGTCACTAATAAATAAATAAATAGCTATAAGGGAGGTTCTCAAGCAACAATCTTTTAATTATACGTGAAACTGCTGTACTGATAAGACACTGTGGTCATTGTTGTATTAATACCTTCAATGTACACGCATCTCTGTCCATGTCCAGTTATTGTATCTTATTTCCTCTGGTCCGCCCCAGGATAAGCGCAGAAGCATATAATATTTTTCGACAGTGCATATCAGCTTTCGATAGACGGATATAGAAGTGACTCAGGGATGGAAATAAACCCTCACATTGCCGAAAGCGCACCCTCTTATTTCCTTATTTTTCCTACTACGCAAATGGCTGGACACTAGGGACCTACTCCAAGCCATAATCCCTATAAACTTTTACATCATAGATTCTAAGCGCAGGGAATTTAGAATAAATCAAATAATGCAATGAACTGTTAATGGAGTTAAGTTGGTACTACTGCAGTAAAGTAGAACTCCCCAGTCCCGAGCGGCAGATTGCGGACTCCGTTTGTGTGATCGCAAGAAAAAGTGTAAATGTTATATGTATTAATATTTTGTTAAAGGTAATGTAACCTATGAGTTGTTCTTCGTAACTTTCTGACTGCAATTCGTTGTTCCTTATTACAAAACCGAGTTATTCACTTTTTACCAATATTGTGTTATTGGAATTCGCAATTAATTTATATACAGAGGGTACCAAAAATACATCAAGCAAAGATAAAAACTGTGTTAACGTAACAAAATGAATTCACACAAACAGAAAATGATGAGCACTAATCATCTTAGACTTTTACAGCTACAACAGTTACTCAAAATGCCCACCATCGGCGTCGATACACGTCTTAGTATGTTTAACTGCTGATTGAGCAAAGTTTGCGAAAGTGTCCTCAGCGGTTGCAGCACACGCCGTTTCAATTTCTTCTCGAAGTGCTGCCTGTGTAGCTGGTCTTCTGCGGTAGAAGAGCTCATTAAGAGTTCCCCATAGGTAGAAGTCCAACGGAGTTAGATCCGGTAAACGCGGTGGAAACTCAATTGGACCTCTTCGTCCTATCCAGTGCCTTGGAAGATTGTCATCAAGGTACGCACGTACTTTTCGGTGGTAATGTGGTGGTGCACCATCCTGTTGGAAGTAAAATGTTCAGGTACACTGGGTCAGTTACTGTTCATTCAAAAAAGAATGGTGCAATTAGACCTCTAGATGACAACCCACACCAAACATTACTTCCAGGTAAATTAATAGCCTTTTCCAAAATAACATGTGCATTGTTTGTACACCAGTAGACACAGTTATGCCGGTTAACAGTTCCGTTCAATATAAATTGTGCCTCTTCGACCAAACTCCTTTCCATACGAAAGCCTCATCCTCTTGCACCATGTTCCGAAACCACTCATAGTACTGCATGCACCTATCAGGGTCATCTTCATTTAATACATCCAAAAGTCTTGGGATGAAAACTTTCAACTTTGCTGCTTTAATAATAGGACGTACGCTGGTTCTACTAATCCCAGTCTCACGTGGACATTGCTTTGTAGATTTCTGCGGTGAGTACTCAAAACGTTCCAAAACCATAGCCCAGGACGCAGAGCTTGTTGCTGTGTGAGGTCTCCCAGATCTGCCCTTGTGAACATCGCATACGGTACCGCGAGTCTCAAATTTGTCTCGAATGGTTGCAATTGTTACTCGCGTTGGCGATTCTGTTCTGTACACACATTTCTATTACCTTTGAACTGCAACAATATTCTCGGTCTTCCAACACCACTTATAAACTGCTTTCTGGTATTCAAACAATAATCTTTGTTCCATTTTGTTGTAGCAACGCTAGCATAACGTAATATGAGTCATCTGTTTACAGAACATCGTACGATAATCTTGACTTCATTTGTTCATTGTCAATTTACCTGTCACGTAGAAACGCTATCATGATATATGTGAGTCACATCTGTTTACAGAACAACATACTACACATTACTGTTGTTTTTCGGTTCAATTTTGAAATATATTAAATAGATTACTGCTGTTAAAGTGCGTATACATTTGACACCTTCGGTACACTCACTCACTCACTCACTCACTCACTCACTCACTCACTCACTCACACACACACACACACACACACACACACACACAAAATAATGGTAACATCGGGTGAATCATAGAACCTGGTGGACCCAGTGATTTGCTGCGGCGAGGGTAGGGCTGACCAATCCGTAGCTTCTTTTTGCAAATATAAATTAATACAGAATACTACCCGTTGCCTTAATGAAATTCGCAATTAATTCATATATACACACACGCAAATCTTTACGTTAACCCGGGCAAACCCTAGAAACCGGTGTACCCAATTGTTTGCTGCAGCTCCGTACGACTTGACCGCCTTCACTCCCGTCCTTTCCGTAAATGTAAATTAAAGGGGCGCATAAATACCTGTTTTGATGCCAAATCTCCCTTAATTCCAACAGAAAAAGAAACATAAATATCAACTTATAGCGCATTGTGTGCGTGGTATGTTAGGGAGTAAATCATTGGAATGGTGGCAAATCTCCTTTAACTCCGGGAAGAAAAAAAAAAAAAAAAAAAAAAACAGCGGGATGATAGGATTCCAGCAACTATCTGCACAACTATAGCATGACGCTCTAACCGTCTGAGCTATCATGCCGTTGCTATTGAAAGTCTTATTATCTAAATATATCTGTGGAAGTTAACACTATCTACGGCACGCTACCTTCGGCTCTCTTTGCTGTCGCTCGGCACTACAGCTCTACCAGACCAGCAGTTCCAGCAGACTCGGTTTTTCTTGCTATAATGGATAAGTTATACGCATGCGCACATCTTGACTTTTCATTATTTTTATACATTTCAGACGAGGTCACTTAGATCGCGATTGTTGGCTTCCAGAATACTTTACCGTTAAAGTAATGACGGGTTACATTATTAGTGTTTCAATTATTACACCTCATTAACTCACAACTTACATTGTTAAGCCTCCCATATGCCACAATATTATTTTTATAACAAATATATAGGCACAGTCAGATAAAATATTCTAATGTATTCCAGTTTGAATCTACATTAGCATTAGATAAAAATTACCCAAGTTAAATATGTTTAACAAAAACTAATTAGGGAATTTCTTTCTCTAAATAGACACAAGAAAAATAAATAAACACAAAGTAACACACCAATTTCAACCGTTTTGCTTAATGCGACGTTAGCTAGCAAGTTCAAAGAGCACAGCCTCTCGCGAAACTCGTGAACACATTATGATCTAAGCTGATAGCTTATCAAATCGCTCGTTTAGCAGGTACCTCATTAGGGGAGTTCCAGCTCGACCTACCTTGGCCTCCTGTAAATATTCCCTAGCGGTAAGCAAACAGGGGCGGCAATGAAGATATAGTCCGCATGACAAGCTGGTGATAAACTCCAGCTGTTTAGCTGCGCTGTCAATATGGATCACAGCAATATCTATATAATCAGTGACGGCTAGTAATAATAATTTACTGTGCCAGCTGTTTGACATTGGTTTAATGGAAAATATTAGATATTAAAAATAACTTTTCTGTAAGTTGTGAGATCTATTAAGGCCGCCGCACACCGGGCATTGTACTAAGTAACTATACCACAGAGTGATTTATAAAGAACTAATACATCTCTTTATTTATTCGGAAGGAAATTCACGCAATGTCCCGAGTTTAGCGTCAAATTAAGCGGATATTTGGGAGTTTTGATCCCCTGTCACGAAATGTGCAGATGTTTGCCATTTATTCCTTATGCCTTTGTGTTTGGCAGATATTTTCGATATTTTGTTTTAGTCACTGTGAAAATGCAGTACACATTAAATCTACGTTCTTCCTTGTGAAGCGATACTGCATTATGAATTCAATTACAGCTACTTGAAGGACATATCAGAGAGAGACATTTCCTCAAAAGAAACACAGTGCTGGCACTGGTAAACAAATGGCCAGATAAGGATAAAAGAGAGAAGTACTACCTTTCATTGTGCAAAATCCTGGTGTATTGTCCATTTATGCAGCTATGTAAACGCATAGAACTCATGCTATTAGACACTGCTGTATTTTCATTGAATTTGTCTAGCAACTGGACGATGCAGAGCTCGGTCATGGATATTTGCAACAAAATGGCATATATCAAACCAATACATGGCGCTAATTGAAAGTTTCTTTGACGACCGGACAAGTTCTAAGAACCTGTGGTCACACCTGTTTTCGCATGCGAAGCTTCTTTTGAATGACAAGCACAGTTTACGATTGAAATCAGTTTCTTGGTTTTCCATGTCGAGGCAATAAAAACATTTGCGGCGTGGTATCGGTGTGCCTGGCAATGGGAGGAAGGGGTCCTTCTTTAACAAGAGAAGAGAACCTTTAAAGGCAAATCGTATCGTCGTAAGACTTTCTACAGGCAGCAGAAGGCCCAGCATGTCCGTCCGAGAGAGAGAGAGAGACACATCACGCACAGTGTGTGCACTGTCAACCATAGTATTACAGAAACATAACTTGAATATTACTTATTAGTCAACAAGACATATCTATGTACATACACCAACAATTATAATATTAAAATCCTGATCGTAATTGTAATATTGGTCCCATTGATTATTGTGTCACTCTTGACCTTGTTAAACAATATCTGAAGTGAAATACAATTATTATAATAATTGCCATCAGATGCAATCATTATTATAAAAATATGAATTTTTGAGACAACATTTCCTGCTTCAACACTCGGAGAAAAAAAAACGGATACTTTTATATTGGCTTGTACATTGCAATATATTTGCTTGTCACAAAATATTATGATAAGTGTTTATTGTCGTGGAGACGTGTATGTTGAAAGTTTTTTGTTTTATAAACAAGTCATTGTAATGAAATATTCCTATTATGTGTAAAAAATGTGTCTTAACTATTTTGTGCTTCATTACCGTTATTTCTTTATTTCTACACGCTCTAAATGTAAATAGGGTTATCACATTTCACCTTAACAATTTGAGCTGCAGATGTTACTCAGGCTGTAGCCCTAATGTAATTGCAAATGTAATGAATAAGAAGCACAGTCTATGATACCTTAAAAGTTCACAGAAACCGTAGAATAAACCAGAAGACCAGGTTTGGGTCGTCTAAGAGCTGCAAATCAAAATGAAGACAGGTATATGATGTTGACAGTTCTTAGGGAGCGCAATCTGTCAGTTGCGACTGTAATGAATGTATGGTGTTTAACGCCCGTTTTTGCTACAGAGGCACCACAGACGGTCGCAGTAACTGTAGCCCAGCAATTTGTTAACATGCATGGATGCCTGATTTTACCTGCAACTGGTCCCAGTTAGCTGAATGCACCGAGTCTAACAATTGAGTTTCGCAAATGATCATAGGGGTTGGAGAAATGAACAGTAGGGCTGTGTTCTGTTCACAGACGAGTGCTGTTTCAATCTCACCTGGTGGACGTGAAAGAGTTTGGAGAAGGAGGGGAGAACGATTTATACAATTCTGCATTTCCGAAAAGCTACCTTTGGAGGTGGTGGAGTGATGGTTTGGGCAGAAGTGTCTATGGAGTACTGAGTTAGTTTTAGTAGAAGATGGAAGTCTAACTGCTAATAGGTACATAAATGAATGTTTGGTTAATTATGTTGTGCCATTTACATTCGATAATTTTCCTTGACAACATTGCCCACATTTGCCCGTATATGTTTTACCGTGGCCAGCAAGGAGTCCCGTCATGAATCCTGAACAGTATGGGACATGCTGGAACGGAGTATTAAGACAAGACTACGTTGCCAGAAACTTTACTCATATACTTCATTTAATTAATAGCATACCATTAATTTTGTGGTTTAATCTCAATAATACTACTACTACTACTACTACTACTACTACTACTACTACTACTAATAATAATAATAATAATAATAATAATTATTATTCTTAAAATGTCATTGGTCTTTTGTAATACAAATTGCAATAATTCTAATTTTGTTCTCCTTACTTTTGAAAATTGATGTAATTTCACTATATATTTATTTTAAGTAATTTTTGAAGGGGAAATAAACAGTTAAATCTAGTTAAGTAATATATTTTTCTTTTATTAGCTAGCTTTTTAATGTTTGTCATGCTAATTAACACACACTAATCCCATAATCTAACTTCATTATGTAATAATAATAATAATACTATTTGGATGTTATATTCTTTTTTAAGTTGCTGAGGAGTTCGTTTAGTCTACGCAGCTCTCTTTGTGTACTAGCTGCCATTGCCTAAGAGGGAGTCATTCAGAATTTACTGGAGTGGGAATTCTATCATCTGAAGTTGTAAACGTGTTGCCTCTAATGGAATGTCTTGATTGTGCACTAGCCGCCGCTGCTTAGAAGCGCTCCGTCTTTCTGAGCCAAACAAGTGAAATTCCTAACTTCTCGAGATGTTCACGAGTCTATGCTACTCAAGTGTATAGCGTCTTTCAAATGTATAGCGTCTTTCAAGTCCTTTAGAGATTGGAATGTGCGGCATCTTAAGATGTGCACTAACCGCCGCTGATTAGAGGTGCAGCGTCTTTCAGGTCTGGTGAAGTGAAATTCCTTGCATCTTCCACTGGTATAGCACTCTCAGACAACAGAATGTATGGACACAATAGCATGATTGTGGTTTGTAAGCCGCCCCTACCTCCAAGCAACCTCAAACAATAGCACATTGAGGTAAATATGCAACCCACAAACAGTAGGTACAGTCTCATTAGAGATCTCTATCTACCCACTAAGCTCTGTTATGTGTTCACGCCATGGTAATGAAGGAACAATAGCGGCATGAAAGCACAAAAAGCACAAAATTGAATTTGTGCAAAAGATATTTTGGAATTAGGTTCAAAAAGGGAATTTATGGACTTGAATTTAAGCTGTATTTGCTGACGATTTTGCCGTTTCTCATATGAAAGTTTAAGAATTCCCTTCTCCAAATGACACACACATAGTAAATATGACATTTCTGATATAAGAATTGCGATATCAAAAGTGTACAATGCTCCCATTGAACCGATTGTATTTTATTTGCACACGCATGAGATGTCCTTCTTTTCAATAGTGAAAATCCAGAAGTCACACCTGCGCTGTATCAGGTCCGATGTTGTGATTGAGGCGAGGACATTACGCAAAAGATGGAAAATAGATAGACGCTGTAAGACAGTACACAAATAATCTCAAGGCGTAGTTATTGTCAATTGAGTAACGTTACAGGACGTCACATGATCTGTAGCGACTGGCTGCCAAGCTACACCAAGGCTATGGCTTGGTTTTAAAAACGGCTGTGGAAAGCCTTGCTTTTCAAAATCACATCGTTAGGCGACGTGTGACTGGACTTAAAAAAATCAAATTTCATCTAAACCTGTAACCTTGGTGAAGGCAAGCCTATAAATGGGTATGTATAACTTAGAGAGCTGATCAGCAATGAATTATCATAATTTTGCTGATCTTTCTCAAAGTAATTCCCGTTGGATGCAATACACCTGTTCCTAACGTTTCTGTCAGTCTTCTAAAACGTGCTGGAAACAATTTTTGACCAGGCCTTCCAGAATTGCTTCCGCAACACCTTCACCACTGCTTCTGGTGATGGGAAATGCCTCCCATGAAGGTATTTCTTCAATTTGGGGAAAAGGAAACGCTAACAAGGGACTAAATGTAGACTATAGGGAGGATGAGGGACATATTTCACGTGGCTTTTTATGAGATATTCAAGAACAATATTTACGGTGTGCATCAGTGCATTATCGTGGTCCGCCAACCCGCTTGTTGCACGGAAATGAGGCCTTGCAGAAATTTTCGGACATCTCTACAGTATTGCCCAGATACATTCATGTGTTTAGGTACGATATGCTGGTAATACAATCTAAGAATATAGAAAAAGAGATGACCACAACTTTCTTAGCAGAAGCAACAACACCTGTATTGGTATTGATGTAGATTTCCTCACAGAGCTATGCTGTTACCTCTCAGGATCGAAATGATGTAGCTAATGTTCATCAGCAGTGATTACCTTGAAAGAAACTCCGCATCTTTCTGTAACATCACTTTCAACTGCATGTAAACCTGCACACAGACATCCATTTTGTTCGGAAATCAGCAGTGTTGGAACCCACTGTGCACAAACACGTCTGGCAACTTCTCAGTTACCAACCTGTGGATGGCATTTATTGAAATTTTCATATTTTCTGAAAGTGTTCTTAATATTAATGGACGACTCTCTCTCTCACAGTGACAGCAGTTGTGTTAATCTTTTCTTTCGTTAGAGCACAAACTGGAAGGCCGGGTCTACCTCGTAAAAACGGAGGTAGAGAAATTCTAAAAGATTCAATACTACAATACATTTCCCAATATACTATTAATCTCCATATGCCACAATACGAGTTGGAGTAAAAACTCAACTGCAATCACTGACAGTTATATGATTCTTAGTACTTGGGACTAAGTCGTACTGATTAGGTACGAGGATAGGTCCATAAGTTTCCGGTCTAACCATTTTCTAGGTAAGATAAAGACAAAAACTATATTTCACTTTTCAATGCTGTTACCCTTTATTGCAATACACTTCTCACTACTATGATTAACATTTCAATCCACCCCCCCCCCAAATAATCAAAAGTCTTGTCTGCAAAATGGGCATAAACAGCATCTATCATTTCTTCGTCACACTTAAATTTCCTTCCTCGAAGGTTCTTCTTGAGTTTTGAGAAGAGGAAATGGTCCCTGGGAGCTACATCTGGGCTGCAGGGTGGATACTCGATTTCCATGAAGTCACATTTCTTCACAGCTTCCTTTGCAACAAGAGCTGTGTGCATAGGCGCGTTGTCGTGAAGAAGGCGTGGTCGTACTCAGCTTTCCAAGCCTTTTCTCTTTGATGGAAGCATGTAGTCTGTGCAGTAGGCCAGCATAGTACTCCCCATTTACTGCGGTGTTCCTCTCATTGAAGTCAATGAAGAGTATTCCTTCACAGTTTCAAAAGATTGTGGCCATGATTTTCTTGGTTGATTGAGCGTCCTTGGCCTTTAGAGGCGGTCTTGCCCAGGTTTAATCCACTCCATTGATTCTCTTTTGGACAAGGGATCATAGTAGAGGACCATAGTTTCATCTCCTGTAACAATGGTTTGCAAAACTTCTTTCCCGTTGCCACGGTAGAGCTCCAAAAATGGCTGACAACAGATGACTCGTTGCTGCTTTTGCACTGAGGAAAGAAGTCTAGGCGCTAACCTTATTCATGTTTAAATGTTCATGAATAATTCGAAGGACTTTTGTTTTAGAAAGGTCCAACCTTGCTTCTATTTCTGTGCCGCCGGTCTTCCATAATTTCTTCTTCCACATGTTTTCAGGAGTGATCATCTCCAAGGGCCAACCTGCACGCCCTTCGTCATCAATGCTTTCTCGACCCATTCGAAAAAGTTTGGCTCATTCTTTTACAGTAGAATATGAGGGGGATGATATACATCGTCCAATGTATGTTTAATTCCATTTGGAGTAACTTAAGAACAGCTCAAAACTCCATTTTGAACATGCCACAATATTCTACACATAGCCTTCTTTATGCAAATATATCTGAGCAACTGAACACAGCGGAGCGAAAGTTACAGCTGAAATATTTTACTTAACAGATAAGGTATGACACCAAATAGGGATGGTGTGAAGGCGACAACCCTTATCGACGAGGCCGGAAACTTATGGGCCTAAACTTGTATATGCCATGTTAAAGAGTAAGCCATAAGAACATTTGTAATACTTGTAAAAAAAACTTGAAGTTTTACTTTTTTTTCCCCTATATTATTCAATAGGAAATAAATTTTCCTTCCAATTACATGTTTAATTTCCATTTTCAATATAGGAATACCCTGTATAAAGACTGAATTCTATTCTTTGACACATTTAGAGATATTCGCTGAAGAAACAGAAAATAGGCGCTTCCAAGATATAAAATGAGAAAAAAATCTCACCAAGGTTTTATTACTTTTCTTAATTCAGACCGCCACTCCTACTTCCATTGGCTGCAGCCAGCATGTAGGTTAAAACAATCAATAATTCAGTCTCGCAAGGCGCGGTGTTTTGCATTTTAATATAAAAAATTAAATAAAAAATCGGTGGTGAATGTGCAGCCAAGAATTTGGTTTAGGTGCGCCAAAAATCAGCAACCTCAACGGCCCAGTCTTTCTGATTAAACGCTGGAGCGGGTGATGTGCGAAATTCCCGTAAGTAAACAAGCCGCGCTTCCTTGCACTGTGAATGTCTCTACTAACAGTCTGCAGGTGTATGCTGGCAAAGTCCTACACACCACATTTGGTGCAGATGTTTAATGTTCATGACAAGGCAATGTGGAAACGTTCTGGTCTTGAAATTGACGAGTTTGATATCATAAGGTGACGCGTCATAATGTCGGCATAACCTTCACATAACCTTTAGAACACCAGCAAAGTCCATGTGTCCTATACAATGTCAAAGCAGAAAATGAACGGGCCGTTTTTCTTCTACAAAGCAATCATAACCATCTGTTGTACCTCGATATACTACAGCAGGGGCTGATATCCCTGCTAGGCGAACACAATAACAATTGTATTTTCCAAAAAGACGGCGTACGGTCGTATTACCAGCACCTGGTCCCTGAAAAAGGGGCTACAACGTTCAATAAGACAAAATAGATCACCTGTTTGCAGATCTGACTCAAGCACGGTATTTGCTTTGGAAAGGAGTAATATTTTTAGTGGTAATAGATTTTTATTGTGACATAACTGCACAAAAGTATTATAACTGCCGCTTGAGTCTTCGGCCGTACATGCTGATACCGTCCGTTTAACAAAACAAAATTATTATACAAAAGAACTTTGCGGTGGCTGCCACGCCTATTAATAGTGTGATGGACTGATACTAGTATGACATGCAAACGTAAGCAGAGTGTGTAGCAAAGGTTTGTTCGGTATTATCAAATAGACAAGATGGAAGATGGCTACCATGGATAACTACATGGCTTTTTGTGGAAGGACGTCGTCAAAACTGCAGAAATTCATGAATCTAGTCTACTGGTCGTCCGTCAATATCGTGGCCTCCCTCGTGTCTGAACTGGTGCGATGAGAAGTGAGTATTCTACCACATTCGCAGTCATCACTGGCTGGTATCTCACGAGTCTATACCCCAACAACCGAAACCCCCACTGCACCAAAAGAAGGTTATGATCTGTGTTTGATGGTCTGTGGGTTATCATGAAACCATTGTTCATCTTGGTTGGGAACTCTAGTGAGCCTATCACATTCTTCAGACATTGCATATTTAGGTTATAAGATTTCCCTTTCTTTGGATACTCACCTCCGAAGATGGCAATACCTGCCTAACCTTTGCATGTATGGAAAATACAGTGGATCACTTCACTCCCTGGAATTATGTCACAATTTTTTCATGTTGGAAGAAGGTCCTCGATAGCAGTAGTGGCAATATTTAATATTAATCAAATTTTATTCAGAGTATGATGCTTTTATATGTCTAATTTGCAATCGCCAGAACCCTTTCTGTCCCTTGATATGAGTTTCATACCTCACTTCATTCTACTTTAGCTATTTGCTTAACGAACGCTTCTAATTAGAACACAGCACTTTCATAAGTAACGATGTAAAATGTTGACAGTATTTCGTAACTGCTAACGCGTTTTGAATATAAATAATTCATTAGCGATGATTTGTAATGTATGTCGATCGACAAATAATAATAGAAATGCAAACTAAATGGAAACTGTACATTTTTTATTCCATTACGCCCTTATGTTCATAAAATATTGCATTTTCCACATTAATTTGAGTTTATAACAAATTGAATATCGGTTCAGTACAGTGCGTTTATTAATCCGGAACCGACAGAACGCGAAATTGGGAGCTAACAAATGTGGTTTCAATGGCGGTCACATTATCGAGTTGAGTATCATATGCCAGCTTAGTTCTTTTATATTTCGTCAACATAATCAAATACAAAGCAACATTAAACTGATGGAGGACCTGATAAAATAATGAGATTATATTTAATGCATCGTATTATTATTTTTTAATAATTAATAATGTTATTATTATTATTTTTTTAATTTTTACTTGTTCTGCATTTAGATACACAAGTCGTTCAAAATAAAGTGTCATACTATAACCAGCAGTTACGTGTTATTATAGAAAATGCATGGCGTAAATAATTTTCATTCCCACGTTACATGTATTAGGTGTCTCATAATGAATACAATTTTTGTTTTAATAGTAAAACACATAATTTATTTGAAAAGTGCTAATATTACAAATCAATATGAATCACAAACACTGCCCTTATATATGAAACAAAACATTAGGCAAATTGATTCTCGGAATGGTTAATTGTTGAGAACGGCGGCGAATCTACTTCATTGACCTCATAGCAACGCTCTGTCTGACGAGAACAACATTCTCTGCTGATCAGAGAACGTCCAGGTGGCTTGATGTTTTCTGTCGATCCTGTATCTTCAAATTTCCTTACCAGTCTCTACACTGTTGACACGTAAGGCGCATTTCGTCTACCAAAAAATTACTTAAAGTCTTCGAACGGTCTCTGCATAACACTCAATGTACTTTCCGAATCTGGACGTGTCGGTCCTGGTGGTGTAGTGGTAACCATACTTGCCTCCTAAACCCAAGATCGCGGGTTCAAACCCGGCCAGGACCGATGTATTATTTCAGGCGTAAAAATCGTAAGAATGGCTTCTTGCGGAAGGGAAATAAAGCCGTGGGTCCCATGTCGTGCTTTACGGCATGATAAAGAATCTCAAGCCTGAAAGAAGAGGCCTCTGAGCAAAATTTGTCGGCCGTTTCACGCCTTGAGTTGAATGGGACGCTGATGACCTGAGATGTTAAAGAGCGTCCTTAAATAAATCAATCACGTACGTCCAGAATCTGGACACCTTAGTCCTTTGTGTATTGCTCCATTTACACAAATGACAATCGTTAAACGCAATACAAACAGATGAGAAAGTGTTAAATTTCAGATCCTAATAACCTAACACACCGACAGAGGTGCTCAATTTGAAAATTGCGTTCATAAGCAACACCTATTATATCCTAAAACATAAATCGCAAATACTTCAAAGATAACTATTGAGCAGTGGTGGAGGACATCGAGTGGAATTGCTCAGGCGGTTACACGTGGAACCTGCAATCGAAAGGGTTCAAAGCTCTTGGGGCCGGTTGTGTTGACCTTGATCCTTTTTTTGTGGTTTCCCCTAGTCACTTAGGTGAATGCAGGGGCGAAACTTTTGTTTCGAAGAAATTGCCGCTTTCTCTATTTCATTCTCCCAAATGAGCCAGGCGAGGCGGTTAATGTGTGCGACGTGGTGGCAGCTTGCACTTTGGGAATTACCCGGTGTTTATTGTGGTAACTGCCCTTCTGAGAGGCTCGGGTTCCTCCATCTAGAAGCATTATTAGGAACTCAGTTACGTTCAGATCCTGATAGCCCGGTGCCTCCCTCGCTCATCCTGAGGGGGGTAGGCATAAAAGGCCAACCCTTGAACCAACTGAGGTGTCAAAAATGCATTCTTCATCCCTAACAATCCAATTAAAGTACAAGAAAAGACTATCAATGTAGTTTAGAAATTAGAATTAAATAAACTTCGGAACATATCAAGTTGACGAGCATTGAAACAGAATAGATTATTGTATCATCTCTCTGAAATAATTCGTCTTCACATATGGAGCGTACATAAAGGCTATACTTATGCAGTGGTATAACAAATGAAAACAAATTAGCATATAATTTATATACAATGAAACGCCGAGTAACACACAAACGCACAATCACTCGCTGACAAAGTCGCCCTAGTTTAACAACAAGTTACTATCTGCACATGCATTATACGACTTCACTAGCCACTCCCAGTACACAGTATAATTTAATGGTAGTTCAGCAGTTTAACTTCAGTAATATCACAAGTATTGATAATATTTCCATAATTTAATTGAGGTTAATGAATTATTGTTTTCAACTAAGGAGAATAAACATAAGATAGAAAGCTCAATTAATTACCTAAGAAAATTATAAAGCAAGAGGGGAAATCGGTAAGTTAATTGTAATGCGAGAACAATGCCACTTTTTTGTACTTTTAGTATAATCATTGAAGTGATATGGCTTACCTGTTTGATCATTCTGAAAACATGCACTAATTTTTTGCCTTTATTCCAAGCAGAACCGCGTGGAGATCTAAATTAAATAAAATACAATTGAACACTGTTGTAACAATTATTACTATTTTATATCAATCATGTCATATTTAATATTGTGATGAGAACGTCAGATGTTTCTGTAACAATAAACACGATTCCATGGATATAAACAAAAGACAGTTTGTTATTACTGACAAAAGAAACGGTTTAATATCTAGTCCAATGAAGCAGAGATTATATCAATAAAAACAATTAACGTAGGAGAAAAAAACTATAAGTTATTAGTTTTTGAGCACGATGCTCTAATACTATCGATTAAGTTCCATTCTGATTGGTGAATAAGGTAGCAATGAAACCGTACATTGACTGAAAGGCGCTCGAGTGTAATTATCACAATTAATATCACAAGATAGTCTAAGGTTACTGATAAATCCACGAACTTATGAGTTCAGACCCTCGAGTAATATTTTTTGGAATATTTCATGAATAAAATAACATTTTAAATATGATTCTCCTAAACTTAGCTTACAAAATTGTAAGTACATTTTATTATGAACACTTAACCCTTTCAAACTACCTAGCAACAGACGAATGTCGATTGTCACTAATGCCAATAGCGAAGGGCCAAATACGGGTTTAGGGCTATTTTATGTATAGAGTAAAATAATATGTATGTTTGAAATTCGCACACAGAACATTAACAATTATGTAACATTTTATATCTATTTATGAATAGCTACCTATTTAGAAACTGTGACACTGAAATAGACGAAAGTATACTATTACAATCGCTACCGTTCGATTTAGTAATACCAACTGAGATAAAAACAGAGAAAACTTTTTACCATTCTAAACAATATATTTATTAAATTTTATGGTTGTTTAGGCAGATATTGTAACCTAAGTTACAAAATTATTTCAGACTTTGGCTGAATACTCAAAAACAATTGTTTGAATGAACACACATTAAGTTAATTAATGCACAATTTTTGAAAACACAGTTATCAAATTTGAAAGAATGGGATGAATTTTCATTGGACGCAAAGAATGTTTGATAATTAGTAGATGAAGATATGAAAGCAGAATTCCGCACTTTATTTAGTGTTACCGAATGATGTTCTTGATTAAATTGTACGATGCTCAGGAATTATAGTGGGGGTGTAGAGTTGGCTACACTGACCAGAAGATAAATGCACTTTGTGTGTAAAGGGATTTGGTAAAACTTTACGATAATTTCATTGCCATATCGGGCTGTTATGGGTCAAATTTAAAAATGTTGTTTCATTTCATTGGTCCATTTTATGATGACGCCACATAAGTGAAATAATCACATTAATTCGGACAAAATAAAAAATAAGTTATTTAGAAAAAATAATTAATTTATTTTGTGTAATATTACAGTAATAAAGCCTTTTTCAGAACACCTAACTAATCCGCTCACACTTTTTTTTTTTTTTTTTTTTTTTTTTTTTTTTTTTTTTTTTTACTTTTAGAGAAAAATATCGCCTTTTCGAAGTAAATTATTTGCTATTAAATAGTGAATAAAAATTCCCCCTAAATATAAAATGCACGCTTTTTTGTAATTAAATATATTTTAAACTGGTTATTTATAATTAAAAATTGCAAATTTTTAAAGTAAAGCCCAGTGTAGTAAAAATGGGCAAATTATATACATTTATAAAAATGTTTTCTTTTTCCTCTACTTTCCTCAAAATACTGATCTCTAGCAATGGCAGCATTTCAAAACTCCCTGCAAAGGGACGTTATTGAACTGTCCATCACATTGTTTCATGAAGTAATAAAAAAATCAATTAATTGGCGCCCTATCTGAGAAGCAAGTTCTGATGGAATACGCCAATGTCCAATTAAAAAAACATCACACGTTATTGTGTTTGCCATCATGCATATGTAAGGGAACGAATGAAAAACCCACATCAACACAATGACCTGCAAATTATCCCATGTTTAATGTGGTAATTATGCTTGAGATGGATGTTTCGTGCCCGTCGTAGGATACACGATGAAAAATGTATCGCACATTTCGGGAAAGAGCCTGTATAGAGAGGTTGGATGTAATTATAGATGGCCCCGGGCCAGGCCGCGCGGGTCGAAAATAATGAACACTGGACGTGAAACCACTCCCCAACTACCTGAATACACATTCCAGCCCACCTACTCTGAGTGTTCCAGAGTTATAGCTTCGGCTTCATACACTCGCCCCCTTCCTTCCCTCCCAAGTTTTAGACCGCGTGTACAAGCAGGGGAAGGTCTTGTTGCCTGCCTGCGGTGTCATTGCAAGACAAACACAATATTGCAACATAGAACATGTTTATATGAGAGATGTCTGAAAAGTTCTCGGCCTAAAGGAAATGTTTTTAACTTAAAGTCAGGCATGTATTGCACCAAAGTTCCAATCCCAATGTTCTGTCTCTGAGGTAATTTTCCGGAAGGTCTGCAAAGTACTCCTCTATAGCTACAATCACTTGAACCTCCATTCCCACCACAGCCACATAAACTACAATAAGCCTATAACATTTAATGTCGTATTTACTGTGTAATTAATAACAGATAACCCATTCCACACAAAAAGGCACTATAGATTATACAGGCTACTACAGACTGATGTCACATATGTTTACAAAAATCTTAACAGAAGAAATCCGAAGAGTCTGGATGAAAATCAACCACTAGAACAAGCGGGTTTCCGTACAAGATTCAGCCCAATAGACCATCTCAAAATATAAACCAGTTCACGGATAAAGAAGAATTCCATCTAACACTCTATATCACATTTGTTTACTATAGCAAGGCCTTCGATTAAGTCGAACATACAAGCATATTCAAATATGCCAAAGAAAAATGTAACGCAAGATCCTGGGAATAACTTTGAAGAACAAAATACTCATTCATTAATCAGTTATCTCAGACAACAGACACCACACAAATACCTAATAGAAGCAAATGGCAATGAGGCGGTCACGTGGTAAGAATGCAGGACAATGAGTGGATCTACAACGTCTCCATGTGGGACACAAGGAACCCAGAAGAAGATGGACAGACCTGGTCAAGAGTAGCAAGAGGAAGAGAAAAATGGAAATCTCTCGAAAAGAACTAATGCGTGAGAAATGGAGAAACCAAGAACAAATCAGTCAGTGTCTTAAACAGCATACTAACAACTAGCGAGGAATAGTTCACTACGTTAGGAAATAGCGAGCTTTTCCTACTTGTTAGGAGGCCTTTGCCCTTAAGGGACACAATAGGTTATCTTTTTCTTTATTAACTCATAAAATAGATACAATAGTTTGTAAAAATAAGGAATTCGCAGTTGTACTAAAATATGCCTTTTGTTACCCGCTTGAGGCGACGACGCCTGGTTATTACAATAGAATAACTGCACACCTGCCTTATTGTATTCATGGCCTGCGACAAAACCTATCATGCCGTTACGAAATCTGGGAGAGCCATTAGCTAGACGAATAACCTCTCGAAGTACGCGGTACTTTGTTTAAATGTAGCAAATAACGAGAGACCGTCTATTAGTTAGCGTCGGGAATTGAGCTAGAGCCCACCAATGGTGAATGGAGATTTTGAATGCACAGAGTTCGCGAGTTCGTGTGGGTGGCCCCGCATGAGCTCTGCCGCGGTTTGAACGTGGTATATAAGGAGTAACATGCTCCGGAAAAGGCATTATCTCTCAGTCATTCTTCTTTGTCGAGGCATACACTTCATAATTCATTTGCAGTCAGTCTTATTCTTACTTCGCTGTCTTATCTCATGATTACGTGAGATGCAGTTCTTCGCTTACTTCAGCTTCTGATTTTGGTTTTTCACTCCGTTCAGATGTTGAGTCACGCGCTCGAGCACAAGTAAACCTCGTCACGTAAGGCAACGCACCAGAAAGCACAGATACAATAAATTCAATAACGCTCCAGAGCAGCCTAATGTGTAATTTGTGCAGTTTCCCCTCCTTCCCTTGTCCCATGATGAAGAGTACACGGAAAGCGGAATCGGGCCCATGAAGTAATCTTATGTCGCAAGGGGGAGGCTGCGATTAATAATTACAACATCAAGAAGCGAGGTGTGGCGGCCGGTAGCTTTTAATTGGCGTTCGAGTAGCTTTGGACGTTTTCCGCCCATGCAAGACTGCCGAGAAACCGCCTCACACTTCTTGATTTGATGAAAAATGCTAATCAGAGAGGACTTTGTTTCATTTGTTACAGTTTAACGTCCTAACGAAGATCTAAAGAGACGACGAATGAATGTTTATGGTGAAAATAGTGCGATTAAGTATACTGGAAAGGGATATTTTTGTAAAAATTGCATTTTGTTTTTAACTTTATAAAAAACTATAGACTCCCCCCTTTAAAATGACGTACACTTTGTGGGAGGTTATAATATACATTTTAACCCTCGAAACGTGAGTTTTAAACATGGTTGCGGGGCTAATATACACCTCTTTTCCTTAATCAGCAAACTTGAGCGTCCGATGAAAATCGTGAAGAAAATGTAGCAATATATAGTAAGTTTATTTCCATTTTCGTAGTCATTTTGCTTTAATGGTATGGGTCTGCCAGGTTTGGCAACATGTCCTTTCATTTGCATTTTGACATTAATGGATTAAAGCACACGGTGATTTGTTAAGATGTTTAATTCAAACTAACATAGACTTAAGTATTGTGCATGGTTAATGCGTATGGGAAAAAGTCTTTGGTAAGTTTAAATTTCGGGAATACTGTAGGAAACATGAGTTAAATCACATGGAAAATATATTTTCACAGTAGTTCACAGATGATAATCCACAGCATGGGCTTTGCCCTATAGGTGAGCATGCTTGATGTGGATATAAAGATAAAGATGATATCCTAAAAACATTGTGGGCATAAATACACATTGTAAATATGAGGTATAAAAACAAGATGTAAATAACACCAGAAAGTAATTGCACAAAAAAATGTAAGCAGTGTGGTTGCTTCTGCTGTGAAAGTTATGCTAAACTCATTTTTCGATATTCAAGGAATGATTTACCAGCATTCCTACATCCACACACAACTGTAACTGGGCAATGCTTGAGAGATGTCTTGAAAACTGAGTTATTCAGAGAATTTGAGAGTTGAGCAACCAAGTACTAAGCTGTAAGTTATGTTTATGCATTTATGGAGCACTATAAATACTATAGCTCATTGTTGGAAAACAGCATTCTCTTCATTATTTATCTGATACTACAAAAGGAGAAATAGTAAGTTGGTGGTGAGATTTCCACACAGAGGTTTGAGTTTGCTCTCAGATCGAAAGTATATAGCTAAGTTTCATTGGCAGTGATTACTTTAGAAAGAAACTCCGCATCTTCCTGTAACTTCATCTTCAACTGTATGAAAACTTGCACGTGAACGTTCTTTTGTTCGGGAATCAGCAGTCTTGGGGCCCACACTTTTCATAAGCAAGTTTTCAGCTACCAATGTGTGAAATGTTCATAATTTCTGAAAGTGTTGTTAATGTTATTCAGCGATCCTCTCTCGCAATGACAGCAGCGGAGTTAATGTTTTCTTCCGTAAGAGCAAAAACTGCAGCATTGGTTCCACTTTCCTTTGAAATTGATAACTGTCCTTCAATCATTTTAAACCATTTATATAGACCTTCTGTAACATTATAGAGGCCTCAGCTGAAAATTTGCTGAGACAAAAGTAGAATTAAATGCAATATACTGTTCGTAGCTTCACATCCACTTTGTTGTAGGTGGAACTGAATATGTCTCAACTTGCCCACCTCTCACAAGCGGGAATCAAAGTGACCACAATGAGACTAGTACCACCTGTGTATTAGATATTAAGGTAATTATTAATGTATGTATAGTTTAATTTAGCATCAGGAATTAGACCTGTAAAAAGTACGACCATTCTTTATCGTGCAGCTCCCTGTAGCTGCACCAATCCAGTTCAGAGTTATTGCTCATGGATTTGATAATAGATGAAGCATCCCCTTCTTCAAGATATTTCTGTTTGCTAAGGAATCCACTATTATCCTACATTTTTAAACTACACACGTACTTTAACATATTTACACTCGGTAATAAATTTGAAGCATGTTGCCGCTCATACTTCTCTTTTCTTAGGAACAAAAGCATTATCAACATTACATATTTTTATGTAAATACCAAATCATGCAGATAAAGGCTGCTTGTGCAAAGCATACTTTTAGGTGAAAGCAAATAGCAAGTTGTAATGAGCAGCGCATAAATAAATGAATGAATCCATGACCTGCTTTACTAGTACCAAATGAAAATCTGATACATAGGGCCGTGATATCAGAGGATAAATAATTCATATATCATGCTGATCTCATTGCATAAGCGAGTTCCAGAGGAGTGCAGCTATCGGTTGTATCAATGAAAGGATTTTTTAAAAAATGTCCTCAAATCTACATCGATCCTATTAGGCATCGAAAATGACAATGTGTGTGCCTGTTAATGATCTAGCGGCAGCGATTTTTGTTTCTCTCAACGAAACTAGGCACATAACCATTAATTAACAAGCGATTCATCGAATTCAAAAACAAGAAAAATTGGGTCATTAGGAGGGAGGGCTAACCTAAAGAGTTGTATAATTTTTATATATTTGCATTTGTCTTTTGACACTCTAGCGGCCGCAATTTTTGTTTTTGCTCAATAAAACTGGGAATATAACGGTTATTTAACAAACGATTCATACCGTTCGTTAATCAATAAAATTAGATCATTCGGGAGGGGGGCTAAATGAAAATATTAAAATCGCTCTAGCTGCTGTAAATATTTATTGGTTTAATTCTAATTTTGTTCCCCTAATAACACACAGTAATACTATAATTTATTTCATTAAATAATAACACCATAATTTGGGTTATATATTCACTTTTGAAGTTATTTAACTTGGTGAGGAATTCGTAGGTACTGAATGTGGTGACATCGAAATGCCGTGAATTTTGGTCCGACAATCACACATATCCTACTTTTGCCGAAAGCACCTTGCAAACGCCTTATTCCTGTAAGTTTTCTGATCTATCTAAAAGCTATGTTTTTAATGCAGATAAAGAGAACAAGAACATGTTTGTATGTACACGGACAAAGGCGCTATGTTCATAAAGGCCACATGAAATCAAATAACTAATAATTTTAATTACGATTAAAAAGAAAGTTTGAATTTTTCAAAATTTGTGACATAATCAAGATAAATTCATACAAAGAAACGCAATTGAAAATTTATTATGTAATTGGATATGCAAGTACAACCTGTACATGATACATATCTTATCAAAAAATGAGATGGAATTTTTCAGGGATCATATTAGATCTAAAAATCTTCATCTATTGTGTGAATTGTTTTAAATATAAGGACAGAAGGCAGACGCAGAAGAAGATGACAGACCTCTTCAAGGAACATGCAAGTCCAGATTGGTCAACAGTAGCAAGAGGAAGAGAAAAAATGGAAATCTCTCGAGAAGTAACTAGTGCAGTAACCAAAGAACAAATCAGTAAGTGCCTTAAACAGCATATGAACAACTAGCGAGGAATAGCTCACCACGTTAGGAAAAAGCGAGTTTTCCCTACTTGTTAGGAGACCTTTACCCTTAAGGACATAATAGGCTATCTTTATCTTTATATGTATGTATTAATCGTCACTGAAAAATCAGGTACATTTTAATCTCTCTTTGTCTAACCATAACTGTCCAAATTCATGTTAGACTTCGAACTGTATCACTTAACTCTCTTTATCCATTCTGAAGTTTTGTAAAGAATTTCGTCAGGGAAAACAAGTAGGCATTTCTTTATTCAGAAACTCAAGCCTACTAAAATCCGCAGCATATGCTCTGCTTACGTTCGTACGTACGGTTTGCAGGTTTCTGCTTCCGCATAGGGATCACATGAGCATTAATCTCGTATCGTGAAGGGCCTTGTAGGTTTTCCGCTTGCATCCCTAGCCCCCTAGCGTTCTGTTTCATAATTAACTGGATGGTCGAGGGAAAAAAGATTTGCATTTTTATTAGCGTCCGCCGAGGTGGAGATTTTCCAGTATTCCTATAGATACAGAATCCACCCTCGCTAAATACTGTATGGCATCTACTGGGCTTAAAGCGGCGAGATGCTTTTGTTACCATTAGCCGGTAGTTGATGCCACTGTGCGCGCTCCGAGCGGACCTCAAAATGATAAAAAGTCATCATGATGTACGAAGCTCATCCAAAAAAGTAGTTTTACTATTTTTTATCTCTGAAAAACAATTTCAAACAATTAAATCGCAAGGTTGGTGTATTTTTTGTTAGCACTCCAGCGTTTTTATGCGATTGTACATGTTGCCTAGGTGGTAATCAACTGAATATTTTGAAGCTGTCATTACAAAGCATGCCCTTTGGTGAATTACTTGCCGTCATGCATTTTAAGAGAAAAAATGAAACTGTCATGAATAGATGCTCCGTTTATGGGGGAGGCTACACAGAAACCAAATGGCAACGGTAGCGTTACACAAATAGTTCACGTAAAGCAGTCAAAATAAGATCTAAAATGCGAGAGTGGGTTTTGCCACATTTTATTACATAATTGTGTTCTATTACTGTTTGAAATGTTTTAGTAATTTTCATGTATTTATTTTATTATATTCAGTTTTAATGTTGGCGTTTATTGCTTACGCGATGTATTAAACACTGTTTATCACTAATGACAGGTAATATTACACCAATACAACAGAAAATAAAACAAAATAAAAAAATAAAACATGAAGGATACATATTGCATGCCTGATGCGCTACTTGCAACGTCCTTCGTAGTATGGGAAACTTTTCATCTCTTTAGAGCTTGATCGCGCTTTTGATCGGGCGAGATATAACTATATGTTTAACACTGTGGACCAATTACAAGGGCGTTCAATAAATACTGAGACTGATGCAGTAAAAAATTTATTATAAAAATAAATCATCTTTCCCCCTTCAATATACTCACCATGCACTATGCGTTATGCACTTATCTTCTCATCCAATTTCGGAAGACATTCTTAAATCTATTTTATTGGCGCCTCAAAATTGCCTTTAAAGCCTTCACTGCGTTGCTTTCAGAATGGAATCGTCGTTCTTTTGGCAGTTGCAAACTTTCTTGACTAAAAATGTGTAACAGCTGTCGCCACGTGAGGCCGCGCGTTGTCATGGTAGAGCTTTCACTTGTGAGCATTTCCAACTGATATGTTCAAGTTCTCTAACTTCACACGAGAGTCCTCAGCAGCGACCTCGGTAAGAGGCACCCTCCCCATCCCTTGCAATTCTCTTCCATCTTTAAAGGTTAAGGCCAATTGTGATGTTTTGTAATTCATTATGATTATATATACTTTTGTCTTCTTGCCATAGAAGACCTCTACTAGTTCGAAATATAGCGATTACAAGTGTAACTTTCTTTAGTGTTTTATCCTTTTCTGCTTTTATAATTACTCTTAAATATATATATATATATATAATAAAAATAAAGTAACACTATTAACAATGTAACAAATTAACAGTAATAATAGAAGTTTTAAAAGGACAAAACACAAAGAGAAAGTCACACTTGAGATCGCTATATTTCGAACTCGAGTTCTTCTATGGCAAGAAGTCAAGTAATAATCAAAAATTAATGTTAATTATAATTATCTAGATAAAAATGACTAAATTATTAAGGAACTGAAGAAATATATAAAAGAGAGAGAGAACAAGTTCTTTTATATATTATAGTTTTTGAGTATATAGTTGTGTGTTATATTAAAAAAAGTAAAAACGAAAGAAAGAAAAGAGTGGGCTATATCCAACATCATGTCCCACTCACCAATTGCGCCAGTTTGAAGTCATGTGATCCGAGCGTAAACAGAACTGATATAGATAGTGCTCCCATTTCAAATAGCAGAGAAAAATAAAAGGGGGGGGGGAGAAAGGAAAGAGAAATGAGGAAAACTTGTCAAGAAAAGATCTAAAGTTTGTATGCACTGAAGTACGTGAGTATACTCGGATTAAAATTACTTTAGGATTGACGTTTTGAGCGATGTGAAAACAGTGTTGCCACGTCAGAGGGGTGAGGAACAGGAGCCGCTACCCCTTTCTGCACTCCTTGCGACATGGAAAATTTATGCACACTTCTGCATCTTACTGAATATACTGCAATTAAATATTCATCAATACTTATACCAATAAAGTCTTTCTGAACGACCGCTTGCTGTTTTGTTGCACAAAAAAATACCACTCAATAAAAATCTTAAAACGAACGCTTTATTCTGCCCATAATAACTCGATTGTTATTTTGAGGATTTCGTCACTGCCACGGGTGGCCGAGGTCGTTAAGACGCGGACTGGTGAGCGGGAGGTCAAACAAACAAACAAATCATCACATTTGAAAAAGCGTTTCATTTGCAACCGCACCATGTTCATTCGACCAGCCCTCCATAGTGACTGCCAAGTAGTACCTACTCAGGCCACCTTAATTGCGCCACTTGCAATTACGCCGAAAACGTTTACTTTGGATCCATAATGTGTTTCCGCCACAACTCAAACTCATTAAGCAACATGTTCGTTTTAGGCTGGTACAACGTTATGATGTTAGAAACACAATTTTTTCCCCCCACTTTCACAGACTGCGGACTAAGAGCGAATATGCGCGCTGTGTGGTTAAAAATCGTGCATAATGATTTTAATTACAAGTTATTTAATTACAAGTTGTGCTAGTTAAACATTTTGAAATCTGTTAAAATAGTTAAAAACTCTTGAAAATTGAGCTGAGGGCTATCTGAGGTGTCCGTTTAAATAGAAAATGTACTTCACAAAAGCAATACGAGAAATTCGGCCTTCTCTGTAGTAATGTGATTTTCTGTCTTATGTTCTTTGTTTTTTACTATTCTTCTTTATGGGCCTGCAGGTGCATGTCATTAAGTTTCAAATAAGTCTTAGTTTGAATAGTTTTAGAACTGAAATTATTTTGAAAAATTAGGGTGGGAGCAGTGAAATAAAACATTGAATTTAGTATGACTTTCAATATTAACCACACTTCTCAATAACAAACAAACAAGAAATCTGGCCCAAATCTAATGCACCCGCAATACTTGTTCAGCTCTGCAAGTGGCCAAGGCCATGTAACATGACGCGCAGAAAATGTTTTTAATTATACAGCTCAATGGTACAAATATCAGCTCTCTAGGAAGCAGTGATAAATAATAGCGCACGATTTAAAATGGCTCATTGTTTCTGCCGCACTCTGTATATTCTCAAACATACAGAAGGTCATTACATGTATGTACTTTCTTCTTCTCATTTCACGCTACAGCCAGAGGTGAGCCTTGGCCTGCTGCAGCGAGCTCTGCGTACGATTCATTGATATATGGCATGTGATCAGCTTGCCGGCACCCTGCAGGTCCCCTAAATGTAACTACCTAAAATTAAAGATTCATTCCCTTCAAGGAAAAAGACTGAATTGGGCCAGTATTGGACTGGAAGTGACAGAGGAGGATACTTTAGTGCCCCAGCTTTGCTCAACGCTGCCACAACCCACGGGCTCTGAGATACGGAAGTAGGCGTTACACTGCACTGTTTCATCTTGTTTGCCCTCTAACAGAACAATGGATTAAAATTAGGTGAAATAGGACAATGTAAAAATTGCGGAAAGGAAAAATTCATTTCAGCGTTTGTCCTAAGCAAACCAAGGAAAACCACGGAAAAAAAAAAAAAAAAAACAAAGTTAGGATGGCCGGTCTCAAGAGATTTGAACGCGAGACCTCGCGAATGAGGTTCCAAACATTACCTTTCCCGCTTCTGTTCCGTCCCACTAGATCATTTGCAGTTTATGTTATATCTATTGTATTTTCTCCTCTTTCTGTTTTCTTCCTTTTGAACTCTTCCTTTAAATGCTTTAATTTCCACTCCTCTTTGCTATGTTTATTTTTACCTTACCCTTGACTGACGGAAATTTTCCCGTTTGCTTGCTAAGCCTACCTATACGCTCTTCTCGGCTGTCCGAAACTAAAACACGATATAGAAATGTGAAAGAATGTTTCGTGACAAACTCTTGCCGAGGCGAGTTGCAAAGGACCCACTTGTCGGTGAATGCGCTTTTTTCAGTAGCAGCTGTTCTTGACAAGCGCTTCATCGCTTGACAGCCACAATATTTCACAAGAGAGAAGAAGCGGCTCTCTATGTTATTCTATTAGGACGAGAAATATTCTAAAGAAAGCAATATCTGTGGGGTATGGACCCTCTCAAAGAAGTAAAGCTCTAACGACGCAGGAGATGGGTTTCAAGAAATAAGCAGAAATTGCTCGGCCTGCTCTAAAGTGGGGTGTATGCCTAAAGGAATACCAGTATAAGTAACACATTTAGGAACAAGTATTAAAGTAAAAATCATTTGTTTCATACAATTTTACTGAGATGATTACTTGAAATTTAAATTTAAATTTATTGAAAATATCCCAATAGACTGCGTAATATACTACATTCAAATATTCATACTTTATCATTTCATTACAAAATAAAATCTAAAAATAAAACAATGCTAATCTTACTTCTCTGCTCTAGAAATTTTCTTTCTAGAGTTGCTTGTTTATATTCTGAGCCCAATACACACAACTCCAGATTATTAGTGTACTGGTGACCATCATAATTACTGCTGTATTATCCTGTTCTTGTTTATACTATTGTTCCTATTGTACTTCTAAGCTTATGTTTCCCTCTATCTTCCTCTTAATCATTCTTATCCATTTCTCTCTAACTTTGCCCAAATAGTCTCCTATCATTTTTACATTCTTTCTCCCCACTAAAATCTTTCTAATTAACATTTCCCCATAAAGTCTTTCATTTTGGTTGCCAAGTCTGTTCTCTTTATTACTTTGTTTGCTGGTAATATAATAACCAATAAAAATCTACATTGCTTTCTGCACACATTGGAATTTTTTATATCTTTATCATATCTTAATCTTTTTAAATTCACAACTCCAGTTCTAGCCCATGCAAACCTTTCTCGACCTGCATTATCACATTGTTCAATATATTTTCCTCTACCCTATACTATTTTTATTTCCCTATAAAGTCTCAACAAACTATTTCTCTCATACTAACAAATATTCCTTGTCGTTCAGCATCTGCAAATTTTAGATTTATTTCTTATCTGAATTCTCTGTTTAGATATTTCCTATTTATCATTAAGTTTCCCATTAACTATCTGTTGTAGAATTTCCTACACTGTGAGATACCATACACCTCCACTTACATTTGTCTTGGATACTGGAACATTCTTTAATAATATCACTCTCTTCCAATGTGGTAATTCTATATATGTATTTCATAATGGAATGATTACTTAGTATGAAGC
Source organism: Metallyticus violacea (assembly GCA_030762175.1). Lineage (NCBI taxonomy): Eukaryota > Metazoa > Arthropoda > Insecta > Mantodea > Metallyticidae > Metallyticus > Metallyticus violacea. The sequence continues at coordinate 20,547,238 of CM060845.1, forward strand.
ATACCAGCTGGCAGCTTGGTAGGCAAAAAGTACACCAAGCCCGAACTACCTAGTCTAGGGTATATGTTGCACATCAATGTCGGTGTATTTACCGCACTTGAGTTATAATTTATAAATCTTGTCCGCCCACGCGATATTTCACGTCTCGATTACTAGCGACCGCTTTCTAAAACATGTGTACAGTCTTACCTTATAGAAAAAGCTGGATTGTCGTTGCCCAAGCGTTACCACATAGTGAAAACGCATTTGATTGACACGATTAAGTTTGGTCAATTAAATGTTTATAATTTCATTGCTAATGCTTTCGAAATTCGTGATTGTTGAGCTATGTCGGGAGTGAACTTTGTTAGCTAACATTGAAGATTCCTCTAGCTTTTTCTCCAATCAAACCGCCCTAAACAAATTCTGTACACGCGTGATGACCTGATTCGTATCTGAAATAACACATCTGAACAAAACTGTGTTGCTGTAGAGTCAAGGGTCTACATTCGAAAATGAATGGATACTGTCGTTTTACCGGCAACGAATACGATCTGAAAGTAAGAGCATGCCAAAATGGGGAGAGAAAGTTTGTTAAAGGTACTGTTGTCACTCATTATAGCCTACTTTCATCATAGAGGGACTGATTATGAAGGAGGTTGTACTTTTTCGAGCTGCAATACTTACCCCGTTTTGGTTATTTATGCAGCTACGAGTGGCATTCAAATAGCATTGCCAGTATCACCTATAAGTTCAAGTTAAGCACTGAATTCCAAAATTTAACCTAACAGTTCTTCAAACAACTCTCCATTTCCATCCACGCACAGTTGTAGACGATGCAAACACTTGTCAAAAACATTACTGTACTCGGACTGAGATATTGCTAAAAGAGCTGAATTTATAGCTTGAGCAAGGTGCTGCACTCGTTTAAAAGGTTTCCAGCAAAGCAAGATTTCACTCGAAGAAACAACCAGAAGTCGTAGGATGCAAGGTCTGGGTGGTAGGGTAGATGGTCAAGCAATTAAACTTCGGCAACTTCCAGTTTGCTCAAATTTGCAGCTCTTCTGTGAGGAGATGCTTTGTCGTGCAAAAGCAATAGCCTTGAAGATCCTGTCTTTGGCCGTCGCCACCTTAACACCGCAAATAATGGGTCAAATGTAAGTGCCATGGTATTCTCAATTCATTGTCATTCCTTCTAGCACACTGTTAATCACTAACAGTCCTTCATAGTTGATGAAGAAAACAAGCATTCGCTTCCGAGAGCGACTGGTCTTGGGTCTTTCTGATTTACCCACCTGCAGTTTCTGAGCTTTACTTGGGGGTGGTATTGTAATAAAACCATTTTTTATCACCAGTAAAACGTTTAGGACCATTTGATGGAAACATACTCAGCAATTTTCATGCACATTCCTTTCCCCATTTCGTCTCTTCATTGGCATGTGGAATCCGTTTTGCACAGATTATTCGCAGTTTCAAATGCTCATGGAGTATACTGTCAATGCTTCCAACACTAATAATCAATTCCACGTTTATTATTTCAACAGTAATATGTTCGATTTTCCTCCACCAACTTCTTCCCTCTTGGATTGTTTACTCACGAGGACGGCCAGAGCGAGAGTTGTCTTTCAAAGTCTCTCCCCTTCTTCAAGTGATCGGATCCATCGTGCAATGACATCAAATGAACACACTTGATCAGCTACCCATTCCTGATGGATATTTTCTCTCTTTCACGAGGCTTATAGAGTGTGAAAATGTGGAATCTAAAGTTTCCTTTGGAAATATTCATGATTTTCACCAGCTGTTGACGCAAGTCTGGACTCAACAGACTGTATAAGGACGATGCAAGTTTGCAATACTTTGATAGCTTAAGGTTCATTGTTGCCAGCTGCGTTAGTTACATTTATTTTAGATGGTATTGTCCAACAAAAGATAGGTTAGTTGCAAAACTTTTTGATTGTCCCTCGTATAGAGATGGAACCTTGTCTTAAACTGGAGGAGGTAAGTGTCAGTTGCTATGTCATTCATACAATTTATGTGTTCCTTTTCACTAAACGGTATGAAGGACGTTCGCGAAAGAATGAAGGAGAGAATTTGTAAGAGAATTTCGCAAGAAATGTCATGTGCCATTCTAATTCTCTATGGTGAGGATCTCTTATTCTTTTCATGGCCAAACACTTCCAGTTTAAATGATAGGTCACTGAACACTGAATTTTGTTTCCTAAAATAGATCTCAATTGTCTTCATATACGAATTTATCACACAGTTGTCGTACACAAACGAACTATAACTGTATCATTCTTCTTAAAACAACCCTCGTAACGAACAAAACTACAGAACTGAACGGCTAACAATACAGATCTAGTGCAACATGACAAGAACCGTGTCTTGTGCCGCCTTTGTTAGCCTTCGTGTCTCGCCCAGCTAAGACGCGTTCATTAGCCAGAGCTCTGATTACTAACGTCATCCGTAGGTTAGCTAATTAGCGATACCGCATAATAAATCACAAGGGGGTTTCCCTACACGCCACTGAAGTAGCAGCAATAAGGCCTGTCACTCGAGTAGTCGCAATAAATTTCCCAAACTTGACTGTGACCGCAACAAAAGGAGGCAAGTAATTCCATGCGCGTCTTGCAGTCTTCGAGTGGGATTTGTTTTGATGATTAATGTATTGGATGGGTGTACAACACGCTGGGCGTTTATTGTAACAGCATCCTATTGGACCAGACTGCTCTGTGCTAAACCTCCATGCAGGACCAAGGCAAAATCCGAATTCAGACACTTTCTAATGTGTCAGATGTCAAATGTTACGGTTCAGCAGACATGTTTTATAGGTTTTGTTTATAAACCACAAGCCTACTCAAAAGTCAGAAAAAGTTGGAACTTGTATGCCTTGGTTAAGAAAATAAACATTTGACATGAACAATTCTGTTAAGCGTACAATGCTCAAATTAGTTTAATTATGAAACAAATGCTAAAAGTATATATTTATTTCAATTAAAGGAATTGTAGCATTTAACTCCCCAATAGGATGGCTACTTATGGCATCAGAATACGGCGTTAAGAACGAAATTACAGTCCAAGGTCTCACCCATGCTAATTTTCCAATTTTCAGCTGCACTTTTCTCAAAACTGGATTGAAATATCAACTTCAAATTTTTACCATGTAATTTGTACCTTCGTTTATGATGATAAAATTAGTTTTCTGAAAGTTTAATTGGTTGCAAAAGACATAATTTTTATATTTATTTTTAAATAAACATTTTAATGAAATGGCTCTATTTTGAAGCCTGTATCAGTTGCAAAAAATTCTTTCTTATTTTTGTAGCTCTTTATCGTGAAAACATGCTGTAGAAGTTTAATTTCATAATCTTTAATAATGTTGAAAGAATACACACCAGTAGGTATGTATTGAGAAAAATGGCAGTAAATTTTACAATTGAGTTCTTGCTCTGTTAACACACATTTAGTGCTTCTTTGCTTCATATTCGCCAATCTCCTCATCCTCTCTGGTCTTCCTGTTTCTTCTCTCTTTTCTTGCAGATTTTTCCATTTGCTCCACCATTCTCTCTGCTTTTTTGAGACGTATATGGTCCTGTTGTTGAAGTTGCACTGTTATATTGTAACCGGGGTCTATTAACAGTTCATTCAAAACCCTAATTCTTCCTATATTCCTAGTGCAACTGCATCAAATGCAGTAAGTTTTAGAAGACTTCGTTGACAATCTGCGTTTTTCCTTGTAAACGTTTTTAGCATGCCAGGGCTATATAGGTTTCTATATATTGATCTTATTGTCACCGATATGGAAGTCCACGATGTTTATAACTTGGTTCATGTCTGTTGAATTTACACCAAGAGTCATGACGTTTGGGGCATATACCATCTTGTGGATTGTCATCAGTTTAGCTCAGGAAAATATATGAACTAAACTGCACGTCTCTGAAGATCTTGTGCCATTCCATAACATTGTGCAGTTTGTCAATCATGCTATCAGTTAGTCTTCTTGCCCCTCCTAATCCTTAACCATCTTACAATTTCTTCCCCGTGTCTTTCTTTAGTTTACGCAGACGAGAACCCTACGTGGCCTATGCTTTCAATAAGTTAGTTTTCTACATAGAGTTTACTTATGAAACTTTTGCTGACTACATCCCCTAAATACTTCAATTGCATGGCAGAGAGCACAGAATGGGCGTGACTACTAGTGCTACCACCCTGGAAATTATTAAATTTGAATCATTAAATATTAGAACTTACATTCCATTTTTCCATATGATATTTATAAGATATTAGAGATGCAAAAACAATAAAAATATCAATTTTGAAATTTGAACCCACTTTCTCTTGGCTTACTCCTCTTAGAAGAGGTAATTAACACTGTACTAGAGAAGAGTGATTCCATTTGAAATATGAAGAAAATTAGAACAAATCTCACATTGTTTAAATTTAAATATGTATATATACATCATCATTTGAATTTGAATGTTTATTTCTCATGTATCATACAAATATATAACAAAATGAACATAAATAAAAAAAAGAAACGTTAATTTTAAATATAACAAATAGGAGCAGTGCCCTTAGCAATTCCAGAAGGCACTGACTTAAATAAAATGTATTCCAATTTGATTAGTTTAGCCCCCAGTCCCCGGTTCATTAACAGCTACCTACTGGAGTATCCAGGGGACCGGGCTCCAATCCAACCAAACTCAAAGCAAAACATTAAAAATAATTTATACATTCAATTTAATATTAAGTCATGTTTCATACAATAACAAATAATAAAATCGTGTTTCATACAATAACAAACAAATGAATAACAATTTTATTAAATAAAATGGGTATTCAGCTAAATTTCTATCCTTGCTTATTCCTTTGGACTTTGTACACAAACACCGTGGTATATACCTTTATACTACTAGAACATATAAAGACGAAAATTTTCTGAAATATGTTATCCCTATGTGAAAAAATGTTCATGCAAAAATCCCCAAAGTTATTGTGTTTTTTATGTAAGGCAAATCCAATACTGTTCATTTATATGCTGTAAAAGTTTAATTTTATTAGCTTTAATAATAGTATTTGAGAAATGGCAACTGAAGTTGGTAAATTTAACATTGCAAGAATAAGTTTTTAATGCTCCCCTTAATTTCTTCGGACATATCAAGTCATCTTGTGAAAAAGTGCAGTCTGCACTTATTTCACTTTTATATATTCCTTATTTCAGCAATTTTAGTTTTTTTTACTCAATAAGTAAATTTCATTCGATGTTGGTACTGCTTGCAACTCGTGAATGTACGGATTGCAACATTCCAGTGCGCATGCGTTGTAAGGCTTTCGTACAAAAAAGGGGATAAATACACAGACCATTTTCATTTTCCTACTATACCTGTACTAACCGTAATTTGAGAGCGAGTGAGTGAAACACTTGCTGATTCGTAATTGTAAAATAAACTTTCTCATATCACCTGACTGTGTTGTATGTCCTTTCGCTGAATCGATCTACCAAATAACTTGCAGCAATACTTTCGGCCTACATCTATGCTGCTCTTTTCTTATGAGAAATAGAATAAAAACCTTTAACTACACTTTGCATCAGCTATAACTTTGTCATAAACTGTCACAAGATTAATAGGGATATACTCTATGACTTTTCCAGTCATTTCATGGAAATTTACGGATCATTTAAACGACCCTCAGAGAGCTGATAACCCAAAGAAAAGAGCTTGCATATTTGGTCATCTAAAAGGAATTAGGAAGGAGGGAGAAGATGTTATGTTAACTGTTATGACCATGTTTTGAGGCTATAGAGAACATAAACGTACATAAGAAAGAGCACACAGAGAAATAGTGACAGTTTACAAATTTTGCGTTTCATATGTAAAATATACACAGCCTAAAATGAGACCCTGTACAATAAAACAAAGGTCAAATGTAGGGGAGGAAAAAAAAAAACAGACACGAAATCTGTCAGCTTAACAAATATCACTTTCCGTTTTCAGCACATGATGTGACACTCCATTATCATTAAACCCTCAAATCCACGTCACCCTGGGTTTAAACTTTGTTATAGCCGGGATAAATTATGTTTATTTCCTGTAATTATCACCAACGTTAGGTTTTACGATTATGTTTCTGCACAGTACGCTGGTCTGTAATTTGCTCATTAAATTAGTAATTACCAGCTTAATTGAACCCCAGAGGATTATTCATGATTAGGAAGATTAAAGTGTGATACTAATTAAAATTGACTATCCACATACTTCATAATCAGTCCCTGAATTGCTTTGGGTGCAAAACCAATGTTGTTTAATTGTTTTGGAAATAATTGAAATAATTGCTGATAAATAAATATAACTTTATGCTAAAATAATGGGGGTTTGTATAAAAGAATAAAAAAAACGCTCATTCATAAACTTTTTAATATGGAAACAGTAGAGAAAGATTATATCTTTGCACTTAGATGGTTCAAAGTAACATTCATGTAGACAAAACAAAGTAACCACTGGGTATAAGACAGTTCATAATTACGGCTCAACCCATTAATTTTGTATTTGCTCTAATATACTGTTTTAAGAATTCTTTTGTCACAAAAAATATGAAAACAAAATATATTGGAATTAATTTAAGTTTCTGTTAAAATGATAATTAAAAATTAATTTGTTTTTCTTTATCTGGAGAAAAAATGTCAGGTGAGATGGACAAATAAATTTGTTTTCGTATTAGCCAATTCCGAAGGAATGTAAGCTATTGCGATTATACCCATGGATAGCGATTTTAATAATCTATCCATATATGCATACATCGTGCATACTAGGTACCTACAATTAAAAAAATAAATAAAACGTTTATATACAAATATATGTGTGCATATATATGTCCGTTAACGCTTTAGCGGTCGATTTTTTTTTTTTTTCCCCAACGTAACTCGGCACATACGCATCAATTAAATTAACAAACGATTTGCCGAGTTTGTTACTGGGCAAAATTTGACCATGAGAGGGGGGGCATTAACCCAAAGCGCATATTTAAAAAATGAAAAATCGCTCTAGCGGCCGCAATTTTTTTCTGAACAAAACACAGTATTTTTTTAAAAATATATTGATAAAAGTATTTTTCGAAAATAGGGGATATCGGGCTAGAGGGAGTACACGTGAAAATTTAGTGGGGGTTCTGGCAGAATTAATTTAAAAAAATTAAAGGAAATTATACCATTGAAATAAAATAAGAAAAACGGTTTCCGAAAATCAGTGTAATCGGACTATTAGGAGGAGAGGTTTACTTGAAATCCAAAATTTATAAATTGCTTTAGGGGAATGTATATATACACGTTTTTTGAAACGCAACTCTGTATATACCATTTAAAAAATAAGACTAGTTTTTGAAAATCAGGGAAATCGGGCCATTAGAAGTGGAGTTTTAATTGAAAATAATAGAAAATTATAGAAATTATAGAAACTGTACTATTAGGAATATGGGTATGCTTGAAAACCGAAATTAAAAAACCCTCTAGCGTTTAATTTTCCATATATTGTTTTAAAATAAAATAAGAAATTAATTCACCATATGAAATGTATTTTTAAACATACATATGTTTTATATTTAACAAAAGCGTCGTCGTGAAGATAGTAAATGTGGAATATTAATCCAATATGTGTTTGAGAATTATATTTCTATGTAAGAGCGCTCTGTAATAACTTCTAGTTGATTTTACTACAATAACAATTAAATTACATTTTAAAGTCAATGAAAATAAATGCAACTTGCGATTGTTAATTGTTGATTGTGTATACTTACTTAGTACATTGTAACAGTTTTTAAACTGTAGCATGTTTTTGTTTTATTGAAACATTTGAGAACATCATCTTGTTAAATACACAATGTAACTCGAAACTTTCTGTTACTTTTCCCAATTTTAGTGAATCTAAAGATGATATCAAGCGCTCAAATGCAGTTTCACTTCTGTAATACTTATAGGTTGCAAGAATTATAATTTCGTTCCCTTAATACTGCACAGTATGCCATAATTATTTTATTTCATTAATTAATAAGGCTTAATTTAGATTTTATAATAATTTTTATTAAAAAGCCTTCAACTTAGTGAGGAATCCATTTAATTTACGCAGCTCCTGCGTGAGGGACTTTTTTATTTTTAAAGACAAGACGGCTCCTGGCGAACCATTATCTTCACACATCGTGATAGGCGTGGCAGAGGTTCTGGTCAGGCAAGTAGTAATAGAAATTTGATTTTATATTAATAAATTGCAGAAGTCATGAAACGTGGTGCTAGATATAACAAGCTAGTGGAGAAACTCAATAAGCATATTTTGACACCTTTCTGCTAACATAAGAACAGTTGAGCTTTGGAGATATAATAGAAGGAAACCGCCCAGGATGTAGCCGGAGAAAGGTAACTTCATAAAACGGGAGAAGAATTATTTGAAATTATAAAGTAATTTATTAAAAACAATAATAAATGTTAATGCATTTGCATGTAAAAAATCTAATATGTCACTCATAAATATAACATTAAAATAAGTAACAATATCTTGAAATATTGCCGCAATAAATTTACATTGAATGAATAAATGATTCAAAGAATTACTAGGCCACAAGCATTTAATAAAATATTCCTCTTGGGCTCTTTAAAACGCTACCAAAAATGTACCGTTAATATTGACACATTGACTTTTAAAATCCCCAATTCCTTGTCTTTTCCAATAATTACAACTAGAAACTTTACGCCATATAACAAAGTTCAATAGCAAATATCACAATAAAATGTTTCAAAAGTTCCACTATACCCGTGTGAAACGACTTACGTTTTGAAGAAGGCTCCAGACTTAACACTTTTTAGAACAGAAGACCGTAAGCAGCTGCACCTTGCACTGTCCCTGAGTTAACTCTCAGTGAGAAGAAAAAGCGAAAGAGCACCTGACAGTTATAGTTACTTCACAGCTTGCCAGACCGTTCGATAGACAAAGAGACCAATAGAAATCAAGTATAAACTGCGAACTTTATTGGAGTAGCCAGGTGAACATGGTGAAGAAAAGAGAGAAAAGACACAAGGAACAAAAGAATTGCATATAAAAACGGTATAGATAATTATTGCAAACTCTCCGTTTGCAATATAACAAACATATAACAATATTGTTACATGTCCGTCATTAATAATTTTAAAAATGTCGCGACATTTTTAAATCTGAAAAGGATGACGAAGAAATGATGGATGCTGTTTATGCCCATTTTGCAGACAAGACTTCTGACCAATTTTTGAGGGGCGAGGGGGTGATTGAAGTGTTAATTCAAAGATGTGAGAAGTGCATTGCAATAAAGGTTAACTATATGAAAAGTGAAATGTAGTATTTGTCTTTATCATACCTAGAAAATGGTTAGGCCGGAAACTTACGGAACTACCCTCGTAACTTTATTTTGTGCATAAGCTGTTCACAAAATAGCCATTTGGAAATATCTTCAAAGTATTTATGATAATTAAGTTCATGAGCTCGATAATACATGTTTGTTCTTATATGCATAAATTATTCCTTTGTACTTAGCGGTTTGAACTTGTTCACATTTGGAAGATTCTAAAGTTTTGCACTATAAAAGTTATCCTCAATATCATTTGGAGACTTCTTTGTTCGCTACCGATTTGTCATGGGTATTTGTATCATTCCCTTCAAAACTTAAATCCAGTGTCATCTATGAGCGCATGTTGAACCACAAGAATGTCACCAGAACCTTATATCCTTTACCACGTTATTGGCAATGACATATATAAATCAATTTCAATGAAAGGAAGTGAAAAAAAAATTGTGACACTTGTAAGGTTTTCCACAGAGAGTTGACAATTATAATCAATAGTAGGTGATACATTTACACCATATTAAGTAACGAACATATATTTTCATTGCATAGCATGAGATATTAAGATGAAGCTAAGAACTTTGCATAGCCTCCATATTCGGAAACACTTTGGCTCTGGAAAGGAAATTTGCTCCTGTTAGGGATGCTGATGACAAGGCCTCATGAAGCTTCAAAGTCTCTAGCATATCCAGGATCAAATATCCGGTATCCAAGTTATATAGTCTCTCTTAGCTAACAACCTAAGCCATAAAGATAAAATCAGAATTGTCGCCTCGGGAATGGATTCTCGAATCCCTCATGTGACAGATGAACATCCTAACAACGGATTGAGTAGTGGTGCAAGGGAAAATTGCTTATTGCTGTATAAGGTTACAGCCTCAATATCCGTGCAAACTACGTGAATGAATCATAAATTATTAGTAGCATTTCCAGTTGCCTAAGTGCGGATTTATTAATTTATTACACATTTATCTCAATATTACTTTTATTTTATGATTATAGCCTTTAACAAAGATGTTGTATTCACATTATTTCAGGGTGTAGATCTCTCATACACAGTGTTTTTTAAGCTTTTCAGCTGATTATCTAGAAAGCAACAAGTTTTCAAGAAAAAAATATATGAACAATATTTCTCAATTTAAGGAAAATGGTTAAATTTTATGTACTGAAGGTTGTCAAATTTATTTCAAAATCAACCCCTTTTTTAATGAGAACGGTAATTATTTTTATCACATTATTATTTTATGCAAAAAGACAAATAACTTTTTCCTGAAACATTTTATTATGAAGCCAACCGCTTATATGTATAAAACCATAATTGCAGTGCAAAAAATATGCATTGTTTTTAAAAACATTACATGATCATTATTAATCAATTTATAAGAATTACAAAAATTAATCGAAATGTTCGTAGGTCCTGGTGGTGTAGTGGTAAGCATACTTTCCTTGCGCATTCAATCCTGGCAAGGATCGGTGAATTTTTTCGGGCGTAAAAATCCTACGGAAGTTTCGGAAAGGAAATAAAGCGTGGTTCCCATTCGTAGATTTGTGGCATGTAAAAGAAGCTCAAGCCTGAAAGAAGAGGCCTCTGAGCAAAATTTATCGGCCATTTCACGCCCGGAATTGAATGGGATACTGATTGCCTCGGGTGATAAAGAGCGCCATAAATAAAAGAAATAAACAAAAATCGAAATTTTTCCTAATTTCGTTGCCTACAAAAATAGAGATTATTTTCAAAACCTCGTCTAGCAATCCAAAACATGCATTTAGGAATATTCCTGCAAGCTGTGGTTGTCCATTATCGGAGATCTTCCATTGTGTCTAAAAAACGACTCATTTTAAGTGCCACCATAGAAAGAAATGTAAGGGGCCCTAATTAAGGGATTTTGGAAGCCATTTGGTATTTCTCCGACTTCCGATCCGGAATGTATTATAGAGCCACTGTCGAGCATTTTGTGTATAATGTAGTGGCAATCCATCATGCTGGAATTCCGTGTCCACTACATTTTACGCGAAATTTTGGGTTTGAAAATAATTTTACAATATTCATTAATATTTAATATCGATGGATGCCGCGTTTTTTAACAATAGGCCAAAAAAGGCATTCGAATGAACCTTACGCAAGAGTATTTACACTTGTTTAAACAAATTATAGTGGGTTTCTCCGAGGTTTCATAATAGTAGATGGAATATGAATTCATTTTTACACGCCAGAGATGCAGGGGCAGTCCAAACAATGAGTGGAAACAGGTGAAAGTGCACCGAAGAAATAAAAAATCATACCACCATCATGACTACGGTTTTCTGGAATTTTGGAATTCTCATATTGTGGTGCTCGTAGACCACCTTTAGGACAGAACCATAATCGGCAAGCATTACGCTTCACTACAGAACCAAGTGAAGGATACCTTCAGGCTAAAAGTCCTCATCTTGCGAAAAAGAAAGTTCTCTTTCATCACGATAATGCGCCTTCACACACGTCTGGGACTATTGCTACACAACTGCATAATCTTCGCTTGCAAGTGCTTCCATATTCGCCATATTCGCCGAATTTGGCTCCCAGCGATTAATTTTTGTTCCCAAGCCTGAAGAAATGAACGGGTGGAAGAAAATTCACATCAAATGATGAGGTTAGACAGAAGATTACTTTTCTCAGTGGGGTAATTTTATTTTATTGAAGGTATTCAAAGTTGGAAAGATGTTGGACTAAATGTATTTATTTACAAAGTGACTATGTTGAAAAAAAAAAACAATTCTCTTAAATCTTGTGTTTGCAGGATCAGAGAAATTTTAGAATGTCTCTCATAGTGTAGGGTAAAATCAGGTGAATCGAATAATTTTTTTTCTTTTTAACAGTAAAACCTAAAATTAAACATAATTCTTGTCATTTTACATATCATATTATGTTAATAGTTTCTACGTTTTATTGTGCCTATCACATTTTCAAAAAGTTTTACTGTTTGTTGATAAAATTCATGGCGCAAAATGATCCGAATAGTTTCCTATAGAGGGCGAACAGAATTGGGATTGAGAGCTAGGCTCATTTACTAGGAAATGAAACAGAAATATACAATAATACTAAAACTAACTGCAGTGTTCTAGGCTCAAATGCATTTACCACAAATAAATGTACTTGATACTTGATCCTTGCACTTTTTCTCACAGATTAAGAGTCATAATAAATTCAATTTAATGAAGTCCATTCTAGGTAACTGGTGCTTTTCGTAAAAAAAAGTATTTTAATTCCATTGCGCGAAAACACAAGATCTCAACCCGTTCTTTCTAAAATCCAAAGCCTCACTTAGCTTTCGGATTATTCTAATTTTTAATACATTTTCCTATGATACGTCTCTCTTCTTAATATAAGTGGAAGTATTTACTTGTAAAGTTTTCTTTATAAAAATGTGTATGGAACATGAAACTATTTTGATGCTCTCCGTAGTCGGGCCGCCAATAAAGCCTGGGTCATATCGTCATATATATTAGCGAATTCCAAAGGAAGTAAGCTATTGCGGTTGTTCTCGGAAAACCCCTATCTTATTTTATTTTTGCTTTTTTAAAGGGAATCCCGAAGGAAGGTAAGCTATTGTAGTTGTACCCATGATAAGAATTTTTAATAATTTTTTCAAATCTTCATCGATCCTGCTTACTAGGTACCGAAAAAGACAAAAAAATTGTAAAAATGTATTTTAAATATGCACATCTATACATATATATTTCTATACATTTTTACTATTGCTCCAGCGATCGTGATTTTTGTTTTTTCTCCACGAAACTCGGCATATAACTACTAATTAACAAAAGATTCGTCGAATTCGTTAAACAGCTAATTTGGACCATGGTGGGTGGGGGTTAATCTAAAGCGATATATTTTTTTTAAAAAAATTGAAAAATCGGTTTAGGGGGGTGCATTTTTTTATCCTCCACGAAACTCGATAAACTTCTTTTTAAAAATTTTATAAAAGTCTAAAATAAAAGCAATGGAACCATTAGAAGTGGGGATATACCCGAAAAACAATTAGGGTTTAAAACGAAATTTTAAAATAGTTCTAGCGGCGGCAATTTTGATTGTTTTTAAAGGAAATTCGGTTTATGCAATTGAAATAACATAAGAAAAATAGTATCTGAAAATAAGTGAAATCGGACTATTAGGAGGAGGGGTTTACCTGAAACCTAAAATTTAAAAATCGCCTTAGCAGCGTTAATATTTATTTTTCACAAAGAAACTCCGCATATACTATTAAAATAAAATATAAAAAATTATTTCTGGAAATCAGAGAAATCGCGCCATTAGGAGGGATGTCAATCTGAAGCCCAAAATTTAAAAATCGCTCTATCGTAATATTTGTATCTTCACAACTAAATTCAATATATACCATTTAAATGAATAAGAAAAATCGTTCCTGAAAATTAGAGAAATGGACCTTTAGGAGTAAGGGTATGCTTGAAAACCAAAATTAAAAAGTGCCCTTGCGTTTAATTTTCTATATTCTTTTAAAATAAAAACACATTAATCCAGGATATAAACTATTTACTACGATGTATATGTTTTATATTTAACAAAAGCACCGTCGTGAGGATAGCAAATGTGAGATATTAATCTAATGTGTTTGAGAATTATGGATTTATTATTTTGTTGGAATATATAATGCTTCTATATACCGTTCATGTACGCAACTGTTAATGATAAACCATGCGTATAGTAATATGGCATTTAATCAACAAGGGGGGGGGGGGGGGGCTTCCTCTCGCCAGCTTCTAAGGTCGCCCCAAGTTTGCACAACTTCCATTTAAAAAAATTGCTGAGTTTGACGATTGAAATCGATGTATCAATAGCGACCGGATATTAAAACTTCTTTATGGCCCGTTTTATAATAACTGAACCTAAAGAAAGAAATGGTGGGAGCTGCAGAGAGAGGCCACTGAACAATAAGGTTAGAGGTGACCATACTGGAACTGAGAAAGTTTTCAAACAGTCTGTATAAAGGAGAATATATTGCTATCTAAAGTAATAAATTGTTCAAAGAAGATGTACTTAGGGGTTTTCGAGCATAATCTTTTGCCTGCTTTTTCCGGGTGTAAAAAAATTACCGTCGTCAACTTGATAATAGTATTCGGACGTTGTTGTTGTTGTTGTTTTTGATTCGTTTTATTTATGGACGCTCTTTAACATCCCAGGTCATTCAATTCAGGGCGTGAAACGGCCGATAAATTTTGCTCAGAGGCCTTGATGTTCTTTATCATGCCTTAAATGTACGACACGGGACCCACGACTTTACTTCCCTTCCGAAGGAAGCCATACTTAGGATTTTTACGCCCGAAAAAATCCATCGATCCTGGCTGGGTTTGAACCCGCGACCTTGGGTTTAGAAGGCAAGTATGGTTACTACTACACCACCAGGACCGACTATATTCGGAGGTAACTATATAATTAAAGTTATATATAAATACTTTGACATATTGCGCGGAACATAATTTATAAATATCTACCTTTATAAAAATGGATATGTATTAATATTTTTTCACTAAAATTCAAAAAGCAGATTTTCAAATGAGATAAAAATTGTAATCTTTAAAGAAACTATATAGTTGAGAACGTGGACCAATAAGATCTTATAATGAATTATATCATACTGAAATACAATGATTTAACTAATCAGAGGCCTACAAACTAATACTACATTTAAAAAACGCTCAGGTGGACATTCTGAATTAAATTGAGAAAGGAAAATACTGTAAAGTATTATTAATGGTTAAGAATAAAATACTATGCCATATTATTTATATGCCCTTCTTCCGAAAACCAGAAATCGCCACTTAAATATGCCATACTCAATGATCGCCGATTGAAAGTAGGCGAATTGGTTGACACTGTGAAAACCACGAGAGGCCGTGTCCACTACACTTTACCCCAAGTTTTGAGCATGGGAAAGCTTTTCGATGGGTAGGTGCAAAAAATGAATTTGAATGAACACTTCATAAGAGTGTCTAGACTTATTTAAACGCAATTCCAGTAAGTTTCTCCAAGGTTTCATAACAGTAGATGAAACATGTATTTATCACTACACACCAGAGACGAAGGAGCAGCCCAAACCATAAGTGGCAACAGGTGAAAGTGCATCAAAGAAAACAAAAACGGTTCCATCTGCAGGAAAAGTCATAGCTACGGTTTTCTGCGGTTCTCATGGTGTGGTGCTCGTAGACCTCTTCCAGAAGGACAGAACCATCACCGAGGAATATTACGCTTCACTACTGAACCAATTTGAGAATGCTATTCAGCTAAACAAAAAAAGAAAGTGCTATTTCTCGCGATAATGCGCCTTCACACACATCTGGGATTGTTGCGGCAAAACTGCATGCTCTTCGCTGCCATATTCGCCGGATTTGGCTTCCAGCGATTACTTTTTTGTTCTCAAACCTGATGAAATGGCTGGGTGTACAAAGGTTCACATCAAATGATGATGAAACTCAGACGCTTATTTTCCACAATTTCATAAGTCTTAATTTACTGAGAGTTTTAAAGATTGGTAAGTCGTTGGACTAAATGCATTGATTTACAAGAGGACTATGTTAAAAATATTTCTCTTAAATAATGAACTTTCTTGGTTAGGCCAAGAAATTTAAGAACGCCCCTCTTAACACAAGTAATAAATAAAATGACAGTTCCAGCGTGAGGGGTGTACAGGAGTGCAACATAAGTACTGAATTTCGATTTTTTTGTAAATAATCTCCTTGCAAAACTACGATAGTCGGAAAACAGCCCTTAAGAGAACAAATATCGATGGACTAATATTTGTATTCACTCTCAACAGTTCTGATTCGCAATCCTTCCGATTTCTGCTCTAATGTTTTCTTTTAAATTCTTCTACTGTGTGGGGAATTCATGAATACTTAATATTTTCTCTGTTCTAGTAGTACATTTCAATACAATACATCAATGAAATTTACTTCATTGATACACTTAATTACACCAGTCTGTATTAATACAAAGACCAGCTATAATGATCTCTTAATAGAAAACCGTGTTACAACAACGCAAAGTTTCGTCACAGCAAATTGCGACTGTCTGTCCACGTGCAGCTATGTACCGTCTGTTATTATGACAGGATTGGCGTGCCTTTCATCCATCGTGCACTTGATTAACGCCCAACCCTTCAAAACAAAAATTTTTTCAACATTGAACAGCGGAAATAAAAATCTAAAGCTAAAAATGTCATCGGTATAGTCCAAAAATAAAATGTCAAAAACAATACGAAAACTAAAATATATCAACGTACACTAAAATAGCTATAAAACATATTTGTATGTTATAAAATAGTTCACAAATGGAAAGGTATAAAAATCACTATTCAAGAGCATATATATATATATATATATATATATATATATATATATATATATGTACTCTCTATTGGGACATTTCATAAAATTCCAGTTCCACATAAATTATTTGTTTGTCATCTGTCAACACACTACACGTAAAAAAGTTGCTCCCAGCGGTTTAGGCTAACACAACACACACAGCATGCAGAGAAAGTTATCACATTTACGGTACCAAGTGCCTAACGCAATGAAGTTTTGTTAACATCGGGGCCCCTATGACAAAAAAAAAAAAAAAAAAAAACGTATATTTTAAATTAGGGTTTTCGTTTTGATGCTTACAATTAACGCTAAATTTTCCCCACACAGTCATTTTGTTTCACATGGTTATACAGTTAAAGGCGTTATTACAAAAAGCGTCCTGGTCAATTATTTTTTTAACTAAAATGACCATCATCCACAGGAGAATATTTGCAACTGCTTGAAATATCTGTAGGCGCCAAAACAACCCGTATCAGGATCAAGTCAACTGATAGGACCTTTTTCTTCAAATATTTCCAGCACTGAATTACTTAGAAATGTTATGCCTTGTATGGGCTTTCCCAGCATCAGAGCAAGAGTGGAGCCCATTTTTCTCAATCATTTACAGTGAGGTTATTTCAGTTAGGGTCATCTGAGTACTGCTGCTTAATGGAGAAGTGCAGCCGCCATAACAGGTAAAATGAAAATAGAAGCATCGCGCATAAAGTTAATACTTTTATTTTAGTACTTATATTATTACTGAAAGCATAATATGGTACTGCAGTAAACTGTGTTATAAGAGATGTTGAAAATGCTGTCCCTAGAGAGCCAGGGGTGACCGAGGTCTTTAAGGCGCAGACTCGTTAGTGGGAGGTCTGGGATGCGATTCCCACCAGGACCAACCTTCCTGGCTGAGATTTATTCCATATTTTCCTCAGCTCGCAAATCCGGGGAGGAACCCTAAACTTAGGGCTGGAACGTTTCCTTCCTTTAAAAAAATCCTTTCTCAATTTATCACTTCATCTCATGTATCATCATTGCCCACCGCCTGTGATGCCTCAGTAGTAAAAACAGACGTTAAATACTATTAAAAACAAAATATGTCTGTAACCGGAAATATATTTCTGGCAATGACATGTCTTTATTTCTTTTAAAGTTTAAGAACACGGCGTTTCAGAATGTCATTTAGAGAGTCTGTCCTGATGGTCTACTGGTAACCATACTTGCTTCGTAGACGCAAGGTCGCGGATTCAAACCCGACGAGGATCAATGAAGTTTTTCGGGAGTAAAATCCCAAGTATTAAAAAGTCCTTTAATGCCCTCGCAAGGCGTTAAGTCGAAGGACGGAAGGAGGCTCTTATGTTGTTAGTGATGACTATGGTCAATATTTCATGATTTACATGCAAGGAGACATTGGCTGTATGTGCCGTGGCAAGTTTTGTTGGAAAGTCACATACCTATGTTCCCAGACAGTTAATTAAAAGAATAAGGGTTGCAAAATATTCTACACATAAATATCAATATTGGTTGTTTCTTTAAAATATATGTTCTATTATCCTTTCGCTGCTAATGATGCACCACACCCCTGCCTTTTGATTATGCTGGGGTTCCTCGTGAAGCAGTTTAACTTTTCTGAGCCACACTATTGATTTTTTGTCATTAACATGCCCACTTAGGAGGAACCAAGATTCAATGATAAGAAAATTAGATTGGAAGCAATTTCTCCGTCATAAACACTATTCAAAACCGTTCACAAAATCTACTCCTGGATGCAGGGTCACCCGGTTTGAGTTCTTGCCCTGCAGTAATTTTCCAGTAGCCTTGTATTCATTCAAACAGAGTAATGGGGCGTGGAAATGATTTTAGGGGAAGTTTCCAGAGTTATCCAATACTATCTCACATTTCTTCTGTGGTATAATGTACGTGGATGTGTACGATTTGGAAGATGAACATCAGGGAATCTCTTTTGAAATTCCGTGGTACATCATGAGCAAGCACGTGCGAATCGTACATAAATGTTCTTTGGAGAATATAATAGCTTAGGAACAAGACGACAACTGCAGAGATCGGTCAAATGCTGCCAACAGCATATGGAGCGGCCCTGCTAAGGAAAAATCACCCAGCACAAAACGATTTGGTACAACTCAGACTAATCTTTGTAAATTTTTTTCCTTGTGGAATTTCAGAAAATGTCCTTTATTTCTGATAGAATGCTAAACAATTTTAGAACTAGAAGATAGCCTTAGCATCTCGTCGTAATTCCATAAAAGCTGTATATTTGCAACCGGTGCATGGCATCATATCCGCCGATAGAGAAAGTTTCCGCATTGCGATCTAAATGTAATCTGATTACCCGATATTATTTCACTATAATATTCTCTGTATCAAGTCCTTCATTCACTCGAACTACCATCAGCCAGTCAAGCTGTGTACCGCTGGCTCAGGAAACTGCCGCCGATTTTTAACAAGTGACATAAAACATACATATATCTAGTGGAGAGCTGAATGAGGAATTGTACTGGCCGAACAATAAGAAGTGGAGCTAAGAGGAAGCGGTTACGGCTTCCTGGCTCCTGGGCATGCATTCGTCGTTGATTTATGTCCAGTAACCGCGAGAACCCTGCCCTATTCGACATGCACACGCACCTCTTCACTTTATAGCCCCCTTTGCTACCTTATATCATAATTTCCTTTTAGCTGTTGAGGACCAGGATAGAATTCCGGAGTAAGGACTCTTGACCCCGCGTATTCCTCACATTACGTACCTTATACAGAGGAAACAAGTTGTTAAGTACTGAAACAGAGTGTATAAACTTCCAGAGAGTATGAGGGTATAATAAAACTGTTAAACGAGAATAAGAGAAAAAGACACTAGTTTTGTGTATTAATGCCTCTGGTCGTAATACAATGATAAAAACTCTCTGCTTGATAACTTGAGAATTGCCATTTTCCCGCATTTAATGTCTGTAGTTTTACCGTAAAATGAAATTCTCAAAGACCGAGAATAAATTTAAACATGACCACTGTGCCGACAATGTAGCAACTGAAGCGTGTTTGTGTATGGCAGCCCCATGTTGGGTGCACATTTGAAGCGGATTATTGATATTGTTATTGCTTGCCTCGGTTTGTTGCGTACATTTCTAGACAACAGAATCCTGAGGGTGACATTCGCCGTTTTGTTGATCCCCGCGTTTCTGAAAATAACCGGATTCTGTGTCACCACACCTTACCTACATCCGATCCTCGTAATATTACTTTGCAATGGAAATGGTAATTATAATTTGACTTCGTCCTTAGAACTGCACATATCCTCGCGTTTGAGCCAACGGCCCTCTAATTACGATACGTAAACTTCCAGCTACTCACACGGCACTAGAAATATTGATTTTGTAAGCAAACGGATCATCAGCACTTGAACGTTTAACACCGTTTAACCAGGTTTTCCTCAATCTTATAAACGGCAAATGCCAGAGAGGTACCCTAAACTTAGTCCTGGAACACTTGCTTCCTTTAAAAAAATCCTTTCCAATTTAATCCTATAAAGTCTCGTTAAACCGGATATTAAATATCTATAAACTAGAAATGATCATTTTGCTAATCTGACTTGTTATATTCTCATCATGTGATACACAGCTTACTATTTTGCACACGTGTATTTAATATAATTGTTTTAAGGTTTTTCTGTATCTATATTATTAATTTACATATGCAAAATGTTAACATTTAAGTATATAATTTGCACCCCTGCACGAACTTCTGCTCTTTAGGGGTTGCAATGCTATTATTGTAATCTTCTTATTTGTATGTACTTAATTAAATAAAATTAGAGTGGCCACATACAAACGTTTTATTGTGAACGCCTTTTTTTTTTTTTTTTTTTTTTTTTTTTTTTTTTTTTGTTAGGAGAGTTGCTAAAAACTATTACAGTACAAGTTGAAACGTAAATATAAATAAAACATATATTTTCAGAAAAAAAAATAATTCAGGCAAATTGTACGCAGTACACCAAGGTAAACTTTTCTTACCATTAACGTAGGGCGGCATTATTCCATTAGATATCTTTGTGTGCAGTCAAGCTTTCAGATACTACTGCATGACCTTTTGTGCTCAGCTCCTTCAGTGAAAGATGGTGCATTCAACTGACGAACAAGAGCCAAGCGTAAACCAGGAAACCGAACACAGCATGCCTCTCTCCAAAGTCTATTGATCTGCGGACGAACACACTGCAGCCTTTTCGGATGTTAGGCGCCTCGCTGCTAAATAGAGGAGCATTCCCAATCCCATACTACATTAATCGTCAACCACTGGGGAACGTGAGACAGCACTCCTCTGGATATTAGGGCCCTTGCTTAAATCCTTTTTATCACATAAATCTGCCTCTGTATATCGGCTACGTGATAGTGAGAAAGGCATTTAGAACTGGGTAAAGGACGCTGGAAATCTTCCGGCTGGGAACTTGGAGCATATTAGTTCAAAACTCTACAACTTTCTATTGCTCACTGGCAGCGTTCGGTTGGGACATGTTGCTAAAACTAAAGGGTCTGATCTCGAGTATTGACTTGGGCTATAGAACTGGCAGTGTACAATTATAATTTTCTTTCTTACTTTGGAAATAAATATAAAAGAAAGGACAAGAAAAATACGTGGGTCTCTAGATAAGTATTGTAACGAATACACATAGAACGGATTTGTTTATCCCAGTTTCTCAAAGTATTCCCTCTGGCACTGTATGCAGCGTTCCATCCTCTGGAAGCATCCACGCCACTCAGTTTTCAGCACTGCAAATAACTCCTCGTATGCTGCAACCGCTTCTTCGAGGCCAGAAAATCGTTGACCTCGAAGTCGATTCTTCACAATAGGGAACAGAACAAAATCGCATAGTGCCAGGTCGGGACTATAACTTCCTTGCAGAAACTCCATTGTTACATTAGTTGATGCATTGCCAGTGCAACAAAATGTCCCTTAGTTCTGTCTTTGGACGCCGTTCTTGGATTTTCTGAAACACTTTCGGAAGGCCAACTTCTGTATACCATTGTGCAGTAACATTTCTCTGATTTTCGAGCACAATGTTTGCCACGTGACTACTTGTGGAGAGAATGAGGCAGCCATTTTCTTTTCCAAACTCCTTGGTCTCTTGACTTGGGCAGGTGGTTGGTCATAAGGGAAAACCCAACTGGAGGACTGGCGTTTTGTTTCTGAGTCACCATAAAATATCTGAAACACGACAAGACTTCTTTCCATTGTTAAATCATTGCAGCATTTCTTGGTACCGTTCCACAATGTGCAGCTTCTCTGCTGCAGACAAATTATGGGGCACCCTCTTGAAGAACATTTTATTTAACCGGAAGATGTTCATAAAGGATGGTTAAAACACTCGGTGAACTAATCGCTAATGCCAGCTCAATGTCCTTGTAGGTTAATCTTGCATCTTGCCTGATCATTGTTTTCACATAGGTGATGTTCTTCTCAGTCACTACTGTTGTTGGTCTGTCATTCTGCTCTCCAACTTGAATGGATTGCCGCCCCCTCTCAAAATCAGCGGAATGTGAAGGAAAAACGTGCTCGAAAACCCCTCTCAAAAACGCAAGTGACTGCGTTTTGTTTAAGTCATATTTAAAATCGTACAAGATCATCCACGAAAATGCTCTCTCTGCATCTCCACTACACTTACAAGAACTTCACACTTTCCAAACACAAACATAAAATGACCACTGTAACACAATGACTGAACAGTTTCGGCTCAGCAACAATGTTTTCTCTATGGGTGGCTAATGTTTCACGTCTCATTCTAGTGATTGATTTCGTTTTTTTTTTTTTTTTATTTACGGACGCTCTTTAATACATCAGTTCATCAGCGTCCCACTCGATATAGGGCATGAAACGGTTGATAAATTTTGCTCAGATGTCTCTTCTTTCAGGCTTGAGGTTCTTTTTCTGTTCGCAAATCTACGAGATGGAACCCACGGCTGTACTTCCCTTCCGAAGGAAGCCATAATTGGGATTTTAAGCCCGAAAAATGTCCGTCGACCCTGGCCGGGATGAAACCCGGGATTAAACGAGGCAAGTATGGTTACCACTAGACCAACAAGACCGACGCTTATCTACCGAACCCTGTATACCGAGGTATAATATACTATGAGTAACAATTTTTGAGGTTATAGAGGGATCTTTGGCAAGCTATCTTGGTTCACAAAGAAAAGTAATGGTATTATAGCATTATACTTAGTTGCTCATAAACCAGTGCTTAAGCAAATGGAATAAAATTTGCCTTAGAATGTAATCTAACTTAATTCTGTATCCAGGGTGCGGAAATCGTTGGAACTTTCAAGGTGTAATGGATACAGTTAGGGCCGTTTAAAAGTTCAGCCTCTAAGCGTTTAATCCTCGCGTTGCGTAGACTCGCGGCGTTCAGGTGTTTCACCATTTTAAAACTTAGATGCAACATATTAAATAAGAGAAGTTGGTACTCATTCTCCTTACAATAGGAGCTTGTCCATTTTCCTTGACACACAATACACGATTTCTTAGGAAATTATCACTGACGCAGCATCACTAATCAGCCTACATCCGATTTGAATGTTTGTTTTAAATTCCTCTAGTGCGTAACAGTAACTTGAATATGCTCTATATTTCAATATCTGCCAAAGACAGAAATCACAAACTGTAGGTTATGTGGAACGAAGAGGCCCTAAACCAAGTTCAATAATTCTGTGACCAAATACGGTGTAACTTTATCATGATTAATGAGCATTCTTCCATTATTTTTCTCTCATCAGTCTCACAGAATCTATGTCAGTAAACTTTGGTTCTGTACTGTAATGTATAGAACCAATAAATTTCAACTTATTTAACAACATCTTTGAGAGATTAAAGCTAAAATTTATAATACCTACCAGAGGTATTGTTACATTACCTTACAGGCCATGGACCTTACAAAACTTACTAGAAAAAAATTAAAAAAAATACAAAAAGATGTATTTAGACTTTGTAAAAACCAGAATAACCCAGAGCACGTATTATTTGAATTTACACGCTATCTAGAACAAGTAAAAGAAGAAAGAGAATTTTTAAGTAGCCATCAGGTGGCACATATACTTAGAAATAAGGGCCTATGTAAATATTTTGAGTAGCCTGCATTCAAAATAAGTAATCTAACACTTAAAGAGGTGAAACCACAAGAACAGATAATAAGAATTAACGAAGAAGCAGAAGAAGAACACCTAAAAAGATCAGAACGCATACGTATACAAAGACAATCCCAAAACATTTTTTTTTGATTGATTTATTTTTGGACGCTCTTTAACATCTCAGGTCATCAGCGTCCCATTCAACTCAGGGCGTGAAACGGCCAACAAATTTTGCTCAGAGGCCTCTCTTTCAGGCTTGAGGTTCTTTTTCGTGCCGTAAATGTATGACACGGGACCCACAGCTTTACTTCCCTTCCGAAGGAAGCCATACTTAAGATTTTTACGCCCGAAAAAATCCATCTGTCCTGGCCGGGTTCAAACCCGCGTTCTTGGGTGGAGAAGGCAAGTATGGTAACCACTACACCACCAGGACCGACAACCCCAAAACACAACTAACTTAAACAAGAATATACAAGACAACTTTAATTAAATCAACAGAAAGCGAATGTTAGAGGAGAAGATGAAGACAAGGAAGAAGTGATGAAGAAAGGGAAGATACCTAAATTTATAATAAACGAGAATAATTAGGAATAGCAGGCTAAAGTAGAGAATGGGGAGAAAGGTGAAGATTTTTACCTATAATAGATGGAAATGAAAAATTATGCTAATTACAAGAAGAACTTGGACGGTATAGAAGAAAGAGAAGAGTGAAATAACAGACAGGAGGCAAACAAAGGAAGATTACAGAAGAAAATTGAGTTGGAAGATGTAAGTGACGGGACAGGGAAGAAGATAGAAGAAAGAAGATGAAGAGGAGTTGAAGATTCAAGCTATGGGACCAGGAAAGAGATTGAAGAAGTTTTTCCTAGGTTTTCCTCGGTCTTCATAAACGGCGGATGCCGGGGAGGTACCTAAATTTAGGTCTGAAACGGTTCCTTCCTTAATAAAAACTCCTGTATCATTTCATCTCATACATCCACTGCTCGAGGTGCCTCGGCAGTAAAAAACGGAGTTACACTCTGTTTCGAACAACTTCTGTCTATTATTGTATGCATCATTTCAAATGAATGTTTCATTAGTCTGTGGCGTACAGGTTCTTAAGAAACTTAAATATGAACAGGCAACCATAAGACGCCCTAACTCCAATTACTGTTTAAGGCTCCTGCACAATCTCTGAAACTATTGCTGTATAATTCTTAACTTTCTTTGTAAGATGCGCCTTCTGCATTTCTTAGAGGTAAAAATAAAAAGAAAGATGATATTAAAGGAAATGTAACAAGAAAGACAACTAGGAAATAAAACATATAACTAGGGATGCACTTCTATCCTGTTTATTCTGACTTTGTTTTCTTTCTTTCTTTGCCTTCTATCTTCTTTAAATAATGTAAACTGCTTAATTCAAGAGAAAGTGACTTTCCTCTTTCCTTTCTTTGTTTAATGCTAATATTATTATTTTAGTATGCCAAGAACCGAGAATTCATGCTCAGTCCTACAAACTACCCGCTTAATAAATGCGTTTATCTGCCAGCGTTTCCTCCTCATACCCTGGCTTTATTTCTACATATATTACAAAGATTTTTACTCCATTTTTGTAAGAAACGCATAAAAATGTTTCTGCCTTTGAATAAGTTATTTCTTCTACTAGTTCTAACAATGTTTAATTGACACTAGTGCGGTTTAACAAGAGCATTCTCAAAAGGAGAGATATATGTTGATCTCGGCGCCCACGTTTAGCTTGTAACAAACAAAACTTGTGGATTTTGTGCCTGGGATAGTCAACTATATCACGTACCTTTTGGGTATCTTACAAAAACATTCTCCTTCTTATTTTGTACAGACTTGGGACTGCCGAGAGCAAGAATAATACTGGTATAGTGCTGTCTCTATAGGTTTTGTACTTTTCTATTAGTTGATTGGGTTTTTGCTTATCAGCAAAGCCCGGAAGCTCAGGCATTTATTTTGGCTAAAATAGGCAGGAAAAGGGCATTTAAAATACTGAAAATAGGCTGCAATATAATTCAAATAGACATTTATTAAAAGTGAAAACATAGTAATATCTCTCATTATTATTTAAAATATAATTTAAGATATTTAGTCATTTATTTATCACATAATTAAAGTACTTAAGCTTCTTGTTCTTAGTTACAAACAACAACAAGACGTTTTTTCAAGGTATCAACTGTATATTCAGCCACTTGTTAGAGGGAACATTTTCCATAATGGAAAAAGAACGTTCTACCTCCACTGAAGTGATTGGAGTAAATTTAAAACAAGCTATTTCGGAAGTATTCATGCCAATTACAACAAAACATTCACCTTTCAGGACATCATGGAAATGTTCATCAAGACAAAGTAAAATAGTTTTGAATAGTCCTGGCGAATGAGCAAAAGATGCGCAGTGGTTTCTGATCCAGTTCATTTTCCGTTTATGTGTTTATAAGGAAATCAGGTTAATATCTCTTACTTCCGTACAGAACACATTGTAAGAACGGTTTATTTCACAGCTGTACTGCTCATATCTTTCTCGCTTGCACTTGTTTGTTACATTTATGCAGCTGAGAAGTTATCCCCACCATAATTTTCCTAGAATTGTGTAACGCAGATCGATACAAGGTCATTCGTCAGGATATTGAAAACTACAGTACTTTTATCTTCCTCTCTATTTTCTGGTATTCGTATACCCAAGGTTCGTTGCTTTTAGTAATGATAATTGCTCTACTTAAAACACTCAATTGAATGGGTTGAGGAAATAATGTTTGACTGCTTGATAAATGTAAAACAAGATTCTCAATAGATATTTTTGTTAGGTAAACGCTCCATTCAATTTTATAATGGTTTTCACTTTGATATATTGAAATTCTTTGTGCTTTTTAAAATGCGTAAACATAGCAGAAAATATCCATAATGACTCGAAAGAAAAAAAAGGGGAAAAGGTTCTAAACCTTAAAACGGGCAAAAAAATAATGTAAGGAAACGCGTTCACGTCTAACTGACTTTAAAGTATCTACACAGAGGGCTCTTTGCCTAACTTCTGAACTCTGTTTAACAGTATAACGTGGTAGCTGCGGAAAATAATTTTTAATTGAATTAATTTTAAATTTGGTTTCATGTTGCGCCGATAGAATGAGTTTACCTGTGTATGTTTGAATGTTGAGCATCAAATCGTTCATTGGAATGATTGTGGAAAGACTTAGAGGTTTACCTGCCCACATGCCTGGTGGAAATGAATCTTCGGCGATCCAGTTGTCTAAAAATCGTAAGTCATTGGTTGGTACGATTGATACCAACATGGTAATCACGGATTTCATATAACGGCAGTTCAAACTCAAAATGGAGTCATTGACCTATTTCTGAATGGGCTTTAGCATATTCCTTCCTTAAAATTCGAGAATGTCGACAAGTCTGCAAAGGCGAAATTTACATCATATTAAATACTGTACCCCACTCCCGCCTGTGCCGCCTTTTCAAAATCAGCATACAAGACTGTTAGACGCAATGTAAATCCCAACATATACAATCAAAGTTGTTTAATTTCCTCCCAAATTTCTACATAGGTTTCCATTGTTTTAGAAATTAAAAAAAATTAATATTACTGATAAGCACCACAATTATATACATGAATGGTATGCAGTTCTGTACCCAAATCATTTTTTTAATAATGTTTAACGCCCGTTTTAACTGTTGAGACACTACAGGCGATAGACACTAATGATACATGAAATGAAACCATAAACTGGGAAAATGGGAAGTTACCAGTTACCTCATGCATTGCTGTTTGAACGCTTGAGCGTATCATCTTGTTGGGTTACGAAAACAGCGTCCCCTCTGCTTTTATTTTATAACCGATCCCTATTAACTTCCAAAGAGATGCCTTCATTTGCCATGGCTGATGATTATGCTCTCCAGACACAGTGATCACTTGGTATATCAGTATAAATTACAAATTTATAATTTCCTGTTGGTGCAGGACAATTTAACCTTATACACTTAAGCTCACCACGTTCACTTAGTTTAAAATGCACATCCAACGCACACATTGTCTCTGTTTTGTAGTTAAAATGCGGTCTTATACAAAGTCAATCTTTGAAGCACCTTTATCTGTTATCGCACGTTCACGGTTTGACTTTCTTGTCTGTAAAGGAGCGTTGTCAACTTCTTCACATCCAACCGACCTAACAAAACACTGTCGTAAAGTGGTACCAACTTAGCAGTTTGCTACAGCACTAAACGATATATCGACCTCTGTTCCAAACGCACTGCATTTTTCAGGAACAAAACTTGGCTGACACAAACGTGCTACAACCGTAGTTAAGTAGTTAAGTGGAATGTGTCAAGTGAAACCCAGTCTTATGGAACAATACCCTTTCCCAATTTATCATTTCATCTCACATATCATTTTAATAGTGTTTAACACCCATTTTTACTACTGAGGTGCTGGTGGGATTCGAACCCCAGACCTCCCGCCCACGAGTCCGCGCCTTAACGACCGCGGGCACTCGTGGAGGTCTCATGTATATCAGTGTCCACCGCCTGTGGTGCCTCAGTAGTAAAAACAGGCGTTAAACACTATTCCACATTCCCTAAACATTTACAATATTTTACCCATCTTTTCACTATAGGCCTTTGGAAAATATGTCCGCACTCTCTGACTATATTTCTTCACTGAGACGCTGACAGTAAGGATGGAACTAATCACCTGCATGTTTACAGAAATGACAGTACTTTTGTCTCGAACTCTGTATTTACATTTTCCCCATTGTCTATAAATATTGCAGCAACTACACTGTACAGAAAGTTCTTTAAAGGTTCTTTTTTGCGATATCCGTAGATTCTTGTGCTGACTATAGAATGGCTACATTCATTTTGCGAAATTTTAGAGTATGGTTTGGGTAGATTCAAAATGGAACAAATGCGGTGCTGGAACCGGAGTCTTTATCTATATATCTCATAGCATACACAAACTTAACATTGACATCACAATAATTTTCAGTGTTCTTTGAAGTGGTGAAAGTATTTTCCAGGTTTAACTTATTGCAAATTATGCTGAGAGAAGCAGCCAAACCAATACTTTTATCAAGGTTTTCTACAGCTGATATTGTACTGTTCTTTTTACTTATTTTACATACTGAAAACTGACATAATGCTTCGCTCAAGTTACTGACATCTAAAATTACATTCCTTGATCTTAGATTATTACAATTAACACAAAAGGATTGACTTTTAATGCAAAATATATTTGCAGAGTATTAGATAAATATGGTGAGGTAATTTTTCACTTACATTACTAGATGTACATGGTATGAAATCAGGACTTGTAGATATAACCTCACTAATATTTATATTATTCTAGAAACCGGTACTGTAATTTTCAGTGTACTTACTTTTAGCAAACCTATTTATTGGACTCATATTTCCAAACATGTTCTCAAAACGATAGTAAGAACCAATAAAACAAGCAACAGAACACAGCACTTCACAACAATTAACAGAACAGGAAGCACAACAATTAACAGAACAGGAAGTAAACAAGTTTTACCGCTAAAAGTTGAGCATCAACGTTGAGCATCAACTTTCAGCTGTTAGCCAGTACTACCAATGGTAAAATAATTCTAAAAATGTGGTTTCTCTTTTTTACTAGATTTCTCACGTTGTTCCCTTAATACCACACAGCAATGCCATAATTTATTTCATTTCATGAATTAATAAAGCCTAATTTTGATTTCATGTTTATTTTTAAAGTTATTCAACTTGATGAGAGTTGGTCCTGGTGGTGTAGTGGTAACCATACTTGCCTCCTAAACCCAAAATCGCGGGTTCGAACCCGGCCAGGATCGATGGATTTTATCGGGTGTAAAAATCCTAAGTTTGGCTTCCTTCGGAAGGGATGTAAAGCCGTGGGTCCCGTGTTGTACATTTATGTTACGATAAAGAACCTCAAGCCTGAAAGAAGAGGCCTCTGAGCAAAATTTATCGGCCGTTTCACGTCCTGAATTGAATGGGACGCTGATGACCGGAGATGTTAAAGTGCGTCTGTAAATAAATAAAAAATTGAGGAATCCGCTCAGTTTACGCAGCTCCTGCTTCAAGGACATTTCCGATTGCGGTAGCTTCACTTCGCCAGTCAGCAGGTGCTATCAGGCGACCGGTAACCCGCGTATTATTGTGAACTTATCACTCAGATTCTGAAAGTTTATGACTGACAAAAATCCACAGCAATAAATTCATATGTATATCTAAATAAAATATAAAAAGCTATAGATTCTTCATCGGCGCTTCTTTCTGATGTCTGCATCTCTTTAAGTTGTCCTGGTTATCTAACAACAAGCAGGTGAACCGTCCTTCCATAAATAGAGGAAAGGATTGAGGCATTAAAGTATTTTTACAAATGCACTCTAAATGGACTAAATTTACGTTTAGAGCGCCCTAATTAAATTAATTGTTGTGTTTGTCAACAGATTTCAGTTCAGAAAGCAGGTAGAGCAAACAAAGAGCTGGTTGTGGGACAGGCAGCAAGTTTGATTTTGTGTCGGCGTGGACAAAACCGCACATCTGCTGTTACTGCGGTTTCGGTGCCTCGTGACGACAGCGGACGGTGTCGCACACCATGGACATGATGGATGAAATAATGAATTTAACAGCGAGCTGTCTCCTGTAAATCACACAACTGTTACCTTACATGTACGAGGCGAACTTTTTTTACCTTCACCGGGATTCGAACTCATGTCGTATACTATCATTGACTTTTTATAAAAGTGGAAAGAAAAGTACTAAATTATACAAACGTTCACTTTAGTTGTAACCTGTTTATACCATTTTGTGCAATCAATCATCTATAATATTGGCGAAGTGTCCCAGTACACCTGCAATAACACATTGTTATAGTATAGTTATTAAATTAAGTGTCGACGATATTCGAGTAACTACGTTGAGAAGCAAAAAATGCAACACATATTTTTTTGTAATATTTTCAGTTTTACGTGTTATTACATGCGAGTTATTATAATTTCATTAATTTATAGGATAATTAATACTTTTCCAAACATTTTGCCATCATTCTTATGTATTCAGATATCATTTTGAGTCTATAATTTCCTTTATTGTTTGAGCATCAACATGAATGCAATTTAATCATATTTCAAAATGTGCTCGTTTTTAACTATAGGGTACCTCAAGGTAACACGACGACACACCTTTCAACACTCAGTGACACTCTCAGAAACGGATGTTTCCTCCTCTGGCTTGTATCACAGCTTGCAACCTTACGGGCACGCTGAGGATCAAGGTCCTTAGGTTTTCTTACGGGTATGCCCTCCCATTGCTCACGCAAAGTCTCCCGAAGTTCACTGAGGTTCTCAGGAACATTGACGAACATATTCCCCTCATGTCCTAATAAACATGCTCAATAGGGTTGAGGACAGGGCTTCGTACTGGCCAAACTAGCGCCTGAATCCCCACCTCCCACAAGTACTGTGCCATAATGTGAGCCACATGTGTACGGGTATATTGCCCTGCATGAAGGAGAAATTGCTGCCAACATATGAAGCATAGAGGATAAAATGCTCCTGAAGAATTTCCACAATGTACCAGTTTGCATTCACGGCCCCGTTCTCCACGAAAACCAACTCTATCTTGCCTTCCACACTGATACCAACCCAAACTATGACGGAACCTCCCCTGCATCGTCCATGAGAAGATGCAAGGGCCATACCTTTCTCCAGTCTTCCTCCACACTCTTTCTTTGCTATCAGGCGATGATTAGGCTGCATCTCGACTTATCCATGAACAGGACTGCTTTCCGTTGCTCCTCAGTCCACTGCAGATGTTGACAAGCAACGGCAAGGCGTGCTTGCTGATGTTACTGGGTAAGCAAGAAACCTCTGGCTGATTTTCTAGAGCTGGGCTGTGCTTCTTCAAATTTCCTTCTCACTCTTCTCTTGCTGATGCCTTTACAAGTGATTTTGAGCGTCTACGGGTGTTGTGTGTGTCCATCACTTAAAACATGCAGCCGCAGAAATTGATCATCTCTAGCAGATGTCAACTTTCTGTGACCTGATTCTGGTCTTCTGCAGTAGATATCAAGTGCCCTGATTGTTTGGCATGTCCTTTTTATAGCAGAGACATTGACTCGTAACACCTGGGCAACATAACGTATGCTCTGTCCATCTTTCAACAGGGCAACTGCTTTAGTGTCCTTCTCTGGAATTAACGGTATCTTCACCTAATTCAATTATGTATTAAACTGATTGAAATACCTCAAAAATAGAATAAAAGTGATATAACAACAGTACCATTAGACATTTCAGTTCGCCTAGGTGTAAAAATGTGATCAAATTGCATTCATTTTCATGCTCATGAAATAAAAGAATAAAATGCTATTCAAATATGTAAGGTTGGAAAATATGGGGAAAAGTATTAAATGTTCCAAAAATGAATGGAATTATAATAATTCACACAGTATTTTTTTTTCGTTGCATCTCGGTGTATTTTAGTACTGGCTTTACACAAAACGCAAAAGAATTTGAGAACGTTTCTAGAAGAAAGGAAAATGAAATGTCAAGAGAGATTGACGGTAAATAGGAGTTTTTCCAGTTTAGAAGACATACTTGTGGCTTCTATCAGGGTCTACGGGCAGCCTCTACCAGGAAAAACCACGAGTGTGGTCGGTAGGGCGCCACGGACTAGAGCTAACTTGTTGAAGTGGGGAAATAAAGGTTTTCAACACGAATGTATTAGAGACGCAAAGCGAAGTAACAACCTCCACTCGACTAGAATCAAATCATCCAAAGTGTACCAGAGTTGCAACTATCGCGATCAACAATGCGAGACCATAAAGAGAAAGAAAAATAAAACAGACTTAAATTTATCGTACTGTGATTGTCAATAAATTAACAGATGCGCATCTTAACATGCGCTAAGCTGGATGTGTCTTAGCCCTTCAAACATTTCCAACATCGGAAATTTACCTAATCTTTACTCCCCTTCCATGCCTACCAGCAGAGCTCAGTATGACCATCTTCTTCTGTTCGATCTCTAATGGAGTGTGGTACACTTCCCCCCCCCCCATTCTTCCATACCTTTACATTCAGCCAGAATGTGTCCAATATTCCCCCTCCTCACAGACGGGGCAAATTCTCCCCTCTTATTCGTGGGTAATCATAATCATCCGCCATTCCCTAAAGTGAGCCAAGCGCTGCCCCATTTTGCTCTAGTGCCCCATCCCCCATTCAGAGTTTAGCCCTGATTGTACTTCCAGCGAAATCACCTCTCTCATTTTCACAATTGTCTGTTGTCTATCCATATCCCTCAAGCGGTTGTTAACCTTCCCCTTTGCGTCTGACAATGCTTTGAAAGGTGCTGTCCATACCGCCTTCCAGGAAGAGATCATGGCGGAACTCACACTGATGTCCTAGACATATAATGTGTATATTTCTAACCATATTTCATAAATACATTCATAAACATAGCATAACAGTATTTAGGTATGCTGGGACTTTTCGCCCACCCTATACATTCCTTCCAAAATATAAAAGCTCATCAAAGAAGGGAATTTAATATATAAAATATTTTACCGTTTACTCTCCAAATCAAAGTTTATGCTAATGTGTGAAGTTGACAGAATTTTCAGCTGTGCCTTCCAGCACTTGACTGCGCATCACACGCCTCTCTACTTTGTTTAGTTTGCATACACCACACTTGCGGCTACATCACAACACACACTTGCCGCAGTTTTCCTTCCTTACGCTAACCACACAATAAAACAACAACGCAAATTGTCACTCTGCACCGGAATGAAACCTCGCCAAGCTTATCATAATCTTAAAATAGGTATAAGCAAACAGCAACGTAAAAACTGTTCAGTAAAACATTGAAGTAAAACAGAAAAAGTAGGAATATTAAAAACAGAGCATTTCTTGTTTTGAATCTGGTACAAACTCCATCATTAAAGTTTCATTTATACTGGAAAATAAAAGCAACAAAACGAGTTGGTTCAGAAGTAATGAATGGGAGTCATTCCCGGGATGTCCCAGGTTCAAATCCTGCGACTGACAAACCGCCTGGGGATTTTCGTGGTTTTTAGTTCCATTTTCAGAAAAGGTAAATGCTGGGTTAATACAATACTGTGAAAATAAATGTGAACAAGCGTGTAATTAATGTTATAAGTTATTCGGTGCTAATAATTGTTTCCCTCCAATTCCATACAGCATTATTGATACCCATTGTTGAGACAGTTAATTGTAGTTATTGCTTTGTTTCCCTCCAATTCTATACAGCATTATTAATACCCATTGTTGAGATAGTTAATAGTAGTTATTGCTTTGTTTCCCTCCAATTCTATACAGCATTATTAATACCCATTGTTGAGATAGTTAATTGTAGTTATTGCTTTGTTTCCCTCCAATTCTATACAGCATTATTAATACCCATTGTTGAGATAGTTAATAGTAGTTATTGCTTTGTTTCCCTCCAATTCTATACAGCATTATTAATACCCATTGTTGAGACAGTTAATTGTAGTTATTGCTTTGTTTCCCTCCAATTCTATACAGCATTATTAATACCCATTGTTGAGATAGTTAATTGTAGTTATTGCTTTGTTTCCCTCCAATTCTATACAGCATTATTAATACCCATTGTTGTGATAGTTAATAGTAGTTATTGCTTTGTTTCCCTCCAATTCTATACAGCATTATTAATACCCATTGTTGAGACAGTTAATTGTAGTTATTGCTTTGTTTCCCTCCAATTCTATACAGCATTATTAATACCCATTGTTGAGACAGTTAATTGTAGTTATTGCTGGTTGTACTAAAAGTTAAGTTATTTGTTTGTGTTTCTAGCTGTTTTAACATTTTATTTAGCAAGCATATTTTTATTTATAATGAATATCACACCTAATAAGAGAAGTAAGGGCACAACCCTATATGAATTTAGTAATATGACTCACAGACAGATAGCAGATGAATGTAATATAAGTTTGGGTGTTGCTAATAATATAATTAGAAGGAAAAATGACATTCAGTCAATTTCACCTCGAAGGAAAACACGATGTGGTCGAAAACGAAAAAGTCACGGACAGATGTTGCCTGTCCAATTACAACCAGCAAAGTTAATCCTGAAAAGAATGGTTTTATTTATCCAAAATATTTTGAGGTTGCAGGGTGAAAATCGATACTTTAACAGTACCTAGGCGATTCTAGGAACTGGAAGAAAAGTTCGAAGACAGGCCAGGTTATTGACGTGTCCTAAGAAGAAAAAGAGATTAGCACGGTCTAGAAAATAGCAGAACTGGATACAAGAATAGTGGAGAAGAGTCTTATTGATGAAGTGCAGGGGTTGAACGTCTCACATGTAGGGAGCAGCGATGGAGAGCAAATCTCGCCGAAGCACATCAAACAGACGGTAAAGTTTCCACAAAAAAGATGTTTTGGGACTGTTTTGCATTCACAAGTACTAAACGTTTTATTCTTATTGACGGAATGATGAACTGTAACAAGTATATTCCAGTTTTAGAGAAAAAGAACCGCCCCAGAACTGATGAACTGAACATTGAAAAGGCGATTTTCCAGCAAGATCTTGCCCCATGTCATATATCGAAGAATGTTAAAGACTTCATGGCGAAAAATTACTTTCAGTATTTGGACTGGCCTGGAAATTCACCGGATTTCAGCCGTATAGAGAATCTTTTGGCCATTGTCACGAGACGAATGAGGAAAATGGACTGCTCCACCAAAGAAAAGATGATTTGTGTTGTGATAAAAAGTGTGGTTTTATAAATAAAATATGTAAAAAAGTCATTAACTCTGTTCCAAAACAAGTAAAAATGGTAATTAAGGCAAAGAGTGGGCACATTAAATACTAAAAACAGGTTTAGTAAAAATAAATATTGAAAATATGTGAAATAATTAAGAAAATATACATTTCTTTATATTAGGTGGCACAAGGGTATATTTCTATGCCACGGATTCTCTCTAATTTCGTTGTTCATTTTCATTCATTCTGTGTTTATGATGTCTTCCAGGTCTGATTCTGACAGTCCCTCAGTGCTTTCATAGATTATTAGCTATTAGGATTTACACCACCTGGGACTTATAAGCAATGACCGTGTCAGTCGCCTAACTGGAAACTAGTTCACACCATAACACTTTATCTTCTTAAGACTTTTTTATGATTATGGTACCGGGACCTGAACATCACCTCTTCAGACCGCGGTGTTGATTGATAACTTAGACAATGAGTTCAGGGAACTTTGTAGCCAGCTCCGTGGATAACGCAAACATTGGTTAAATTTACTCACTATTACTATTACTATTGTTATTTATGGAATTGGATAGTTAAGAAAAATTACGTCTAACTTTTCGCCTTGTTCTATCACACGTTATCTTGTACTTTAGGCACACCTTAAAAACATATAGATCTTACGCATTCAATATCTTGCACAACACAACACACTAATGTACTAACACGAATGAAGCACGACTCACAAAATGCTGTGCCTACTGCGTCGTAACTAGATGAACAGGAATGCCGGCGCTGACCGTGGGTGCATTTCCGGTAAACTCCTTAGACAATTATGAAGTGTATGTTTACAAAGAAAAGATTTTTAAGGGGATAGTTAATGAACAAGCAGATCAGAACAGGAAACCTGAAATGGAGAGAAGAACGCACGTATCATTATGGTAGGATTACTTATGGATACCCTTAAAGACCGACATGGATTGTAGAGGTCGCTAATACACAGATCAATGAAGGGAAGGTCTGAGATACGAATCCCGCCCTTAAACGATTTTTTTCTCAGCTTTTTCTCATTCCTCCCCATGACAAATGACGGGTAAGCGCACTAAATTTGTGTTTTCAACGCTTCCGTCCCAAAATTCCTTATTGCATTTATAATTTAATCTCAGCCTATGGTGGTTCCACAGTAAAACGAGTACTAAACACTATTAATAAAAATCGTATTATAATATTGAAATGTACAGTTTACCTGGCGATTCTGACAACAGAAACATTATTTGTGAACGAGTTAAACATTAAGTGTAAGATAATGGTGTATTTCCAAAGTTTAATACATAACGACATTGAAGCAGAGAAAAACATTCATAACATGTACTCTTTCCTATGATAAAATAAATTGTTGTGGTATGCCACCCGAAAGAACAATTGTTGCAACTTTCCCTTGAGAAAACCGATAATTCCGATATGTATGTGGCATTGATTGTGCATCTCTTTTTTGTCGAACTAGCGGAGCGGAAATTTAATTTCGCCTTTTTTCCAACACGATTCACTCACAGCTCGTGTTTCATTAAAAGCAATTCAAGGAGGGTTCCAGGACCGAGTTATTAGTAATAATGCGCAACTTTCCTCCACCCCGAATCCCGGAGTAAACCTCATTTAATTTGTGTCGTTAGAAAACATAAACACACGTTGTAAGAACCACCAAATATACGAACGTTGTTTCGAAAATAAATGTCGCAATTTTTTTTAGAAAATTAAATACATTTCCTCGGAAACTTGGCAAAAAAATTCCTTACGAACGCGACGAGGTGATTGATGTTTGCAATAATATTTATACTTAAAAATACGTAGCTCTAATATCTTCCCCAGTGACTGCTCATGTCTTCGCCAGGAACAAAAAACTAGTAGGTCGTGAATGGGGAAGGAAGGAGAGTCGTGCAGATATAAGAAGTTACCTTACCAGTCAAATGTTATGTTTTTTTATTTATAAAAAGCGTTGTATTGTGAATGAGTAAATAGGTAACTTTTAATATAGTAGTCTAATAATTGCTCATTGTTAAAATATTGAGAAAAACCATAAAATATATTTAATGAATGCTCAGAAGCGTCATTCAGGTCGAAGCGAAATATTTGTGACAGTTTGAATTAGAAATAGAAAAAAAAAATAATAAGACAAATGCTCTAGGACATTTTGAATGCCGGATCTAATATGTAGAGGTAATATCAATAACTAGGCAACATAGAAGAGCAACATCCAGATAAATCAAGGATTATAACTGCTACACCAGACAGATTTGCACACCTAAGTGCTTTGATAGAAAGGAGATGCTTGTTGCCATGTTAAAAAGTGCCCTGCAGAATGCTGACAATTTAATTGTTTCAATCCAAACTGAATGAAAGAGTTCTTTTATTTCTCCCAGCTCATAGCAGTAGGAATTAAGCAAATCGTATTGCATCGTGCCGGGAGCTTGTAAACTGACAACTGGAACAAGGGAACCAAGTTCTCTTCACAGATGAATCATGCTTCGGTCTACATCCACATTCTAGAAGAGAGAACCAAGTACACAGAAACACTGAGGTAACACAAAGTTCACAAAATCAAAAGAGATACCGTCATGTTTTGGGGAGGAATAATTGCAAATATACAAACATATTTCGTTTTGATCCCTGGAAATATAAGTACAAACGGGTACATTGAAGATGTTTTGCAGCCTTTAGCTGAATCGGTTGGTCCTGAATACTTTACATGCTTGAGAATGCCAAAGTACAAGATGAATGGTGTGAGTCTAAGTGGTTATAAAGACATAATGTGGACTCTTCAATCCCCATATCTAAATCCGACCGAACATCTGTTCAACAGAGAGTTTTAGAGAATACTGAAAACATCAAGACTCTGAATCAGCTGTTCACGCGTCTCTTGGCAAAATATCGAACAAGATGAAATCTGTGACAGGTCTTCTCAATTCATATATATATAAGTATATAATTTAATGGTAATTATTATTAAATATTTTATATAGTCTGCAGTAGCGAGTAAAAAGAGTTCATGTATCAGGAAAATGTATGTAGGCTACCTGGGCGCGTACCTTTTTGGCCCCGAGCAACAAGTCTTCCTAGCAAAACTAAGTGTGTACAGATTTGCGGCATGATTCGGAACATTAGGCCTTTTGTATTTTTGCTGAAAATGCTCGTAAGTTCGTTAAAAATTCCACAGGAACAGGTGTCGGCGAAAATAGTCTCCTTTCACTTTGACATCGGATGATCACGAACTCACCAATCACAGACCAATGCGCTGAAAAGTTTAAAGTGAACTCGTATGTTAACATGAGAGCTCATCAATAATATTTGAATATTTTGAAACCTCGGCTAGCCGTGAGCTCCCTTCTGTGGAACCCGTGATCACTTTGAAATGAATATAAAAGCGGAAGGTTCCTTAGACATTTTAGGCAATTTTATAGAGTACAAGCCATACAGTTTAGGCAGTTTTTGAGCACCTAGACACGCCGTTATGAGACGCAGAGATGAACTTCAGTTAAGGCTAGTTTTCAGTTCAGACGGTGTTCGTGGTTCGTAGTTCAGTCCGCACAGCTAGTTGAGTTTCTACTTCAGTTTAGGCAGCGTCAGGTTATGCGAGTTTTAGTTCAGTTCAGCGAAGTTCGCTAATCTCGTCGTCAAAGAGATAAAGAACCAGGAAGCCGTCAACAAACTATAGTACGAATAAACACTTCTAAGCATTGAACGAGGCACTGTCGTAAGATTTGCACCATTTCTACACAAAGTGGGATCCTCGGGTAGATACGTTATCAGACATTATTACAGCAACATCGTTGACACAACATGTAAAAACTACTTCAACATTTTTCAATGCTAAGGAGATGCTGAGAAGTATTTCATGCGGGTAGAATAGCTTATTTTGGTTGTGTATTAGTATCTTTAAAATTATAAAAAGTATTATATATGTTAAAAAAGAATTACATTTTACTTCTGTAGACTATTATGTAGTACTATCATTGTAAGTGTTATAAATACGGTTTACACAATGTATGATGAGATTCCATTCATAATTATTATAAATATTTTTAAAAACCTGTGTTTTTAGGCAACTTTGATGTGTGTACTATGCATACTATTCAGTAAGTAAAAAATACTACGTTGTATGACATGGAGTGAGCTCGGCTATGATAGAGGTCGCCTAGGGATATCGTGCCACCATAATGGAAGCCTTGTATTTCATGTCAACGTCACTCATA
Organism: Metallyticus violacea; assembly: GCA_030762175.1. NCBI lineage: Eukaryota > Metazoa > Arthropoda > Insecta > Mantodea > Metallyticidae > Metallyticus > Metallyticus violacea. The sequence continues at coordinate 20,587,028 of CM060845.1, forward strand.
GTTGCCATGATGTCATCATTAGAGAGTAAGAAACCATGGTAACACGCGTTTACAATTTAGCATAGAGCTCAGTACTAAAGCCTCTTGATCGTAAAATATAATGCAAGGACGAAACTTTAGTGCCCTTTAATACGTGAGGCTATCTTGAGCAGCACATGCGCGTTCTCCAATCGGAGTCTTGCAATGTTGCCATATTGTATCGCTCAGATCCCATTTTTTCCTTTGAAGTTAATCCCTGTCTTTTAAATACCACTTACGCAAGGGAAAAGTATTTTAGATTCTAAATAATTAATCGATGAAAAACGTAAAAAGCGATTTTTGCAACATAAGCCTTGATTTAGCATAAATATTTTTAATTGCATAGATCAGTAAGTATTTGGTTCCAGCCGGATAAACTATTGGTTTCATATTAATTATAAAAGTATCAATGCGGCCGCATTGAAAAATAATACCATTGTATGCCTTTTGCAGTTTTCTTTCATTAGTGGTGTTCGCAAAACAAGGAAACACAGATATAATGTACTGCTTACAATTACAATTCAAACATATTCAACCCAGTACATTATGTAACAGGACACGGTCCATATTGTTCATATTTGCAAATATTTAAATTACAAGCAAACAATGCATGTACGGTTTGTAACGTGATCGATAAACCGGAACATGTTTCATTCGAATGCACTAAATACTACTCAATTGTAGCTGAGGAAAAACGGCTACATGCAGGGAAATACATTTGGAACATCAAGATGACTTTAGGACATTGAATGATTTAACAAATAAAATATCCTGTAAAATGACAGAAGAGTATATAAATAATAAAAATAAAATAAGAGAGAAAATGCAAAGGTCAGAAATCGTATACTCCACTAGTAGATCCCAGAGAATCAGAGAAAGGCAAGAAACAGTCGGTTCAAAAACAAGAAGATGAAGAAGATAACACCGAAATTAAATCAGAAAAGGGGAGCAGAATTAACAGAAGAAGAGAATAATGGTAATCTTCGGGAGGAAAGGAAGCAGCTGAGAGAAGAATAGGCGGACCGAGAACAAAAGTAGAAAAATATAAGGAATGTGTGGAAAAAGTAGAAGAGAAAGAAAGGAGAAGCACAGAAGTAAAACGCAGCAATGTCCAATCCAAATATATGATGGAGGTACAGATAAAAGTTGAAATGTAAAAGAAGATGAAGGAAAAGTAAAGAGAAGGAAACTGCACTCTCAACACACCATGGCCCAGGATGGCTGCTGCTTGAGACCGGCAGCTACCTCATTGATGTCCAGGTCCTGTTACCGGAATTCCGGTGGGAAGCTACTGTGTACCAGTAGCAATTGTTAGTTTAACTATCGGTTATAGTTAAAATATCTGTAGTCCTGGTTTTAGTACCCGTTTAATTTTGTTTAGTTATAGTATTAGTACTGTAGATTTTAAAATCTTTAGAATTTAACTTGTATTGATAAATATAAAAGAGGAATAAATACAAATTAATCTGCAGTATTATGCCCTGATATAGAATTAAGTTATCAGTTATAAGCACTGAAGAATAATATATATCGCATGTTCATATGCTATAAGAAATGTTGTTGGAGAAAAATAAGTTGCTTTAATTACATCAGCCAACAAATTTCAACTTATTTTCTATATCTGGTTTGAAATATAATGATTCTACGAAAAGTTGAGGTGCTGATTTCATAGGAAAAATAATTTTTTTATCGCGTACCATTTCCTAGATACAAACAGTTGGGCAAGGCATAGGTATGAAATATCCTACGATATGACAATCCAATCTAAAGGAACGTAGGTTCAATGTGAACAACGTGATACCTGGGTCTGCTGCACAAAAGTATGGTCACAACTAAAGTTGTGACTTAGGGGTTAGCTGTTCAGGAAGGTGATGGTAGAGACAAGCCCCAGTGTACCATGCCAAATAGTTTATTGTAGAGGCGACAAGTTCCCAATCTGAAGTATAATTACAAATAATAGCCCTGACGGGCCCTTACCTTTTAGGGATTTGTCGCAGTAATTCTGAGGGCGTATGTCGGCAGGTCGACGACAGGCAGAAGATGAAGACCAAAGACCAAAGGCAAGAGAACGAACCGTGGCTCTATTTCCCTTTATATCGTTTTACGATTGCCTAGGAGGGGGGTCTCTATACATATTGGGACATAAACTATTCCAAATATGGTGTGTCACCGCCTTAGATTTAAATTATATTAACCAATGAGAAAGTACTGTGTATGTAATTCAACCCTTCCAACAGTACGTGATAGATCCAGGCTCGGAATGTTTTCATTGTTACCAGATAGAGGTTAATGTTACTATAAAATACCGTGTAAGCAACCTCTGAAGTGATTGACGCTAAACTGAATTTCCCTAAGGTGATCACGTTAAGGCAAGGTACGAAATACAAAACCAAATGAATATAACTTTCCCAATGTTAATTTGCTACACCCCTCAGCAGTACATGCCAGTATGCCTAATGCATTACAAGTGATGGCTGGTAACTTGTAGTTATTAGTAAAATTCTGTTTCACAAAGGTTTCTGCTACTCTTATACTTTAAAACTACAAATGATATTTCATTGTTCTGTTCCACAGAAGTATTAGTATCAATTGGGCACTGGTAATTTGTAAACATTTCTCTACAAGTTTAGGATTATTGCTAACTTCAAGTACTCGTACATAAAGTAATGTATTTTTAATACTTTTAGGAGTCATTTGGTTTAAATATGCGAAGTATTAGAGAAATGGTGATGAAAGTAAGAATATGTATAAAGAAAGAATAATTCAGTATTTGTGTGTAAAAAAGTTAGGTTAAGTGCAATTGATATTGACGTTTCCTGTTTCAAATGGGTATTTCAGTCTAGCATATTAGTTATTTTTTATGGTTCTTGTTACATGCCACGAAAATAATTTCTTTTCAATCTTCATTTTCTTTTAAAACAATCTCTTTTCACATAAATTTTCCTACTTTTTTGCTTATAATGGGAGCGTGATTTCCAAGCAAAATTAACAAATATATAAATATTAAAGAACTAATATGACCAAGAGCTATTGAAAATCTCAATTCTCCTGCCATCTCTCAAGGACTGTAATTCATGCTCCTAAATTTAGTCATTTGTGACTGCCGTCTCAAGTGGATTATTACGATGAATATTGATAAATGAAAAATAAAGTATTTAAATTATCATTATATCTGAAAAAAATACAAGACCTTTTTAGCAAATGTCAATAATCCGCTCTGTACATAACAAAATACGAATTTATTATTAAGAAGTGAACATAACCTAACTGCGGTAAACAGCTGACCTTCCATCTTGCTCTTATATGATGTCACTTGCAACTTTTAACTAATACTTTACAAATGTTGTACATTATTTCGTGGAACAGAAAGTTACAAGACCATACTTTACAAGGACTTGTACTAATAAACTTGTAATGTATTATACCATACTTTCGTGGAATGGAGTCCGGTATAGTGGAAAATGCGCATTATGATGTGAATTTATTTATTTCTGTAATAAAATGCATTTAAGGCAACCAACAAATTGTCAGAGTAGGGTATTTCTTTTATCGTTTATTCAAAGATATTGATGCCTATACAAGTCACGACTGATTTATTTGACTTCCATATAAGTAAATCCCATAATTTCAAACAAATGAGTTCGATATTTAATATTCAGATTTGGAAACTATAATTGTCTTTGTAACGAATGGAATGAATGCCTACTATTTACAACGTTATTTTATTGTGAATTTCCACTGAGTTGGAATCGAAACTGCATCCTCTTTCCCAATAGCAAACACATTAGTCAATATTATTAGTCATTTCTTAGAAGTCGATAATGAGAAACGTTATCTCGTACAAGTTACTTTGTACAAAGGGAAGCAGTCGTCCAGCAAATACTTTCAAAAGCCGAACTATTTTCCACCACTAAACGGATTATATGTTTCTTTTGCTCGACTGTGAGAGCCATCTTGTCTTTCTAAAGACATCCAGCAAACTCGCTTTTCCTTTGCCCGTGTTCCTTTTTTGTGAAAGGCTCAAATAACTGTCTAGGATCCTGCTCCCCCCCCTCTTTACAAGAGCACATCATTTCATACGCTTTCTTTCCTTTCTTTTAATTCATTTATTTGAAAGGGCTTTTAGAGTCCTGTATTTCTTTAAAGAACTGTTTATAAAAGTTTCTTTTACTTTCAGCATATCTCTTTTTAAATCTATATGGTAGAGCTGCTATTTTCACATGGGTCATTCGATCTTATTCATAACATGACCTATAGCTGAAAGACCTTATGGTTGGTTTAAATTGATAGAATCTAGGGCTTTTTAGTACGGGTCCTACAGAGATTATGGGCAAAAATTCCCCAAAATGGAAATTTTAAAGTTTTGAAACGAGGGCTGTTCAATGAAAAAAGATAATATTTTTTCACACTCATAATTTCTCGCTATAAAGTTAACTACACAATATTTTGTTAGCTTAATTCGTAATGTACACGTGATAGTAATATCATTGCTGTCACTTCCTGTTCTCGCCTACGAGAGGCATGTTGAGACATGTTCAATTTCGCCTAAAGCAAAATGGAGGTGACAAGTAATGAACAATACGCCACTAACGCCGCTGATACCAATGAGTCACTCTCCTTTGACCACAAATATTAAGACAGTCATCTTCTACTTTAATTAATGTCATAATCCGGTTCCCTTATTTCCACACATTTACTCCTACTTATGACGCAAGTATTTTTAAAGAGATGATAACCTTAACAACCTCTTTATCGTCTTCATAAAGAAAGGAAATAGAATTGACATGTTTATTTTCGTTTTTCTTTTTTCCTTACAAGAATAATCGGATCATTCTTAAGCAACTAAGATCTGATAATAGCTTACTAATTTAAGTAAGAGTATCTGGCATACAGGGCCAGACACTCTTAATTAGCACAGGTCTGCTCTGAACCTGTTATCTCTAGGCAGAATTTATAAGCTCCCAGATTCACTATCTCGGGAGCACAAACATCCAGACCATATCACTTGTGTCTCTTGATACGGACGGAGCTTCCTTTCATTATTATTTCATACTTTAGGTATCTTACCCTATTCATCTTCTGGGGACTTCAGAAAATCTTACAGAATTTCTTACTTACAGAACTCGACGCTGTATTTTAATACCTAAGTAACCAATCTATCCTTGCAGTCTTCAGCTTAGCGCTTGGCCATCTCTCCGTCCCTTAGCCTTAGAATTGCCTTTACCGGCCCAACCTCTGCAGGTGCCTTCGCCGGCATTGGATACACGACAATATGTTGCTCTGAAAGTCCGTTTGCGTAACGACATATTTTAATCTGAGACCTATAAAATGTTGCAGGAGACTTTTGTTTTTCCCTGTAGCACACTCCAAGATGATTTAAAGCGTTTAAAGAGGGAATACACCCAATCCCAAAGGAAGGACAACTTGGCCTACTAGTTTGTGCTCTAATGGGAGAAAGAAAATATGAACACCGCTGCTGTCATTGTGAGAGAGAATGTTGGAATAACATAAAGAAAGCTTACAGAAAATCTGCAAATTTCACTTGTTGCCACACACACTGCATGAGATGTGTTTGTGCACGGTGGGTTCAAGACTGCTGATTTTCTAACAAAAGAACGTTCGCGTGTAGATTTGTGTGCAATTACAGCTGAGGTTGCAGGAAGGTGTGGAGTTATTTGCAAAGATAATCACTTCTGATTAAACCTGCATACATATTTTCAATTCTGAGAGCAAACAGCAAAGCTCTGTATGGAAATCTACATCATTACCAATCAAAGTGGTTGTTTCTACTGAGAAAATAATGCTCATTTAATTCTTGGATATTCTGATTTACCGGCATACCACATACCTGCTCACAGAAACGTAACTGGGCAATAATACAAAGATGTTTTGAAAGTATAACAGCTCTATATAACAAGCTGGATACTGCAGAGAACATGTGAATACCGGCTGCCTCTGGAAGTTGAGCGGGCGGCAAAATGTAAGGCATAGTTGTGACATCACAGGGCATCCACTGCTTTAGACTTTATATACATGTATTTATTAACTGCGATTAGGGTTACATCCTTTTAAGTGAAGAATAATGGAATAACAATGATAGCAAAATACTTAAAAAAGAAACCTATCAACGTAATCAAATACATGCCAACCTTGAATTACATAAATCATTTTAATTTAAATATATGTGGAATTAATTTTACACACATTTACATGCCAGTTAACTTAATGAAATATATTTCACCTAACTAAAAGCACGTAAATGTAGTTAATTACACATCAGCATAGTTAAGTAAGTCAAAATAATTAAATGCATATTAATATCTTACACATATTAACTTAATTAAATACATTTATAAATGCATTATCTTTATAAAATATAATTCAGCTTTTTAAGACCTAAACACTGATCAACTTGGATAATAATATATACAAGTTAAGCGGAGTTAGTCGGTTAAATAAGACATTAAACAAATATTTTCACAAATACATTCCTTTATTGCAGAATACTCTTCTATCGTTACTAAGAGACCGAACATTTCCGAAAGTATCTAAGTGTTTCTAATACCAGCTAACTTGTCGAACGACATTGCTAGTAGTTCCGCTCACGGATGGCAGAGAGCAGTAGCGAAGTCAGTTTGAAATGCGCGCATCGAGAATCGGCGGACTACTTTATGCTAAATGATGAAGGTGAAGATGGGAATGGGATGATGGAGCAATAGCAGAGAAACGGCAGGACCGGGAGAAAATCTTTGCCCATCCCAAATCCCACTTGCGGCCGCGGGGATGCGAGCTGTCTAACCACTCGGCCTTTGCACTGCCAGTTTCTAACATTATTAACAGAGCACAGAAGTACAGGCATTGATTTTGTTAAAATAAGCATGTAATTAGGCACTTAAAATACTGAAAATAAGCATTAATATAATTAAAAGAGACATTTATTAAAGTGAAAACAGAGGGTAATATCACTCATAAATGAAAATAACAATTGTAAATAATAATTTCTTTATTACATAATTAAAGTACTTAATGTCACTTTTTTTGGTTGCAAACAACAAAATGTTTTTTCAAGGTGTCAACTGTCATAGTCAGCCGCTTGTCAAGAGAATATTTTTCATTCTGGAAAAAGAAAGTTCTACATCCACTGAAGTGACTTGAGCATATTTAAAACAAATTATTTCGGAAGGAGTCATAGTCCAGGCGAGGGAGAAAAAGACGGGCAGTGGCTTCTGGTCGAGTTTACTTTCTGTTTATGCATTTATAGGGAAATCAGGTTAGCATCTCTCTTATTTCCTTACTGATCACAAGGACGCTTTATTGCACAGCTGCGCCGCTCTCATCTTTCTCGCTTGCAATTGTTTGTTATATTTATGCAGCTGAGAAGTTACCCCCACCACAAATTACCTAGAATTGTCTCGCGCAGATCGATACAAGATCATTTGCCAGGACTATTCAAAACTACAGTACTTCCCGCATCCTATGTATTTCCTGGTATTCTTAATGCTCGAGATAACCATGCGTTCCTTTCACCACTGAAGGTTCTGCTATTTAAAGAGCTTGAGTGAATAGGTTGAGGAGAAAGTGTTCATTGCTTAAAAATATATACATATATAACAAGATTGTCAATGAATATTTTTGTGAGGTGAACATGCCATTTAATTTTCAAAAATTTTTCAGTTCGATATATTGAAATTTAATTAAAATATTCCACAGAAGCCAAAATAGGCCAAAAGAGAAAATAAAAACTAACCCTTGGAACGGTTATAATTGGGGGTTCCACTGTTGTTCGTTAATTTGCAACGGATAATATAGTTGTTCCAATATAGGGGGGAATTGATGGGTTCTGAGGGTGAATTTGGACTGTTTTTAACGACTTGAAGTCATTAGGGGGGGGGAAGGAGATTGTTCGGTGTATTAATAAGTTCGGCACTGTTTGAACATTTGATTTATTTAACAACTTGGCAGGTTACTTCCTGACGGCTCGTAGTTGACCTCACTACACACTTAGACTGACTTTAGAAAATGATTTACACTGCCCTCAACTGAGCTTTAGAAATGATCTAGACTGATTACTTTCGGATGACTCGTATATTTCTGATTCCGTATATTTCTTTCGCGTCTCTCGCATGATGTCCCTGTTTCTCTTGAATGTCTGAATCTCAATCTGCGAAGGTCTGAATGTGCGAGAGAATGTCTCTCTGATTTCCGTACCCCAGTTTTTCTACCACATCGCCACGCCTTTCGCTAAATTAAATTCCCTCGTATTTTATCTATTTCTGTGTTACATGTTCGTCATTGGCTATCCTAAAATTATTTATTTGTATCTAAGTTCTCATGATTGGTTAACTTTTATCCGAAGACCATTGGCTAGAATTATTCTTTCCCCCCTGATCTAATGTCTTCCCACGAACTTGAATTTTCCCAGAACAGCCTGTCATAAATTTCGACCCGTTCCTTACATTCTGATTTCTATTGATAATCTTTTGCCTTCCTTAGTTTGTAGATTTCCAAATGTTCTCAGAAATACGGCACATGTTGATGGGCTGTTTTTCGGCTTTCCTGTAATAAAACATTTTCGTCTCCGTTCTGACATTTTCATTTTCTCTTAAATTATTGCTACGTCTGACTTTGTTAAATACTGTCCCGTTACGGCCACATGTTTCCCTTATTGTCAACTCCTAAGTATTTCCTGGGTAGAAGGTTCGTGACCTAACAAAAGATAGTTTACCCTTTCTTCAGCATTGTCTAAGGAGCGGTCCGCGGACGAGTCGTCAGGTATACATCTCTGTCTCATAACATCTTTACTACAAAATGTATACAAACCCTTTTGTAAGATACCATCACCTGTCAAATGACATACACATAAGTACACGTTATAAATTATTTCAATTTCTGTTATACCTATCTCTAAAATGTTTCCTTATACATATATTACAACCTTAACCTTATCAAATCTCATGCCTTTATAAATATAACTCTGTAGCCTTTAGTTATTAAATTAATAAAGGCAGCATTATTTCCTGCTTCACCCTACCGACCCAAATGTAAACATGTTTGTTTACATCTGACCCTTAATAACAGACCCAGATAGAAAAGGCATTTTGACTAACTTGCGGACGCTGATTATTAATAAAGTTTCCTAATTGTTACATTTTTCTAATTAAAGAAAGTCCGAGGTTTTAATGAATATTTTATTCCAAAACATCTATGGCCGGAAGGAAACTCCAATATTATCCAGCATTTTCGACTTTTCAAACAAACTCAGAAGAGTTCATTGTGAGTGTCCTCTTAGTCGGCGGCAGAGTTTACCGTGCTCCAAGTCTTGCCTACTTCAGAGTGAGGTATAACACAAACTTCTCGACCTCAACTTCTCTAGTTGGAGTTTGTTTGACCTGTCATGAAAGTTGAATGTCGGCAGTTTTGATATCATATTTCTTTCTACGTTTATTTCCACTATGAGGTCGAGACCTGAGGTAAGTGGGTAGGATCGACTGTAGCTTCCTCAAGTGCCACCTAAAGTTAAGAGACGGTTTAATGGAAGAAAACTTTGTAAACGTTCCCGCTAGGGAGTTTCTATGGTTTTGCCAGAGCCATGAATTCTCTATTCTTTTCTAGGAAAATCGTGTTGACCTTTGAATTTTCATCCATTCATTCTTCCATCTTTCCTGCATACATCCGTTCATCCCTCTTCTTCTCCATCCCTCTATCACTTCCTCTACATCCCTCCCTCAATGCATGCATCCATCTCCCCAATTCATTACTCATTCATTCATACGAAAGTGGCTCGATAAAGTATTTTTATTCGCTTACTAATAGTGAATAACAGCGACTTCCTTATATGTGATCATTTTTCTTAGTTATAGAATTCCGAAGGAGTTCAAGCTATTGCGGTTGTACCCATGAAAACAATTTTTTAAATTTTCTTCAAATCTCCATCGATTCTACTTACTAGACATCGAAAATAACAATGGAAAAATTACTCACACACACACATACACACGTGTGTGTGTGTTTTAATGCTCCAGCGGTCGCAAATTTCGTTTTTTCTCAATGAAACTCGCCATATAATCTCAATTAACAAACGATTCGTCGATTTCGTTAACCTGCAAAATTGAACCAAACAGGTTAACCTGAAGCCAAAGTTTTTAAAAAAATAAAAACATCGCTCTAGCGGCTGCAAATGTTGCTTTTTCTTAACGGAACTCGGTATATATCTTAAAAAAATTTATAAAAGTAGTTTCTGAAAAAAAAAAAAAAAAAAATGAATCAGGACATTTGCAGTGGGGCATACCCGAAAATGAATGGGGGTTAAAGCGAATTTGAAAAGCACTCTAGTGCCCACAATTTTAATTTTCTGAAGGAAATTCGATGTATGTCATTGAAATAAAATGAGAAAATTCTTCACAACAAAATTTCGTATATACCATTTAAAAACATATGAAAAATAGTTGCTAAAATTAGTAAAATTAGATTATTAGAGGTGTGTATTTACCTGAAATCCAAAATTTAAAAATCGCTCTAGCGACAGCAATACTTATTTCTTCACAACAACACTCTGTATATACAATCTAAATAAATAAGAAAAATAGTTTCAAAAAAATAGGAGAATTATATCATTAGGAGTAGAGCTATGCTTGAAAACATACATTTTAAAAGCACTCTAGCGTTTAATTTTCTCTATGTTGTTTCAAAATAAACGGACATAAACGCCATATAAACTGTATTTATAACGATGTCAATATTTTATATTTAACAAAAGCATCGTTAAGGAGATAGCAAATATGAAATATTAATCTAAAATGTGTTCGAGAATTATATTTGTATGTAAGATCGATCTGTAACAACCTTCAGAATATGTTCGGATTAATTGTTTTTAATAGAGTAATATATAATTTAAAGTTCAAAGTCATTGAAAATCCTTGAAAACTTTACTTGTATATTGTTAATTGAGTATATTTGCTTTGTACATTGAAATTGTTTCTGAATAGTAACATGTTTTTGTTTTATTGAAACAAGAACATCTTAAATACACAATGTAACTCGAAAATTTTTGTTATTTTTCTCTATTTTAATGAATGTAAAAATGATATCAATGGCTCAGTTCATAAACATGGTTACATTTAAAAATGTTTGAAAATACCCACACAGTAGCTTTATCTATCAGTGGTTATATATTTCATTTAATTAATAATATACCATTAAATTATGTGTTCTAACCTCAATAATAATAATAATAATAATTATAATAATAATAATGATAATAATAATAATAATAATAATAATAATAATAATAATAATAATAATAATAAACTAAAAATTGGGTTTCTCTTTTGTGATAATTATAGGTTGCATTTGTTCCACTAATACCACACAGTAATGCCATAACGTATTTCATTAATTAATAACAATTGCATAGGAACAGGAAACATCTAGGTTTGAAATACCGTATTTATGCGAATCTAATGCGCCATTAAATGTAATATGCACCCCCAATTTGAAACTTAAAATCACAAGAAAAAGATTTTGGCTAATTTTTTTACGACATCTTAGAGATAAGCCCGGCTGCTTCATAAAACGATCAGAACAGAAATTATACGTGGACTATTGTTACATCTTGGAACACGTACGACAAAATCCATCACTTGTGCTGTGCCAGAACTGTTGGTGTAAGTCAAGAAGAAAAAGTTATTTCTTACGGTGTCACTAGTCACACGTTGCCCGTTCTTCCTTCTTTCATGTATGAAATCCAAAACTTTTTCTTCAATGTCAGAATGTCTTCCTTTACGAGGACCAGTGAATTTCTTCCTACAAGCTTTAGTTATAAAAAATACCAATTTCCGTTGCCGCCACAGGCGAGCATTACCTTTCTTTTACTTTTTTTACAGCATAAAACATTACTTTACGCTTAAAAGCAGCATCATAAGAGGTTCTTCTCTGTTATTGTACTATTCAAACCCACTATACAGTAATAGGCCAATAATAAATATAACGAAATCGAGAATTGCAGCAATGCATTATGATGTGATAAATGATAAATTTGAATGATTTTACTGGCGAACTACAGAACGGATTTGCACTAGAATCTAATAAGCCATGGAATCTAATGCGCATCACAATTTTTCATACTACATTTGTACAAAAAGGTGTGCATTAAATTAGAGTAAATTCGGCTAATTTTATAAAATATGTTATTATTTTAGATATTAATTTATTACAGAAATATTTTTATTTGTTGTGGCCGAGCCATTAGGTTTTGTCCTTCACTCTACCAATCTAATAATCCATGAACCTGACTTAAAGTTTTCCTGGCGGCGATATGAAAATAACTTTTCTCGGGCTATCAGCCAGGTGATTTCAAATCACCTGGCTGATAGCCCGAGAAAAGTTATTTGCTAATAATCCATGTTTCAGTAAGGGTATTAAATTGTATTAAGATAAACACTAACAAGGAGAATTGTTGTACGCATATAAACCTAAGTAAAATATGAAATGAAAATGAGTAAATAAATATTGCCGCGATAATATGAATAAAAAGAAAAAAAATAATATAAAAGTGTTAATAATGATAATTTATAGACATATAAATATATGTAATGTAATTAGCGTGGAAATAAATGTACTAGTAAAACATAAAATGAAAAACACTAACAATGAAAAATTGTGTCAATCAAGCATATGGAGGTTGTTTCCACCAAAAAGCTTCAAAGTATTCAAATTGAGTTTCTTCATGCCCATTTTGGCTTTCTCCCTAACAACCCAGGAGGTCTCATCAAAGCATATGGAGGTAGTTTCCACCAAAAGGTGTCAAAGGATTCAAACTGTGTTTCTTCACATTCATTTTGACTTTCTCCCTAACAACCCAGGAGGTTTCACCGAAGCATATGGAGGTAGTTTCCACCAAGAGGTGAAAAAATAGAAAAGAGTTATCAAGGCAAGTGGGTGAAGTACTCATTGTGGACTATTGCTGGCCTATAAAACGAGACAATGTGTATCCGCGAGACTTCTTTGATAAGTCTGGTAAAATTGCATGAAATGCCGATAAATTTTGTGGGGGGACCACAATTGTTGGCAAGAGAGATTTGGGTGACAGATTTAGACAAATTTTCAGGCTGGTGTGATGCTCATTTTATTGTTGACAACTATTTGAAGTGATCAGTGTCACACGTACTATAGAAAATGGAAAAAAAAAAAAAAAAAAAACGAGCTTCGGCTATTATAAAAATATCCATTTAAAGGGTTGAACTTCAAAACAGATCAAAGCAGAGTTGGGTGAAGTTTGTGCGGACTCTAGAACCTCATTGAAGGCCGTTTATTTCTGGATCAATAAGTTTAAATGTGAAGGAGCACTGAAGGTGAAGTGCGCCCAGGCCGCTCAGTTGAGATCACCAAAATGGAAATCATTGAAAAAAAAAAATGTCATTGTAATGCAAGTGAAAGTGTGCAAGATACCTGAGACTGCACGAGTGCACCAAAAATTAGAAATGAGAAAGTTGTGTGCACTTTTGGTGCCGCAATTGCTGACTGTTGACAAAAAACGGATGCGGAAGTACATTTCAACACAGTGTCTGACACTGATTAATGACAATCCACAGCAGTTCTTGCGATGATTCCTGACTGTAAATGAAACTTGTGTCCATCATTACACTTCGGATACAAAGCAGTAGTTCAAACAATGGACAAAGGCTGGTGAGAGCGCGTCAAAGAGGGTGAAGACTGCTTAGTCGGCTGGGAAGGTGATGACCAGTGTTGTTTTTTTCTTTTTGGCATTCCCAGCATATAACTCTGATAGATTACTTGGAAAAAGGCAGAACCATAACTGGGGTCTATTATGTTTCATTGTTGGATAATTTGAAACATGCATTGAATGAAAAACAACCAAGAATGTCACACAAAAAATGTTCTTCCACGAGGACAATACTCCAGCCCACACAGCAGCAGTCACAATGACCAAAGTACGTGAAATGGGCTTCGAATTAATTCCTCACCTCCTCCTCTATTTTACGGATTTAGCACCTAGTGATATTTTTCTCTTCCCGAACTTGAAAATTTGGCTTGATGGGAAGAAACGTTCATCACGTCTGATGTTTGTCGTCGTCAATGAGTATATTGCAGAGTTAGACAGATCATGTTTTTCCGATGATATGAAACATTTGGAAACTCGTTTGATCAAGTGTACCGACATCAATGGAGTCTATGTAGAGAAATAAATGAGTGCGTTACGAAAAAATATTGTTTACTTTCACTTTACCGAACTTTTCAAATGTCACTCATACAACACAGAAGAAAATCACAAAGAGAAAGCGGTGTGGGTACATTGTAGGTGTACCTGAACCTGAAATGTATTGAATTAAGTTGTAAATATAAACAAAATAATCAAAATGCTCTGTTGATTTTTGCGAGGCTTACTTATATACTTACAATGCAGAAATACATTAATTAATTGAACTATAAAACTGCGGTTGTTTACCTGACGTGATAAGAAAACATCTGACCTCAAATTCATAAATAGCATCCAGAGTTAAAAGCCTTCAACAAAAAGTTTATTTCGCAACTCTTATTTTAGAGAGAAAGTCGAGCCGTTTTTCATTTTGTGAAGTTCAGAAAGGTCTAGAACTTTCCTGTGGTCACTTTTATATGCAATGGCCATGTAGTTTTTACCTGTATTCCTCCTCAGTAACGCCTCTGACCCGAGAAGATCAAAGTTGGTCGGTGATAGTCAATAAAACTGCAGCCACCAGCCGGTCTATTGTTCTTTCCGCTGGTTAGTCATAACTTTCGGCCCCCGATAGTTTTAAAGTAGATAGATACCTTATGGAAAGTGTGGTAACAAAGAGTAGAAGTTACCCAAGTTTTAACAGACGTGTTTTCTGAGCATGGCCCTTCTCTTGCCCTCCCCACGCCACTACTCTCGCTGTTCGTTACTGACAGCGGGATGCCCTCCACGTACTTCGTCGTCCTTTTTCTGTGATAGGAATCGAGGCGTTGTAGTCGAACAAATGTCCCACCGCCTTCTAAAGGGTTTTGTTACAACGTGTCCCTACTGCTGATGACTCGCGAGGCCCTCTGTCCCTGTCAGCCGACCTATTTTATTTCCCCATTCTTTTTGTTCTCCCGCTGGAAATGGCACATCACTTCTTTTCAAGATGGCCACCAGACGACTGTTTGTCCATTAAATCAGGCGTATGATTGTGTGAAAGCCAAACGCGCCCGACTCTGATGTCTTTTGTTATTTCTCTTTCAATTTCATCCTTTGGGAAAAGTGGACAGCCATAAAATTTGTACCATCATCGGGTTTATAGCTTTCTGACAAAAGAAAGTCGTGTGAATGTTGCAGAAGGTTATTGCACATTTTAAGGAGAAAAAGTGAATAACAAACTCCCAGCTCTGTCGTTTCTAAGATAGTAAAATAAACTGTAGGTATTTGAATTGTTTGTTTAACAAAGACTAATAGGAATTTAAGGAAAAAGAACAAAATATTTCTAAACCCCACTGATCAAAGTCTTACATTTTTAATGCTAATGAGCTAAATATTTCTCATGATGCACTATTTAGCATTCTGATTAAATAAAAATATAAAACATTAATTTTATGTTGAGAAAAATTGTCAAATAAATGTTTTCATCCTACTTAGTCTCAGAAATAAATCCTGAAATTTGTAGTACTACATTTTAATAATTTTATATTTTTTATAACAAGTAATATCACGAGAGGGTCTGAGTTTGCCGATAAATTCATGAACTAGTGAGTGAATTTATCTGGAAAGCTCAGACTCTCGAGTGATATTTATTAGGTCTATTTCAGAATAAAATAAGAATTTAAATATAATTCCTCTAAACTTGGCTTACAAAATTGTAATATTGTATATTTGCACTTAGCCTTTTCAAGCAACCTTAATTGTAATAACAAAAGTGTAATAATTGTATATTTGTACTTAGTCTTTTCAAGCAATCTTACGACAGAAGAATGGCGATTATCAGTAATTGCAATAGAAAAGAGCAAAATAGAAGGGCTATTTCATGAAATAACCCTTACTCCTATTTCCTAATTCGTGAAATTTTCGCACAGAATATTAACACATGTATATATATATATATATATATATATATATATATATATATATATTTTTTTTTTTATTGATTTATTTATGGACGCTCTTTAACAGCTCAGGTCATCAGCGTCCCATTCAACTCAGGGCGTGAAACAGCCGACAAATTTTGCTTAGAGGCCTTTCCTTCAGGCTTGAGGTTCTTTTTCGTGCCGTAAATGTACGACACGGGACCCACGGCTTTACTTCCCTTCCGAAGGAAGCCATACTTAGGATTTTTACGCCCGAAAAAATCCATCGATCCTGGCCGGGTTCGAACCCGCGATCTTGGGTTTAGGAGGCAAGTATGATAACCCCTACACCAGCAGGACCGACAACACTTGTATAAAATGTTATACTTATGAATATCTATTCAATTCAGAAACCGTGAGACTGAAATGGACAAAATTACAATCGCTACCGTTCCATTTTCTAATACCAACTGAGAGGGAAAAAATGATAGGATACAGTGTCTCTATTTTTCTTTGTAATCTGTGATTTGGAGTTCCTAATGATAAGAGCAATTTTCACATTTAAAGCATCATCAAAAGGCTTTGAAGGACCCTCCATTTTGCATTATGATGGTCGATTGCCCCTGCTTTTGTTGCTATCAATAGCTTCCACGGCCCCCTACCCCTAATGAAACTTAATAATCAGTAATTACGATTATATATTGGAAGTGTAGAGTTGTCTGCCCCGACCACAAGGTCAGTTTATCACGTCTCGTGATAAAACGGAAAATTTGTTTCGCTAATTTCACTCCATAATTCGGCTGTGATTGGTCAATTCACAATGAAAATTTGTCGATTTTAAGATCACGTCGCATGAGTGAAATAGTCAAATCAATTACTGTTATTGTCATTAATTATATTGTTTATACGGTATATTAAAGGTTGAAAACCTTAATTAAAATGTAAAAAAATGCATCGTATGGAATATTTTGAACGCCCAAAACAAAGTACGAAAAATTATGATTTTAAAATAAAACTGGTGTATATGTGCAATATTGTCACGTTACAAATTATTAGAATATCGCTATTACTATATCAGAACAATTCCCACTGACTGGCAATGGGGCGAGCTTAACTTCTTGTATATTAGGAATTTATATGTACATTTCACCGAGATGTACGTGCTTACCTTGACAGCACTTCAGGAAGAAATTGAAACGGCATGTGCTGCAATCGCTGAGGACGCTTTCGCAAACGTTGCTCAGTCAGTAGTTCAACGTACTCAGAAATGTACTGACTCCGATGGTGGGCATTTTGAGCAACTCTTGTAATTGCAAAATTCTAAGATGATTAGTGCTCATCATTTTCTGTTTGTATGGATTCAGTTTTGTTATGTTAACACAGTTTTTTTCTTTGCTTGAAGTGTGTGTATATATTTTGGCACGCTCTCTCTCTTTTTAAGTATGTATATAATATATATATATAATATAAAAATAAAGTAACACTATTAACAATGTAAGAAATTAACAGTAATTATAATAGTACAAAAAGATAAAACACTAAGAAAAAGTCACACCTGAGATCGCTATGTTTCGAACTCGTGGAGTCCTTCTGTGGCAAGACGACAAGTGACGGTGATAAAAGTAAATATTGAGTATCGAAGGAAACGTTATGCATGGAAACAGAAGAAACTAGAAATGAGAGTGTGCAAAGAAAAAAACTAATATGTAAGATTTAAACCAGGTGGTATACGCGCTTTATGTAAAAATATAGCTGCCATTTCTCTATCTCTGAGTAAACTTTTAGAGCATTGTGTAGTGTTAGATTAAAAGCATCATCAAAATCCTTACAGTGAGATAAGGCATGTTGGGCAACCAGCAAAGGAGACTTGGTTTTAACAGAACGTCTATGATTGTTCATATTTAGCGAAACAACAGTAGAAGTTAAAACAATATAAAATGCTTTACAAAGCTTACAAGATAACATATATACAACATTCTTGGAAGAACAAGTAGAAAATGAAGAAATGTTAAATTCTCTGGATAAATTAGGGCTGTGGAATGAATGACAAGGCTTAATTAGCGCACAGGTTTTACATTTAGGGCGTTGGCAAGGATATGAGCCAGCAAAGGGACATGGTAAATTCGGAGGAGATAGGTTACGGCGAAATATACTTTTAAGGTTAGGGAGTGTTCTAAAAGTAAGCCGGGGTAAAAATTTAGAAAAACCATTTAATGATGAGTGCATTAACAAAGTATCATGACATTCTTTCAAAATAGGTCTGATACTTTCAATTCCAGGGACGTAAGTAGTAACAAGGCTAATGAAGTTCTTATTAGAAGTTTTAGGTTTGCATTGGACAGTTTTGTGCAATGGGATTATACGGGATTTTAAAAGAGCGGAAGGATAATTTTGGTTTTGGAACGTTTGAGCTAGGTTTTTAATATACTTGTCAAGAGATGAAAAGTTGTTACATTGACGATAACCACGGATTGAAAGAGAAAAAGGAATAGAACTTTTGATATGCAAGGGATGACAGCTATCAAAATGAAGATACTGTTGTAAATTGGTAGGCTTAATGTGCACTGACATAAGAAAAGAGCCATTACATAAAGAAATATCAATATCTAGGAAAGTAGCAGCATTGGGAGAGACAGAAGAAGTGAACTTAACTGAAAAAAATTGGAGTTAAGATTTGTAAGGAAATTATCGAGAGTTTCTGAGCCATGAGTCCAAAGCACGACTATATATATATATATACGCATTATGTGCATCTGCGAGTAAAACCGTCTGTTAGGGCAATAGACATTATTTGCAGAACTAGTCCGTTGCACTATTTAAAACTGGATTAATACTTAGTCACTTATTAGACTGCTGAGCTTGCTACAGTGTTAGCCTTGCTTCAAAAATTGTTTTCGTTAAGGTGGTATGGCCACCCCTCATTTGGTTATATACAAATGAGGTTTTATATATAAATATTTATATATAACCAAAGTGGAAAGAGTTCAGTTTTTCTTTTCATTTTTACAACAAAAAATTGGTGTGTTCGAAATTGTCCAAATTGTACCCTTGAATTATCCGCACTCTGCAGAGTACAAGTTAACATGCCAGCAGTTGTCTTTCCTTCTCTCTAGGCACACAAATGTCTTGTGTAGCACTTGAAATTTTTGCTTTACTTAAATATTGTTCACCTGGATTATCTAATTCTTGGCATCATCTTCACAACCTACCGCCGAGGTCTTTAAGACGCGGTCTCGTGAGCGGGATGTCTGGTGTTCGATTCTCACCAGGACCGTCCTCCCTGACTGAGGTTTTTTTCCATCTCCCTCAGTCCTCACAAATGGCAAATGCCGGGGAGGTACCGTAAACTTAGGCATGGAACGTTTACTTCCTTAAAATATCCTTTTCCAAAATATTTTATCTCCTATATCTTTCTCGGGGCGTAAAAATCCTAAGCATGGCTTCCTTCGGAAGGGAAGTAAAGCCGTGGGTCCCTTGTCGTACATTTACGGCACGATAAAGCCTGAAAGAAAGGGCCTCTGAGCAAAATTTGTCGGCCGTTTCACGCCCTTAGTTGAATGGGACGCTGATGACCTGAGATGTTAAAGAGCGTCCATAAATAAATAAATTAAAAAAAATCTCCTATATCATCAGTATCATCGCCTGTGGTGCCTCAGCCCTAAACACTATTAAAAAAACAAAAAGATATTCACAATCTGTATACAGCGCCTCTTCCGAGCTCTAATGACATCAGCTTTTCTAGTAGTAGTAGCTGGAGGAGTATTTATTAGTTGTATCAATACAATGCAACAGGTGCACGGGTCCAATGAACCATACGTGATTTTATAATGCACTAGAAAAAATACCAATAGTATAATTTTGACAAATATTATAAATATATATAAAATTATAAAAAGAAATATCATTATGAATGATACATAGCTGGATTCGATAAATTTGTTCCCCCAACCCCCCTCCCTGTTTATCACCCTTTTCAGACTTTGTCTCACTTTCATCAGAAATTTACCTAAACTCTCCTCTCGTTCCTTGCTTGCAAGCAAAGCCCGGTATGACCATCTCCCTCTGTTCGATTCTGTAAAGGAATGCGGTAGATACTTTTTCCTCCATTCTTCAATACTTGACATTCAGCCAGAATATGTGTCTCCCGCTCTTCACAGATGGGGGAAATTCTCACCAGTGCTCTTAATCATCAGCCAAGCTCACCCCTTGTTTGATTGTTCTATCCCCCATTCAGATTTTAAGCCCCGATTGTACCGTTTCTAATGGTTATAAGGGTATCTCAACATAAATGAATTCGTCGATATTTTCTTAAGTCGTATGTGACTTGAAAGTGAACATTAGATTCTTAAAGAAATGTAGCAGAACATGTCAGCTCACAAACTTTTTACTGCCTCGTAATATCCGCCTCTGTTTCCCTTACAAGATCAAAGAAACATCGCAAAGTAAGAAAAAGTGAACTACACATCGAAATACGATGAATATTCTTTTTCCAACTTTTCCGTTCTCTCAGGGATGAAAAGAACAAGATCATGCAGTGGTTTTTATTCTGCCAGCCGCAAGATTCGCAATAAAGATGGAGTATTTTGACCGAGGAGAAACATGCTCCTTTAAATATTTAAAAAGAGAGAGATACGTGTTTTATTTTGTCTTTTATTTTCTTGTTGTTCGTGGTCCAAAGTAAACCAGAACTTTCGGCTTTATGATTATACACTCTACTGGAAAACAGCTGCTATAGTTGGAACGGACATGCATAAGAAATATATTTGGTGTGAATTCGCGCGCGCGCGTGTCTGTGTGTTACTTTCGCAGCAAATGACAGCGCACTGAGTCAATATCATGCCAGTCATTCGTCGTAATAACGGATAATTCCCGGACAGCAGTCACAGTTTGCTGTTACGAGAGGGGGGGGCAGAAAAAAATTCAAGCCTATATCGTAAAGAAACGTTAAAAATACCACAGCAGAAATTGGAGGAATTATTGAAATAAGTTATTGGGAGTAAATACAAATATGTCATTTAAAAAAAGGTTGTCATACAGAAGCTGCGGAAACTAAGCGAATTCCTCAGCAAGTAGAATAACTTTAAAAAAAAAAAAGAATAAAAATCCAAATCAAAGTCTTATTAATTAAACAAATGATAACAATACTGTGTGTTAATTGGCATGACAAAGTCTAAATTTAACTAAATAATTAAAAAAAACTAATATATTACGTAATCAGGTTTGTGTGTTTATTTGCCTTCCAAAGCCCTTGAAAATAAATATGTATAGAGAAGTATTCTAATTTTCAAAAGTAAGGGAACAAAATTAGAATTTTTTTCAAATCTATATGTATTAAAAAGAGAAATCACATTTTTAAAATTGATATTATTGAGATTAAGTCATAAAAATAATGGTATACTATTAATTATATGAAATATATTACCACTGACAGATAAAAATATAGTACTAGAGTATTTTTAAATATTTTTAAATGTAACCATGTTTATTAACTGAGTCCTTGATATCATCTTTACATTTACTAAAATAGAGAGAAATAACAGAATGTTTCGAGTTACATTGTGTATTTAAGAAGATGCTCATATATTTCAATAAAACAAAAATATGTTACTATTTAAAAACAATGCACTAAGCAAGTATACACAATCAACAATATACAATCATAGTTTCGTCGATTTTCAGTGGCTTTGAAATTTAATTTAAATGTTATTGTATTAGAAATATATAACGCAAACGTTTTCTTAAGGTTATTACAGAGCGCTCTTACATATAAATATAATGATCACATACTTTTTGTATTAATATTTCACATGCTATATTCACGGCAATGTTTTTGTTTAATATAAAACATATACATCGTTATAAATATAGTTTATATGCTAAATTGTTCTTTTATTTTGAAATAATTCAGAGAAATTAAACTCTGGAGCGTTTTTTAAATTTCAGTTTTCAAATATAGTCCTACTCCTAATGGCCCCATTTCTCTAATTTTCGGAAAATATTTTTTGTAATTTTATTTAAATATTAGGTATAAATTTTGTTGCGAAGAAACAATTATTGGTGCCGATAGAGCGTTCTTTAAATTTTGGGTTTTAGGTAAACCCCTGCTCATAATAATCTGATTTCACTTATTTTCAGCAACTATTTTTATTTTCTTCTTTTGATAGTATATGCTGAGTTTTCTTAAAAACAATTTAAAATTGCAGCAGCTAGAGCGTATTTTAAAGTTCGCTCTAACCCTACTGTTTAAATTTCGGATTTCAGGTTAACCTTCCAATTCTAATTGCCTGATTTTCCTTAAGTAGTATTCTTATTTTTTTTTAAATAGTATATGTGAAATTTTTGCGAAGAATCAAATATTGGTGACGCTAGTGCGATTTTTAAATTTTGGGGTTTCAGGTAAACTAATCCTAATAGTCTTATTTCGCTGATTTTCTGAAACTATTTTTGTTAATTTATTTAAAGGGCATACACAGAATTATATAGATAAAAACAAAAAATTGCGGCTGCTAGAGTGATTTTTAAATTTTCCCTATAGACTAACCGCCATCTCCAATTATCCAATTTTGCTGGTTAACGAACACCATATTTCGTTTATTAATTGATAGTTATATGCCGAGTTTTGTTGATAAAAAACAAAAAATGTTGCCGTTAGAGTGTTAACTATATATAATTTTTTCATTGCCATTTTCGGTGCCTAATACGATCGATGGAGAAAGAAAATATTTTTTTAAAATATTTTCACCAGTACAATGCAGCGACTGTAGACGGGAACCGCATCAAACCCACTCTTATAAAACAAGGGAGTGTTCATTATGAAACACAACTAATATTGTGTTTATTGATCAAAGTTGTGTATATAGAAATGTGAGAGGAACTTGAAGGAGCATGCGATTGGCACGAACTTGGTCCAGAGCGACTTACATAGAACTGCGGACACAAACCAAAAATAAATTTCTGTTTCTCCTGTGTGTTTTTTTATCTCTGTATATTTTCATTTATGACTAAAGGGGATGCATCTGTGAAAATAGCTAAAAATCCATTACCCAAGTGATTTAAAATAATGAATTATTTTAGCAATTTAGTTAGAGTAGTCTGCCAACGTTTTATCTTTTAATTTTAACAGTTTTGATGTGGTTTCAGTGTATTATAATCAATGATCGACGCATTAAATTTATATTATAAATTATGCAAACTTTGCACTTTTATTCCTTTAGATTGTAGCTATAGAGCATGGCGTATTTCATTTATCTATGATAAACCGTTCTGGAGGAGGGAAAAAAAAAAAAAAGAAAAAAAAAGAAAATGGGATATGCAAAAATAAATTATTTGTAATTGACAAATTTAAAATTACAATAATTATTTTTTTTACTTAGCAGCTAAAATTATACTGTCTTTTATTAAGCAGTTTTCTAAGAATTTGTGGTGTGAAAATGTTCATACTAATCTTTTGAAAATTGTAATGCATACAGCATTTTGAACATTCAGAAAAGTTAAAAGTGGAAAAAATTCAAATTAAAGATTTAGAAAATATATTTTCCTTCTTTAGAACCCCCCAACCCCTTATACAATGTTACAGGAGCCTTGTGTAGAATTCTTCCCTATAGAACAACTCGAAAATGGTTTAAAATGTTTTAAGGATGGAAGAGAGTAAATTTCAAAGAAAGGTGGATCAGGTCTCTAATTCGCATTCTAATGAAAAGCTGTGAAAAATTATCATGGAATAGCATTAAAAGTACTTTCAAAAATCCTGAAAATTTCACTGGACGCCATTCCATACATTGGTAGCAGAAAAGTTACACATGAAACGTGTTTGTGCACGGTGGGCCCCAAAACTGCCGATGATTTTACAGAAAAATGCAACATTTGATCCAAAGGTAATCAGGGTTGATTAAGCTTGGCTGTGTCATTTCCATCTTCAGAGCAACAAAAACTCTTTGTGGTAAAGAGAGAGAGAAAGCAGCAAAAGTTGCCTTTATTGGGAAAGTTACTGTCATCTTAATTTTCGGTATTCAAGAAAAGTTCACCAGGAGGTCGTACCTCCACACACAACATTAATTGAGCAATACTACAGAGATGTGCTGAAAATTCTGTAAGATCATATTACATGCAAAGTCCACGTTTCTGTGCAACGAGCTGCAAGAAACAGCTAGTGGGAGGCATTTTCTATCGTCAGAAACAGTGGTGAAGGCTGTGGAGGCGATTCTGAAAAACCTGTCAAAACATAGTTTCCAGCATGTCTTTGAAGACTGGCGGAAACACTGGGAGCTGTAGAGACGGCTAGTCAAAGGAATGTGTATCAAGAACGAGTCAAACAAAAAATGTCGGTCCTGGTGATGCAGTGGTAACCATACCTGCCTTCTAAACCTAAGGTCGCGGGTTCAAATCCAACCAGGATAGATGGATTTTTTCGGGCGTAAAAATCCTAAGTATGGCTTCCTTCGGAAGGGAAGTAAAGTCGTGGGTCCCGTGTCATACATTTACGGCACGATAAAGGACCTCAAGCCTGAAAAGTAGAGGCCTCTGAGCAAAATTTGTCGGCCGTCTCACGCTCCGAATGGAATGGGACGCTGATGACCTGTGATGTTAAAGAGCGTCCGTAAATAAAACAAATGAAATCAAAAACAAAACAAAAATGTCACATCGATAGTTCTTATAATATTCAACAATTTTTATTTATTACAAAGACATTTAAGTCTGCTGACGTAAGCTGTAACAACATAAAAAAAGAATACATTCATAAGTATCAGACCTGAATTACCTCTTTTTAAGATTCAAAATATAAACAGAAAGAGCCAAATATGAATTTATGTACAAGTTTATTTGCAAATGTACGTAAGAGGTCAAAGATCCATCCCGGAGCACATTAGTTTAAAGTTGTAACATTACCTCGTGTGTACCTATGCGGACTACCAAGACTAAATTTAGTAGGCAGCCTCGATCCGATAGGGAGAATGCAATTGTCCCACCTACAAGAGGATTACGTGAAATTCTTAGCATTCCAAAGCCGTATCGGCTAGTAGTGCACGCGTGACAACATACAACACAACTAACATAAGAATTTTAAAGACAGGCTGTTCTCTGGAGCTTTTTTATTCCCTTGTGCCTTACTAAAAGAAAATTCCCCAAAAGAAAAATAAAATAACAAAAAGACTCCGGCCGGGGTCTATTAATAACAGAAGGGAGCCTCCCAAACAGTAAACATCGCAACCTTTCGAGGTAAATTAAAGTTTAAGAAGATTTTATTTGCTACAACTACGTGACTTCTGTGAGAATATGCTGAGGTGTTAAAAACTCCTTCCTGATATACAAAGGGGAGTCGTAAAAATTTAATTACCACCCAGAAGAAACGAGCCACAGCTGCAGGAAAGTGTATGTCTGCAAATTCGCTCTGCAAAATTACACATTTTTCCCCCCATGATGCACTTTGTCATAGAAGATTCGCTGTGATTGTTTATGAAGTTTTCCACTGCAAAAACGACGTTACCACTTCGAAATGACATCAAGAAGTGATCTGGAACAATTCATTATTTACTAGGTCCTGTGTAAATTGTTCGAAATTACATATCCCTAACTGACAGCACATGCTATAGATTGAGCAGTATGAATCGGTGTGTTTTCGTGATGTCGCCAACTTTCTCCGAATTTTGCGTTGCGTTTTATTGCCTTTATAACCTTTACTTCCTTCTCTACTGATCGGCTGTTCAATAAAGTACTAACATTCATTTTGTTTGACAACATACCTTTACTCTTTCTCATAATTTTAATGGTCTTTCTTAAAGTATTTCCTATTGGATGTTTATGTCAGACTTCAAAGACATATTGGAAATAATTTTGATAGATCTTTCAGAATCGCCTCCGCAGCCTTCATCACTGCTTCTGATGATTGAAAATGCCCCCCACCAAGATGTTTTTTTTAATTTCGGGAAAAGAAAAAAAAAACTCACGGGTCTAAATCTGGAATATAGGGAGAGTGAGGGACACACCTCACATTGGTTTTTTGAGAGATATTCAGCAACAATAGTTCTGATGTGCGGCCATGTATTATCGTGGTTAAGTATCCATTGTAATGCTGCATGGATGTGGCCTTTGCAAGTCTTGCAAAATTTTCAGAACAACTCTGCAGCTTTGGCCAGTTATATTTGTTTATACAGGTACATTCCTTAAATATCGAAAAGTAAGATGACCACGAGTTTCCCAGCATAAGATCAACTTTTGCTATTTTTTGTGTTGGTAATGACGATGCAGGTAGAGGGCCCCATCTCTATTTATCTTTCTGTTTGCTCTCAGGGTCGAAATAATATAGCCAAGTTTCATTAGCAAAAATTTGTAATTCGTTGAGCACAAAATATGAATATTGCTATAAAAAATATTCATTTCTAGGATTGAAAAAATTACAGATAATGTCGCCTTTTCGAATTTAATCACTGGATTTACATAAAACTTACATTATAACTGAGATTAATTTTGAAGATTATAAAAAAATCTAAGTTACCGCGAAATTTTTTGCTTTTATGTGCATTTCTTTGTCAATCCAAATTAATTTATTTTTAAAAGTTGTATACTTTAGAAAAAGCTGATAATTATGCATGATAATGCTATTTGTAGTAAATACAGATATACAATTCAAAATGTTCGGTTATTTTAGAACCATTGTGCTCTTGTTGATTTGGTTTATTTACGGACGCTCTTTAACAGCTCAAGTCATCAGCGTCCCATTCAATTCAGGACGTGAAACGGCCGACAAATTTTTCTCAGAGGCCTCTTCTTTCAGGCTTGAGGTTCTTTATCGTGCCGTAAATGTACGACACGGGACCTACGGCTTTACTTCCCTCCCAAAGGAAGCGATTCTTACGCACGAAAATAATCCATCGATCCTGGCCGGGTTTGAACCCGCGATCTTGGGTTTAGAAGGCAAGTATGGTTACCACTAGACCACCACCATTGTGCTCTGAAAACTAGATTAATTATTACCGAAATTGAAAAGAGAAAAGCCTTAGACGATCCTTAAGCATATACAATAAACTTCAAATAAACTGTTAACTGGAAGTTCAGTAATTCAGGCATTTATTTTGGTTAAAATAGGCGGGCAAAAAGACACTTAATACTGAAAACAGGTAGTAGTATAATTAAAATATGTGGTTATTAAAAGTGAAAATATAGAGTAATATCACTCGTTATTAATGAAAACAGGTATTTAAGATACTTAATAATTTCTTTATCATATAATTAAAGTACTTAAATTAGCTTTTCTTGGTTACAAGCAACAACAAGTTGTTTTTTCGAGGTATCAATTGTCATAGTCAGCCGCTTGTCAGAGAGAACATACTTCATCCTGGAAAAAGAACGTTCTACTTCCACTGAAGTGATTGGAGTATTTTAAAACAAGTTATTTCGGAACGACTGATACATGTTACAACAGAACATTCACCTTTGAGGACATGATGGAAATGTTAATCTATACAAAGTAAAGTAGTTTTGAATAGTCCTGGCGAATGAGAAAAAGATGTGCAATGGTTTCTGGTCGAGTTCATTTTGTGTTTATGCGTTTATAAGGGAATCAAGATAGTGTGTCTCTTACTTTCGTACTGGTATACTTGGCTGCAGGGGCACTAACTGACATCAGCCCCGCATTGCACTGCAGTGGATTCCTAGCCACTGCGGGATTTATGGAAACGAGTGGGCAGATGAGTTGGCAAAAAGGGAATCCCACATGAAATAACCATACCCAGCTTTGTCCCTGCGGCACATAAAGCGTCATATATCCTCCGCTATTAAATCTAACCTCTTCAGCCTGTATAGAGAGAAAGCTTCTGGGAAAAAGTGGAACTACCTTTTGAACAAGTCAGAAAGAAGTCCTAGTTATCTACCAAGACCAGTTCGCGTGGCCTGCTTTAGATTTGCTACGGGTCATGACTACTTACAAAGTCATCTGTATAGAATTGAACTACCTGAAACAGATGCATGCCCTCTCTGCGACCATGGTGTATCCATGAGTGTAGAGTACCTCAGCATTTGCCCTGTTGTTCTTAACTGTTTCTCTTTGCATGCTATTGACAATGCCTTTGGTGATTATTTTTTTTGTTCTTCTTTGTACTCGGCTGTTCGTCGACTTATGACCGAGAGGTCGGAGAGGAACATAGAATAAAAAAAAACTTTCTTACTGAAAATATTGTAAGGACGGTTTATTGCACAGCTGTACCGCATCAATCTTTCTAGCTTGCAATTGTTTGTTACATTTATGCAGCTGAGAAGTTACCTTCACCACAAAATTTCTAGAAATGTCTCGCGCATATCGATACAAGGTTATTCGCCAGGACTATTCAAAAGTATAGTACTTTCCTCATCCTCTCCATTTCCTGGTATTCGTATACCCGAGGTAACCGTGTGCTCCTTTCACTAGTTATGTGCTTTATAAAATATGTAAATAATTACAGAAAAAAATCCATAACGGGCAGAAAAGAAGGGTTTAAACCTTAAAATAGGAACACGTGGCAAAATAGGCAAAATGAAAACAGGCCCTAGCGATCCCATATGTGTGGAAATATGTTCATTTTTAGCTGACTTAAATATATCCACCAAGATAGAAAAGGCATTTTGCCTAACTTCCAGGATCTGGTTATCAGCAATAGGCGAAATATAATCTGGACCGAATTAGAGCTTAAGTAATTAATCGGATAACTGTTACACTTGTCTGAAAATTACATTTTACATTTAATATGTTACACTGCACTAAGCAGAATAAATGAAGTCACGTAGAAAAGATTTGCTTTCTTATTTTTGACCAAAATAATTTTGTTGCTGTAGGAAAAACCAAGCTCTCATGCATTTAAAATATAAAATCTGTTTGTGAATTACATTGCTTTTTCATTCCCGGTAGTGTTTTACCCAGTAAATAATGTAAGATCCTCGCTGATAAAATGCCCATTTACGACACTGGCTTCCCCCGAGGTATTGGCTGACATAAAATAAATTAATCTGCATATATATTTATTTACTCTTGTTACAGAAACATATTAGTAACAATACCTTGACAGCTTTCATATAAAACATCAGTTCCCTTTTTACAATGGCAATAGCACTGTCAAATGTTTAGAGTCTGCAAACTTAAAATAAATAATATAATTATAAAGAAGCTAACTGCTATTTTTATAAGAATAAACGGGTGTATTATGAAAATAAACAAGAAAAGCGTAAATATAGACTTTTATTGATTAAAAATATAATTCTTCTATGCTATTAAAGACATTAAGTGTGTTCTTAGCAACGTTTTCAACGACGTCTGACATTGGTTGTTACATTTCCTTACAGTAATAAGTCTGCTACTATTCTTTCTTTTATGCAACCGCCAGCAACACTCATATCTGTTGACCATCTGTTCGGAAAGTGCTTACTAATTAGTCAATCATTAATTTGTTTTTCTAAAAAATTTTCCAGTAATTACCTGAAAGAAAAAATAAATGCTGGTAAATTATTAGGAATTAATTAATGTTTTAAATGATAAAAGAAAACTTGACATTTTTTACGACACACACACTGTGTTTAAAAATTTTGTAAACAGTATAAATTTTGATAGTTTTCAAATTAAAACAAATTGACTAATAGGATAGAAAATGTGGTGACAGAGAATGATTATGTAAATAATGTAAAAGCACTCAGACATAACCAATTTCAGCAATCTTCAAAATATGATTAGGTTAGAATAAGAATGAAGCGGTGTTCAAAAATAGTATTAAGGATAAAATGTAACAATGAAATGATAGCAATGCATGTAGTATTACTAATTATTATAGTAATGGAGCATGCAGTAAATAAAGAAGAATTAAAAAACAACACACATACAATTTTCACTGAGCATTATACTGTAGGTCCTGATGGTAACCGTACTAATTTAACGTTGCGGGTTCGATCCCGGCCAGGACTGATGGATTTTTGGGGCGTAAAACTCCTAAGCATGATTTCCTTCTTAAGGGAAGTAATGCCGTATCGTAGATTTACAGCACGATAAAGAACCTCAAGCCTGAAAAAAAGAGGCATCTGAGCAAAATGTGTCGGCTGTTTCACGCCCTGAATTGAATGGGACGCTGATGACCTGAGATGTTAAAGAGATTCCGTAAATAAATCAAATCAACAAACCTGAGCAGTAGCAGTTCTTCACTCCTCCAGACGAATCGTAGCCACCATTTTCTTCTCAATACTTGGCCCCTCTTCATTTTCGTTGATGCACCCACGTTTCATGATGACACCAGAAATACGCCTTGGGCTCCCTCCGCCGAGTCTCTGTAGCCTTTCTTCACACCATTCTACGTGGGTGCGTTTTTGTGCCTTTTGTCATATTGTAGGCAGGAAAACTTCCTCACACAAAGATGATCGAGCAGGATTTTTGGTGCTGCTGGTGATCCAATTTGGAAGGCTGTCTCAATGCCCTTAGGATTGTTTTCGTCTACAATTTTTTCCACTGCGACAAAGTTTTCCTAAATCACAGTCATTGCCGAACGCCCACTTCTCTGCTCATCTTGTAGTGAAATTCGGCCCCTTTTAAATTCCTCAAACCAGCGGAAACTGTTTCCCTAGGTGGAGCAAGGTTTCCAAAAGTCAGTTGCAACCGCTCAAAGTTTTGCGACTCATTTAAACCACTTTCGAAACCATAGCGGGAAAATGCTCTCTCTGCAGCTCCATCGTAACGACTGACTGCCTGTGCACTGGGGTTGATTATCCATACACTCTGTGTAGTTCTGGAGTGGAAGGATTGCTACCTAATAACACTTTACTCTTTCAATATCACATTCTTTTTAAGTGGGTCAATATCCACTTTTCCTCATCTCAAAACTTTCGTAATGACCTCTTTACCACCCTCTATATAGCTCACATCTCCCAATTACTGAGTTACTGAAAAAGGAAAATATCTGTGTTGTATTTTCCTTTCACTAAGCAAATATTTTAAGTATATTTCTAAATAGTATGATTCGGGCCTGTTCAAAATAATAAATTAGAACAATTTTCTATTCGTAAAAGAAATTGACATAATACACAACATACATTTATAGGTGTTTTAGAGAGAATTTCTAAAAACATTTAATTGGATACTGTGACAAATGAAGCTCGCTGACATCAAGGTTAGAAATCTTTCAATACTGACACGAGAACAACCACCTCTCTCTTTCCTCTTGCGTATGCGGTTGACAGACATATGCAAAACCGTGCACTTAGTTAACGTTACGACATGAAGTAGTTGCCTTGTTAAGCAGGCACATTGTCTACGATGGAAGAAATCTCATTAGCGGATAATGAGGCGGCTTATTGTGTAATCCTCTTCATTAAACCTCAAAACTTTCACCAGCGGAGTAACTTGGGGAGGTGGATAGGATAAAAAAAAAAATAATAAGAAAGAAAGGCGATATTGATTTTCTTAGATAGTGTGAGAATGACACGTGCCTTTGTGGATTCCTGAAGAAGTTTCTAAAGCAGCACAGCTCATGGACTGTTGATTTAGCTGTTGATTTCCAAGAAAATAGCGATCACCGAAAATGTTTCTTGCCGATGTTTTTAAGTGCTTGAACTTTCTAAGCTGTCCAAAGAGTATGGGTATTCAAGTTTAGAACTTTAGAAGCTTTTCTATGTTGATTTGAATTTTAAGCAGGAATGACATCATCACACCAACAAGTTCCGAGTAACAATTTCAGTTTAAAGTGCTCTGGTCGTTGCTTGACAAACTGCTTTTGAAAAGGTTTTCTCATAGTATAATTTGATTTACATTTCTCTGCCGATAGTCTAACAGACTTTTTAGACATTTTTAGATAAATATTACTACTAATCAAATTCGTTCATTATAGAGGTCATTTTAAATATTGTCGAAATCAAGCAAAAAATAACCGTTTTGGAAGGAATTAAGACAAAGAATTGAAGATATAGGGAGACGAGAAAGTTGGGCTAGTTTTAGAGGTAAGAGTTCTTTAAAAGTGTACATAATAATTAAAAAGGAGTGGGGGAGAGAGCAATTTATAAATTGTTGTAATAGCTTGGGAGGGAAGGACTGTCTTAGATCCGAGCAGGTGTATTATTTTTAAGGGATCGCAGAGGAGAAACCGGGAAGGGTGTGTTATGTGTAGACATCCTGAAGGAATATTTCATTGTTTATTAGTGTGTGAAGGGGTAAAGAGATGGAGGGAGGATGTACAAGAAGGAAAATGGTCACAGAAAGAAAGCACAGACGTAGAATGTTGACTGATATGGGACAAGTAGAAATAAAATGATAGGGAATATTTAAGAAAAGTAAAGGAGAATAGTTAAGAAGGACGAGAGAGGGTATAATTGATAGAAAATGGTGCTAACAAGAGAAATATTAGAAGTGGGAGGTTTCCTTATGGAAATAACCTGGGGTTGGGTGTAATGAAGCTTCGTATAGATGGATGCTATATTTATAATGTAGTATGCATAAAGGATTTTAAGCATTTTGGTAAATAATACTTTTGATAGCGTTATTATTTGCTATATTTTATGCGTTTGTTAAGATGTAATTGAGTAACTTAGAAACATGGGAATTATTAGTGTAGAAATTTCAGTTAACAGGATAAAACAATGCTTTGTGTATAAATTATTTATAGTCTTGTGAGTTTTGGTTGGAGCGGAGCCTGGTCCCTGGATATTCAACTAGATGGTTGCTGATGAATCGGTAACTAGGAGCCTGAGCTAATCAAATTGAAATATTTGGATTGCCGTATTAAATTGTTGTAAAATATTTATAATGCTAAAAAGATGCCACTACTTACATAATGTCACGACTACGGTTGTGACCAGGGGGTGCACCTGCCGGTACTTCAAGATATTTTACTGTCATTGATACTTCTTTTATTGCCCATTAATTATGAAGGATGCAGCTAAAGGTCTTCTCAGTAGCTGAAGGCTTAGAGGTGACTAACAAGTGAGTAGTTGCAAGTCGAACTATTAGGGCTGACAGGCGATGACCTTGGGGGGCGAAGTCATGAAGAGCCGAAGGTGCAGAGCGGCCAGCAGCAGCACAGGGTAGCACAGAAGACCAGTGCCTTGGCCTTTAGAGGCGGGGCTTCGCCAGGTTTATGCCACTCCATTGACTCTCTTTTGGACTCTCTTTTGGACCATAGTTTCATCTCCTGTGACAATGGTTAGCAGAACTTCTCTCTCGTTACCATGGCAGGGCTCCACGGCACAGCTCCGAAAATGCCTGACAACAGATGGCTCGTTGTGGCTTTTGGACTGAGCAAAGAAGTCTAGGCACTAGTCTGATTCATGTTTAAATGTTCATGAATAATTCGAAGGATTGTTGGTTTAGAAAGGCCAAATTGCGGCTATTTCTGTAACTTTAAGCCGCCGGTATTCCATAATTTCTCCTTCCACAAGAGCGATGTTTTCAGGAGTGAGCATCTCCAAGGCTCTTCGTCTTCAACGCTTTATCGACTCATTCGAAAAAGTTTGGCCCGTTCTTTTACGGTAGAATATGAGGGGGAACATTCCCCATATATACCGTCTAATCGCTGTTTAATTTCATTTGGAGCAAGTCCTTCTTTTGTGAAGAACTTAATAACAGCTCGATACTCCATTTTAAACATGTCACAATCTTCTATACATAACCTTCTTTATGCTACTATATCTGAAAAAATGAACACAGCGGAGCGGAAGTTACAGCTGCAATTATTTACTTAATAGTTGAGGAATGACACTAGAAAAGAATTTTGTGAAGATGATAATCCTTATCGGCGAGGCCGGAAACTTATGGATTTACCCTCATAGCTTCGCGATCGCCAAGGGGAGAGTGCACCGCCACGGATGGCCGAGGTCGTTAAGGCACGGACTCGTGAGCGGGAGGTCTGCGGTTCGAATCCCGCCAGGACCGTCCTCTCTGACTGGGGTTTTTTCCAGGTTTTCCTCAGTCTTCATAACTGGAAAATGCCGGGGAGGTACCTAAACTTAGGCCTGGAACGCTTCCTTCCAAAAAAAAAAAAAATATCCTTTCCCAATTTATCATTTCATCTCATGTATCATCGGTGTCCACCACCTGTGGTTCCTCAGTAGTGAAAACGGGCGTTAAACACTACTCAAAGGGGGGGAGTCTTTACATTATGTTGCACTATTCACTAATTGTGGTATATCAAAGTCCTAAGGTTGAATTATAGTGACCAACGAAAAAAGGTACGTAGGCGTAGGAGAAATGTAAATTCAACCCAATCTTGCTTGTTGTTAAACGGACGATTGCCTCACGGTAAAATCCTTTAAGTCGTCAACGGAAGTGGTAAACCAAATGGAATTAAACACGTTAGCATTTTGTGATTCAACTAAGCTATGTAAGGTTATAAAACATTTAAGCAAATAAAATTAACTGTGCGCATAATATTTTTGACCAATTACTAATTTAATGCACCTCTTGGCATGTGACAATATGTGTTTTATTAAATTTTAATTGGAGTTAGGGCCGCCTGGAATTACCGAAAGCACTGATTGCATTTGTTATATATTAATTTAATTGTTTTCGTGTTCATTTTTATACATATTTTGTATGTTGATAATAATGTATGAAAAATAAATTCATTTATTCGTTATTGTAAACTCGTATCTCCTATATCCTTCCCATCCCTATTCCTTCCGAACTCCTTTTTACGTTAGATACACATTTTCCAGCTTCCAGGTTTTTCCATTGTTCCTGATAGCAAACGAATTTTAACTTTGTGTCTGCCTCCCCTCCTTCTTAAATCTAGCCATTATTTAATCGCAAGATTTTAAAAAATACTGTGTCATACATACTGCCAAAATATTTCCTTTTTCAACCCACAAATGCCGCGCTCCTGTCAACCCAATCAAGACTTATCATAACCACTCTATAGAAACGAAATGTCAATTCCAAATAAGTTCTGACACAAGAGTAAATGCTCAGTGATTAAGTGAAGATTCCGCTAATGCTGTGACCATGCGCGATTTAAGTAAAGCAACGCCACTTTTGCTCTGTGCATAATAAAGCAAGCTCCCAGGTAAATTTTCAGGACTTTACCAAGTTTGAAGGAAAGTTTTGACAAGAGTTGATTAATAGCTCTGCAGAAAGAGCTGCACCGAAGCATTATTAAATTCGTTATAGCACACTGCTCCAGCCTGTAGGAAAATGTAAAGGAAAAGAAAACGCAAATATTATAGAAATTAGTTATAGAGTATTTTGAACAACTTTCAGAAGGGGCCGTTTTACTCAAGGAGAGAGAAGTTGCTGCTTTAAAATGTTAGCTCGTGTTACGCAACTACAGCTACCACAGTTCTACCGGGACCAAACTTGCGTATAAACTTGCAGGTCGCCAGTGCTTTGTCGAACACAGGGGTTGTGGTATATCCATTGAAAGTTACATGGACTGGCAACTGGGTGGAGGTCGTGGGTGCAATTAAAATCGATAAAGCTAGTGTTTAAACCTGAGGAAAGGAGAGGGGAATGCATGATCTCGCGGCTTTGAAGTGAGTGACATGGTCTGCCTTATTGGTTTATCTGCAATGTTACAATGGCACCACTCACCACGGTGGGGGTGATATTGGACGGTCCTAAAACAATAATCAACCCATCCCCCTTCCCCCAAAAAGAAATATAGTCCGAACAGAATATACAAAGATTAACAAATAGCCAATTGTCAGAAAATGCTAACGAAAGGAAGGCCAAAGGTTTTTAGCTATTCTCAAAATAAACTCATATTAATTCGCTAGCTTTTCCAAGTATCCCTGGTAGCGCAATTTTAAAACGTCCGTCGCAGGAGCCGCGTAAACTAAGCCAATTCCTCACCGAGTTGAACAGCGTTAAATAAAAGGTAATATAAAACCCAAAACAGCCCTTATTAATTAATGAAATGAAATATGGCATTATGGTGAAGTATTAGAGGAACAAATTTTTGAATTATTGCATCTTATATGTATTACAAAAGACTAACCACATTTTTAGAATTATAAATTATATTATTGAGATTAAACCGCAAACAGTAATGATATCTTTTATTTAAATGAAATATTTGAACACTGAGAGACAAAACTATACTGTGTGGGTATTTTTAAACATTTTTAAATGTAACCATGTTTATCAACTGAGCCGTAGATATCATCTTTTCATTCACTAAAATAGAGAAAAATAACAGAAAGTTTCGAGTTACGTTGTGTATTTAAGAAGATGATGTTCATATGTTTCAATAAAACAAAACCATGTCACTATTTGAAAACAATTACAATGTACAAAGCAAATAAAACGAATCGAAAGTTACATTAACTTATATTTTTATTTTCTTAAATTTATTTTCAAATGTTATTATACTAAAAGCATGTAATGCAAACGTTTTCTGAAGGTTATTACAGAGCGCTCTTACATACAAATATAATTCTCACACACATATTAGATTAATATTTCACATTTGCTATCTTCACGGCGATGTTTTTGTTAAATATAAAACACATGCATCGTTATAAATACAGTTTATATACTGAATTAATTTGTACTTTTAATTTAAAATAGTATACAGAAAATTAAACGTAAGAGCACTATTTAGATTTCGAATTTCAAATATACCTCTACTCCTAATGGTCCAATTTCCCTCATAGTTTAATTTCACTGATTTTCAGAAACAGTTTTTCTTATTTTATTTCAATGGCATCTACCGAATTTCCTCTCAAAATATTTAAAATAGCAGGCGCTAAAACGATTTTTTAAATTCGGCTTTAACCCCCAGTAGTTTATCAGGTATATCCCCTCTCCTAATGGCTGGATTGAACTCATTTTCGGAAACTAGTTTTATCAATTTATTTTAAAGAAATATACAGAGTTGTGTTGAGATAAAGTAAAAATTGCGATCGCTAGAGCGATTTTTTAATTTTTCACCGTACTGGCCGAAGACATCCGACAAAGTTGCATCCACCTTGCGAAACGTTTCTATTTGTTGATTTGTTTTATTTACGGATGTTCTTTATCTCAGGTTATTAGCATCCCATTCAATTCAGGACGTGAAATGACAGATAAATTTTGCTCAAAAGCCTCTTCTTGCAGGCTTGAGGTTATTTTACATGCCGTAAATCTACGACAGGGGATCCACGGCTTTACTTTCCTTTCGAAGGAAGCCATACTTAGGACTTTATACGACCCTGGCCGGAATTGAATGCGCGATCTTGGGTCTACCAGGAAAATATGGCTACTACTAGACTACCAGTACCAACATTTCTATTTGTACAAGGGATGATAATTATAGAATGATTATTCTTTTTTATAATTAATACTTTCTGTTATTGAAACTAAAACGACAGTGTACATTACCGGCATCTGCATAGGAAATGCTTTCTTCAGTAAGACAAGGTGGATTGAAACACTTTTCTTGTCTCCCGTAACATTTTAACAAGTAGGAGAACTGTTTGTCTACCTGGAATATGTCTACCAGGATATTTTCTTGTTATTAGCCTTGCCACTTCTCTGTAAGGATCACATATGTATCATATATAAAACCCGTTCTTCAAGACTATATTTTTGTAATAGCGCAACTCAAAAAGAACAATTGGTACAGTTTACCACAGTGAAGGTGAACAAGTAATACACGAACTAGAGTACCATACGTCTATTTATAACCGGGTATAGCTCGCATATATGCGTACGAGGTGTATTCAAGTTATAATACCTCCATTTTTTTTCTCAGAACTGGAAACAGATAGAAACGTGCGATTTGTTTTAAAATATGCGAACGCATTGCTAATGCTAATGCTAATGCTAATGCTAATGCTAATGCTTGACAGAGATGGCAGCATTGTATAGCACACAGAATTCTAGAGGCAGCGACGAGAGTGAGGGCTAATTTTGATACTTCAAAATGGCGACGTTTTCATTATAAGAACGACGTATGACCATTCGTTTTCTCCATTTGCGTTCTTTACACCGATTTAAATTCATCGCCAGTTGAGTGAGACATGTGGTGATGTGTCTAATGTGCATTCATGGGTGCGACAGTTCAAGGAAGCCAGGTCGTCGTGTGACAACAAACCAAGACAATCTCGGTCTTTCACAAGCCGGTCTGACAACATGATCGAGCGAGTGGAGAAAGTTGTTTTGAAGGATCGCCGAATGAATGTGGAACAAATCGCCTCCAAAGTTAGCATTTCCGTGGGGGATCTGTGCACACAATCCTACATGAAGACCTGAGAATGCAAGAAGTGTCCTCCAGATGGGTGCCACGAATGCTGAGGACGATCACAAGGCTGCGCGTGTGACATGTTGCCAGGAAATATTGAAGTGTGGTGACGGCAGGATTGGAACGTTCTTTTCATCAATTGTGACAATGGATGAGACATGGAAGCATTTTTCAATTCTGAAACGACGCGCCAGTCTGCTCAATGGAAGCATCCAAACTCACCGCCATCCATACTCATTGCATTCCAAAGGGCACTACGGTGACAGGTACGACCCACGAAGATGTTTTGAAGAAGAAGCTCCTTCCAGCATTGCGTGAAAAACGGCCGGAAAAGGCTGCACGTGTGTGCTCTTTCACCAAGACAACGCCCCAGCGCATCGGGTGAACGTGACGGAGCAGTTTCTTCATGAAAGCATGCTACCTACTCACCTGATCTGGCTCCTAGCGACTTTTGGTTGTTCCCAACAATGAAAGACGCTCTCCTGGTCGCACATTCACTAGCCGTGCCGCTATTGCATCAGCGATTCTCCAGTGGTCAAAACAGACTCGTACAGAAGCTTTCGCAGCGGCCACGGTACCATGGCGTCCATGTTGTGAAAAATGTGTGCGGATGCAGGGATAATAGGTCGAGAAATGACACAGGTTTCATAGTTTTCATGTGATTAGACAGTGTGAAAAAATCGCAGGTGTTATCAGAAATGAAACAAATAATTATATTTGAACACAACTCAATTTATTCAACTTATTAAAAATAAAAGGTTAAAATAAGATAACTTGAATGCACCTCGTAGTTTGCTTGCACTGAAGTGACCTCGGTATTATTTCAGTAGAGATGAATGACCCGCTCAAGGTTACTTTTGTCAGCTGTGTTATATTGTGTCAGTTGCTGCCTTCTGTTCGAGCTGTAAAGACTAGAGTTTGTTCATTGTGCCTCTCAATAGTGAAATTTTATATAAGACATCGTGTTGTGTGTGAATTACTTTAGATTATTCTTATCAGTACGCTGAAATGTCTACCGAAATGTTCACGCTTGAACAAAGAATTTTTACATACGATACATAGGTAAAAACCGAATTGTTTAGACAATTTCAGGAGAAATTTTCTGGTATTCCAGTTCCAGGTAGGGAAACTGTTAAATATCCTATTATTAAGTTTAGAATCACAGGACCGCTAAACCTAAGAAGCGAAAAAGAAATTTTCTAATGGAGGAATGCGTGTGAATGGAAATTTCAACCGAAGATTCCAGGAATGTCTGAATGCAGATGGACACCAATTTCAACACCTCTTATAACAAGGTCAATAGTCATTATAGTGCAAGTTACTATCACTCGTGAGTAAGGCGGCGTTTTTATAACGGAACTCCCTCCCCCAGTGTAATAGACAGTGCGGTAAGCACGCACACCACGATCCGCGGCCTAGCAATATAATGAATGCTCTTTACAAGTTGCTACCTGCACATGCATTATAAATCTTGACCGCATTTTCTCTATATTCCGTTTCTATCTGCCAAACCGAAACCCAAATAACCTCATTGTAGTTACATGAACATGGGAAAGTTACGGTATTCTGGACAGAAACTTATTCATGTAGTTCTCAACTCTTCACCATATAAAATATCGTGTGAGGAATAAAATTGCAGGCAGTGTGCTTTCCAGCTAATGAAAGAAACGCTTTTGTTATACACCGATAATAAAGGGTAATTGAGTTTGTGCCTTCCATATG
The DNA here is from genome assembly GCA_030762175.1 of Metallyticus violacea. Classification (NCBI taxonomy): domain Eukaryota; kingdom Metazoa; phylum Arthropoda; class Insecta; order Mantodea; family Metallyticidae; genus Metallyticus; species Metallyticus violacea. The sequence continues at coordinate 20,626,972 of CM060845.1, forward strand.
GGGATAATATGGGCTCTCTTTCCTTCCTTGGAGCGCCTAGCCATTAGCAATTTGGCGGATCGCCACAGACGATACGCTGGTCTGTTCAACCTGCCGGAAAACTGCCAAAATGGTCAAATCGGCGGCGTAGTTTGGCACGCATACACATGACGATGTTATTTTACAAGGTGCAAGCCTGTATCTCCCTTCCACAGCCAAAACTTGCTAGATGATATTTTTGGAAAATCCATTGCTAACAGCTATCTCAATTTTCCACATAGTTCCCCTACAATCTGTCCCGTTTTTCACATCATCAAAGTTACAATTCCTGGTGGAAGTATGTGAAAGCATCCTTCAAAGTAGAAATAAGCCCGAAAACATTTGGTGCTCAACCAACAGCCACACCGCCAAGGGTGGCCGAGGTAGTTTAGGCGCGCACTAGTAAGTGGGAGGTCTGGGGTTTGATTCCGTCCAGGACCGTCCTCCATTAGTTTTTTTTTTTTTTTTTTTTTTTTTTGCAGGTTTTCCTCAGTCCTCATAAATGGCAAATGCGGGTGATGTACACTAAACTTAGACCTAGAATGTTTCCTTCGTTAAAAATGCCCCTTTTCCAATTCATTTCATCTTATGTATCATCAGGTCTACCGTTGCCTCAGTGGTAAGAACGGGCTTTAACCACTATTCAAAAAACAAACAAACAAACAAACAAACAAACAATAGACACAAAATTCATTTTTGAACTTCAATTGTCATAGTTTATTTTATGGAGTACTTTTATATTAGTCACATTTTATGAGTGTGCATTTTGCTCACAGATTACTTTAAGGCCCAAAAACTACATGTGACAACATAACTTCCCATAATTATTAGGGCCTCCTTAAGATTACGCGCACTATTGTGATCATTGTAGGCCATCTCCAACATTCCTGCATTTTCGAAAATTTTGGAAAAGATAATTCAAAAGGAGCTTTGCAATTACTTTGAAAAATGATAATGTATTTTATACAAATCAATATGTTTCAGGACTGATTTAAGTACTATTAGTGCAGTAACACATTTAATTAAAACATGTATTAGACACTTTTAAAAGGGGCGAAGCTCTCGTGGCTACCTTCTGTGATCTCAGTAAAACATTTGAATTTATTGAACATGATCTTTTAATTTCTAAAATGCGGTGCTATTCAATTACTGGTAGTGAATTACAATTATTTATTTCATATTTAATTGACCGTAAGCATCGCGTTGTTAATAAAAATAATAAATCTCTCTTTTTTGTTTATTTACAGACGCTCTTTAACATCTAAGGCTATCAGCGTCCCATTCAATTCAGGCCGTGAAACGGCCGATAAATTTTGCTCAGAGTCCTCTTTTTTCAGCTTGAGGTTCTTTTACGACGACGGCACATACAGGTTATGTGAATTTGAAAGATAAACATAAACGACGTTGTGAAACCTTAGTGCCCCTCCACAATGAGGAAGTTTGTATGTGTAGCGCACAGGAGGTAAAATAATCATAGGGCTGGAGGAATTTTTACGAGTTAATGGCTAAGCCACGTAAAATGTGGTTTTACACCCCGTTTTAGATAGCGGAAGGAATCGCAACTTTTCCTTTCTTCTTTTTAACAAACTCTGCCAGAGTCTATAAAGGCAGATTTTCCAGGCATGAAATTAAGAAAATGTTTATACAGAGAAAAGTTATTAGTAAGAATTGCTGGTTCCATAGGTCTCCCTTTCCATATCCAAGTCAACGTTTATCTCTGGGATAGGTTTAAAGGAAGACGTGCAAAATAAACCCTCATAGATTGGAATATCTCCCAGAACGTTGCCTTTATTTCTCAATGGAAATTCAAAAGGGGATATGAATGAATTTTATAAACCTATCAAAGGGAATGAGAGGAACAGCTTATAGAGTGCCTAACCGCCTGAAAACATTCCATGCTCTTCATATGCATCTTTAAAAAAAATCTGAATAATGGATCACATATTATGAGGTCTATTCAAACAACAATTTTTTACACCTATATCTTTGGGGCTAAAATTTAAGTGTACAGTATTATTAGCTTAATCGTAATATATCTACACGCTGTACCAGTTTGATTGTTGTCACCTCAGGTTCCCGTCAGTGAGAGTTTGCAAGAGACATGTTCAGTTCCGTCTGCAGCAAAATAGACTGACACGCGACGAACAACATATTGCTCTGAAAGTCTGCTTTCTTCTCAATAAACCCCCCTCTGAGATCTTAGCAATGTTATATAAGGCCTATAGAGAGTTTGTTTTTCCTATAGCTTAGCTCGAAGATGATTTAAAATATTTCAAGAGGGGAAGCAATCAATTTTTAACAAAGGGGCCACTCTATCCAGTTTTTGCTCTTACGAAAGAAAACGACATAGTACAGAGAATTGTGAGAGAGAATAGCATTATGAATACTTTCAGAAATTTGAACAACTTCACTGGATACCACACATATGTTGGTAACTGAAAAGCTGCAAATGGGACTTGTTTTGCACAAGGGGTTCCAAGATTGATTTCCAAACAAAAGGATGCTAACGTTTAGGTTTTCTATGCAGTATTTTCAATGGTGTTTAACGCCCCTTTTACTGCTGAGGAATCACAGGCAGTGACACTAATGAGAAATGATTATTTAAAGGAAGGAAGCGTTCCTGGCCTAAATTTAGAGTACCTCCCCAGTATCTGCCATTTATGAGGATTGAGGAAAACCTAGAAAAACCTCAGTCAGGAAGGATGGTTCTGGTAGGAATGGAAACCCAAACCTCCCGCTCACGAATACACCGGCATTATCGGTATGAACTGAGGTTCCCCAAGTTGTGTTAATAGGGGTTTCTTCAATCACCGTTGGTCAATACTGCTGTGCTGGTTGTTACATGGAAATCTGCTCATAGTAAAAGTAACAAGAAAGAAAGCACAGGTGCGCTAATTTTAACACAGTTTTATTTTTTATTTAATGATAAACCTTGCGGCGCGGTTTACGTATGGACGATTTTTCGTGTTTTAATTATGCTGATTCTGATGTATTTTCACATGCCTTAAAATGCATGTTATAATTTCTATTTTTCCATTTATGTGGGATGATACATTGAGATAATGGGATGTGTGAAGGAGGGATAATGGACGTAAAAACGTTAGGCAAAGCCCTCTTGCAAAAGTAGTATTTGTGGGGGGGGGGCAAAATGTTAATGGAAGCAGCTAATGCTTATCACCTTTGTTGAACTTATACCAGCCCTTCTCAAGGGGAACAAACTTCCCTCTGGAAAAAGTAGTAGTAGTAGAAGTAGTAGTAGTAGTAGTAGTAGTAGTAGTAGTAGTAGTAGTAGTAGTAGTAGTAGTAGTAGTAGTAGTAGTAGTAGTAGTAATAGTATTGTAGTAGTGTATTTGTTTACAAAATATACTTTTACAAATCTAACTCATCCATTTCACACGAGTCCTTGGCCATATTTACTTTACCAATACTCTAGAAAATTACATGAGACTGCACAAACCAATATTTAACTCTTAAGAGACAATTAATATATATAATTAAATAAATAAATGGAAAAATAAATAATATAACAGAAAAAGATAAATACCTAAATAAAATAAACAGAAAAGAAAACTATGCAGCAGTAAATAACTTAAACTTCCTCACATGTACGTACAAATAAATATATATTGTCACTCGTGTTCTCCTATTTTCCCGTTGTCAGCCTCTTCCGATCTGAGCTGTCTCACTTTACTTAAAACCTTGCCTACTCCCTTCTCCTACTTCCTATCTGCCAGCAAAGTCCAGCACTGCCGCTGCCCTCTCCCTAAGTTAACAAACGGGGCCAGTAGATATCTATTTCTCCATTCTTCTGTTTCCTTAAGGACGCCAGAATATGCTTTAACATTTATTATAGTAAGAAAAGTGAAAACAATTTATGAATATTAAAAAAAATAATATTGGCCCAGGGGGATAGCAAACCCTATACCTTTCGTTGGTGGTATGAGGCTCGCTCTAACCAACTGAACCACAAGGTCGACATGAACAATATAGTAATTTTCTATGTGCATTAGTTGACTGGAGTTGGGCTCTGTTTGCTCCGCTACCCTCCGCCTTTAAATGAGGTGTAACATGATTTAAAAACGGTACTGGATGAACAGGCAAGTGCAAAAACTACATTTGTTCGATTTTAATATCCTCTCTCGATTAGCTGTCTTGGTTCCGTTTGAAAGACCGAAGAAATATACATTGTCTCACACTAATTTTCCATATTATCCATACATTTTCCCCATATTATCTATCTTCTCGTTTTCAAAATCTATCTTCCTCTCATAGTCTTAAAACACGTTCTGATACCTGCACGTACTATTGCACCGTACATCATTTTAATAATCATTCACTGTAACCGCTGCTGTCTCTGGTATGAATTGTTATGGGTTGTCAGAGACTGCCACACTTTCGAAGTACTTCATAAAGAAGTTTTAATGTTATTAGAAATAATGGATTACCATAGATTTAGATTCCTTAAACTAGGATACACATGTTTATTTATTTATTTATTTGTTTATTTATTTTATCCTGCTTTAGAGTTTTTCATTCTATTGTTATTCTTATTGTTACTATTATAAACCTTCTCATTTGCTTCATAGTATTGTTTATATTTTTCTTTTTTATGTTTTACTAGCATATTTATTTTCACTCTCATGATTTACATAGGCTTATATGTGTATGATTGGTCATGTTAGTATTTTTTCAATGTTAATTTGTATTAGTCATGTTTATGTATTACCATACATTTATTTACCTCGATTGTGTTTTAGATAGGCGCGCGCGCGCGCGTGTGTGTGTACGAGTGTAACTGCCATTGAAACTTAGTGTAATTATTATTATTATTATTATTATTATTATTATTATTATTATTATTATTATTATTAGATTTGTATAACAGAAGAAAAGGCCTAATGGTTTTAGCTCTACCAAAATAAATAAATATAAAAATAGTAAAGTTCAAATTCAAAATTCTTGGAATTGTTTACGTAAGTAACACAAAAGAGACCTAGAAAGCAGGCTCAAAAAGAACGAGCAATAAGAAACAAAAGTGCTCTCTGGAGCCCTAAAAGTTTGTGCCTTTTCCCCCTGGAAAGTAACACCAGAAATTGCTGCTATTTGGTTTTCCTCTCGTGCCATTCTTTTTTCTTGCGGGGTCGCTTTTGTTTGTTTTCTAACTTCAGCATTATCACTAAACTTTGCACATTTTTGCATGCAGCTTTCCCGAAGGATGTGTGATACAGCAGATGTTTGCTTTTCAAGTTCTAGGCACTTTCCCACTTTAGCGTACAAATTTTATCAAAGTCCCAGCTCAGATCTGTTTGTCAGCTTTTTCAACAGAGCTGTATGTCTTAGCTTACTGGCCAGTGATTTGAGCCTTTGTTCAAATGGAGGTGCTGAATAGTTTTCGTGGTACTAATAATGGAAAAGTGACAGTAGTTGGCTTATCAAATCAATAAATAAATGTATCAAATTCAAAGCTCGCCTAATGCAAGTTAAGTGACTGCTGTGAATTTTTTAACATTTACTGAATTTCCTCACAACACTATTCCATAAGTCATTAGGGAATGACTTACACTATTATACACTGTTTTAGGATGTTCTTATTTATAAAATGCCGAGGTTAGTTTGAGTAAGAGGTAGGCAACATGGTATTCTCATTCTCATAATGATCAAGACCAAGAAAGGTTATGTTACTACATTCCATGATTTCATGTCTTAATATTGCATATTTAGGTCTGCAACGTTTTCTATTTTTGTGTGAAAATTAATATATTTAATTTTTTTAAAATTTATATGTATTTTGTTAATGTAAAACCAGCTATTTAATGCACTGAAAATATCAACGCATAAATTTGAGAGGCGACTTGTTTTTTGTTATTTAAACAGCACAAATATGACCTTTTCGGGACGTCAAAATCTCGAGCACTTGTCATGTGGGGGGGGGGGATCTTAAAGCCGTGGGTCTCCAATCGTAAATTTACAGTACATAAAGCAACTCCATACTCGAAAATAGAGGTCTCTAGACAAAATAATCGATCATTTTACGTCCAAGTAATACTTTAGTATCACAGATGATGCCATTTGAGATGACTACCTATCCCTATGAATTTGTGAAGATGCAAAGTGAAACTAAATTCGAATGGTTCATGTAATCTCAGGATTAGGACCAAGCAATGTGTCTAATCCTTAAAAGTCCAACGACTTTTCAACTTTTAATGCCCTCAGTAAAATAAAATTTGTCCAACTATGAAAAATAAGCGCCTGTCTCAGTTTCAGTATTATTACTCTATATGAATCTTCGCCCACCTAGCCATTTCTTCAGGTTTGGAAACAAAAAGTAATCGCTGGGAGCCAAATCCGGCGAATATGGAGGATGTGGAAGCACTTGGAAGCGAAGGTCATGAAGTTTTGCAGCAACCGTCCCAGACATTTTAGCTTGAATAGCATCCTTCAGTTAATCCGGTAGTGAAGCGTAATATTCCCTGGTGATAGTTCTGGCCTTCTTGACCTTCTGGAGGTAGTCTACGAGCACCACACCATTGAAATCCAAGGAAATCGTAGCCATGATTTTTTCTGTGCATGGAGCCGTTTTTGTTTTCTTTGGTGCACTTTCACCTGTTATAACCCTATTGCTTGGACTGCTTCGTCTCTGACGTGTAGTGATGAATTCCTGTTTCATCTACTGTTATGACACGTCGGAGAAGCTCACTGAAATTGCGTTTAAACAAGTAAACGCTGTTGCGAAATGTTTTTTCGAATGAATTTTGGTCCATTGCTAATAAATGCCCGACCATTGAGCGGAAATCTTTCTCATAACCCAAAAGTGTAGTGAACACGGCCTATCGAGGTCTTTGCAATGTCAGCCAACTCGCGATCTTCAATCGACGATCATTGAGTATAGCATTATGAATTTTTATTACATCTCGTCGATCGTAGCAGTTTTGGGACACCCTGGTAGCTTCTGTTAAGGGTAAACCCTTCAAAATGAAGTATAGCTCATATTTCAGTTTTATTTATTTTGTAGAAAATATTAACTCTAGTTCGTTTACACGATCCTCACAAACAAGTGACTACATTTACGCGTCTGTAACTTTACAGCGCGCTAACTAAAGGATGATACTTAACAACTATCATAGTAATTTGGCCATCTTCAAACATATCTGAATCGGGCCGAGAATTTTTGAAACCCCCTAGTATGTTGTAATAAGAAATTATACAATGAAATTTGTTAAGAATAAATCTCACTCATGAAGAAGTAAATAGTGTTGGTTTTTTGCTTGGTAGATTTTGTGAAAGATAAAGAAAATGTAATTGAAAAAAGTATTAAATAATTATAGGTGATATTTTATAACGTGTTTGTCAGTTTGTCAGGGATATACTATTTTGAAGAAAACTTTTAAGGATTTATAAAAGATAAAAACTCTGAGGTTTTTAATCATTTTTTTTTGTATTTGCCGATAGAGTATTAATTACGGAATACTTTATAATATTTAAGTAATCAAATAATAAACATTATCGGCACTGAACCAGCAAACTTTTAAGGTGCTAGTTAGGCTAACAAAGCATGCGGTATCATATATAAATAATAAAATCACCGTTAAAGGTGGTCGAATTAGAAATCAATTTTCAGCGTTTATAATTAGGAAAATTAAACTTTGTTATATTCCCCAAATGCTGCACCACATGATGAATTATCAGTAGTTGTTCTCTAGTTCAGAATACCCCATGAACTTCCCGTTGTAGCCTGATATTTTAAAATACATGGAGCTTTTTGTTGAAAGACGATACAAAAACTAAACAATGATAACTTTACAGATGGTACTGTTATTGTTTTTCCTTTGATTTTGCTCATTAATTAACGAAATAAAAACGGTGCACAGTCCGATGGGCTAGTATCAACGCTGCTAGCGTTCGTAATTGGAACTGTTATAGCAAAAACTAGCACATACTGGGAAATTATATAAACCAAACCGCAGGCACAGACGAAACAATTTTCCAGGGATGTGAAAACTAACGTTCCGAAAAAAATAAAAATAGAAAATAATATACCTCGTATTTATGGAGAAAATTGTTCCGCGTGATACAAACCATTTATTCACAGATGTATACATAAATAATTTTACCCTCAGACCCTACATAAGCAAAATATTTTATCTAAGGATGATCCAGTAAATTTTCGGCCGCGAAGTGGAAACTTGGCTATTGTTGGCAATGTTACGTATGGCATGCAGTCTGCTTAGATAAAGGACGCATAGTTTTTGTTATTAGGCTAGTCTGTTGTTTTGAGGAGCAATATTTCATGAAACTTTTTCTGAAAATTAAGGTATAAATCATACCTAGGTATCAGCTATTCATTTCTGTACCGTGTTCAGAATACATTTTCAGGAGACTGCAAGCTGATGCTGTAATTTGACATATATTTTCTAATTTCGTTCCTGTAGCTTTTTATTTCTGGAAATCTTTAAAGGTGTGAAAATAATCCATATTCTCTTGAAGAACTACATCAAAGCATTCGGGAAATTACCGCCTGTACTGCTCAAAGGGTGCAGCAGCAAGTAGCTCCTTAAGCAGGCTCACAAAGTTCATAACAAGAAGACAGTCTCTTGACGTGGGTAATTGCCTTCTAATTTTATACAAGAGTTAATTTACACTGAACAAAAAAGTCAATCACGAATTCCTCAGCAAGATGAATTTGTTACGGTTATTACACAGCGCTAGAACAGAGAATGTAGCAGCAATAATTCTAGCTAAAGATATACAGCTGTATTTAATAACAAAGTAACTTTCAGCTGTATAACAACTAAGATCGAATTTGATTAGCGTTTGTGCTACATAGTTAATTTTAGGCGTACGATGGCTTGTTTTTCTGTGTTCCAAAACCGCTGTGTTCTCTCTGCCTCCATTTAGTATATACTTTACACTACCAAGGTTGATAGAGTACATACACTACCGTTTAAGGTTGTACATCGCTCCGTATCACTCCAGCATTCTCTGGAATTCGGCTTTACCCGCTGCCGTTCGGTACTGAATCCACAAACGGCCGCATTCTATAAGGGCAAGTTCGATTATCCATCGCCCATGCGCATGCGTAGACATTTTCTCCCTCTCCCATTCTCTTGCGCATGATACTTGCGAGTTTATCGCTTGGCGAGAGTACTCAGTTGTTAATACAATACAATGCCACATCTCTCCAGGCCAACTTAATTGACATCCTCGGCGATTAGAAAAATTCGGTTTTCAGGTATAACCCCACTCCCTGATTTTCAGAAACTGCTTTCATATTTTATTTAAATTGCAGTTTCGTTGAGAAAAGCCGAAAATTGCGCCTGCTAGAGAGATTTTTAAAAATTTAACCCTCACCCCAATGGTTCAATTGCGCTGGTTAACGAACCCAATGAATCGCTTGTTAATTGATCGTTATACGCCGATAAAAAGTGCGGCCACTAGAGCGTTTAACTCATTTCATCGTCAGTTTTGGCCCCTGGAACGTAAGATCGCTCCATATGAAGCAATTTTAAAATATTTTCATGGCTAAAACAGCAATAGATACATTCCCTTACAATCCTCTAAAATGATTGACTTATAGCACAGAAGAAAGCATCATAATGGACAATGAAGCCTTCAGCATGTTAAAGAAAACATTTATCTCGGTCGGGCACATAATGGCACTCGGTTATCCCGCTCTGGAGGTCCAAAGCTGCAAGCTGTACGGTTCTAGTCGTGGTCACTAACAGAGAGAAGAGTGTTAGAGAGGTGCCAGAGGAAAGTGAGGGGTGTCACTATGAGAGCTCTGGTCCGCAACGAAGACATCAGACGTGAAGGATGTGACAATAACAGAGAAATACATGAAATGAAGATAGACGGGTCATGTCACTAGAATGAGCTACAACCGCTGGACGTACAATAAAACAGAAGAAAATAGGACGACAGAAGACGCATGGCTGAAGATTTCGGCTGCAACTGGTCAGAACAGAGCGGATTAAATAAATCCCCAAAGAAAGCACTGAGAAACATGACTATCTTTCCCGAAGTGGCTACTCAGGATTTTCAAAACCCTCCAGGGATTTCAAAGGATAATCCTAATCATTATGCATTCATTTCGACTACTCTTCGGAATTCACTAGAAAACGTTTAATTCGTTTCTGGCTCAAATTGATGTCATGAGTGCCTATCTCTAAGCATGAAATCAAGATATTGTTTCATTTTATAAAACAATGGTCATAAATGTGGTGTGTCCATTTTGACGAAATAAACTGAGGAGACATTTCAGTTGAAATAATATTGTAAATTAATGATATGTGAGTGTAGACATGCTGGACTCATGCACATCCCAAATACTTTTATATGGTTGCCAAACTTGGAGCCTAACAGAAGTGGAAAACAAAAATACTGGGGATATCCTCCTGGATAAAATATTATCTGTGGAATTAAGAAAGATGTCGGGACTAAACGACGTGACTCAACGTGCATACACCCTGAAGTGGAAATGGGGTGGACATTTAGCAAGGCTACCAAGCAGCAGATTTTTGTTTTTGAGTAGTGTTTAACGCCCGTTTTTACTACTGTGGCACCACAGGCGGTGGACAATGATGATACATGAGATGAAGGATTTTTGTTTTTAAAGGAAGAAAACGTTCCGCACCTTCCCAGCATTTGTCTTTTATGAGAACTGAAGAAAACCTGGAAAAAACCTTAGTCAGGTAGAACGGTTCGGGATTCGAAACCCAGACCTCCCTCTCACGAGTCCGCGCCTTAACCACCTCGGCCACCGGTGGTGGTACGCAGCAAATGGAGACATATAGCTATCACATGGGATTTGCGTATTGGTGGGAGAAGAAGAGGGAGACCGAGAACGAGGTGGGCAGACTCCTTCAGGAAAGCAATCGGGACACACTGGACCAGCATAGCACGGAACTGCAGTACCTGGAAGAGCAGCAGAAAGAAGAGAACAGTTGAAGTCAATGGTGAAAGTGATAACAAACTTAATAGAATCAGCACTTCAACCTTCTAGTTATATTGTGTAAAATAAGAAAAAGTATAGACTTAACAAACTCATATGAACTACCTCACCATATGCTTGCGGAGCCCTAGCCCTGGATGGCATAGGTGGCTTAATTCAATTCAATAATTCACAGAGTAAAACTAACGCACAAATTAAACGTGTAGTGAGCGTTGAAGAACTAATCATCAGTGGCAGCTCATGGCCACTGCAGAAAGGTGGGCGAGGGTATAATTACACGACTCCCAAATGACTAACAAGACATTCTCCGCTCCAACATTCTCTCATAACTGCAGCCCCATCATACTTTGTGCTATAAACTTCTGGTTTATATGGAAACCTTCTGTTAAAAGTCTTCTGCAGTCAATTCAGAAACAACAATGAATTTTATGAATCTTTCAACCGGTTTACCCCCACTGATGTACAGTAATATCACAACAAATTGTGACAAGCATGTGATATCTGTCGTTTCGTCGATCTGTACATAAATGAAGTTTACTCTTCTCTTTTCTAATCTCATTCATATAGACAAGAGACGCTTTTACTTCACACGCTGTCAGTCAAAATGATTTTTTTTAAAAAAAATAATAATTTTATGTCGTCTTGCTGAGGAAATTCCTACAGCTTTCGGTTGATGAGGGCCAAAACCTTTCACTGCCAATTAACAGTTAAACTTTGACTTGAAAATGGGGTCTTAAATAAAACTCCACTCTATTTGTTGCCAGTTAACACTGTGAAAGTCAACTTTCCACCAACAAACATTGAGGAAGCCACCCAATTTCAGGCAAAGTGTGAAAACAACCCCCCTAGTCAGTTATGCGTGGTGCGTGAAGGTATAAGTTTAAAACGTAAAATTTTCCTGGCTGGACCATGAGCTTCCCACGCTAACGGAATACCCGCATGCTACCGCTACTACATTAGAGAGGAACCGTGCTTATTGCGTAAGATACAATTAAGAAGTAATGGGTTATACATCGCTGTTTTTATACATTTTTAGTTTTAAAAGTTGACCAGGAGAAGATAAAATGGTAAGTAACAATAATGACATTTTGAGGGGGATGGGCTAGGCCCAGCTGGCTTTTATTGACAAGGCGCCCTGCTGATAAGTATTATCAGCAGGGCGCCTTGTCGTGTCCATACACTTGACACAATTGGCGATGGATCTCTGCTGGACTTTGCTTTTGAGCGAGCAAACCTCGGATGACTGCACGAACCTCGCAGTTGGCGGGAGACAATATCAGAGCAGCCATTTTCTCCTAGCACAGCGCGGTAACCACGGCCGTCACAAGGCTGAAACTTTACTGCATTATTCCCACATACTTCATCTCTACTCCTGCGCATGCGCATTCCTATCCGACAAGTGGTTCCATCTCCAGGCGCGATTGGGACTTACTTTCTGGATGGCCCTCGTATATAACGATCTCAATACAACTAGGTTAGAGAGTTGGTTTATTCTTTTTAGAAGTTCTTTTACACCCTACTTTCTAATAAAGAGTTTTAATTTACGTAGTCAAACTTCTCCTAAAATTATTAAAGCGTCGACAATTTAAACTATGTGTTAAAGATTCTTTCTGCTTTTCTTTTCCTTCTTTTTGAGATGTCTAAAAGGCTTAAAGATCTGTGTAATGACGCTTTCAATATTGAAAATATTAGCAAAAGTTTGTAAACATCCTTTCAAAATGTGTTAAATAATATTGAATTTACGTTTTGCAATAGAGGCAAGGCGTGGTTTTGCAAGTAATTGACGTTTATAAATATAATACTTTTACTTTGTGTTTCATAATTATATTTGTAGTCATATAAAGCTATTAGGTAAGGTTTGAAACGCTTTATAGGCTCTTCACAGAGTGACATACCACTTAAAATACTCGTATACTACTATTTTTGTTTTTCTATAACGAAAGCAGTTTAAAAGTAGGCCGACTTAATCGGCCGATCAGTAGACCTACTTCCTCCTATTGATGATATTCTTTACCCGGCAGTCGCAGCGCAATTCTCTCTTTGTCAGTTGCGAGCAGAATTTTGACAAAGTCGGGCAGTTCTGTTGTGCAATCGAGAGTACCATTTCATTAATATCCTTACCTATGTCACTCTTTTAATGAAAATTTCCCCACCTGTTGTGAAGACATACAATTTATACGCTCAGTAACAATCGCCTCTACATCGTAGCCATAGACTATATCAGTGATTACATTATTCTATTGATAAAAGTTGCATATTCATTAACGTGATCTAAGGATCTCCTGATCGATGGTGAGCGGATATTTTTCTATTATTGTATTAACAGATGACCGAAAAACTTTGTTGAAACACATGCCAAGCTTTTTTTGTCAGGATTTCATGACACGATCCCACAAAATGATTATACTCCTCGGCAATTTTTCGAAGAGTCAGGCGTGGATTTTCATGAATGAAGTAAATAATTCTGTTCACAGAGCATCTTTAGTTGACGTCGAAGGACGTTCGGAACAGGGTCTTAAACTACACACCCCCTTCCACTTTTAAAACGCATATATCAATAACAACACTATGTATGTCTTAAAAATAATCATCAAAGTGATCATTACATAAATCTCGGTAAAGGATTTACGAACTTTCACGGAAAATTTAATGCTAATGCGTTGCCCATTATAGTCCGTCATCTAAATAATTGCAGAACACTCGCAACAATGTTGCAAATAAAGTAACGTGGAATCCGACTGAAATAAGCTAACACTGTGCAGCGAACGGTAGGTGTCTGCAAAAAATTTATACAGTAAGTTCATTTGACATTTTAGAAGTTTTAGCTAGTACATCAAACTCTCAATTATTGTCCACTAATTAACTAATATTCTGTAACTATAGGTAAACCCCTTGACAAAAAAAATAAATAAACGAATCAGTTATCACCAGATTCTACGTGTCGATCAGAGAACTTGGGGACGCTCGTAAACGCATGCAGTGAGTACACAATGCAGTGGGCGCTTTACCTGTAAACGTAATGATCACAAGCATAGGCATTTGTAAAGTGAACGATTTAGAAAACATTGTTCTTCTGCGTAAGCTCCTGGGTCATATTCCACATAACATTTTTTTTAATTGCTTAATAAGTGTATATGTAGAACATCACGTTGCCTTAATATCAAATTATATTTTAATGTCTCATTTGAGTTTTATGATATTACCTATGCACACACAAAAACGTAATCACAAACTAACGTATTGTTTACAAATAACTGAATAAATACAACAGAAACATTTATCTTCTAAAGTGAAGAGACATAGAAATAAATACAAATTAATATCGGGTGTATGAACCTTCAGCAAGTATAACTGCCCTAAATCTTCCAGGCATAGATGATGTCAGATTTCTACAGTAGTGTGGACGAGAGGCTATAACATCCCAGGCTTCTTGAACTTATACCCATAAGCCGTCTTTTGTTCTTCTTGTGTGTGCAGCATATTGCGTTTAGATAGAACAAATGCTGTAGAAAATGTTGCAATATTCATTATGTATATACATTAACGTTAAATCTTGCAGTGTATGGGAAACAATATTACCAAACTAATTTGTCTAATATGTTAAAAAGTTTTTATTTAAAAAAAAGGCTTCATGCTGAGAGGCGAACCCGCGCTTTTAACCACGGCAGCACGCACACTCTGCCATAGAGCTAACGGAACACACACTAGACAGCGTCTTTAGTGCATGCCCATATAACACAAATGCTGCACTGGCTACACAACCTTGCTGGTTACCTTGTGAACCGTGCGTTGTAAACAGTAGGACTGAGAAGAATTTTTTATTTTTATTTATTTATTTATTTACTTATTTTTTCAAAGGTGTACAACACCCCATATAAAATACTTTAAAAGTAGTTTCTACTTGCATCTAACAAGTATTTTCATTTATGATGTAGCAGTGAAAATGTACCATAAATGACCAGGTTCAATTTGCATTATATTTAGTGCTAAAATCTACAAGAGACCGAGGTTGGAATACTACAAAAAAGTTTGGTTATAATAGAGCAAAAGTATACAGATAAAATAAAAGAGAAACAGATACGAAATATGTAACCAAACAACATCATTGTAAACATAAATCGAGTAAAACGCTTTGATCCTCGAAATGTGTCTGTCATTACGCTCTTAATATTTCATATTGTGCTTTAAAAGCTTTTTAAACAAATCGCATTACCAGCTCGCTTTTAACCCATTATCTAAATATTCCTAACGCATATATGTAATAACGTTATAGAAAAAATAATTGTTATATGTGTTGTTAACTGATATTTTCAATAGTAATTATTGTGCTATGTAAATGAATAATACAGATTGTGTTAAATGTTTAATAGTAGCATTTATACGTATAAAATATTATACAAAAGTAAAAATATATATATATATATATATATATATATATATATATATATATATATAGGAGATGAAACAGTAAATAATTTTTGAAAAATAAAGCCATGATCATTAGGAATCGAATCCTAAGGTTTTTAACGTATGTTCTTTCTTGTTATGAAGTTAAACAATTTTGCGTGTTTCTTAAAATATTGATAATTATAAACCTGTATTTGCTTTTTATAGAACATTAGAGTACTTCAAATACTCGCAAATTCGGTTATATGTGTGTGTGTGCGTGCGTGCGTGCATGTGTGTGTGGTTTTTTTTTTTTAAATTTAATTCTTCCCCATTTGACTAAGAAAACATGAATTATTTTTGTAATTTTAACAATGCTACCTGTTGTAGCGAACTGTATGGTACGGACTCTTTTTATATAATGTTAGTTAATTTAAAACCATGCTCTGAATAGCATTTGAAACGTATAGGATTAACTTTATATTTTATATTTTGAATATAAAGTTGATCTGATTTTACTTGCTATATTATAATGAATATTATAACATTTCTTTGAGTGTTTGTTCTATCTAAATGCAATATGCTGCACATGCAAGAAGTACAAAAGATGACTTATGGGCACAAATTCAAGAAGCTTGGGATGTTGTAGCCTCTCGTCCACACTACTGTAGAAATCTGATATCATTTATGCCTGGAAGATTGAGGACAGTTATACTTGCTGAGGGTCCAATAACCGATATTAATGTGTGTTTATATAACAGTAGTTAATTTGCAACCATACTCTGACTAGCATAGGTTTAACTTCATATTTTATATCTTGAATAACCACGATCTGCTGTTACTTAGCGCACTAAAGAAAAGCTTTAAGGCCTAGACCCCTAGAGTAACCATAGAAATGTGTGTGTATGGCTTGTTAAAGAGATAAAAGCTTAGCAACATTTAAGAAAAATAATAACTAATTTCAATCCTTTAATTATAACAATTAGTGACCAAAAGCTCTGAATTCAAAAACATGGTGCACTGCACATAAGAGTTATTAAAGTTTTACATACACTCATGAGACATTAAAACAGAAAATAATAACTTTTTAGAATCAATTTTTTGAAACTTTCTTCACCCGAGTCCCATCTGCTACATAATTGCTCCAAAATGAGGCACAAAAAACCTGCCTAACTGAGCTTGCAAAACGTATATATATACACCTTAAAGGACATAAAATTACATACATAATACAATAAGCGGATAAGAAATAACTCTCATAACATACCAATAGTTATCTGACACAAATTATTAATAACGTTAAAAAATATCTGCAAATTCAAAATAGCATAAATTCTCTCAAGTAAGTTAATGTTAAAATATTTTATAACTTACATTATAAATACATAAAATAATCCTTAAAAATCCTAGGTCATCAAGATAGGTACAAAACAGCCGCAAGCGTTGAAGACAAGACATATGTTGACAATGAAATTAAACTTGAAAGTCACGTCACCTCGCTCACATGACAGTACCAAAGAAAGAGATGAACACTGAAATATCGATCGGAGGTGGTTTTTTGTTTTTGTGCAACATCATAATGTCCTTTCTGTTCTACTGGCAATTTCTTATTTATGTTACAAGGGTTAAAATGAGAATTATGATACTTAGTATTTATGATTAGTAATTATTGAAATTTATTTTATGTGCCACGCTTTATTTATAAACCTTGTCCGCTCACGTTATGTTTAAGTCTGGAATACTAAGTATATCGCTTAAATACGTTAAGTTCAAGAACAATGTTGAAGGCAAACTTTCAAGATCTGTGTATTTTTCAGAATAAATTCCTTATACATGCAATTAACAGCAAAACAAGAATTCTAGTTATTTATGTCAAAAGTAATGAATTTTTTAATGAAAATGAAACAAAAAAATTACGTACATTGCTGATGTTGCGGACAAGAGTTTTCCTTGCATTGTTGTTATTATTATTAATAATATTATTAAAACAAGTTAGTATTTAAATTTAACTCGCTCATAATACCGCCTTCAAAATCTCAAATTAAACTTAACAGTTATACCCAATTACAAGATTGGAATAACTTCAAACATTTTAATAGCAATGAATATATAGCTACACGATATGCAAAATATTTGTTGAAACATTATTCACAGAACATAAGCCTTTTTTGAAAACAATTTGAAAGTTATATACACTCTATTTCCTATTACCATTAACCAAGCAGGAACTTTACCCCGATGAACGTATCAACTGGACGAATTAGAAGCTCTCTCAGTTGGCAGAGAATAAGCAGTAGGGGGGCTCACGTTAGGAACGATAAAGTCACCAATTCTGGAATATTCCTCATCTTTCCCAACAAATAGGGACACGCGACAGCTAAAACAGACTTCTAAGTGGATCCAAAGTTGCGGTTAGGAAGAGAAAGGGGGAATTAGCCGAAATATAAATAGGGAACGTGCAAGAACGGCAACCACAAGGTAACTTGAAACTTCTACCATGATTTTACGTGAACATTCATGCATTATAAGTTTTTATTGCTGAATTTTCTTAACGGTTTTATAATTTTTTTTTTTAAGTACAGTTTCAATGCATTGCAGGTGTTAACACATTAGCCACAGAATGCAGCGGTATGATCCAGTTTCCAGTCGCGCATTTGAATTCGACAGATTACCTTGCATTAAGAAGGTAACGAAGGGGACAATAATTTGTGTTCAAATCCCTTGGGTTAAGCTATCCTGACCCTGGGTTTACCGCTATTTCCCCAGGTTGCTTTGGGGAATGCGAGCATGGATATTTCCTTTCCAATGCTCTCCCATTTCATATAATTTCATTCTGTTACAGAATCAAAACTGCCAGGTGAAGAGGTCTGGTGCTGTGATCGGTTTAACGGTGGCTTGCGCTCCAATACAGGGGACCTGAGGAGCTTGTACTCTGGCTCCGGAGTGTTCTATCTAGAAACACGGTTAAGACCCCATCTGTATCCCATTACCCCTGGATCCTGGGCAACCAAATACCCCTTTCTCCCGGAGGTGCCCCTCTAGGGACATAGGCACAAACGGCCAGCACATGAGCAAGGTTGAAGTACCGAAATATCCTCCTCCGCACCTATTAATTCAATGCAAGTCGACAATTGTACTGTCAGAGGAGCGAAGAACAGAGAAAATCTGCCGAGATTTTGCTTTGCACTGTGCGGCAATACATGGGCAGGAGTAGCAAGCCCCATGTGTTCCAGATGTAATGAAACGAAATTACTTTTATTGCAGTTCTTGATGGAATATAAAAACGATATTGATCCCCCCTCCTTTTTGCCAGAGAGAGAGAGCGCAATCATGCGATGTTTTGTTTTCACTATTTTTCGTGTAGGAGCTAGTCAAATATGCATTAACTGATTTACGTCCCTGTTCAAATGTTTTATTAAACATGGCACCTAAAAATTTACAAAGTGTGTGTTATCAGCTTAAATATCAACATTTTTGTACCGTTAGTCTTTTCGGGTTTATCATATATTTATAAAGACAATAATAAATGGCTTCAATATAACTAAATATCTCTTAATCTTCTTTGTTTCAAGCCCTAAACAGATTTTTTTTAAATGTTTTGGAGCACGCCATTGTCAAAAAACAGGCAGAGGAATGAGCTCTTGGAAATAAAATTTCGATGTTACATCTTGCAAGAAAATGGAAGAAATAAGGGAAAGCATTGACGATCATTACACACGAAGGAAAAAAAAATGATAGTTGTAGCAGTTTTGTTGCAAATTTTGTTGGAAAGTTGGACCCAGACCAACCAAGAAGACTCATCTAATTTTATGCCAAATGTTGGAGAAAAAGAACCACAGTCCCATGGAGATGCCATTTACGAGTATTGTGGCTTAGAGGGAACCAATATACTGTATGTATTTATGTCCTTTCTTTTTGTAAGTATGGTTCAAATAGAAACTTATGTTCCCTCTGTAGATATGGAGATAGATAAAAGCCAAAAAAGATATTAATGATTAAAATGTATTTTGACGTGTACTGTTTTAAAAAATAAAATAAATTGGCTTTACTCTTGAATTAATTACATAAATTTTGCATAAACTGTATCTTTGGCTTAAGTACACACTTAAATTTTAATATTAAAGGTGAAGTAACTGACAAACTTTAATTTTTTTAAAACATACCGTTATACATCATCATAGTTTTGATGATCTCTCTCAAAGTGTCGCCGTTGGATACTCGGCCATCAGTCCCACTATTTCTGTCGCTCTTAAAAACATGTGGGAAAACCATTTTTTACAGGTCCTTCAGAATCGCATACGCAGCCTTCACCAGTGCTACTGCTGAAGTAAAATGCCTCCCACGAAAGTGTCGCTTTAATTTGGGGAAAATGAAAAAGCCACATAGGGCTAAATCTGGACCACGCGAAGAGTGAAGGACACAATTCACACGGATGTTTGTGAGATATTCATCAAACTTTTACCATGTGTGGCTGTGCATTATGTGGCCTTTTGCAAGTGTGTGATAATGCCGCAAACTTCTCAAATTGTATTACTTTCTGAACGGAACGTGTTCGGATGTGAGGGAAAGCTGAGTTTTCAATCTCCATTAATCTGTTACATCCTTATCCCAAGGAACTTAAAAAGAGAATAATTAGGTAATAAATATTCCAAGACCATTAAGAGTTCTAGCTATAAGTTTAATTATTCAGTGCCTTATCCGATATCCTTATGCCACCTGACACTTCCAGCTCAGAAGAAAATCTAACGTCTCGTAAACCTAGCCACATACTTCCTGTTACACATTCGAATTACATAATACTCCCCGTCCCAAATACACAAACGCGCGCTGTAACGAACGGAGCGAAACAACCATTCAAGGTGTATGTTAAACAATGTCTGTGTTAATAGTATTGAAAGGAGATATTGTTAACACATTATTAATATATATTTATGTGTGTGTGTGCCGTATCTCCCTCCGGGCCCCCTATATTCACGCCTCGTTGATTGCAAAAATACAATAATAGAATATACCCTATCAAAAATTGACAAGCAAAAGTAATGAATACTAATATTAAACTTAACACAAAAATGTGTACAAAGCTCATATTCTTTTGTTCTGTGTGTAAAAAGAGGGTTTTAAGAAGTTTTTAGTGCTAGAAATTAAGTTATATTGTTATTTTATCCACAAGATAATAAAATAGTTAATGTAATTTAGGACACACACACATGTAAATAATGTTAATAATATGGCCTTGCAGAGTTTTAAGTACATCCTGTAATACGGACCAGTTACAGTTGTGTGTCCTGATTCACGTTGGTAAACCGCTTTACCCGCAGAAACAACTTTTGCTTTTTTTCATGTTGGAGATGACGGAAGATTCCACACAGAACTTTGCTGTATACTCTCAGAATCGCAATGTTGCAGCCAGCAGTAATTACATTTAAAATTAAGTGCCCATTTTCGTGTAACATCATCGTTAACTGCACACGTCTCAAGTGCAGCTACCAACGTGTGAATGGCACCCAGTGAATTTTTTCAGAATTTCTTAGAGAGATTCTCTGTCCCAATGACAGCAGCGGTGTTAAGTTTTCTTTCATTTAATGATAAACGGGTCCATTTTCTTTTGAAAGATATTTCCTTCACCCTTAAGTTATTTTAATAATTTAAGAGTTGCGCCATAGGGAGTAACAAACTCACCATAAATCTCCTGTAACTTTCATCCGCCTCAGGTGAACATTTTTTGGAAAAAAATCAGAATTTCAGAGCAAAGTATTGTTCACCTACATTTTGCTGTAGGTGAAAGTAAACAATTCTCACTTAGATACCACTCACAGACGGAACCGGAAGTGAGAGCAATGAAATTAGTATCCAGTGTACATTAATCGTACACATTAAGACTGCAACGTTAAGTTTTAGAACAGCAAATTATGCCTGTAAAAAATATAGTAATTCTTTATTGAACAGTCTTCGTGCCTTAACAATAATTAAAAAATTAATAATTTCAATATTTAATATTGACGGGTGCTTAATAAGCAATATTTTTCATCTCAGCTTCTGATACGCTGGAATCTTTGAGAGTGCTATTTTTTCAATATAATCTTCTCGCTTTCGGCAATCTAAATGTTAGAACTGTTTCCCTAGGCATCAATCTGAAGTTAAATCTCTCAGCCATTTAATTCCTCATAGGCAATACGCTTCTCTTTCAGAGGACAGAGAGGTGGAAAACAGAAGGTGTAATATCCGGGTTGTTGGGTGGATGAGAAAGGACAAACCACCGAAAGTAAGTAATATCTTCTTGAGTGCCAAGACTTGTGTAGTTTCGCGTTGCCTCAAAGATTAATGGTCACATCCAGTGCTCGGAAGTTCAGGAATTTATTTTGGTTAAAATTGGCAGACAAAACGGCACTTAAAACACTGAAAATAGGCAGTAATATAATTAAAATAAGCATTTATTAAAAGTGAAAACAGAGAGTAATATCACTCATTATTAATGAAAACAGGCATTTAAGATACTTAATAATTTCTTTATCACATAATTAAAGTACTTCAGCTTGCTTTTCTTGGTTACAAGCAACAACAAGTCTTGTGTTGGGCTTGCACAATTAGTAACTGCTTTACAATTAATTTTGTTATTTGCAATTATGCTTATAACCTTAATAAAGTCCGTGTTCTCAATAACAGTTTATGCATTATAGAAAACATACAACAAAGTTAATTTTATTGGCTGGCAGAATATGCACAACATCTTTGAAAGGAAACATTATGCTCAGTATCATAAATATGTTTAGTTTAGTTTAGTTTCAGGAACATTCAGTAAGTTCGCGAAGCAGTCGCAGAGACTTATGAACATAGAATTTGTCATATACAAATATCACTGTAAAACACATTCTACATTATAAAAATATTGTGTACATCTGCATAAATAGTTACAATAAAAATGAAAAAGCAACACCCAGAACAACTCCACCAAAGCAACAAAAACCAGAGAAGCAAATAGACAAATCACACAAAGTTTACTATATGCATATTTACGAATGCATTGATATAGAATTATTGCATTTTTTTTAAACTGAGATTAATATATTGTCTCATATACAGAGGGTATCAAAAAATGTATATACACTTCAAGCAAAGAAAAAACTGTGCTAACATAACAAATCTGATTTCGCACAAACAGTAAATAATGAGCACTAATCAACTTAAGAGTTTTACAGTTACAACAGCTGCTCAATATGCCCACATCGGCGTCGATACACTTCTGAGTACGTTGAACTACTGATTAAGCAACGTTTGCGAAAGTGTCTTCAGCGATTGCAGCACATGCCGTTTCAATTTCTTCCCGAATCGCTGCCAGTGTAGCTGGTTTTCTACGGTGTACAACATCCTTAAGAGTTCCCCATAGGTAGATGCCCAACGGAGTTACATCTGGAGTATGCGGTGAAAACTCAATCGGACATCTTCGTCCTATCCAGTCCCTATGACAGTGCCTTGGATCCAGTGCGCGTGGCTTGTTGCTGTGCGAGGTCTCCCAGATCTGCCCTTGTTAACATCGCATACGGTACCATGAGTCTCAAATTTGTCTCGAACGAGTGCAATTGTTACTCGCATTGGCGGTTCTATTCTGTACACACGTCTCCATTGTCTTTGAATGTCAACAACATCCTCGGTTTTCCAATACCACTTCAAAATTGCTTTCCGCTGTTCAAACGATAATCTTCGCTCCATTTTGTTGTAGCAACACTAGCATAACATAATGTGTCACGTCCGTTTACAGAACATCATACTACACTTTAATGTTGTTTTTTCGATCCAGCTTTGAAATATGCTAAACTGATGTCTCTTGTGAAGTACATTGATATTTTCTAAGAGCAGATTTAAAGGATGCACACAAATAGTAGCACGTATGCTGTATTTGCAGCTTTAGTACTGTCAAAAGCCATATAAACTATAATACCTCCTTTATAGTCTAAATAAATCTTAATTTATATTACATCAAGCGTTAAATTTACAATTAGATAACAAGAATTAAATAAGTTTGTCGTATCTTTTATATAACTAAGAAAATCAAGAGTTTCCTGGATTTTACATTCATGGCATTTGGATGAAACAGAATTAAATAGCTACTGTTCTTTAATTGTTTGTATGCTTGCCTTGAAATCAAATATAGCAAAGAGAAAAAAAATCATTTTTTTCAAAATCAAATCTATGACGTTCATTGGTCTGGTTTATCTGCAATATCTGTGACTTAGAGAAAATGGTTTTTATTTTTGTTTTGTTTCCCTCATATTCAATGTTATCCAGCAAATCTAATACTGGTATAATCAATGTCATTACCATCAGGTATAATTATCAGGATTTCTACTTTTTTTCATTATACTTTCAAAGCCATGTGTAATTTCAAAAGCTCAACTCTTAATACTCAGATTTGCAGAATCAATGAAGTATACAATGTTGTGTTCAGATTCTTCTGAACATAAACATATAAATAACACATTGTTTTCTTAGGCACAATACGCCCCTTCACTCCCACAGACGCGTGTTTCAATCTATCAATAAGCTCACAGCAATTTTGACAACAGTGCTTATTATCTAACTTATTGAAACTTTTTTTCACTTTCTAAAATAGCACTTTTAACACTCTGCGCCTCCAAACTTCCCATCTTTCTGTTAGATCTTCTCTTTTAAACAGAAAGTATAATGGGGTAGTAGTTCTGGGACAGCAGTGGTGTCGGTTCAAAGGTACAGTTGTAGTTTTGCTAGTTTCCCAATCTATACAAGAGGATGTTGTCACTACATCACTTTCTTTAAAATGCTTTTTGCATACATGGAAGTAAGAATAGCATTATTAGAGGCTGGGTGTACCTTACAGAATGAATGCAACTGCATCTGCCACTCCTGAACGGTAACAGTGAACATTGCGGCTACGATTTTAGCAATTACTTTAGGCAAATAATTTCCACACCGAGCATGCAGTCCCTGTTAGCTCAGTAAGGTTAGAGCGTCGTGCTAATTATGTGAAAGTCGTAGATAATCTTTTTTCTCTCTAAGAATTAATGTTACTAGTTTCTTTTTATAATCTTCATCCTTTTTCTACACTATTCTTAATCAAATAAATTTCACTTTTTTCATAGGTTAGGTTAGTTTAAGTTTAACAAAAGAAAAATAATAATATAACATAAAAATATTACTCCTCAATAACTGTTTTTTGCACTATGCTTAATGGAATAAATGTTACTTTTTCACACGTTAGCTTAAGTTTAACGAAAGTAAACAAATAAATATAATTAAAAGAACATAAAAATAATCATACGTTAGGTTAGTTTCAGTGTAACAAAAAATAATAGAATATAAAATAATATTAATTCATAATAATACTTTTTCCTACAATATTCTTAACTGAAAAAGTTACATTTTAAATCTAGTTTATTTTAAGTTTACAAAAAAAACAATAGAAGATAAAGAAATTATATTAATCTATAGTAAAACTTTTTTACTCCTTAATTTTATTTAATATTCATAATATTTCTACACTATTCTTAATCAAATAAATTTCACTTTTTTCATAGGTTAGGTTAGTTTAAGTTTAACAAAAGAAAAATAATAATATAACATAAAAATATTACTCCTCAATAACTGTTTTTTGCACTATGCTTAATGGAATAAATGTTACTTTTTCATACGTTAGCTTAAGTTTAACAATAAATAAATAAATATAAATAACAGAACATAAAAATAATTCATACGTTAGGTTACGTTAGTTTAAGTTTAACAAAAAAATAATAGAACATAAAAAATAATATTAATCCATAATAATAATTTTTCTATCCTATTCTTAACTAATAAATGGTTACTTTTTATTCGTTAGAATAGGTTAGGAAAATAAATAAACAATATTACTCCACAATAACAGTTTATCTTATCATAACCAGTTGGCTTTCCTCGCTATAGTTCGGGACTGCCGGCTGCAAATGCATTCAGCTTGTATGCGTATGTAAACGAAACGAGAACTGCGGCCAACTGCATGTGGGTCAACCCGCGAAGAAAAACATCACCCAGTACGTGCTTACTATGACATAAAATCTGCACTACCTTAAGTTTCAAGTTTTCATAGATACCTCTGTGCTTGATAATAAGATAACAAAAAGAAAAGCTGTAGACGAAAGGTATTTGTGGATCACAGTATTAGAGAGAAGGCTGTAAAATGGACTGGGCGTCCATCACTCGGCCAGGCAGCGGTATCCCATTTGTTAGGACGTGGTACAAGGACATTAACAAGGTACATACAATACGTCGTTACGCGCCTTGTCATCCGTAACGTTGCAATTAGAGCGGCAGGGGATTTGCATGCTCCTCACTTTCACCGGCCACGTCACTTTGGAAAAATAACAAGCTGGATAAGTACAGGTGACATCACCGTGTTTTAGGCACGCACCCTCTCCGTTCTTGTTAACATAACAACTCAAGTAAAAAACATGCATGTGTGGGTTGCCGCGGCTTTTGTAGAGTGGAAAGTGCACCGCCTCTAAAACCTGGTGATGTCAGCCAGGGTGTGGGGATTTGAGTGACTTGAACAACGGTTTTGCCTGGCCCAGTTCCGCTGGGATACACACCCATCTTAATGTTCGGATCTGCATATTGTTTTCTTTAATGAAGCTCGCTCGGTACGCCAAAACAGGAAAGCACATTAACATATAAACTTACCGTATAATGAATAGTAGGAGAGGATGCTCAAATTTAAATTGTAATTGGGCCAGCGTGCTGGTAAATAACGACGCATGCGCGAAAGCGGCACTCACCACTTGATGCATTGAAATGAATACGATTTAAATAACTAACATATTAGTGCAGTGGTTATTTTCGATTGGACATAAGCGAAACAGTTACATCTTGGAAAGGAAGGTTGCCAGATCCATGGGGTGTGTTCAGCAGTTAAAGAAGCAGAAAGGAAAATTCAAAGGGCAATGGAAAGAACTTAGATAAGATTAGGGGTAAATAGGTGTGTTGTAAGAAAATCCTAGTTTTACATTCTGAGTGTATCGCCACGGGTCATTAAGGCATGCACTCGTGAGCGGAGAGGCTTATGTTCCATTTCCACGAGCATCGTCCTTTCTGACTGAGGTTTTTTTTTTTCACGTTTTCCTCAGTCCCCATAACTGACGAAGGCTTGGAAGATACCCTAAACGTAAGCCTGAAACGCTTCCTTCCTTAAAAAAACGTTTTCTCGTGTAGACCGAAACAAGGTATTTTGCCAGGACTATTCAAAACTACAGTACTTCCTTCATCCCTTTTATTTCCTGGTATTTGTATGCCCCAGGTAACCGTGCGTTCCTTTCACTAATGAAGGCTTTGCTATTTGAAGAGCATAAGTGAATCGGTTAAGGAGAAAGTTTTTGACTGCTTGAAAAGAAATAGACATTTAACAAGATTCTCAATAGATATTTTTGTGAAGTGAATATACCATTTAATTTTTATAACTTTTTCCACTACGAGTTATTGAAATTCTTTATATTCTTTTTAAATGTGTAAATAATCTCAGAAAAAAATCATAACAAAAAATGTTTTAAACCTTCAAATAGGCAACAGAAGCCAAAAAAAAAAAAAAAAAAAAAAAAAAACTCACAGTAAAAACTGGCCCTACCAACCCCAAATGTGTGAAAACATCATTTCTATCTGACTGTTAAATGTATTCATCCAGAATGAAAAGGCATTTTGCCTAACTTATGGGCTCTGATTATAACTAAACGTCAGGACAAAAACTTGTCTACTGCTTCTAAGGGAGTATTGAAGATATTTCAACTATTGTTGGAGCGCAGTGTTGAAAGAGGAGGAGGAACATTATTTTAGAGT
This sequence comes from Metallyticus violacea, assembly GCA_030762175.1. Lineage (NCBI taxonomy): Eukaryota > Metazoa > Arthropoda > Insecta > Mantodea > Metallyticidae > Metallyticus > Metallyticus violacea. The sequence goes on from CM060845.1 coordinate 20,654,153, forward strand.
TTATTATTATGAAGAACAGCTTGGTGCACTGTTTCTACCCTAAGAGAAGGAACGATTGTTTATCTGTTACCTCAGGGCCAAAAGTAAGCAGATAATACTACTGTGCGGAGAAGATTTTTTGACTACAATCTGTTTTAGATTTTCTCACAGAAATAATCGCAGTCTTCTGGAGAACCAATCCATAACAAAAGAAAGAGCCCGCAGAAATCCAACTTCCTACCGGAGAATGCTTGTCCCCATATCACTACTCACAGCATGCAGACAAAATTGGATTTAAATACTAACCACAGCCCATATCTAACCCATTTCGGCATTTTAAGGAGGTTTTAGAAACTCAGTACAAACTAGGGGCCTATAGTTCAAAGAAACTTCACGTTTGTAAGTTATATCCAGTACAGAAAATACACTCACAAATAATCAGTAACGTCCTATCTCATGAAACTGTGTCACTTCAGCAGGTGTTCAAAGTGAACACCGTTTGCATCAGTACACTTGTGGAACGGTAAACAAGTGAGCGTTGCACAGAGTGTAGTGTTTCTACACATATTGCCGCACACGCCAAAGTAATACGCTGTTCATGCTCTCCAGTGTCGTTGGAACTTCCTGATACACTCTATCTTTCACTGCGCCCCAGAGAAAGTAATCTAATGGCGTCTATCAGAGCACCGATTGTAAATTTTGCATCCACAACTTCTCTAGGAACAGGGCGAAGTGTGCGGGGCACCCATCATACTGGAACCACATTGACAGACGCATCCTCCATGAGAAGGGGTAGAATGTCTTGCAGAAATGATGCAATCGCTGTGGGTTTAATGTTTGTTCCCTAATAAAATTAGGGACCTAGAACGCTGTTGCCAATGACACCGCATCAAACATTGACACTCCACTGTTGTTGATGAACAACCTCGCGAAGCCAGTGGGATTTTGCATGGCCAGTAGTGCATGCTCCTCAAATTCACATTACGAAGCTTCATCCGTAAACAACATGTTAATGAATTATTATCTTGCAACTGCTTCCAAATATCAAAATGGACCAGATCAGGAGACATTGAGCAGACTGTTTGTTTACTGCATGCTTTTAATAGACACGTTGCAAGCAACCCCATGCTCTTTGTACAGTACTGTACTCTTTGCACAGCGTCAGAAACAGTGTATCCATTGTCACTCTTTAAAAGTTTACTTGTTTCAGAAGGTAGGCGGTTTAGAACAGTGAAACCAATTCTGTTATCATTAATCGGACCTCCAGTTTTCGGTTCGCTTGAAAAAAATAGGCATGCTCCATTTAAAAAATGTAGCTTTTAGTGAAAAGCAATATTTATTTTTTTTTTTTTTTTTTTTTTTAATTTTCTGGATTGTGCATACTCTCCCATTGTGTGAGCCCCTGACATGGGTACATTTCTGAACAACTAGATTGTAGACATCTTTTATCATTTCGAGAATATTCGAGAGTGGGTACACCTGTATATTTACAACAAACGGTTCCAGACTTGTGAACTACCTCTATACTGTCAAAACTACGGTGCTATGAATAAAAAACCGTAAGTAAACATGAGGGCGGGGATAGGTCTTGGAAAATGATCCCCAGAGTATGCGACAGGCCTCTGAAAGTAAACATCGGTCGTACGTCTAGTGACGTTGAATAAAAACAACGGCTTCCGTGTAGAGGTCTCTGGAGTGCACAAGGACAGTCCTACAGGTGGCTCATTATGGAGGGTGAGGCGGTCCATCACTTGCAGGGTCCGACCCCACATCTGACACCGAGTTGCGTCTAATTATCACGTCACTCACACAACTTGTACGATCTCTCCACCACACCTGCCAGACAGGTACAACAACTAAATTCGAACTGTTAGAATTGACCCAGAACTTTCAACCACCACCACTGACTACGTATAAACATTTACAGCACACATTTTCTTTTTTGGAATGAGTTCCCTTTGCCTATTTATTGCCTAATTATATAATATGAGTGTAAATGTAAATATCTATGCTACCTTCCAAAGTGACTCACGTCTAAAAGTATAGGATAAATTATAAGAAACTTTATTTAATATATAAAAACATTATTCTAAAACTTAGCTTAATTAAATCTACAGAAGGAACCGAAGTCTTTGCCTATAAAATACCAAATACTATTACAGCAAAAATTATGCAGAGCTTTCACGTAAAAACTATCCCGTAAGTGCGGTATTTTGGTTCTCGGCGGCTCCGCCCATCTCTGCCGCCCTACAACGTACTCAAACTTCGCTTCTACAAGTGTATATAAAATCTTATCTCATAGAAGATGCTGGAAAGGTCGTCCCCTCTTCGGCTAAACAGAAATTGTATCTGGAATACATCTGATTGGTTAAGTTCGGCCATTGTAATGTTTCCGATTTCATTTGTGTTATTTTTCTTTAGTTCCTCCAATGCGTGAGGTTTTGTTTTATAAACTCTGTCTCTCAGCAACCCAACAGGTCACACACTGTTAAATCTGGTGACCCAGAGGGTCGTACATCAGCATTAATTGCTCTATCTTCAGACACTTCCTTAATTTTATTTATGCACTCCGCAGGTGTATGGGCATTTACAGAAACCTGTTGAAACCATCCATATGATTTCTCTTCTTCAGTTAGCTGCTGAAATAATGGGGTCAAAATGTCCCTTCTATACCAGTCTGGATCTATTGTCCTCTCGTAAAAAATTGCGCTAACAGCATACCAAACTCCAAATTTCCTATCATAAAGAAGGTTTTTCGTGCACGATGTGGACTTTCGGTAAACCAGTAGCGCATTTTTTGATTGTTCACACGGCCGAACGGTGAAACTAGGCCTCGGTTGTAAAGAACAGAAGCGTTAGGCGCATTAAACCTTCATTCACAGATGAAAAAACCGCTCACATTAACGCACCCCAGCTACATTGTTTTAAACAATGGACACGTGTACACTTGTACTGTTTAAAGATTAATAATTTTGCTGCTTTATGTGCAGAACCCACTGAAACTCCCATTTACTGCGCTAATTTCAGGAGTTTTTTTTTTTTTGTTTTTTTTTTTTTTTGCAAGCTAGTTCATCCCATGTTAAAACTGTGCGTTTCCGCGTGTTTTTTGTTATGTACTGATTCAGTAGAATCAAATTTATTTGCAATATCGCTAATTGCTTTTCTGTAAGAAGACAATTGGCCAGAACGGCAAACGAAATTCTGCACGAACACGACGAGCTGACTCTTATTTGTGGTAAAACGCATACATGAAAATGCGCTACTCTAGAGGCAACTGTCCCATCTTGGCGAAGATCAACTACTGCACTGCTTCGAAGTGACTTTCAAGTACAGGAGGGGTGACTTATGGGAGAAAGAGTGGGGAGCGCCGCTCGCAGCCGAAAGGATTTAAAACAGTTATTACGTTAAAGTTCTGTATTGTAGAGTAGAGTTTATTTGGCAGTGATAAATGTTTTTGAGATGAATATCATACAGAAATTAATCAGAAATATACTCTCCCCTATTATCTACGATTCTCTCCTAAGGCTGGGGTAATTTCTTGATTTTTCTTCAAGCGAAGTTTGTAAAGCATCTTCATTATTGAAGAAGTTCTGTCGAATATTGTTGGATGCAAAACGGAAAAGGTAGAAGCGTGAGGGCGCAAGATTGGAAGAATGTGGAAGATGTGGACTCACCTTCCAACCAAGCTCCTGGATAGCATCTGTCGTCAAGTTAGCGGAATGTGGAAGTGCATCATCGTGTTGCTGCAGTAATTATACAGTCTTCTTGTCTGTTTTCTTCACAGTTCATCACATCCGCTAATTCTTTGGTTGGTTCACTTGAATAATCGTGATTAAAGAGTTCAGAAGGTCTTCTCAAAGTCCTGCTGCCTTCCTTAGCGTGGCGAATCGCCCACGTCATAGTGGCCCTCTTTGAAACGAGAGAACCATTTTCTTGTCGTTCCTTCTCCAATGACATTCCCTCAGTAGACGGCACAAATATTTCCAACTTCCTCCATTGCCTTTACTACTCCATTAAACTCAAAAATAATAAGATGTCGGAAGTGTTCTTTCTTTTTCACTTGACACTGCATATTATTTAGCTAAAAAATAACCCAAACCTTCTTCAAATCTGCAAAATCAAGACGTATTTACAAGCATAGCGCTCCAAATAACAAGAGATGACTCAGGTAATGAAGAGTAAAAACCTATGCATCAACCTTATACAAGATAAGATAACTGCATTAACTATTTTGAGTGTAATCTTTTCTGTTAAATTAAAGATATTTATAAAATCTTCAAAAAAATCAATTATATGTGCGGTACAATAAATAAAGTATTGAAAAATATTCGAAGAGAAACAGAAATAAAATGCTGTACGCTATGGTGGTACTTGTGTTTCTGTGTGTACGTGAATTTTGCACTTGAACAAGAAAAGAGTAAAAATATTTACAACTATCAGAAACTAAATTATTAAGGAGCATAGAAGATACACAATTTTAGATAAAATGCTAAATGAATATTTAAACATCTAATACATAAATTATAATTACGTAGAAGGAGCTAGAATTCACGTGGTGAAATAAGGAAAGAATGCCGAATACCAAAAATAGTTTTAAATTACAAACCAGCGGGTTAGAGGACTGTCGAAACGTTGGTCACAATACAAGGTCTCTTCAAAAAGTATCGCGAATTTTGAATTTCCGCGGGCTACTTATATTCGATTTTCGATTGTTTTGTGGCGTTATGTTGGTACTCATGTCCCTCACTTATGTTGACAAGCTTGACCATTTTGAATGTTCAGTTAATTGTTGACTGCTATTTTGCTTGGACGTGTTTTGGCTCGTCTTCGATTTTTGCCTATTCCAAAAAATGGAACAAAGAATCAGTATCAAATTTTGTGTGAAAAACAAAATTAAGTGCGCGGATGCACTGTGACATATGGTGAAGCTACGTTGAACCAAAGCAATGTTTATCGGTGGTACAAAATGTTCTCAGAGGGTCGAGAAGATGTGAACGACGAAGAGCGTCCCGTAAGCCCGAGCTCGTCAACAACAGACGAAAACATTGAAGAAATGAAGAAAATAGTATTGGCCAATCGTCGAATCATCATTAGAGAAGTAGCTGAGGATCTAAACATATCGATTGGCTCGTGCCATTCGATTTTTACCAATGATTTGGGCATGAGACGGGTCGCCGCAAAATTCGTACCAAAGTTGTTCAATTTCGACCAAAAACACCATCGCATTAACGTTGCTAAGGAGCTGTTGAACCCTGTCCGCGACGACCAAAATTTGCTCCAGAGGGTCATAACTAGTGACGTATCATGGGTTTATGTTTATGACGTGGAAACTAAAGCTTAATCATCCCAATGGATGCTGCCACACGAGCCAAGACCGAAACAAGCGCGCCAAGTTCGGTCGAATGTGAAGGTTTTGCTTACAGTTTTCTTCGATTTCAGAGGCGTGGTGCATCATGAGTTCTTGCCACAGGGTAGAACGGTCAATAAGGAATATTACCTGCAAGTTATGCGCAATTTGCGCGAAGCAATCCGCCAGAAACGCCCGGATTTGTGGAAGAACAAAAATTGGCTTTTGCACCATGATAACGCCCCTGCTCACACATCGTTGCTTGTGCGCGAATTTTTTGGGCAAAAACAACATACTTATGATGCTGCAGCCACCGTACTCCCCAGACCTGGCCCCCTGTGACCTTTTTTGTTCCCAAAACTGAAGAGGCCCATGAAAGGACGACGCTACGCCATGATTGAGGAGATAAAAGCGGCACCGAAGGAGGAGCTGAACAAGTACAAAAAAAAAAAAAAAAAAAAAAATTAAAGTGCTTCGAGGATTGGAAAAAACGTTGGCACAAGTGTATAATATCTGGTGGGGATTACTTTGAAGGGGACAAAATAGATATTCATGAATAAATAAATTCTTTTTGATAAAAACACAAAATTCGCGATACCTTTTAAACAGACCACGCATTTTTAAGAAGCAGCTATACATTACACCAAGGGTGCCACCTTGTGCTGGAACCGTAAAATATTGATGATGAGGATAATCAATTAATGTAGAAGTTATATCGAAATAAAACAAAATATTAACATAAATTATATGCTTGTTACCAATATAAAATAAAAAGAAACGTTTTTCCCTTCTTTGACATCAAAATAAATTCAATAAATGTGTATGTAATTTTTGACTTAGATAAACTATGAATATTTACAAAAAAATAATTTTAGAAGCTGCTAAAATTATTGTATGGTAAGGTTAAACTAAATTGGTTTCTAATGAGATTTTAGATATCAGCTTGAAAGATATGTTACATGTTATTTTCTCATGAGTCCCTATGAACCCAGAATTAGAATTATGTTTGGGGGCGATAATCCCACCTTGGCAGTGTGTTTAAAATCGTTGTTTTTCTGAAAATGACAGGCTCCCATCGATACCACGTTCTTTATATCTCGTAACCGGAATACATTTAGCTTTTAGGAATTTTGCTGCCCTATGCTGAGTTTCTTCTAAGATATTTAATTATTACATCTTCAGCAGAACCCAACTAGCTGCTCCACACTCCATTAATGGACCAATTAATGATAAATAAGCTATATCCTTCGATTTTGGACTAGCTTTTTTTAATATTCCCATAACAAAATGTAACCCCTCGTGCTTTCTTATTAACACTACAATTAGCAAGTTTAGAACTTAATTAAACTCCTAAGTGTGTACAGCACTTTTCCTGGAAATTTTCTGATTCATCGAGTTTTATATTAAGATAATTTCTTCTCGACTTTTACAAAATGTTTTTGTCTTACATTTAGAACCATTATTAGCGAATATTGGGGAACTATTTATCATATTTCCCATTTTAAGATCGGTCCTGGTGGTCTAGTGGTAGCCATACTTGTCTCCTAAACTCAAGATCGCAGGTTCAATTCCGGCCAGGATTGATGGCTTTTTTCGGGCGTAAAAATCCTAAGTATGGTTGGGTTCTTCGGGAAAGGCAGTAAAGCCGTACATTCACGACACAAAAAGAATCTCAAGCCTGAAAGAAAAGGACTCTGAGGCAAAATTTGTCGGCCGTTTCACGCAATGAATTTAATGATGACATGAAATGTTAAAGAACGTCCATAAATAAATCAAATCGACCCATGTTGAGATGTTTGACTATTGCAGATATCACAGACTATTTGCATATACTTACCTGCAAACTGCAGTGTTGCAAAAGTTGCCAGATTTAACAAAATGTTCTTTTGATTCTTTTTCAGACTATTCTGCGATGCCAATGCGAATTTAACGAAAATAAGTGTAGCGTTTGAAAGCGGAGAGAATCTAGGTCAGTGAGATGTATTATTTCGTATGCAGCAGCTACAGGCAGAATTAGCATGTGAATGCGGATGGGAAAGAACAAAACCCGTTTCCATAGCAACACCGCTATTCAAGTTTCGATACAGCTCAAATCAAGCGGAACAAATCGCTTACAGGGGAACAATTAGGTAAAATAAAGGCATACACTTGCAAATATTAAATGAGACGTTTAATTTGATTAACCTGATCTTGCAGTGATGCTTTTAATTGTGTGTATATTTTAATAACTGCTCAGAAACCACACCAGCTGGTAGCGAATTGTAATAAAATCTGCCTTTGAAAGACAGGGATTTGTCCATAGTATAAACCAGAAAGAAAATGCTCACGATAACCCATTCTTATTAATGAAATTGCATTGCCCTGAATTCTCTCAGCCATGGAAAAATAAACAACTGTCTAAATAAAATAATGGGTTTTAACGTGTGTTATTAAATAAGAAGTATATTCTCAGTTGTGAAAAAGTATATAGAAATACAAGAGTGAATCAAATATAAACCGGAATATTTATTTTACCTCTTGTGAACACATGAAACGAGACATATCTTTGAGATGATATCCGTACGGGTTTAGTGGTAGGTGGGAACCGGTGAGCCTTTCACCGCCATCTCTGTACAAAACCTCGAAAACTTATCAATTTTAAACAGAAGACAATAGACGAAATTGGCGCAAATCTTGAACTTTGGCCAACAAAATCACTACCGAAATTATCACTAGTTGGGGTTTCAGTGTCTTTTGCACATACTGCAACACAATTGTCAGAACCTTAAAGGTGATCCCGTAGCACGTGTGCATTATTGTGAGTGGTTTCTTCCATTGATTGAAGAGTTAATCGACCCATAGCTTCTGCTCTTTCCACACGAGGTGTGTAAACACTTGCAACATTCCATATTCTGAAAATCCAAAACTGTATACGAGAAACCCTCTTTGTGATAAGAAAATTGGAGTTTGATATGCGATTAGCTTAGGAATCATAACCGATGTGATATTTTACCAACAGATAATAGATTTTTGAAACTTCGGTTAGTTAAAAAAAATAAAATTTACCTTAAATGATAGCGCTTTTTTGCACGTTTTATAAACTGTGATTATAAAAATGAAATATTTCAATTTGTTGCTACTTTAATTATTATTGCATTTAGCCGCGGTTATAATGAAGCGAATGTTGTGATAATAATGTTTGCAGTTTCGGTTTTTATGGCGTCTTTTCGGTGCATAAAGTGTATTATTCCATTTACGCAAAATGGCGCACAAATAGTACATTGTGTATAAGCAACGTTCATTTTTCTATTATACACCTGCTGTAGTATCTCTGATGTGTTGTATTTTATGTTGAAATGTAGTAGTTTTTACTTTATCAGCCTTCTATTTTTAATAAGTAATCTAAAACAGTGAATAGATATACTTATGTACATCTGTGCGTTTTTATACCATACATTATTTTCAAACTAAACTTCTTTTGTGGAGATAGGCTGTTGACCTGAACAGTCACTGAAATATTAACTGGCTATTAATTAAAGGTGTTCCTGTTACGTTTTACAAACGAAAAGATTCCATAAAAATAAATATACGAGTAAAACCAAGGATTTACTCATATTACGGCATGACAATTCACAAAAATTTATGACTTGGGAAACATATATAATTTACGGATTCTTCACATTTTATGTTAATGAAGGTGTTTGGTGAGTTTGGAATCGTACACGCTTCAGGAAATGTTTAAAGTGTTAACATTTTGAATGCTTTTATAAATAATTTAAACCCTTATTTCTAAAAAAAAAAAAAAAGTTGCGTGATAGGGAATTTTGAATTTTAGACAAAAATTAAATAATATTAATTACACAAAATCACATACAGGGTGCACACAAATGGTTTAACGGTTTTAAACTTATAAATTTGAATCATAACTTAAATTGAAGAGTAACTGTGGAAGTTTCGTTTCTACATGCTGAAGCGGTCTTTATGTGCAGATGTTGTTGTTGCGTATATTCGAGAGTTCCACTTCATACCCTGGGTCGTTCAAGGGCCCGAAATCGCCTTTCGTGCCTTAGTGGTAATGGGAGGAGGTGGTTCAAATCACACAACTTTGCTTCATTGAATGCATTGAAATGTTTAATCACACGACACCTGATTTTCATTACCTCTATGATTTTAATGACGCGTGCTACATGTGCTGCTTAAACTTGTATCTGTGTGCCTTTTGTCTACTCTCTCTGGTAAACCGATATTGGTAATCAGAGCATTTACTGCCTCTGAGACTCCCATCTTGATGTTGATAATCAAGACATCTACTACTTTGGTAAAACGATGTTGGTAATCAATCACGTGTTCACAAGAGCCCACAGGGGTCACAGCATAGCGCCCACGGATTCCTGAGCCTTTAAAATATTTCAATACTATTGGTGAGCTCTTGAGCTCCCAAACGCGCTTACTTTAAATTCATCACCTCTTTGACTCCTTATTGGGGAGCGCATGACCATACGATGTAATGACATCATCGCCATCACCTGTTCTCCTTCTACCTTTTAACGAATTTCGATGCATCTTCATCAACTAAGATGCAAAGGACCTATTGTTTGGACACCTGCCTGCATTTAGCTTTTGTCATAATGGAGAGACCCGTTTTTCTAGCCGTTATTAGTAGAAAAGGGCATATATGCCCAGGTAGCCATGAATATATTTTCGTGATAAATGAAATGTACCTGTTTGTTGCTACAGGATATATAATATTTAATACTTATTACTGTTTAAATTATATAAATGCATTCACTCTTGGCCACACGTGGGTGTGAGGATTTATCCCAATGCGCAGATTTCTTTTTGCAGTCAATAACGAAATAAACAAAATAAGACAACTCGCTTGCAAAAAACTTTTTGTCTTGAAAATAGCGAAACATGATCCAGTCCAAAATATTTGGTCTTAACGCTCCTTCGGGTAACTACATTCGTATGAGATGCAATGAGATCCAAACGACAGGGCGTCTCTACCGCGTGTCAGAGAGAATGTGTAGAGAGCCAGAACAGTTTTCGCGCGCAGTTCTAAAAAAATCCGAGGGGCGGGCGACTTGAGAACAATGACAGTGTGGAAGATGTTAAGAAAGCATCTCCAACACAGATCACATCGTCTGCAAGTGATAAAGGCCCCTACACAAAAGCAAAATTTCTCCATTGTTGGATTGGTTGTCATAGTCTGGACGTCTTAGCTTCTCTCCGTTGGCTCCTGAGGTCCCCAGATCTGACCCCTGTGAATTTTTCTTGTGGGAGTACAAAAGTTTGTGTATACGAGCCACTGCTTTCTGCAGACCTACCTGAGTTGAGATGGAGAATTATTGCAGCAGTTACACCAGACATGCTGACATCAGCGTGGCAAGAAATGAACTACCGGCTGGATGTGTGCCGTGTCACAAATGGATTCCACATTGAACACTTGTAATTTGTGTTATGATAACTTTCACATTTTTTCTTAAATTTAAGTTATGATTCAAAATTATATTGTTTATCATAGAGAAAAAATACACGTTTAAACCGCTATAATCATTTGTGTACACCCTGTATTTTCAAGCAAGTTTTAATTTTTTGTTCTTCACCGTAGGCAGGTAGACTAAGAATTGAGCCTTTCAAATGTAAACAGGATCAAGCATATTTCATAGTTAGAGAAATGCCGGTAATCATGGTTAATTAATCGTAGTATTAGCTTTGAGTTACATACACACTTCAATACCCGCGTCATGTAGTGTAAATTATTGTCAAACCAAATCTGGTCACAGCAATACAGTTAGATTTCTAGGTACGTACAATTTTCCATTATTAATACTGTTTCTCTTTTCTTTATATTTTTAACTTTGAAAAAAATGATTGCCCGGCTTTATTACTATAGTATAAATGTCTTGAAAGCAAATATGTTTTAAGATGACAAAATGAGACAAATGAGCAAATTCGCACTTTGTGGAAACACTGTTGACAGTAATTAGTGCAGCTCGAAAAAATCTGTGAAGTGGATGGAAAAAGGGGCGTGTAGCTAATGCTTCCAGTGTTTGAAAGTGAAGAGATATGTACAAGGAATAGTCGGGAATTATTTACAATAATAGTTATTGTACCATATTAATTATGTAATCTCTAATATACTTCCCAATAACGTCAATGCACAGTTGCCGTTTAAGTGGTAACCTCTTTATGGTATCGCTTGTTTGGAAGCACATGGACATTTGCCTGAATTTCTTCTTTGTTGCGCATTTTTTACCTTGTAAGGAATCATTCGCATTGTCGAATAAGGTATAATCAGACCGGGGGAGATCCGGTGAATATGGTGGATGCGGCATAACAATGAACCCCAGGGATGCAAAATTTTCGGTCGTAGTGTCTATGGCAGTAGTGGTAGTGGTAGAGGTACAGGTAGAAATAGTGAATATATTCCAGTAAAAATGCAATAAAACAACGATAGGTGCAAGAATCCAACGGACCGCACGTGCTTTTGTAATAAACCAGTCTTTTTGATCCAGTACAATACAAATGAGATATTTCATTCTAAAATATAAAATAATAAAATATATTTAACAATGAACTTAAAATTAAAAATAAATAAAATTGAAATGTTCCGGCTAAATTCACTAAATATCTCCCCCCCCCCTTCTCTGATACCAGGCCTAGTCAAACCTGAACTGCCTCACATTCACCAGAAAGTTATCTATTTCCTCCTCTCTTTCTTGCATGCCAGTGGAACCCTGCATGACCACTCCCTTCTGTTCGATACGATAAAGGATTGTGGTAGCTACTTTTCCCTTCATTCTTCTGTATACCTTTACTTTCGATCAGTATACACTCACAAATAGGGCAAATTCTCAACCCATTTTCGTCATTGACCGGTATGTCCCTAGTCTAATACATTAGACCGCTGGTTAGTGATTTTGGTCCATGTTTTAAAATACTGATTCATTCCCCATTCAGATTTTAGCCCTGATTGTACTTACAGCGAAATCATCTCTCTGCATTGCATTACGCAATTGTATGCTTATCCATATCCCTCTAGCTGTTCTGAAACTTCTTTCATACGATCTTTCTATTCCTCTAATAGGCTATCCAAATGAAGCCCAGCCTTGTTCCAGTCCCTTTCTTAAAATGGATGCCCACGTTATTTCCCTCCCATCGCTAGCAGTTCATAGTAACACAAAACCCGAATTAATGTTTGGTGAATAATTCGCAGCCATTACTTTCCATCTCTGATTTTACACTTTGTGGTCTTACTGAACTCGGAGATCCCAAATATTCCTTAATTCCGAAATTAACTATGCCCCTCCCAAGCCCAAAAATCCTTATTGCCATATGTGAACTTAGATCTTAATAGTTATCGATTACTGCATATTCTGCTGCCCCTTGTCACATTTCCCAACTAGTTATGGCTGGTTTCTTACATCCCAAATTCCATGGAAAAACTAGAAACCAACTTTGAAGTATGCTGATAAAATAAATGTTAAATCATTATTTGCTCCCCAGGTGGTCTAGTGGTATCGTTTGCGACTACTAATCCGGTGGTCCTGGGTTCGAATACCAGTCAAGTCAAGCTGTCTGGGTTTATTTTCGGAGTTTTTACTTACCCTGAGAAGATGAATGGCACATAGCTTTAAGGCGCCATGGACTCCGATCTCATTTACGCCATCATTAATTCATTTCACTTCATTCCATTTACTTTCACCTACATAATTTCAGATCCAACTTACAAATGTCGAAATGAGACGGAGGGAATTTTAAATAAATAAAACATTAAAAAAGACTATTTTTGATACCTTAAAACAAGGAAAATGCTCAAATAAAGCATCAAGTTTTATAAAGATATGCGAGTTTTCTTCAAAATGTTAAAAATTTGCTGTATCCGGAAATACTGACAAATATGGAGAGTAAAACTTGTTTTTAATCACTCCATATATCCTTATTTGTAAACAAATAGAAAATTTTAATTTACTAAATAAAAAAACAAAAATGTATTTACACATAAATCCTAGCCCTGTTTATCAAATACATATAGAGATAATAAAGTTTTAACAAATTAATTAAATATTAGAATTTTTTTTTCCCCCGTTTTTTCTCTGATATTTATTGGTTTCTCACCGCTGCAAAAATGCATAAGGATAATAAACATAAGCATAATGTATTATTATTTTTCTTTCAACAGTTTCGAACCTTTACTCTATATCGTCAGCTGTCGAGGAGTAAATTGCAGCAGAACGTGAGTGGAAATGTTTCGTATCTGGCAGAAGTAAATCCATCTCACTCTCGAAGCATTTTGTTATTAAACGTCACGTGTTTTTCTCTCCGGACCGGAGCGCGTTATGAACATTCTTCTTGCCTCTCTCTACCTGCGCGACGGATATTAAAACAAACTATCTTCCTTGATGAACTTGAGACCGGAGTTATCTTCTGCTAATGAAGAGTTATGCCTCACTAGGGAGCACAATGTGTCGTATTTCGTTTATTCTGTAAATATAACTAATGAAGTAGAAACAAAACTGCACTTTTACGTGAGCTAACTTACAAAGAACTTTTGTTAAGTTTTAACTAAGAAAAACGAGACAAATAATAATTTAAACTCCATGCACAGTAAGGCTAACATTCGACGACGATTTGAACAGTTCTCAAAATGTTCAGTAGATGACAGTGATAGTTCCAAGCTTGCATGGTACCATATTATCATCTTCTCTAAGAACACTTTATAAGCAATACTCTGCTTAACGGAGAGAAAAGTGCAGGTATGTACCGGTTCTTTTGTTTCCAATTTTATATATACGGAGGGTGCCAAAAATGTATACACACTTCAAACAAAGAAAAAACTGTGTTAACATAACAACACTGAATACACAAACAGAAAATGATGGGCACTAATCATCTTAAACTTTTACAGTTACAACAATTGCTCAAAATGCCCACCATCGGCGTCGACACACATCTGAGTACGTTGAACTATTGATTGAGCAACATTTGCGAGTGTCCTCAGCGCTTGCAGCACATTACGTTTCGATTTCTTCCCGAAGTGCTGCCAGTGTAGCTGGTTTTCTACGGAATACGGTACCACGAGTCTTAAATTTGTCTCGAATGCGTGCAATTGTTACTCGCGTTGGTGGTTCTGTTCTGTACACACGTCTCCATTGCCTTTGAACTTCAACAACATTCTCGGTTTTCCAAAACAAATCAAAATTACTTTCCGCTGTTCAAACGGTAATCTTGGCTCCATTTTGTTGTAGCAACGCTAGCATAACTTAATGTGAGTTACAGAATATCATACGATAATCTTAGCTTCACTTGTTCATTGTTGGTCTACGATAATCTTGGCTTCACTTGTTCATTGTTGATTTACCTGTCACGTAGAGGCATGTAGTCACATCTGTTTACAGAACATCATACTACACATTACTGTTGTTTTTCGGTCCAACTTTGAAGTATATTACATAGATATCTACTGTGAAAGTGTGTATACATTTTTGCACCTTCTATATATATATATATATATATATATATATATATAAATGGAAACAAAAATACTTATTTCTTTAATTCTCTTGTTTGTAGGCGGTAAAATAATTTATTGTATATTTATAAAATCAAAATTTTCGAAGAATATAGATTCGAAAGACTAGACTAGATATTTTGAACTGGTTTACATTATAGCCGATAATGCATACTTAATGTTGTAAATGCCTTGGAATGTATTCATTTTCATATAAGTGAATACAATAAATAAAAAATGTTATAAGATACGAAGATGAATAGTATAAAAGCCCATTATGCAGGAACTGCGTAAACTAAGCGAATTCCTCAACAACTTGAATAAATTTAAAAGTGCATATAAAATCCAAATTATTGCATTATTAATTAATGAAATGAAATAAGTTATGGAATTGCTGTGTGGTATTTCGGGAATAAATTAAACCACCAAAATTAATGGTATACTATTAATTAAATTAAATATATGACCATTGATAAACAAAGCTATAATGTGCGAGTTTTTTAAACATTTTTAAATGTAACCATGTTTATGAACTGAACCCTTGGTATCATTTTTATATTCACTGAAATTGAGAAAAATAACAGAAAGCTTCGAGTTACATTGCGTATTTAAGAAGATTATGTTCATATGTTTCAATAAAATATAAAAATAGTTATAATGTACAAACTAACAATAAAACAATCGAAAGTTTCGTTGATTTTCAGTGGCTTTGAAATTTAATTTAAATGTTATTAACATGTAAAGTAAACGTTTTCTGAAGGTTATTACAGAGCGCTCTTACATACAAATATAATTCTCACACACATATATTAGATTAATATTTAACATTTGCTATCGTCACGACGATACTTTTGTTAAATATAAAACATATGCATTGTTATAAATACAGTTTATATGCTGAATTAATTTGTACTTTTATTTTAAAACAGCATGCATAAAATTAAAAACAAACCTCTCTTTAATGTTCTGCTTTCAAGTATACCTTTACTCCTAATAGCCCAATTTCCCTAACGCTCAGAAACTAATTTTCTTATTTTATTTAACTGGTATATGCCGAATTTTGTTATGAAGAAACCAATATTCGTGTCGCTAAAGAAATTGTTCAATTTTAGGTTTCAGGAAATCTTCCACATCTAAAGGCCCGATTTCCATAATTTTCATAAAATATTTTTCCTATTTTATTTAAACAGTACATACGGAGTTTCGTTTCGAAAAACTAAATATTGATGCCTCTAGAATAATTTTTAAATTTTCAGTATCAGGTAAACCCTCAACCCCACTCCTAATAATTTTATTTCACTGATATTTTTAGAAACTATCATTTCCAATTTATTTCAATGACATACACCGAGTTCGTTGGGAAAAAACGAAAAAATGGCGACCGCTAAAGCAATTTTAATTTCGTTTTTATCCCATTATTTAATTTTCGGTTTTCAGCCATTCCGCCACTCTTAATGGCTCTATTTCCCTGATTTTCAGAGATTATTTTCCTTATTTTTATTTAAATGGTACACACCGAGTTTCATTGCGTAAAAGCAAATATTGGTGCCGATAGAGCGATTTTTAAATGTTGGGTTTTGGTAAGCCACTATTCCTAATAATCTGATTTCACTCATTTTCAGACACTGTTTTACTATTTTATTTCATTGGCATACGAGTTTTCCTCTAAAAACTTTCAAATTGCGGCCGCTAGAGCATTAACACACACACACACACACACACACATTAATAGTAATAATAATAGTACAAAAGGATAAACACTAAGAAAAAGTCACACTTGAGATCTTTTACCTTTTCATAGTGTTTCAAGTCGGTCCTGGTGGTGTAGTGGTTACCATACTTGCCTCCTACACCCAAAACGCGGGTTCGAACCCGTCCAGGATCGATGGATATTTTCGGGCGTAAAAATCCTAAGTATGGCTTCCTTCGGAAGGGAAGTAAAGCCGTGGGTCCCGTGTCGTACATTTACGGCACGAAAAAGAACCTCAAGCCTGAAAGAGAGGCCTCTGAGCAAAATTTGTCGGCCGTTTCACGCCCTGAGTTGAATGGGACGCTGATGACCTCAGATGTTAAAGAGCGTCCATAAATAAATCAATCAAAATTAGGGTTTTCTCCTTTTGTACTGTTATTATTACTGTTAATTTGTTACATTGTTAATAGTGTTACTTTATTTTTATTTTTATTATATATATATAAATTTTTCATTGCCATTTTCGGTGCCTAGTAGGATCCATACAGATTTGAAGAACATTTTATAAAATGCACACCTACTCGCCTGCACATATGTACTTCATTATCAGGTTATAAATCGTATTAGTTTCTTGTATATATGGTATACTTTTCTGATATCTCAATCGGATCACCGCCACGGGCGGCCGAGGTCGTTAAGGCGCGGACTCGTGAGCGGGAGGTCTGGGGTTCGAATTCCGCCAGGACCGTCCTCCCTAACTGAGGTTTTATCCAGGTTTTCTTCAGTCCTCACAAATGACAAATGCTGGGGAGGTATCCAAAACTTTAGGCTGGAACGATTCCTTCCTTAAAAATTAATCCTTTCCCAATGTATCATTTCATCTCAAGTATCATCAGTGTCCACCGCCTGTGGAGCCTCTGTAGCCAAAACGGGCTATTCATTCTTTCAATTGGATCATCTTGTAACTCAAAACATGTACAGAAAGATTTTCAAATTTGTCTTACAAAAATGGAGCTACATGAAAAACAGTTCTGTGTTTTTTATACAGCCTAACGACAAGTTTTTAAAGAAATTCAGGTTGAGCATTACAAAAGGAGGTAATTGAATTAAGGTGGATCGAAGGCTGTGCAAGAAATTCCAGAATACCTCAAGTCACAGCAGTTTGACATCTTAATTACCTAAACTACAACAACATAATTGTTGCAGTAGTTATGCTTGCTAACAGTGACTTCTTTCCCTAAGAGAGTTCCTCATTTTTATCCCTTAAATGTTGCTGCTTCTCTCTGAGTTTAATTTGTGATTTATGTATTGGTTCATATTAACAAATGGGCCCGGAAGGGTTACAGTTCACCATTACGTAATATCTGAAAATACGTCCAGTTTTAGCACTTTACTGTTTTCTGTTATGCGACTATAGAACAAACATTTGAACTTGTAAAAATCGCCACGGGTGACCGAGGTCATTAGGCCTCATGAGCGGGAGTTCTGGGGTTCGATTCCCACAAGATCGTCCTCCCTGACTGAGTTTTTTTTTTTCAGGTTTTCCTCAGTCCTCATAAATGGCAAATGCCGAGGAAGTACCCTAAACTTAGACCTGGAACGCTTCCTTCCTTTAAAAAAATTCCTTTCCCAGTTTATCATTTCAGCTCATGTATCTTCAGTGTCTACCGCCTGTAATGTCTCAGCAGTAAAAAGGGGCGTTAAACACTATTAAAAACACATTGAAAAACTTTCTATTTTTTGTACTTAATACCTTATTTTATGTACTACTCTATGAAGGTAAGTTACTTCTCTCTCATTGTTAATACAACCTTTATTATAAAGGTAATCCATTTACTTTGCTAAAAGTAAAATCATAATAATATATAATAGATGGGAAGAAAAATGATTTGTACTAGAAAATACCGTTGCCTATAGTTTGCATAAACGTTACAATTAAAATTTCTATCTTTCCATGTTACGAAAACTGCTGCTCAATTGCTGCACTCTTTTAGGAAATATTCATACTGGCATTTTCAAATTTTCCAGTAAACGGGGTCTGCATACGAGCCGCCACTGACTTCATTAAGAAACATCATCCTGGTTAGTACAAATGGATTTAAAAAGTAGACTTTTCGTTTAGTTTTCATTCTAAGTTGGCTCAAAATTCACTCATAGATTAACTTAACAAGGAATGTAATTCTACTTTACAATGTTAGGTGTTATGTACTGTAGACTCTTATCTGTCAAAGTACCGTCCTTGCATCTAAATGCAATACTCGTACTGCACTCGTCTCTACAGCGAGTTTGAATTCTTTCAAACATAGCTTCGGAATTCTTGACAAGCATGTACAGTTTTCTGCCCCAGTACTTGTCGGTTCTGGTGGCGTAGTGCTAACCTACTTGCCTCATTTTCCCATATATATAATGCTGCAATACTTCGACCTTATCGACGGAAGGCTGTACACTACACTTTTAAGGTGACTCCAGACAGAAAAAGCCAAAGGGCTGAGATCAGGTGCTCGTGGTGGCCAAGGTACTGGCCCTCCTCGATCTATCCATCTTGGTCCATATTTCCGCGTTATGTGATCAGTTTTGTAAAGAACGAGCAAATGGCGGACCACTTCTAAGTGCGCAACAGTGACGCATGTGATGAGCACAACGAATGAAGTCAGTGGTGGCTGTTAACCCCACATTCGCAATAATAAATCCCCACACGGCTTGTTTGCGGACCCATGTTTACTGCAACTTTTTACTTCTATTGTCGTATGCATTCAACCGTTTCATTATGCGCTATTACTTTGATAAGCCTTTTATTTTAATGTGTAGGCTTTGACTGCATTGGTCTGTGGATTATGGATGAATAATATAGGTGTAAGTCTGTATGAATGAAATGAATTAATGATAATGCAAATGATCTCGGAGTCCTGCGTGCCTGAAAGCTATCTGGCATTCATCTTCTTAGGGCAAGAAAAAACTCTGAAAAAATCTTACATAGACTGCTTGACCAGACTGGGATTCGAACCCAGTACCTTTGGATTAGCAGTCACAAACGCTACCATTAGTCTATAGAGGCGGTCAAGATATTGACTTTTGGCTTTATGCATAATACGAAACTACAAAGATTACATTCATATATAATTTTGGCTTGTTTGGGAAATTTAAATTGTGTAATTGGAAAGCCATGCTGTTATACCACAACGCTTTTGTCATTTACCATAACTTGCATGTTTTTAACTTTAGCTGCAGTTTTTTGAAAACTATGTAAGATAGAGCTATGAATTATTTTGTGCATTTGCAAAACACGCTGCTCTATCTAGCGGGTGAAAGCTTTTAACTTATGCATACATGAAGGATGTGTAAAAAAATGAAATTTGCACAAAATAATGACACTATATGCAAAAATTTTCAAAAATTAAACCTTTGCTTTAAATGACTTATTATTTCACCAGAAATGTTAAGTAGCATACTTTTAAATTTATTTCAAAATCTGAGGATGCTAAGATTAATAGTTTACGGGAAAAGTACACCTAAAGCGGCACAAATATTTAAAAAAAAATCTGCTTGTATATAATTATAAAATATTAATTATGATTAGCCAAAATTTAAAAAAAAAAATATCGTTTAGAAATGGTTGCTTAATAAGTGGGTTTTTTTTTTTTTTTTTAAGTATAGTTTGCAGAAAGTTAATTTACTGAGTTTCAGCAAGAAAATTGCCTTTATGAAAGGTTTAACCAGATATTACATCAGAAAAGTATTTACTGTAAAGCAGATTTTGTAGGTTTTATAACCTTGAATTTTTCATACACTTATATACATTTCGAACTTCACGGAACGTTGTTCTCTCATTCTGTACGGGCAGTTCATAATATCGTAATTAAAATGCAAGAGCCGTTATCTATATTCTCTTCTCCTCTTTGAGCCATATTCTTGCTGCTTTTTCTTATCCTTTTGTGGAAAGTTTATACCAGCGAAAATTTACTGAGATTTCATACACCCACTAGACCCAAAATCTTGCCCATTCCCAAGTCAATATTGACTTTACTTTTGCGTATTTCAGACTTAATGGTCTCTTCCTAATGGATGAACGTACCATTTTTCTATCCTCGCACACCCTCAAGCAAAGTTTTCAAAACACGATATAAAAGAGCTAAAACTTTTATTTCCATATTTCAAGCTTAATGCCCATAAGGACCGTTCACAAGCTGAAGAAAACTATTGGACGGGAAGGTAGTCGTGTGCTGTTTTCCTGCAAAAGATTGCTTTCCAGGGATTCAGAGAATAATATTTACAGAAACAGGACGGTCTCCCGTCTTCGCTTCAAAAGGCGCCTTTTTCCACACCAACGCGTTACGACGCTAAATCCTTTTGATAGCAGGTTGGGAAATGAATGAAACGGCTTCAGAAATTATCTGCTAGAAGAAAATCTGTCCTCGTTCGCCGTTTTTAATCATTAGAACAGGACCTTCTTCAGAAAACAGACTATCGTCATTAGGTGCGTTCAGAAGAGCAACTAACTCATGGCCTAGTTTACGCTTACCAGGTCAATTCCTTCAAAACGTAAACCTGTCTCACTTTTCTAAATCTTTGGTATCACAGATCCAGGAAAACGGCACAAGCAGGGGGCATAGCCAGGTGAACTTCGGTCATCCAGAAATCTGCGATAAATCCATATGGTGATGGTGGTGGCGATGGTGGGGTGGTGGTAATGTATAGATTTATTTACAAATATATTTGTTACAAATCTATCTCATGCACGTCGCAAGGGTCCTAGGACCGTACTTGCTTTCCCAATACACTATGAAATAAATGAAATTGCAGAAACAAACATTTCACTCTTAAGCGACAAACAATATATATATAATAAATAAATAAATAAATGGAAAAAGAAAAAATATAGTATTTTTTAAATTCCTAAACATAATAAACAGAAAAGAAAACAACACAAAAGTAATTGCCTTACAATTCCTCCACGTACATGTACAAAATATTGTGACTCATGTTCCCTATCCCTCTATCCGGTTCTCTGCAGCTTCAGATCTGAGTTGTCTCACTTTGTTTAAAAATTGACCTACTCCCTCCTCCTCCTTCCTATTTACCAACAAAGTCCAGCACTGTCACTGCCACTGTCCTCTCAACAAACGGAATAGGTAGGTATGCTTAATCCATTCTTCCGCCCCCTTGCAGTACCCCAGAATATGTTCCTACGATTCTCCGCAGGGCATTTTCTCGTATCCTCTCTGTCTGTTACTTTCATCATCCGCCAAGCGCCTAATCTAAACCAAGCGAGTCCCTGTATGCCGAGTTTGGCCCCGTTTTGAATTTAAGGCTCTGTTATAACCTTCAGTAAACGTTTTCGGTACATTTTTTTACTACAATAACATTTACATTATAAAAATCGATGTAAATTTCGATTCTTTATTGTTGATTGTGAATATTTGTGATATATTTTCTTAGTACATCGAAATTGTTTTTAAATGGTAACATGTTTTTGTTATATTGAAACATATGAAAATCTTCTTAAATATGCAATATGGCTCGAAACTTTGTTATTTTTTCCTATGTAAAGATATCGAGGGCTCAGTTCATAAACATGATTATGTTTAAAAACGTTTAAAAATCAAACACAGTGTAAATTTGTCTATCTGTAGTTCATGTTATTAATAGTATATAATTATGTTTTGGTTTAAATTCAATAATAATAACAAAAAAAATAACTCTAAAAATGCGATTTCTCTTTTGTAACACGTACAGATTTCAAGAATTATAATTTTGTTCCGTACTATCACACAATAATGCCATAACTTATTTCATTTAATTAATTAATAATGCCATAATTTAGATGTTATATTCTTTTTTTAAAGTCACTCAACTCGGAAAGGAATTCTCTTAGTTTACACACCTCCTGCATGACGGAACGTTTTTTTTTTTTTTTTTTTTTTTTAATTTTTGCACTCCTCACAATAGTTTTGAAATCAGTGGAATTAGCGATGTAATATAAATAATTACTAAGATATATTTGCATAAGGAATCATATTGGCAAAGCTGGAAAGCTGTCAGGCTGGAATTGCATCATTGCGCATGCCCATGTGAATACTATGGCGGTCATAATGTTCAGGCCGGACATGGAAGACCATTATTCACTGTTGCGATGATCATGCCTTCTGATGGTCACGTGTTTTGGCAGTTTTAAATACAGTTTTTCCTTTCCAGCCATGACATTCATTAGCTTGGAGAAACTCGTGTAAATAGATGTGTTGCGTAATGCAGCATGATGTTCAAAATTGAATGTAGAGCACAGATTGAAAGTTTAGCTAAAGAAGCCCCTAGTGATGTTTTAGAGTAGGTATATTTATTTAAATAATGGTTTAAAAGATGCATAAATTAAATACTTATCTAATGCGCGGATATAGCCTTACCGTTCGCGTCCCTATTTACACTTAAGAAAGATTGAAGGGGAAAAAAAAAAATCACAAAATGTGTGCGTGTGTGTGCGCGCGCGCGCACTGAGTCTTGCACTAAAATGTCTAAGAAATAACCCCCTCTCCAACCATGACGGAAAAAATTATGCAATTGAAAATATTAAATTGATCATTACGCAACATTTAACAAGAGTAATATACAATTCTGTACATACATAAAACTTTCCTTGCATATAGAGGATACCAATATATTTTACGAACATGGATCCGGAATTGGTTTATTTCTTTGTATAGAGCCCTTTGTCTACAACTCCGCTTACACGATGCGATATGCAAAGTAGAACACCAGCCCAGCTGTCCTGTGACAGTAACCCCACAACAGAACAGTTGCTTAATACATACAGTAAGTAAAAATTCGTTTTTACCCCTGGTTAAATGAGGTGAGGGTTGTTGTATCAACTCTTAGTTTTTAAGTTTACCGTCGTTGTGGTTGTTCTGTACCATGTAGTCCACTTGCTATGCTACTCACTTCATTGCTTGACCTAGCACCGAACACGTAGTGTCAGTTCTGTGTGTTTACGGAGCTCGTTCCAGATAAGTAAATGAGGCATTATATATAGAGTTAGCAGATGCTCATATGATCTGTGGATTATCCGAGGTGTAGAGAGTCTTCGTGCTGAATCCTGCAAGGCTGCCAAGACTATACGAGATACTCCAGGGAATCACATCGCATCAGGAAGTCCATGCGACGGCGGGTTTATGGATGTATCCGTGCCAACGGAGGATATTTTTAACATTTCATGATATTTTATGTTTTCCACAGTTTTTTTTATTATTTTATAATATTCTGGTACAGGTGTAGAAAAAGAGCTCTAACAAGGAAATATAGAAATTCCAGACCCATGATGATATTTTAAATTCTGTTTATGTGAGGAATGTTTCCTCCAAGATTTGACATACTTTTTGTTACATCCTTTATGAAGATTTTTACTCTACTTTTAACTGTGACAAAGCAGAACTCTACGAACAGTCATGTAAAGAAAGAACATCATACCAGTTCCACTGTACTAGAACAAAGACACACACATAAAAGGACAAAGTCCGTACGTCACAAACTTTTCGGAAGGGATTCAAATGCCGAAAGCACCTAATTGCAGTGAAACATGTACGCTTTTCTAGTGGCATGAAGCATTTTAATTACGACTGTTTCTGACCGCAATATGAAATGCAAAATACGGTAATGATATGCTGGTACACATAAAACCGTACCACAAACAAGTGTCGTGTTGAGCAAACAAAACAAGAATGCTCTCACACCGGGCTTGTTTTATCCGTGACGGCTGAGCAAATGGGGTAAACATTAGAGCACCTCTTGTACCAGGCCACAAAATAGCCGTTTACCAGATCTGGATCTGACTGAGGAACATTTCGCATAAACAGGTTTTATTTTTTATTTATTTATTTATTTATTTTTTTTAAGAAATGGAAATGGGATAAGCTACACGTGGTTATACTATGTGGATGAGGCTTGTATTTTCATACTGGAAACTGTATTTACATGAAACCCCGTATTTTATTAATGAAAATAGAACGTTTTTAACTAAAGCAGGTGTTTGCATGAACAAATGTAACTGTTTACTTATGTTATATCTATTTCCTGGATAAACGAGAGGCATAAAACTTTCAAGCATTGCTTTCAGTGCTAAGAACTGGACTAAAAAAATCAGTTAGGAAATTGAAGACGGTTTATTTCGCTTCACGTCAGACGGGTTCTTATAGAGGTAGGGAACTATTAATGGAGTCAAGCAAACAGGAGGTAACCGGTGGTGTTTAACAGTTGGTTCAAGAATATCTTGCCTTCGCTTATCATTCTTATGGACAATGCCTCGTATCACTAGGTGAAATTACAGCGCGTTCCCAACAGGCGGCGGCCAGTGGGTGGAGCGTAAGGGCCTTAAATTTGACAAGGTAAAAGATAAGCTGATTCGTTCAATCAGGAATGCCAACCTACGTAAAAAATGTGGCAAATTTCTTGTTGACACTATGACGGAGAAATCTGATCACACAGTGATAGACTTGCTCCTTCTCACTGTGTTCTAAATCCTATTGAGTCAGTGAAGGACCACGTTGCTAGCTTTCAACTTCCCGAAGTAGGAAGCCTCGCGGTCGGTTACACCGGAAATGTGATAGTCATTCATTCGTCAGGTGGAGGGAGAGAAGTGAAAATTCTGGGAAGCGGACGGGCTCTATGACAGCATTGTTCGCCTTGTGATAAATCCCTGCCACAGCTTAGAGATTCAGATCTGGAAGGAATTCAGCCCATCTGAATGTCGGAAACCTGTCATCGTTCAAGCTGACCAATCATATCAACAATGCTGCTTTCATTTTGCTTTGACATTTTGGTGCTTTAATTCATAATGAGAGGCTGGTAACGTTTGAGCAAGACTGATTATATTTACCATACCCCGAGGTAGGTATCGATAGTAAACAAAATGGTGGATTGAAGTAAATCAAGAGTAGCCTTTAACTTCTATTTGTTTTTTTACTCAGTAAATATTACGTGAAATCATATCAGGAACTTGTTAATAGAAAGTGTTAGCACAACATGGGTTGCTCTTGTATGTGTTAATTATGGCAAGTGAAAATTTTGTAGTTAATGATGAAACTGTAATATGAATTAAACGTTTCGTACCAAAATTTGTGGTTAGGGAGGACATTTTTCTGTGCAAATTTCTGTAATCTACTATCGTATGTGACGGTGTGGGTTACCAAAGAAAGAATGTTTGAAGCGTGTTTTGGATGAATGGTGTGAGCGGGATGTTATAACATATTTCGATTCGTGAGGTTATGCTAAGACAACACCTATAATGGAGTCGGTAACATTGTTGATATTAATACACGGGTTTGTTTATTTAGTTCGTTGCAGCTACAGGGTTTATTACAGTAGTTAATATTTGAAAGTAAATAAATATAGCGTGTTAGTTCATTTGTTTTTTATAGCGTTAATATTGATTAAGTGAAAGCATACCAGGAAGTTGTGTAACAGAAAGTGTTTAGTACAACATGGGTTACTCTTGTATGTCTTAATTATGACAGATATCCGTATAATCGCCACGTTTACTCATAATTAGCGTTAATTAAAGGAGGTGTGGATAAATAGTACACTCCATGCAGATTTTTAAGTTAATGAAACTGAAGTGTGAATTAAATATTTCTTACCAAAATAAGTGGTTATGAAGGACATTTTCTTGTACAAAATTCTCTAATCTACCATTACATGTGATATTGAGGGTTAGCAATGAAAGGAGGGATGTATAAAGCGGGTTTTGGAGATGAACGGTTTTATTGAATGGTGTGAGCAGGGTGTTATATTTTGACTCCTTGAGGTTAAGAAAAGACAGGTACACCCGTTTATAACTCTTGTCAAGGAAGTAATGTCATTTTCATTAAAATAGATGATCACAAATATGATATTGTCCCATCAATGTCGTTTAATTTTAAGGTTTCCATTAATTTGAAATTTGCTGCACTTTATAAATATTTGCGTCCCCCTGTGGAGAAATGTATCATTTATATTATTTTATCTTTCGTTAAATATGAGAAGTATTTATTGTTTGTAAACAATTTCAGATTCTTAAAAAACATGCAAATATTTTCTAATGATAAATAATGTCACCTTGTAAGCATAATACTGCGTAAAATTTCCGTATTTGCTATTAGCAGTAATGAGTTACTTCGGCCGACATTTTTCCCCCAAATTGTGGTCATAAATGTAGTCGATCTTGGTTTGAGAAAAGGTCACCTAATACATTTGTTTTCTGTTTCCCAAAACTGCCTCTATTTAAGCCAAAATGGAATTCAGAATGTTTTATCGAGGTATGAATTTAATTCACATTGTAGTTAATCGAAATGCATTTAATAAATGATGCAAATACATTCGTATGCATGAATGCATTTCTCTGCAGGAATTCGTGAAGATAAACCTTCAACACAAAGGTGAGTGGTAAGGCGCTTGCTTCTCTTGCAACCACGCCTTACAGAGAGAAGTGGAATAATGCAAATTACAATTTCGAGGAATCATGGGTAATATTGCCGCGCTTGTCTACAGCTGCGAGAAAGTTTATCAGTGTTATTATGTTTTCAGTTTATCTATGTTTTGGATACTCCATCCAGGAACAGTCATTTCCGCTTATTTTAAATATCCCCGTATACGAATATAAACTTTGATTCGACTCCAGCGACAAACCAACGCAGAACCTTAATGCCTTATGGGTAATAAAAACAAATGAATAAGACGACCTATTCTCAAACATTACCGAGCGGTTTATCTCCTTGTAGTTTATTACCGCTACATTAATAATCATTTTATTGTCTACCGCCTCTTTTGCAAGCGAGGTAATGTAACGAGTCGAGACATGAAAGTTCGCACGTGGTCGGATAGTCAGTCAGTTTTGGCGCCTGCAACCAACCACCCAGAGCGCTAACACAGAAACACATTTTAATCAATGTTTTCATTTGCTCGATTGTTAGCATATGGCCATATAAACCCTTATTACAGGAGTAGATTTAGTGAGCTGGTAAATGTAAGCAAGTACAATTTCTTTAGATAGTTAGGGAAGGAAAGTGCTGGTTACTAGCTATTAGTTATGTATATGGCTTCCAGTAGATATGTAATTTTATTTTATTGAGTTTTTTTCCCTTCAGTAGTGAAATTTTTCATTTTTATCTATGTTGTATTTTTGTTTTATTTATATAATTATAGACTTAAACTATAATATTATTATGTATGGTGCGAAAAAGCAAACTTAATAAATGATAAAATTTGAAAAGGCATATCCCGGTACAGGTAACAAGGTGCCGGGACGGAGTATGGCAGATTTTATTTTATGTAGTCCATACCAATTTCCACGAGTTTTAAAAGATACTTCACTTATTTTCCCTCAAGTTCCTTTGAAATTAGGGTATGGGCATCAAAACTAACTCACCGTCTCAAGGCATTTCTTGGGACATAAAATGCTTTAGCAGCTATACACAGTGCCATCTCATCTACCTTCTCCGTCTGACAGTTAACAGAATTTTTTTCCGGCCTCGAACAGACACCACTTGTTCTTCCTCAATTTCTCGCCATAAAAAACAGTTATTTTAATTTACAAGAGGTTATATAATGAATATCCCTAGAGAAACGTCGGAAATATTAATGAAATACAGAGAGTGCCAAAAAAAATGTATACACACTTCAAGCAAAGGAAAACTGTGTTAACACAACAAAACTGAATTCACACAAACAGAAAATGATGAGCATTAATCATCTTATACTTTTACAGTTACAACAGTTGCTCAGAATGTCCACCATCCGCGTCGATACACTTCTGAGTACGTTGAACTACTGATTGAGCAACGTTTGCGAAAGTGTCCTCAGCGATTGCAGCACATGCCGTTTCAATTTCTTCCCGAAGTGTTGTCAGTGTAGCTGGTTTTCTACGGTATACAATATGCTTAAGAGTTCCCCATAGGTAGAGGTCTAACGGAGTTAGATCCGGAGAACGCGGTGGAAACTCAATCGGACCTCTTCGTCCTATCCAGTGCCTTGAATAGTGTGCGGGGCTTGTTGCTGTGCGAGATCTCCACGATCTGTCCTTGTGAACATCGCATATGATAGCACGAGTATCAAATTATCTCGAATGCGTGCAATTGTTACTCGCGTTGGCGGTTCTGTTCGTACACACGTCTCCATTGCCTTTAAACTTAAACAGCATTCACGGGTTTCCAATAACACTTCAAAAGTGTTTTTACGCTGTTCAAACGATAATCTTGGCTCCGTTTTGATGTAGCAACGTTAGGCATAACGTAATGTGAGTAACATTTGTTTACAGAACATCATACGATAATCTTGACTTCATTTGTTCATTGTTGGTTTACCTGTCACATAGCAACGCTATCATAATATATGTGAGTCACATCTGTTTACAGAACATCATACTACATATTACTGTTGTTTTTCGGTCCAACTTTGAAATATTTTAAATAGATAACTGCTGTGAAAGTGGATGTGCATTTTTGGTACCTTCGGTATATTTTATCCAATATTTATTCGCCCCCATGTATAACATATAGATTTTTGTTTACATAGCAGCAGGGTGTTCACTATGTTGATGGCCAGACGAAGCCATGTGATTAGTTATACCCAAAACATAGCTTCAAAGAAATCATTTTAATTGGTGCTAACATTATTTACTAAAACAGTTTTTTGCAGTCAAGGTAAATGAAAGGAGTAAATGTCTTACCTGTTATAGTTAAATGCGTGGATAGATGCTGTAACTCGAATATATTTATTGATAATTCCTGACGAATTGCACCCACACTCTACTTTAACTACCACGATGCAAAATGTGGAATTGAATAAATGCCCCACTCTTTCTCTGTATATTCTAAATACAGATAGAAAGAGAGTAGAAAAAAGTGATTTTGATGGTAACTAAGAGGGGGATAACTAATAACGACGAACGTCTTTATTCTGAACGGCAAAATCTTTATTGAGAATCAATGTATATTTGGAACCAGACCTTCAAAAAGTTGTTTGGTGATTACGAGATGCATTCAAGTTATAAAACCTCCTATTTTTTCCTCACAAGAAAACTAGGAAACTGTATCACTTCTTGACGTAATGTTCCTGCAGTTGTACAGATTTTTCACAACGTCGACGCACATCTTTCTTGGCGCTGCTAATGCTTCTTTATGAGTCTGTTTTGACCACTGGAAAATCGCTGATGCAATAGCGGCACAGCTAATGAATGTGCGACCACGGAGAGTGTCTTTCATCGTTGGAAACAGCCAAAAGTCGCTACGAGTCAGGTGAGTGGTGGTGAAAAAGCACAGTCTTTTCCAACGGTTTTTCACGCAATGCTGGAAGGAGCTTCTTTTCCATAACATCTTGGTAGGTGCATCTGTCACTGTAGAGCCCTTTGGAACGCAATAAGTAAGGATTACTCCATCGCTCGATCATGTCGTCAGATCGGCTTTTGCGAGGCCGAGATTGTCTTGGTTTGCTGTCCAACGACGATTTGCCTTCCTTGAACTGTCGCACCCATGAACGCACATTAGACACATCCATGACACTATCACCACATATTTCACCCAACTGGCGATGAATTTCAACCGGTGTTAAACCACGCAAATGGGGAAAACGAATAACTATATGCTATTCTTGTAATGAAAACGTGAATTTTTTAAGTGTCAAAACCAGCCATCGCTCTCGCCGCTGCCGCTAGAGTACTGTGTGCCATACAGTGCCATCTCTGTCACGCTGGACAATAAGTGCCCGCGTATTTTAAAACAAAGTCATGATTCTATCTGTTTTCCTATCCTAAGGAAAAAAAAAGTTATAACTTGAATGCACCCCGTAAATAAATTATAAGAATATTAATGCATTAATAATAATAATAATAATAATAATAATAATAATTTATATGTGTTTTTAAACATAAATTTGTTCTCATTATCAAAAGAGGGTATTTTTTAAGGAAAAGTCGAGTAATTTGAATGAAGTAAATGAGCATTTTAATGGAAGGGTTTGGCAATGCTGCTAAAAGAAGTAATGGCATTCTCACGACGTGATTTTAAAAAGGGGGACACAAATCTTTACTATATATTTTTTTTATGATTCTGCACTATCCCAAGCCACTACTATAAATTGACTTCGGGGGTTTCTAAGAAGTCAAAAACCCCTTGAAGATGAACCCCGCGCAGGTCGTCCTCAAACAGCTTCACTTAAGTTAGAATTGAAGCTCCGCGGCAACACCTACGTGGAGATTAAGGATCTTTGACACTGAATCAACAGCAGGGAACGTTGATCTCAATGGACCTCTTTAAGCGAATAGTTTCTTGCTGGATAAATTCGATAATGGGAGAAGCAGAAATGGCTTTGCCAAACGATGAATGTCAATTTGGTTCTTTCAGAACAAAAAATTAAAAAACGCGGAAGATGGTGGCATCATTCTTTACAAAAGCACACTATTTGACGACTATCATTTTGGATGTCCCCTCGAAAGGAATACCAGAGAGTGATATATGAATTCTATTTTTCATATGCCATCGCAGCATGGACAGCAAAACGCTCAAGATCAGAGATGCATCAATCACTTCTTAAAAAAAAAAAATCAATAAAGGAGCAACACTAATTTTCATTTCCACATGTTCTATTATCTCATATAACATTTTTTTTAGGATTATTTCCTTATATTTTCACTAGAACCATCATTCAGTGGTGTCATACAAAAACTCAAGTTTCTTGGCAGCCAACCCTTATATTCTCCGCACCTAACCCTCGTGTTAGCTTTTCTTTTCCCTAAAACCATAGGAATCTCCATTTTATTCATTTATTTATTTTCAAACAGTGTTCCACACCAGTTTTTACTACTGAGGTATCACAGACGGTGACGCTGATGATACATGAGATGAAATGATAAATTGGAAAAGATTTTTTTTAAGGAAGGAAACGTTCCAGGCCTAAATTTAGGGTGCCTCCCTAGCATTTTCCATTTATGAGGACTGAGGAAAAGCTGGAAAAAACCTCAGTCAGGGAGGGTGGTCTTGGCGGGAATAGAACCCCAGACCTCCCGCTCACAAGTCCGCGTCTAAACGATCTCTGCCACCCGTGGCGGTCAGGAAACTCCATGAACAGCATTCCCCTTGTCATAGAGAGATGATAAATGGGTTTTACAGGTCAGAGGAATTTATACATTTTAAGTTATCAGTTCAATCCAAGTCAATTCTCAGTTTCAAATTATCATAACCTTAGCAAAATATTAGATAATGAAAACAAAAATGCCAATTAATTCACAGAGAGATTTGACATTTAATTTGAAATGTGCCACATACGTTTACCAAAAATTGTTAACCGGCCCTGTGGTCTAGCGTTAGTGTTTGCGATTACTAACACGGAGATCCTGGGTTCGAAACCGGTCAGGTCAAGCTGTGTGGGTAAGGGTTATTTTCCGGATTTTTTCCTTACTCTGAGCAGTTGAATTCCAAATAGTTATAAAGCACCAAGGACTCCGAGTTAATTTGCACCTTCACTCGTCCCTACAAACTTACATCTACAGTATTCAATCCAAAACCTAAAGACCAATGCAGCCAAAGCAGCTAAAAAAAATTTTTTTTTTTTTAATTTTTGTCTAGCCATTCTATGTTATTCTGAATTTCTGCTAATATCTGTACAGAAAAGTGACTTGAATTTGCCTCTCTTGTCTTTGAGATCAAAACAGTGTTATTTTATAGGATACAGCTGAAGCTGTTTTCTCAGAATTTGCCACAAATGTGGAATGCTCATCTTCAAACGCTTTGCAGCTTATCACCATTACACATGATATGCAAATTTTTCATGAACTTTCTGCAAAGGTTACAGCTACACTCACTTTGTTTTCTGTAATTTCGATCTACCCCATCGCTTTTAATCTGTAAATGGACCAGATTCCTCACTTTTGTTCACCAGCTTTGCGAAATGATAAGAACAGTATTCATGTAACGTTCCAAATCTTCTCAGTGTATTGGGATATTGTCTATGGCATTCTCAATAACACTGAAAGAGGCCAGAAGGTACTCATAAAAGCAAAACCATTTTTAAAATGGTGCTGTTATTTTATACAATCATGCACAGTTACCACAACAACTAAAATTAAATATGCTCACATGGTAGACAAAATAAAGCAGTAATAACCTAAAGTATAATACGTCTATATGGAACCCAAATATACAGGCATACCAAGCTGGGAACTTACTTCAGAGCAACCATTTACAGAGCTTTCATGTAAAAACTATCCCGCATGCAGAATGCTTTGAATTCCGTGGGCATCGAGTAGAACTTTCCCGTACAAGTCTCCCTTCCTGTTCTTGAACGTCGCTTCGAATCAGTGCAGTAGTTGAACTTCGACAAAGTGGCACAGTTGACTCAAGAGCAGCCTATTTTCGTGTGTAAATGTTATCACAAATACTAGTCAGCTCGTCCTGTTCGTGCAGAATTTCTTTTGCAGTTTCCCCGTCAAATGTCTCCTTCCAGAAAAACAATTCAGGATATCACAAATAAATGTGATTCTACTGCATCAAAGCACAACAAAAAACACACCGGAAACGTATAGTTTTAATAGAGGATAAACAGACCAAATTAGTGCAAACTTTGAACGTTCGCCATCAAATTCACTCCCGAAATTATCACAGTGCGCCCGGTTTTCGAGGATTTTGCATAGAAGGTAACAGAATTATTAAATCTCAAACCTTACAAGTGCACAAGTGTTCATTGTTTAAGGCAAGGCGAGTCAGCAGTAAGAGTGAGCTATTGTGAGAGGCTTTCTACATCTGTGAATGAAGGTTTAATGAACATAATGCTTCTGTTCTTCAACCAAAACATGCGCTACTGGTATACCGAAAACCCACATCGTGTACAGAGAACCCCTCTTTATGATAGCAAAGTTGCAGTTTGTTGTACTGTTAGCTCAAGGCGTATTGTCGGTCCGATTTTTTACGAGGCTACAATAGATGCTGAAAGGTACAAACGTGATCATTTGACCCCATGTTTTCAGCAGCTTACAGAAGAAGAGAAGTAATATGGGAGGGAGTGTTCAACAAGATTCTGCAACTAATCATAAACAGCGGAGTAAATGAATAAAATGAAGGAAGTGTTTGAAAATAGAGTGATTAGTGATGAGGTATGGCCCTCTCGTTCACCAGATTTAACAGTGTCTGATTTTTACCCGAAGGACAGCGTTTATAAAACAAACTCTCACACATTGGAGGAACTGAAGTAAATTTTCACAAATGAAATCATAAACATTACAGTGGTCGAGCTTAAAAGTATCAATCATAATGTGTTTAATCGATACAATTCCTGTTTAGGTAGAGGGAAAAGAAGTTTCCAATATCTTCTATTAGGTACGGTAAGAAGTTAGAACGTGTGTTTTATACTGGAGATAAAAGGACTATCATTTGTCAAGCAAGTTTAGAGTAATTTATTTACCTTAAATTCATTTTATCTGTTCTTGAAACTTCTACAAGTCAAATACCACGACCTGCCCCCTCTCTCTCATCTGTATATTGTATATTTGTATGTATGCATGTAGATTAGTATGTATGTAAGTATATGTGTATGTATATATGTATGGTTGTATGTATGTGTATGACCATTTTGATTGTTATTTGGACGATATTAGCATGTACGGCCATAAGGTCCATGCGACAGTCGTATTTATTTGAATCTATTCTAAATCAGGTACAGCAAAACCTCCATGCTGCTACTACTACTAGAGACCCTTAACGGAAAGTTCAACAGTAGGCAATAGCATATAAGTGGATTTTTCACAAAAATAAATTCACTGAATAATATCCTTCATAGAACCTGAAGACAGTTATGAATATATCTTAACCACAGATCTGCCTACATGTGTTTAGCAAATTTCTTGAATCTGTGCTCATTTCAGAAACCAAAGATTTCCATACAAGCGGCTCATTCCATATGAGATAATGATCATAAGGTTGCTGGCCCATTTACAATGATGGAGGTAGCCTTTGTTGTTTAATAGACCAACATGTTCCATAGCCATAAACATGCATGTAGCAGTGATAATTATTAAGCCACCACTAGCTAACTGTATCAGACACGGGGACATGCGTTCTGTGCGGCAGTGCGAAACCGTGACGCGTTCATTTAGTTTCTCACTAGGATTTATGTAAAGACGTCAATCCAGCCTCACGCTGCAGAATGCGATCTCGTACTCCAAACTCAACAAGAATTAAAATGTCTCAAATGCAGTAAATGCGGAAGATTTTATTGTAGGAACAGTTTTGAAAGTAACACTCTTGAAATGCGACCGTAGTTATTAATAAATGCACCATTCGGAGCTATTAAATAGGACGAGTGCAAAAAATACTCAGAAAGTTCACGGATATAGTTCAGACATTAATTGCATTCAACATGTTTCACAATCAAACCATCATTTGTTATAATGTCTACAGAAATGTAACTGAAGGAGCTGCAATATGGACCTTATGCTATCAAAAGATGCTTAAGTGACTCATCCTTAACGCCTGCAAATATCTGGAGCTCCAGTTCCGAGCCTGTCCCGACCGGCAGCGGAGAAAGCGAAGGTAGGTTACTTCCACAGATATAGGTGGATATTAGCATTAGCAGTACTAGTAATAGTAGTAGCAGTATTAATATTAACAGTAATAGCAGCAGTATTAATAGTAGTAGCAGTAGTAGTAATAGTAGTAGCATTGGTAGTAGTAACAGTGGTAGTATTAGTAATGATATTTATAGTAGGTAATATAGCAGTAGCAATATTAGTTGTTTAGTAGTAGTATTAGTAATAGTGATAGTAGTAGCATTACCATTAATAATAATAATAATAATAATAATAATAATAATAATAATAATAATAATTCTAGCATTAGTAATAATAGTAGTAATACTATAAGTAGAAGCATTAGTAGCACTAGAATTAATAATAATAATAATAATAATTAATGATAATAATAATAATAATAATAAAAATAGATGGATAGATAGATAGATAGATAGATAGATAGATAGATAGATAGATAGATAGATAGATAGATAGATAGATAGATAGATAGATAGATAGATAGATAGATAGATAGATAGTGGTAGTTGATTTGTTTTATTTATCTCAGGTCATCAACGTCCCATTCAGGACTTGAAACGGCCGACAAGTTTTGCTCAGAGGCCTCTTCTTTCATGCTTGAGATTCTTTTACATGCTGTAAATGCACGACATGGGATCCATGGCTTTACTTCTCTTCCGAAGGAAGCCATACGTAAGATTTTTCGCCCGAAAAAATCCATCCTTCCTGGCCAGAATCGAACCCGCGATCTTGGGTTTAGGAGGCAAGTATGATTACCATTACACCACCAGGACCTACTCAAGAGTAGTAATAGTATTAGCAGTAATGGTAGTAGTAATAGTAGTAGTTAAAGTCGTCATCGTAGTAGCAGTAGCAGTAGCAGTAGTAGTACTATATTTATTTCAGTGACACAAATATAATAACATTATATTGATTAACAAAATAAAATAAAAATTATAAATAATTAAAAAAGGTTTAAAAAAGGCATTTAGAAAAAAAATAGAAAGAAATCTCGTTAAAAATGGCACACAGCCGGATTCAGTCAATTCCCTCCCTCTTCCCAGTTATTAGTGTTTTCAGACCTGAGCTGTCTCACTTTCATCATAACCTAATTTCACCTCTCCTTCCTTGCCTGCCAGCAAAGCCCAGCACGACCATCTCTCTCTGCTCAGCCCTGTAAAGGAGTGTGGTAGATACTTTTCCCTCCATTCTTCCGTGTATTTACGTTCAGCCAGTGTATGTATCCATAATTCCCCATCCTCACAGATGGGACACATTCGTCGGTGATCTTATTAATCCGTCATGCCCCCAGTATGAGCCACGCCAGCCCCTGTCTAGTGAGTTTGGTCCCTGTTTGCTGTATCGCTCCAGCCTCATTCAGATTTTACCCCCGATTGCACTTACAGTATCATCTCTCTGCATTGCGCAATTGTCTGCTGCCTATCCATATCCCTCAAGCGATACCTAAACGTCCTCTATGCGTTATTTCTATTCTACTGACCTACGCCCAAATGGAGCACCGTTTTTAATTTAGATGCCTATATCATCTTCCCTCTCATTCCTAGCGGTTCATTGTTAGCGCTATACCCTAATTAAAGCTTGCTTTCCATGAATAATTCGGAACCAGTGCTAACATCGTATTTGGCTAAGGCATAGGCCAATATAAAAGGTTTGCTTCCAAAAATATTTGGACTATCTTTAAATAATTTCCGAAACAGCCTAACTAGTGCTAATCGCTTGAATCTGTCACGTTCAGAGATCTGTGTAAGTTATCAGATTTACCTCCTGCAACAGCCACCGCATACTGCGACGAGAGATTTGGAGTGCTAATGAGAGACGCCTCATTGATCTGTGTGAACGCTGATTTACTGCAGTAGTCACCCACTCACGATTTTCTGGCGCTGTTACAGCACAACCATGTCCAAAACAGAACAACAAATCTCCTCTTGGTCACTAGTCCCAATACGAGCTGCATTCAGTGAAAGAAGATTATGTAATCGTGGCTGATATTAAAAGTTCCGTTATTGACGCAATTGCACTGTCCACCGCTCATTTCAATCTTAGGTGAAGAGCTACATGAAAAAATTCATAATCAAATGGTTTGCATGGTAACAATAACAGCGGATCTTATTCGTATCTCATACCAAATTGAAACTATCAATTACAGAGTAATTGAGATAATTAATATTTGTAATTTTAAATCAACAATTCTTTGATTTCTTACACGTATGTTGTACTTCTGTACATACATAACTTCAATGACAAAATTCATGTATGTAGAATTAAGATTGTATAGTGTTTAAAACTGAGCCTAATATCTATAATGTGTGATTCCAGTAATATTTAAGAAATAATATACAATGTATGATTAAGTCAGACGATCTGGTATGCAGCAAGCGAGGAATGTCCGCCTTTCTGGCGCAGAAGCCAGTCACTTTCCACTTGCGTACGCGACAGATGTGCATTCGCAGGTCATTGACATAACGTGTAAAATTTATTTAATTGAGCTGATTGACGAATGACATAAGGTGTGCTCTACCAAAATTTGTCCAGCAAATAGAAATGGAGTTCAACAATGTCAGCATTGACCTATAAGAATTGTTAACATAAAACTGGCGGGAATATCTCGCATGGTTTTTAGGGGAGAGCGTGAATTTTTCTTCAGTATATAAAAAATAGACTTTGCTTCAAAAGGGGGCAGTCTCAGAATTATCCGCGCCAAGATAGTGATGCTGTGTCGCCCAGCCAGTTAAAGGAAGAACGTTCTAAGTCCGAGGTGCTAGCTCCGGCATTGACGGGGTTCTACAATCAATCAGCACGAGAACTACATATATTGCACAATTATGCTGTATCGTATATTATTTCGGCAGTGCTTCTTTATATTGAGCAGCATTTAGTGAAAGCAACCAAATTTACGTATTTGCGAAGCTATACCTTGCCAGTGATCCGGCGTGAGACGAGAGTTCATCTGACTAGTTAAGTTTGAGAGAATAAACCAACTTCAGCAAATAAATAACAAGGTGTTATTTATCGCCGCCTTCCACGTCAGAATCCCAATCACTAGTTCTGGCATCCAAAAGTCAGCGGAAAGCCCTCAAGAGAATCGCATGGAAAAAGGAGTTGGCAGAAAACCAATGGGTCAACTGGTTTCTAGGATTTACCCGAGATTAGTGTTAGTGTTATTGTGTATATATGAATTAATTGCGAATTCTAATCAGAGCAGATTTGCCACCGTTACAATATTTTACCCACCTACTTAATAGCACACTATCCTCTGTCAATTTACATTTAAAAGTTATGGAGAACAACGCACAGGTTACAGTGTGTTTAGCAAATATATATATATATATATATATATATATATAATAATAATAATAATAATAATAATAATACATGCAACATTTACATTGTTACAAGCGGCCACGCAAACAGTAATTCCGATTTCCACATTCGCTCGGGACAGAGTTTGCAGCCAGTTGCTCCGAGAATTTCGTCTTGCTATATGGGCAAGTGGAATATATTATAAACACAAGGATCAGCGTTTGGTTATTCCTGACACGATAACTCGAGAAGTACACGGTGCAGAAACGTGACCTTTGGACAGGCTGCTGCAGAATTTCTTGCCCAAATATTGCCGCCTTAACGTCTAAATTGCTATAGATCTGGAAACAACGTGTACACCAAAAAGAAATGACTTGTTCATACATTATATATATATTAATGTTTTTATTCTAAGCATGTCATAATATATTAAATACAAGATGAAAATGAACAGCCAGACTTGAAATTTTCGGATCTGGCCGGTATTCAAACCATGGATCTGCTTTATGGGCTTACGCTCTACCATCTGAGCTACCGTGTCCAAACACGGAACCACGAATCTCTCTTTCTTTTGATTCTATATATCCGGATATCTCCCCCCTCTACTATATCTCTACTATGAAACATTTATTTATTCCTTAACAGACGACTCATAACAATGACCGTTTCGGGTTTCTATTTCAGTTCTGTGTATAAATTAACCCCTATATCGTTTTTGATTAAAATACATAGGAGCTGATCCGAGTATAGAATTTTCTTATTATCTAACCAACTTTATTGAATACGAGAAGCGGCAGAGCAGTGACTTCTTTAAAACTCGCTATTACCATAAAAAACAGATATCCAGAAATGTTTTATTAGTAAGCTGCAACATATTCCAATGGCCAAATCTTCCGAAAGTTAGTATTAGCTTCGTTTTGCTTCAGAGTCATAACCAAAAGCTATTCTAGAGGCTTGGGTAGAATTTTAGCTATTAATCTCCGAGAACACATCCCTTCCCTTACAGAATATTTTCCAGCTCCAAGCCCAGCCCATTACCTCGCCATTTCTCTTTCCATCCATCTTTATATGTCGAAACCGCCGTACAGCAACTTCGGCCGGAGGTTAATCCATTAAGCACTTTGTCATTTAATGTGTTCTCAAGTGTGTTAAGCCAATGGAGAGTTTATATTAGTTGGCCCCGAATGCTTCCACCTACTGTGCGAAATGCCTTTAGTCTCCATAGCAACCCACAATGCTTTAATGCGTCTCTAGCGAAAGTGTAAAGGTACACTCTCTAGAACACAATAAACTGCCATTAGGGTAATTAGTGCTCTGTCATAAAGAGGTAGCAGGTTTGTGACGCCCATTTACCGATCTGATAAGCTTGCTGCAAAACCACGGACACCTGTTCAGACAGAGACCACGGTCAGTGTTGCTTACATTTGAGAAGTAGCCCCTCTATATCACTCCAATGTCGGCAATCAATGAATGTATCCCCCAACAATCGAAACTACCACTGCAACAAAAGAAGGTTATACTTTGCTTTTGATGATTTATGCATAAAGTCAGCCTACTTTAGGAGCAAAATATATACTAAGTCTGTTCTTTACTCATTTTCATAATTTTACTCAACGTAATCGCCGATAAATATGATACGTTTGTCCCAACGTTTCTGTCAGTCTTTAAAGACATGCTGGAAACCATTTCTTGACAGGTCTTTCAGAATCGTCTTCATAGCCTTCATCACTGCTTCTGATGATGGAAAATGTCTCCCAGGGCATATTTCTTCAAATTGAAAAATAGGATTAAGTCGCATTGGGCTAAATCTGTATTAATAAGCAGTTAATGTAATTTTAGTAAACTAAAATCTTACCAGAATAAAATTATTTAACTGTGACATATTTAAGAAACTTTTATGTTGAAAGTTAATGATTACACTCACAGTATATACAACCAAACCGGATGAAAAATTGAAACAAATTACTTCATTCTTTTAAAAATTTAACACTTAAATTTTGTGCTACAACACATAAAAATATTTTGTAAAATACAGCATGCAATTTTTAATAGTTTGCTCCTTTAAAAGCGCATATCTTGCAAACACAATGGTTTGTAAAACACACTCATTAATTTACAAAATTAGACAACAGAGAACAAGAATACTATTCGTTTTTAAGAAAAGAGGAAAATGTAGCAAACAGGAGAAAAGGGAAGAAGATGGACGGGCTATTAGCGTAGTAAGCGAATGTCTTCTTTTATGATTTCTAATAGATGAGAGAGTAGGTTGGGGAAAAAAATAGTGTTTTAGGGAAAGGAAAAAGTGCCTTTTGTGTAATCAAAGGGTGTTTTGTGTAAGACACCAGACAACTAGAAAAATGCAGTAGTGGAAGTAAAAAGCTTATACTATGGGGACTAAAAGAAGAATGTGAAATAAAAGATTTTGTGCATAGGAACATTTGTAGAAGAGTAAATAAGGCTGTCATCACCTACTATGAGAGAAATTGTAAAAAGAGAATGGGTCGGGTATCTAGGAAAGATTTTTTCGTGGAAAGAGCATTGAAATATTAGTACAGAATCTTCATAGATTTAGAAAGTGTAAATGTGACGGGGGACATTCAACGTCTGAAATTCAAATTATGGGTCACATTGATCTTATTTTTTTTTCTTTGGGAAAATGAATACTATAGAGCACCCTGTGCAACGTGGTGTCGCCCTCTCCAACTAATTTCCAAATTAAATTTTAAATAATATTTAAAGACTTTTTATATGCATTTGAATAAAGAGTTTTAATTTTCGTTTTAAAAGCACCTTCCTCAAGCTTAGGAAATTTCTTATAGCAGCATTTTATTCTGCAAAACAGATCGCTTCCTCAGGACCCGCTTTAATGAGTGCCATAAACTACCTATCATGGTAGAGTTGCACCAAGACGAAATTGGGACACCCAATTTACCTTCAAAATAACTTTAATCCCAACAAAGCTGTGCCGCAAACAATGAACAAACGATTTATAACAGTCTTACAATAGGAAGGTTCCAAGTTCCTTGCTTTCAGGCGAAAATTCGTTATTACTTCTGAGCTTATGAAATGCGTATTTTTTTTATTAGTGTTTGTACTACTGAGACACCACAGGCGATGAACACTGGTGATACATGACATGAAAAAATAAAATGGGAAAGGATATTTTTTAAACGAAGAAAGCGTTTCAGGGCCTACGTTTGGGATACCTTCCCGACATTTGCCCTTTATGAGGACTGAGGAAAACCTGGAAAATAGTCAGGCCCTGGTGGGATTCGACCCCAAACCTCCCGTTTAAGAGTCTGCACTTTAACGAATTTGGCCACCTGTGGTGGTGCCTTATGTTGTGATAAATTGTTCATTCAACATGTTTTAAATGATTCTTTCATTACTTTTG
The DNA here is from genome assembly GCA_030762175.1 of Metallyticus violacea. Lineage (NCBI taxonomy): Eukaryota > Metazoa > Arthropoda > Insecta > Mantodea > Metallyticidae > Metallyticus > Metallyticus violacea. The sequence goes on from CM060845.1 coordinate 20,695,909, forward strand.
AATTTTAAATTCTTCATTTATTAATCGGTTATATTTTAAGCATACCTCTTAAAATGGCAAAGAAATTATAGCTGTAACAGTGAATGGGGGGACCAGTATTGTTTTGTTGGAAACAAAGGAAAACTCGTGTGTTCATTGTGTAATCTAGCGTCAAAGAAATATTGTAGAACAACATTTTTTGAGTGAGAAGTATAATTTTGTTTTATTATTATTATTATTATTATTATTATTATTATTATTATTATTAGTCGTGGTATCGGTAGCAGCAGTGTCGAAGTACTGCAATCGTAACCTGGCGCCGCGTACTCCTAGTTATCATGTGAATGTGCCCGAGTGCAAACACATGTTTGACAGCCCAGCTATAGATGTGTCTTCTTTTAGATTCCAAAGTGATTTTGTGAAGTTCGAACAAGATATGGGTTAGAAACATTTTTCTCCCGATGCAGAGGGGTGTGGTCACCTTAGAAAATGTCATTTTGTAAGCCAAGCACATTGACTAAAACATACCTTTCCAGGAACTCAACATTTGCGGCTGAGAAGACTAACTCGAAACACTACCAGAAGGTTTAGCCTTCTATTCATCACTAACAGGACGTGTTCAACCTGAAAACGCAGCATGACGCGAATCTTTTTTCTGCATTAGCCGACGATAGCTTTTTGCGCTTCTGTGCCAAGTCCTATGGAACCAACGTGAACACGCATTTTTCACATTCAACTAGGCGTGTGTAGAGATGCGTGACTGAGGTCTGTCCGACGTTATAGTTCGTCTAATAAATTCAGACCCAATCTCAATGTTTCTAGCAGACCGCGATGTGGATGGAGGTCCAATACTCGCATTCTTGTGTGCAGATTCTCTCAGTAGTAAACGGTCTTCTGTGCAGGAACTTCTTGACCACATACTACAATTAAACGTCTATGAATTTCTGCATAGCCTTCCTTCTCCAACAGTGATGCACTCCCATATTTGTCCGTAATAGTCGCCTTCCATCTTTTCCACGTCTTTCTCTATTCAACATCAATAAACACTGTATTTTTAGTTACACACTGATTGTAGCCACCATCTAGCGTCTGCATTGCATACTAGAGAGTGAGCAATGCTTAATGCAATCCCGGATCGGCTGGTAGCGCTATGTCGGTGGAGGTGGAGAGGCGGGGAATATATTTCCCCTTCGCTGCGCGAGGGTTCAGTGTGTGTTGAAATCTTGCACATCGCTGACACAGCAGCCAGCCTCGTTCTACAGTATACGTGAAACATGCTATTATCAATAATTTCCAAACTCCCCTTGTATATAAAAGTTTGTTTCTTTTGTAAAAATATATTTCTTATTATGTCTTAAGGTAACCAGGAAGTGTAAATTTAGCAAATAATGCAGCAGTATATATTTTACACTGTATCTCCGAAAATTTTAAAGTTGTCGACATGAAATTTTTAAGAGATATTAAGAAAACTGAATTAAAGATGATTTTTAAATTATAATTCTCTAATGCACATTTGAAATATTTAAAAAAAATTAAACCAAAATAAAAAATTGTTAGAAAAAAGTGAAAACACTGTGACGTAAACATGCATTTTTATTATAAAAAATTGCTGGAATTTGATTTTTTTTTTGCTGACAACATGCTATCCTGGGAACTTAAATAACATATTTATGCTTTTTGCTTGAAAATAAATTAATTTTCAATATTTTTTTTTAAAAAAAGTAAAATATGATTCATTTCTTATTGGTATTGATTTTTATCAACTAATAGAGATGTTTAAATACTTCTAGTTATCATACTTCACATTTACATACATTAGGTGTGTGCAAATTTTCAACAAGATTGGTCCAGTCAATCCTGAGAAAATTTCACATTTATGTCAACATTTTCAGTTATTTGAAAATAAGATTTATTTTCGTTTAAAAATTTTTATTTGCAGTAGAGGATCACAATTTACAGAAAATATTTACTTAAGTATTTTAATATCTCATAAAAATTTCATATTTACTGCTTAATAAATTTCTGAGATACAATGTAAAATGTGTACTGCTGCATTATTTTCTAGAACTGTTACCTTAAAATATCCCAATCTTTTATATTTTACTCCGAAAGTATGTACACTATATATATATTCAAAATTTTCATTATAAAACATGATAAAATGCTGTCCAAATATACTTGACAGAAATAAAAATTTGATTATGTCATTTGTCTGTCAGAAAGATAAAATTACGAATGAAACTGGGATGTTGTGCAATTCAGGGCTTCAATTGCAGTTCTAAAGGACAGTCTCTCATCTACAATTTAACTGTTAAACAAATATTTGCGATAAAACAAAAGCCAATCGCTTCAGCCATCCCCCCAGTAACTACTATCGTTGTAGTTCGTAACTTTTTTTCTAAACCACAAATACAAAAATAGTTCTGGAGTGTAAACATTTGCTTTCATTACTAACTACTTATTTACATTCAACAATAAAAAGTTAATGCATGTGCGCAAAAAAACCTCGCGGCGCAGCAGCGCTGTTTAACCGGAAATACGTGGCAGGAAACGCTTTCTGATTGAGACTAACCACGCAATTCTGTTCGCTTGTTCCTCATTGAACCCGTTTCCGGCGCAGCTTTGTTACATAACATGAATATTCATGCCGCATGCTGTTTTATCCACTTTCTTGATATTCGTGCCTCGAGATATCCGGTAGAAAATTTAATTCCAGACTGGACTTGTAAATTATCGGACACGGTAAACCGACAACCAAAGTAAATTGCTTTCACACGAGACTTATGGTCTCCCCGAACCCTTCGGGACTTGGTGGACGGGGTTTTATGTGCCAAACGCATGTTGCTCTTATTAAAATGGATATTGCTGTTAGAGATAGAGCATAATACATCAGGGGTATAGACGCCTACAGAGGTTTGAACTTGCTACCTGTGTCCCATCATTGAAATAAATTGATAAATAATGAACCGCGCAGGGTGGCTCAGGCGGTACAAACAGCATTCAAAAAGTGTTGCAACCAGCCTTTCCATTGTTAGACAATAATGTCTACAACAATATAACTAACGTAGCTGGCAACAATGGATACTAAGCTATCAAAATATGCACAAGTATAAGTTTAAAGTTGCATAGTCACTGTCGTACAGCCTGTTGAGTTCAGTCCTTGTCAACAGGAGGTGAAAAATCATGAATATTTCTAAATTAAACTTTAGATTTCACATTTTCACACGCTTTAAGCTAGGTGAAGAGAGGACTTGATAGCTGCTTATGGTGATCAACTGTGTTCTAATTACATTGCAATATCGATTCAATCATTTGAAGAAGGACGAGAGACTTTGAAATACAACCCTCGCTCTAACTGGACTGGGGAAGCTGTGAACAAGAGAACAACAAGGAAGCTGTCTATAAACCGCCATCTCACTTCTTTACGTGAATTTATTGTCGCATAGGAATGATACATGAAGATTCTGTGTGCTAAAGCATACAGACCCTTTAGCATTATAACTGCACTAATGCACCGTAACGCCCAAACACGTAGTCTCATAACTTTCAATTTCTGCACTGCACAAAGACTTCGCGTCAGCGCAGATCCGGGTTAAGCCGGCCAAGCGTCGAAACGAAGGTTCTGTATAATTTAATGAAGTGTGGAAGTTTTTCTTGATGGGCCATTAAATTAATATTTACACAATTTTTTGTCAGATAGAGCAATTATTCTTAATTTCTGTTTTTACTGATTTTCATGGAGAACTTAGTCAAATAAAAATTAACTTACTTACGTTGTTATTGAATGTATTAAATACCAGGTATATACATTTATAAAATGGGTGCTGTAAGAAACATGTCCAGCATTACTTTTTTCGGGTTTATGTTTTTTTTAATTGATTTTCACAAGTTATTAATTAAAACAAGAAAATTCGTAGAGTTAATATCTACTAATTCTCTACATTAACTTTTCCAGACAACGCTAATTATTTAAGTTCTGCGGTACCAGCTTTTTATGGATTGGCCTGTATGAGCTTTAAAAAAAAAAAGTAATTTGAAATAACAATCTACCAATCATCCTTACAGAACCAGCATTTAGTTTATAATTGTAGCACTCCTAAGGGAAAATCAGGACATTGACGATGTAACACTGGCTATTGCCTATTCGCCTTTACATTTCCATCCTTCTCTGTTCAAAACTACCTACCATTCCCCGTTTGCTAAGCTCTAAATTTTGTATTTCTGCAAGCTCTTTCAATGTAATGCGCCTGCAAGCGGCTGCAGGGAATTAAATTAACAGTCCCCAAATGTATACGGCAAACAGAGCAAACCAGCACCATAAATTACATTTGGAAACCGCACATATATAGCAGTTTTACTATTGACCTTCTCAGAAAAGTACTTTATTTTCCATGCAATGGCACACTGTTCATTAGTTTAAGTGCGCATTTCTCTTTTCTCTTACTAAAATCTCTTAGGGACATATTTTAAATTAGGAATGTTACTAACAATATCTGCTCTCTCTCTCCATGTGGAATAAAATTGCCTGTTGCAACGAAATTAATAATTTAAAAGTTTCTCCAATATGCACTCCCTATGTTTTGTATTCGTTACCAGCTGATATATTTTTCATCAGAGTTTGACCTGGAAACAGCAACATCGACTTCGTGTTCTACTGAAATATACACTGTGAATTGAACTGAATGCGATATAGGGAGTGTGCTGTGTTCAAATTTAAATGAGGGCTTACGTTGTTTCAGGAGGACGTTTGCTAGGCGTAACCGAAGTCAGTAATCTGTCTATTCCTTTGTGTTGTCTTTTATTTCAAAGACTTGAGCTAGAGTTTCATTATTTTATTACTGACATTAAAAAAATGAAGAACTATTTGGTTTAAAGAAAGAAATAATGTACCTTTTTGAGTAAAAATCAAGGTGCGTTGCTTTTATTGTTTGATTGGTTGGTTTTATTTACGGACACTCTTTTAACATCTCACATCATCAGCGCCCCATTCAACATTCAATTCAGGGCGTGAAACGGACGATAAATTTTCCTCAGATGTCTCCTTTTCAGGCTTGAGGTTCTTTATCATGCCGTAAATGTACGACACGGGACCCATGGCTTTCTTCCCTTTCCAAAGAAGCCATACTTAGGATTTTTACCCCCGAAAAAATTAATTGATCCTGGCCGGGTTAGAGCCCTGCGGTTTTGGGTTTAGGAGGCAAGTATCGTACCCCTAGGTCACCAGGACAGCAAGGCATGTTTCAAAATGATTAAATCCAAATAACAAATCCGAAATCAAATATATTTTAACTTAAGTACATCAAATTAAACAGGGTTAGTTTAAGGTATAGCACCATTTAAATAATGTTTAAGCATATGGTGCAGAGATATAAAACTCTGTGTTGGGGATAGCCTTATACTGAAAACTCAAAAATGATATTATCTTCCTTTTTCCTATTCTTAACCGGAAGTAACATTAATTCTTTTATTTTAAATGGAACCCTAATATATATTTTTTTCCTTTTAAAATAATAATTATTAAGAGCTTTTCAAAAATACCCACACTAAATACTTCTGTACAATTATGGTTATTAAATCAAGAAAACAAAAAGTTCATTGGTCATTCAGTAGACTCCCTAACTCACTTGGAATAGCTCACCACGTGAGTCACAAACGAGTTTTTCCCTCTAGCGGGTGGCCCTAGCCCTTTATGGGACATATTGGGCTTTTTCATTTCATATTCTTTAATTTAGCACTCAGAACTTATAACGCAATAAAAAATAAGCATTAAAAGTTTCACTGAAGCATCTGTAATACTTTCTGATAAACAGGTACATAAAAATGAATTATTTTGCATTAGTAATACAGGAGCCTCTGATCTCACCTGAAGAAATTAGGTGCGATAGACTGAATGTTTCTATTTAAATAGAATGTCTTCTATGAAGCCATGAAAAACGTTCATTTGTTAGAACTTCTGGAAGTTGCTATAGTAACGACGACTGTACTTCGTCACCTGGAGTTCGTTCAGCTGTTATTCTTTCTTCAATGTAAGCACTACATACTTCATAATGGACGGAATAATGCCGTGAGAGTCAGCGTGGTGAACAAACAAAGTACTGTCGGTTAGAGTTCTCCAGCCAATCCTCTGTGGCGAAGCGGAACGAGCCACGTGATACATCGCTGCTAACGTTACGTTGAACACGGTACTACCACGTGACAGATGAAAGTCGTTGCAATAATTTGCTGTAGCAAAGAAAAGCTGCGGGCTCTTGGCACATATCTCAGAGTGAGGTAAGTGCAACAGAGAGGGAACCAACAATGGGCTTCTCAACCCTCTTTCCATTAGGGTGCTTTCATTATTTTCATCCATTTCCCCAGCTCCTTCCTACCTTTCTCACAACAGTTTCTCTAGCGACGCACATGGTACTCCTGCAAATAGCTTATCATAACTGTCAAAATTGTGACATTGTTGAAATGTATAGCACCCAAACTTGTGCGCTCTAGCACCAGCATATCCAGGCTTCATGCCCCGCTTGGAACAAGTCATAAATAAAAGCAGTGTAAACGGTTTATTATCAAAGCCCGGAAGGTAGGCAAAATGTCTTTTCTATATTTAAGAGTCGGGTAGAAATTAACATGTTTCTGTACATTTGGGGTCGATATTCAGTTTTTATTTTGCCTTTTTTGCCTGTTTTGGTTTCTGTTGCCTATTTCAAGGTTTAAAACAACTTTTTTGGCCTATTTTTAAGATCGTTATGTCTTTTAATACGATTATTTACACATTTTAAAAAGCAAAAAAGGAATTTAAATATATTGACGGGAAAAAAGTTATAAAAATTAAATGGCATGTTCACCTCACAAAAATATCTATTCAGAATTTAGTTATACATTCATTTCTTTTCAAACAGTCAAAAACATTCTCCTCAATCCATTCGCTTAAGCTCTTGAACAGCAAAATCATCATTATTGAAAGTAACGAACGGTAACCATTTGGGAATAAAATGGTCTTAAATTGTCCATTAGATTCTCATTACCCCAAAAGCGGGGGTTTTGTTAGTTAACGAAACCATTTATCCAAAAAGGGGCCTCGTCGCAGAGTCAACTTCTATGTTGCACAGCCCAGTTAGAGGATACACGGGGCAATCTATGGACATTTGGATTCAGTTGTTGAGATAAAACAGTTTTGTAACGGTGTAACTTCAAGTCCTGGTGTAAAATCTGACAAGTTGTAGTCCACGACAGGCCAATTCTAGTGCTTGCTGAGAAAATTTATTTGCATGGATTCTCGGTACACTCTGACGACAGCGACTTTGCTACTGGTTCAGTGCAAAACCAGGCAACTTTCGAATAAAGTCCTGTAATGAGGTAATTCGTATTTGTGATAACATTTACATATAAAAAGTCTTTACGAACAAATGTAGACTGGTATTGCTCGGAAGTTCAAGGACAGTTAAGTTGGCATGAAGATAGTGAAGGGAGCTATTGCCTCTTTTCAGAACTGCAATTCACCATCTTATGAACAAAGTGATACCACTGGTTCCATGGAAAATAACAAACACGAGCGAAGCCGAACAGTTTTAACAAAAGACAAATTAGATGAAACTGTTGCACATTCTGAATGTTTGTCATCAAAACGATCACCGAAATTAGAACAAGTTGGAGTTATAGTGTCTTCTACACATACAACAACAAAAATGTTAAAACTCGACCTTACAAGTGTACACGCGTCCATTGTCTACGACAAGATGATCCCGTAGCAGGTGTGCTTTATTGTGAGTGGTTTCTTTCATCAGTGACTGAAGGGTTAATAAACCTACAGCTTTTGTTTTTAGATGAGGCGTGGTTCAACCAAAACGGTCGTCGGGTAAAGACGCGGCTATCTGTGGTATATCTCAAGGGAATCTTGCTGAAACAGCAAGAGTTGCACTACTGCATGTGTGTGGCTGCTTATAACGGTGTAAATATTCTATGTATTGTTTTAAAAAATAATGTAACCTGTGCATTGTCCTCTGTAACTGATAAATATAAATTGATAGAGCATTGTTAGGTGGATAAAATAATGTAACGGTAGGAAATCTGCTGTTATTCGAATCGCAATTAATTCACACATACACACACACAAACACACACACGCACACTAACCCTGACGCTAACCTCGGGTAAATCCTAGAAACCGGTGGACCTAATGGTTTGCTGCGGCTCGCTACGGCCTGACGGCCTACTCTCGCCTCCTTTTCGTAAATATAAATTGATAGGGGCGAGTAAATCACTGTAATGGAGGAAAATCTCCTTTGATTGCAGCAGAAACATCAATTTATATGCATTGTGTGTGGTTCTAAGTTACCGAGTAAATCACTTCAATGGTGGCAAATCTCCGACAGAAAAAAAATGCATGAAGACGTGAGGATTATAAACCACTTTCTTCACAATTATAGCATAACGCTCAAACCGGCTGAGCTATCATGGCAATATACTTGGATGCCTTATTATTTAGGCATATTTGTGCGTCCCTACCTTCGGCTCTTTCCGCTGCCGCTCGGGACTACAGTCAGCACCTAACAGCAACAGTTGCACTAGCAGCATTAACAGCAAGAGTTGTACTAGTGATTTCCGACCTGAGTGTACGGATAGTTGAAAAGTTTCTATGGTCATAACTTGGGGGGTTTATCTTCCAGTACACTTCCAAGGTTAAAACCTGAACTAGCATTAACGGAAGGGTACCGAATCTGCATACAGTATACAGTATTCAGTATACTTATCGTGGTACTGTATTCCAGTACCACGATAAATAGTAATATTGTTTTTTTTTTATCTTTACAATGCAGTCCGTTGCCTCATGAACTTGTGAGGCATTTCCCCTTATATTGGCATTATTGTAGCAGACTTCTGAGGCCGGGACGCCCATAGGGCGCCGCTACGTTGTCCCAATTGGAAATAATGATGGTGATATGATATGATGCACCAGCGGGGTCCTTAAAATTTTAGATGAACAACAGTAATTAATGAAGGTACAAACAAAGTCCTTGAGGTACCTCGCATTCTCCTTCCTAGGGTAAGGAAAAACTCCGAAAAAATTAGCAAAAGCAGTTTGGTTTCACCGAGAATCGAATCCATGACCTCAATATTAGTATCGCAACACTACCACCAGACCACGGAGGTGGTCTGCAATATTTAAAATAAGTATTTATATCATTGGGAATAAAATATTTAAATATAACAATAGTAACGCTGGGTGCCTTTGGGAGATTTAGCACGAAACTTAAATTTATCTTGGAAACATTTTCTTTATTGCTTGTGCCGGGGTGGTTGAGCCCAAATGTCGATTTCGCAGATTGAACACACACAGAATGAATAGTTTTATGCCCGTCTCTCATACAAAGCACGTCACTGCAATGGATGGGAGGCCTTAGTCGGCAGATTTAAAAAGAAACACTTCAGTTTTATAGATGTTGGCGGCAGTTTGCCTGAAACCCAGTAAACTGAATTCGTCACGTACACTTGCTACGGATTGGAAGAAATTATTGAGAACATGATAATGTTTACGACCCCTCAGAGAGTAAAATGCGGGAGCATTGCGAGTTTATCATGAATTAAAATGCCTTGCAATGTTTGAGGAAACCAATGAAATATTTTATTGCAGAATAGACTTTTAGAATAGTTAAAGAATCCGATTACAGAATTTCTCGTTAACATTAATAGTGACGAATCGTGGTTTTTGGTAGATAGATCGTCTAAATAAGGGGTAGACATAGCCGAGCCGATATAGAGGTTAGAGCTCGCATCGCTTTATTTCTAAGAGACGTATATAATTCAGAATGGTTATAATACAATACGATCAGTGATGCTTTTTCCTATGAGCGAGCGGAGTGGAAGGGATAGCAAGCCTGCTTACTTAATTGTTGAATTTGCTGACTGTCGCAGTCATAGCACAGGTGTTCCTGGGCGTTCGTTTCTTAATTCGACAGTATATACGTGTGTTCACAACGACATAGCGTGTCTTTATGTATACTATTCACATGTATTTACTCACGGGTAAAGAACCATAGGTCCATATTATTTTTGAGCATACGTTTGATTCTATTATTTATATAAATACCATATTAACCCATTTTTCCAAAGAATTAACCAACAGGAAGGGTGATCATGCATTTTTTCAACAGGACTGTGCCACTGCTCAAACTGCGAATAATTCCATGAGAGCAATTGATAGTGTGTTTCTACAAGTCAAAGTTATTGCTAGTGATTTGTGGCCCCCTTGGTCCCCGATTTAACAGCCCACGATTATTATCTCTGGGGTAAAATAAAAAATATCGTATACAAGACTAACCCACTCAACATATAAGAACTTAAACATAATATTCGTCTGGGAAATTGCCCGGGTTTCTCAAAATGAACTAAAGCGAGTGGTGAATAATTTCTTAAAGATATGCCAAAAAAGTGTGGAGAATAAGCGGGCAGTTTCAACATTTGGTAAGTAATGAGTATCTTAAATTGGTTTATGTATTGTTTACAATAATATTATATAATTGGTTTGTTTTATTGTTTTAAACTCCTGTTAACCACCGAGACCCGGATGGCGGCGGACTAGCCCATAGGCAATACATTCCGGGGGAAAGCAAAAGGAGATTTGCCACAATTACAAATTATTTACTCGCTAAAACTCTGGGTCCACCGGTTTCTAGGGTTTGCCCGAGGTTAGCCTTATGTTAGTGTGTGTGTGTGTGTATATGAATTAGTTGCGAATTAGTCTTATTTACTTCTCAAAAGAAAGCGCTCCTTTCTCTCTTTCGATTAAGTTCGGCTCTCTCCGCTGTCGCTCGGGACTGGCCAGCCGCTAGGAAAGAGATTCCTTATTACCTCCAGCAGCAACAAGGACATTCTTTTCAGCAGCGCAGCACCAGCATTTGATCCAGCTTGTAACGTCAAGTTAAATATAGCGACTCTGAAGTAAACACTTCAGACGCAGTGATACCTTCTCTTGAGAGATCTCGTCCACGCATTGAAGATGTCCGCCGTAGTTGCGGACGAAATGTCTGGAATTGTTATTTCCAGCAGACCACGGTATAACAGCCCGGTAGTGATGATTTAAATATATTTAACATACTGTAGTGGGACATTTAATGCATATATTAACATATTTAATTTTGAAAGAAAATGTTTTCGTCACCCTTTTACGACCACATTCAGCAAAATTAGTATATTTTAGCACGAAACAAAAATTTATCGCTTTGACTTTCATAGCATTAGTAACGACTTGAGTCGAGGTAATTTTGTTCTCACAAAATGGATCATCGAAGCCTATTCGATGCAATAAAGTGTCAAACGGCTGGATTTTATGAGTGGAAAGAGTGGAAAGCAAATGAAGTAGAAGAGGAAAGCAAGGCGCTAGAACGAGCAAAGTCTTTCCCAACCAAGACATAATTTTGGTTCACTTTGATAAACAGGAAAACTTTGCATTAAGGTTATAATGTAAAGGTAAGCAAGTCAACAATTTCTTGTTCGTGAAACAGCAAACTCTACTTAATAGTCAAATTCTGAATCAAATGCTCTATAATGTCATCAACGAAACAAAGGTCTTCGAGAGACTTGGATGAAAGTCGGTAGATGTTATTTCCAGTGTAGTGGATTCGTGTCAGATAGTGATCTGGAGCGTCATAACACGTCAGGTTTGAATGTTCTGATAACGAATCTACGAACTCGGGTAGGGCCTCGGAACCCTCTCACGCACATTTTCAGCGATGGGATCATTTTCCAGCGGATTGTGGTCTCCTTCCTTAAATCCCTAGTCAGAATTGGCTGGTTACTGAAAAATATGAATTATGAAAGAACTGCAGGGCCTGATTACTCTTTCAAACTGAAACATCAGCGCACATGAGCAATTGACAGTTGCAACCGAACTGTATAGAATTCTGACGATGGGTGACCCAAGCATAGCCTCATTGATTCCGTGATTGATCGTGTTTCAACTTAAAGATAGCACATTTCTGTTGCCAATGTTTTCATGCAAGGCATATATTTTATATTACTTTAGATAAAGCATTACTAAAACAATCCAGTAATGCTATTCTTAACGCAACCTACAAAGAACCCTAACATGATTTTTTTGAAATATTATTAAATTTAGTACAACGCATAAGTGTCTAACGCAAGAAAAAGAGGAAACAGGAAACTTTTTAATGGTGTTTAACGTACGTTTTTACTACTGAGGCACCACAGGCGAGGGACACTGATGATACAAGAAATAAAATGATATATTGGGAAAGGATTTATTTTAATTCTAGCGTAAATTTAGGGTACCTCTCTGGCATTTGCCATTTATGAGCACTGAGAAAAAACGGAAAAAAACTCATTCAGAAAGGATGGTCCTGGCGAGAATCGAACCCCATAACTCCCACTCACGAATCCGCGCCTTATCGACCTTGACCACCCATAGCGGGAAGCAGGAAGTTTGTATTAAGGGCCAGGTATAGATAGAACATTTTCTTGAAAATCAGATTCCAGACGCTCGAAATCTTGAATACACTGTATTACTCTATGGGTGTTAAATATGGTCACTAACAGAAAAAACAAAAGAAAAAATTCAAATATACCAAATAAAAATATAACTCAATATTTGGGAATAATAAAAACTTACAGGATTAATTAGTCAGCTCTCTCAGACAACAGACATCGCACATCTAGCTGCCAGAGTCAAATGGCAATGGGATGGCCACATCGCAAAAATGCAGGACAAGGTAGGTTAAATGCCCTTCGTTTTTGCCATTAATTTTTTATAACAAAGACTGTATCTATACATTATCTGTATTTCCTATATCCTCATTATTCTTCATATAGGACATTTTCTGCTTTTTTATTTTAGTTTGTATTTTATTACCGCTGTATACGTTTTGTAAACTAAACTTAATAGAGATAAAGCTCTAAAAATATAGCAGTCTGGTCTATTTCTTTTTTAACGTGTGTTAATTAATATATTACCATCTTGCATTTTTCTGCTATTTTACCACTACTCCAGACATTGTTTATCAGCTGTATAAATCTCCTTTCCCGTTTTAAACTGGAAAGTTTCATAAATTCAGTATTTGTAATGTTTACGTCCGGAGTCATTTTTTCTTCTTTTTTCCAATTTTCTCTATATTTGTCATATTAACTGCATTATATACTGCTATTATATCTGTAGTTATTTCGTATTTTTTCCTCTTCTGTATATATTTTTTTCACTTTTTCCCATTCTTCTATAGTTATTAAAGCAATTTTATCTTAATCGATCACATCTTCTCTCAATGTAGAAATATAGTAGCCCCTTTGAGGACAAAAATTCTTCCCTCTTCATTACATACGCAACAACTATTAGAAGAAATTAAATGAAAAATCACTCTAGCGGTCTAAATGTTTGCTTTTTATCAACGAAACTCGGTAGATTTCTTTAAAATAAATATAAATAATTTACGAAAATCAGGGCAATCAAATCATTACGAGTGGGGGTATATCTGGAGAACAAGTGGGGATTAAAACGAAATATTAAAATCGTTCTAGCCGGCGTAATTTAAAAAGTTAAAAGGAAACTCAATGTACAACATTGAAATAAGGTAGGGAAATATTTTTCGAAGATCAGTGAAATCTGACGATTAGGAGGTAGTTTGCCTTAAACCCGAAATTGAAAATTCTCTTTAGTGGCGTTAACATCTTTTTCGCAACAAAACTCCGTATATATCATTTAAATAAAATAAAGAATATAGTCTGTGAAAATCAGGGAAATTGAACTTTAAGAGGTGCTATTAGGTGAAAATAATTTTTGTGGATTTTGCAAAGAAGTGAGACATAGAATAGAAGATATAGAGAGGCAAGAGGTGTGGGTTGGTTTAGAGAATAAAGTTCTTTAATATATATGAAGTATTTAAAAGAAATATATTAATTTGTCCTTTTATTTTAAAACAATATAGAGAAAATTAAACATAAGAACGCTTTTTAAATTTCGATTTTCAAGTCCACCCCCCACTCTTAAAATTTCAATTTCCCTGATTTTCACAGACTATATTCTTTATTTTATTTAAATGATATATACGGAGTTTTGTTGCGAAAAAGATGTTAACGCCACTAAAGAGAATTTTCAATTTCGGGTTTAAGGCAAACTACCTCCTAATCGTCAGATTTCACTGATCTTCGAAAAATATTTCCCTACCTTATTTCAATGTTGTACATTGAGTTTCTTTTAAACTTTTTAAATTACGCCGGCTAGAACGATTTTAATATTTCGTTTTAACCCCCACTTGTTTTCCAGATATACCCCCACTCGTAATGATTTGATTGCCCTGATTTGCGTAAACTATTTATATTTATTTTAAAGAAATCTACCGAGTTTCGTTGATAAAAAGCAAACATTTAGACCGCCAGAGTGATTTTTTAAGTTTTTTAAAAAAATTTCTCTTTAGGTTAACCCCAATGGCCAAATTTTTCTGGTTAATGAACCTGACAAAGTGTTTGTTACTTGATGGTTATATGCCGAACTTTGTTGAGAAATAACCAAAATGTCTACCTCTAGAGGAAGAACTCTCTCTCTCTCTCTCTCTCTCTCTCTCTCTCTCTCTTCTCTCACACACATGTATATATTTTCATTATAATTTTTTGTCTCTTTCGATGCCTATTAGTATGATCAATTGATATTCGGAAAGTTTATTCAAAACGAATTCTATTGGTACAATTGCAATAGATTCATTCCTTCGGAATTCGCTAAAAAGTGGAGTTATGCCACTTGTTCTCTGAATCCCTCATATACCATACAATAAAAGAATATAAGAGTTTATATGCTAATATTTACACGTATTCAAGGCCTACATATAGTTTTGATTAAGTCACACAGGAGGCCATGACCTAGAGCTAAACATTTTTCTCCGTTTAGTAAATCTATCAGTGCCGGCTTGTAATCTCGCACCCTAGGTTTAGCACCTATCTGGGTTAAGCGGCTTTAAACACAAAGGCGTCACTAAGAAGTCCTTTTCTTTCGTATAATTACATTAAGTTCAACATCCTTAGTCTATCTCCTGGAACAACGGTGCCGGAAATTGGTGCCACAGGAAGATTTGGTACAGGATTTGCAGAATGGGTCTACTCTGTAAGCCCTGTATAAAAAGGAAATTTCTATCGTGTAGAGCTCTCCCCATCTTCTCGACGATTCAAAAAGAGATACAAGAAAAACTCTCAACGGAAGGAACTTCTCCACCTACGCCCATAGGTCGTTCCTTTCAGGGGGAATAAACAGGAGGAAATGGAAGCGTACGACGTGAAGAGAAATATATAAACAAATCAATATTCTACCGTTACTTTTGCAACGGAAGAAATATATTTTTTTTAAAAAAAATGTATTTTTCTTTTCTTTTATTTCGCTCAACCGTAAAATAAACACATTGTCAATTTTGTTAGAAAATTTATAGTGGTACAATCGTCGCATTTATAGACATGGAAACTTGATACAAATATTTAAAGTAGGTCAAAATTTACCTTATCAAATGTATATATTATATAAATAAGGGAACATGTGCCTAAGGGTATAATTAGTACTGTTGTTAATTTTCAAAATTTACGTATTTTCTAGAAGTAAAGCAAAGAATGATTACATTAAATATATGCATTTCCATCTCTAGAATAAATGGTTTCTAGGATGTATTTTGCCTGTTCAAAAAAGAATGCTCACATTTTTTTTATTATATACCTTTACTCTTACCCATAATTGTGATGATCTTTCTCAAAGTAGTTCCTGTTGGATGCTATGCACCTGTCAGTCTTCAAAGACATGCTGGAAACCATTTTGGACAGGTCCTTCAGAATCGCCTCCTCATGAATTTGGGGAAGAGTCACAGTTGGTTTAATTTTTAAAGGATTAGGGACACACTTCATATTGGCTTCTATGGCATTTTCAGCAATAACATTTGCAGTGTGCGGCCGTGCATTATCATGGTGCAGCACCCAGCTTGTTGCACAAAGATATGGCCTTGCAGAGTTTTCAGGACATCTCTGTAGTATTGTCCAGTTCAGTGTGTGTTTGTAGGTACTACATTTGAATATCGAAAAATGAGATGACCATTACTTTGCCAACAGAAGCAACAATTTTTGCTTTTTTAATTGGTGAAATGAAGAATTCCAAGAATTCCTGTTGGATGCTATGCACCTGTCAGTCTTCAAAGACATGCTGGAAACCATTTTGGACAGGTCCTTCAGAATCGCCTCCTCATGAATTTGGGGAAGAGTCACAGATGGTTTAATTTGAACTTTTTAAAGGATTAGGGACACACTATATATTGGCTTCTATGGCATTTTCAGCAATAACATTCCCTCCCCAATTGTCCAATTTTGCTGGTTAACGAACTCGACGAATTGTATGATAATTGATGGTTAAATGTCGGGTTTCGTCGAGAAAAAACAAACATTTATACCGCTATATATATAAGGTTTTACAGGTACGGCTGCAATAGCTTCATTCCTTCGAAATTCGCTAAAAGTAAGTTTAATTGTGTGATAAAGAAAGTATTAAGTATCTTTATAACCTATTTTCATTGATAATGAGTGACATTACTCTCCGATTTCACTTTTAATTAATGACTATTTTAATTATAAGTGCCTTTTTGTCTGTCTATTTTAGCCAAACTAAACTCCCAAGCTCAGAAAATAGTCTTGCAATAAATACTGTTACAAACTTTTGAAAGGAACTGTATCAGGTGTTTTTTTTTTTTTTTTTCATCAGATAAAACTTTTGCTACAGTCACCCTCAATGTTGAGTTCAGGAGCAGCATCAAGAGTACATTACTTGAGGTTTAACAATGGAATGAGAAGATTATGAAAACCACACTGTAGTAATAGCCAGCCCTTCATAGGGTTGGAAAATCACCGAGTGAGATTTTCCAGAACATTAAAAACCTGGAAACCAGTAGGATGTTTATATACCGCACCATCAAAAGTTTCATAGAGATATATTGATGACCGAGATTCGGACGCTTGCACTCTGTGGGGATTGTAGTTGTCAAAGCAGTGGCGGCTCATGTTCACCGAAGCATACAGAGGTAGCCCGTAAGACGACCAGACCAAACACTGTAATCCCTTGGTTTAGGTTAGGCGAGTGGCGAATGTGTAAAGTAACACACAGAGAGGGTACGAGAGTCTGCCCTATGTGTGCGTGGAAAGAATCTTAGGAACATATTCTGGCGTACTGCAAGAGAACGGAAGAACGGAGCAAGAAATGTCTACCGCCGTCGTTCGAAGAGATCAGTGACAGTGCTGGACTTTAATTGCAAATAGGAAGGAGGAGAAGGGAGTAGGTAAAGTTTTAAAGAAAGTGAGATAACTCAGATCGGAAGAGGCACACGACCGAAAAGGAGAGTAGGGGCAACATGAATCACAATATTGTTTTGGGAACTATTTGTACATATACGTGTTGGAGTATAAGCTATTTACCTTTGTACTGTTTTCTTTATTTTATTTATGTGTTCATTTGTTTCTATTAATACGTTTTCTTTTTACATTTATATAATCATTTCATTATTTTATATATAAATATATTGATCGTCTCTTAAAAGTAAAATATTAGTGTGTGCAATTTCATATATTTCCTAGTTTATTGGAAATGCTGGTACAGTCCCAGAACCCCTGCTTATAGATTAGTTAGATTTATAACAAATATATTTTATAAATAAATACTACTACTACTACTACTACTACTACTACTACTACTACTACTACTAAATATATACAGTTTGTTCAGAAGGTTCAGAAGCCACATCGATGCCTCAGCCATGGTTTTGTGAGTGAGTGAATATTGTTTAACGCCCGTTTTTACTACAGAGGTACCACAGGCGGTGGATACTGGTGATGAATGAAATGAAATGATATATTGGGAAAGGATTTTATGGAAGGAATCGTTCCAGGCCTAAGTTTAGGGTACCTCCCCGGCATTTGCCATTTATGAGGACTGAGGAAAACCTGGAAAAAACCTCAGCCAGGAAGGACGGTCCTGGCGGTATTCGAACCCAGACCTCCCGCTCACGAGTCCGAGACTTAACGACCTCGGCCACCCGTGGCGGTGGTTTTGTGAGGAGTGAGCTATGATGGTATCACCAAATTCCATTTCTGTCAAAAGGAATTGAACACAATCGCCATTGTGTACAAAATAATCTGCTGGAATTCGTGGTGAAAAACCGGGAACACGACTTTATAACTTCCAACAAGATTCAGCTCCAGCCCACATGGTAAGGTCTACCCAGACTTGCCTTGACAGAAATGTTTTAGATTTTATTATAGCTCAAGATTGGTCCTCTAGCAGGACCAAATGACAGCAAACTGTTCAGTGCCTAGAGATATGTTTGCTAGAAAAGATGTATATTGAAAGTCTCAAACGATCTTGAAGTCAACAGTGCGAATTTCGTAATGGAGGAGTCTTATGTTGCTGTGATGAATGTTCAGAAAAAATTTGGTCACGTGTGAGGACAAAAATAGTCATATGGAGAAGAGATTGGCACAAACGTTTGCAATGCACGAGAGAGCAACATGACAAAAGCAGACGAAGAAATAAAATGTGGTGTAGTTTTTGATTTGGTTTCTTTACGGGCACTCTTTAACGTCTCAGGTTTATCAGCGTCCCATTCAATTCAGGGTGTGAAACGGCCGACATATTTTGGCTCAGAGGCCTCTTCTTTCAAGCTTGACACGACATGGACCCACGGTTTTACTTCCCTTCCGGAGAAAGCCGTACTTAAGATTTTTACGCCCGAAAAAATCCATCGGTCCTGGCCGGTATTCAGCCTACGATCTTGGCTACCACTAGACTAGTTGTTTAACAGTATTTATGACAAGACTGAGTACATCCAGTTCAGTTTTCGTGTTACGCCTTCTACACCTTTCACCGAACTTATTTCAGCCGACACAATTTTCTTGTTTATTACCGAGGTTTCACTGCCGTAAAGCAATCGCGTTATAGGATTTAATTTCTTTTCATTTTCTTGTCTGGTTTATTAGGTTCCTTTTCAATGAATCACGTACATTTGAACTCTTAATATATTTCTTTATCACAAGTTGGTCATATTAACTAACTAATCAAAATATACATTACTTCATAGAGGATATTACTTTGAATTGAAAATTTACTCCAAACAGGATATTTTTAAATAAAAAGCCACGATTTTAGTCTTCTTGTGGAACATGTTAAATTTGTATTTCTTACAAGTTATTAAGGCAGTATACGAAAGTTACTAATTATTTTTGGGGGGATTTGAAGAAAATGTGGAAGAAATAAGTTTCCTATTGGCAGCACTGGAAAAAGAGAGTCTCCTTTCTAACCATAGAGGAAGTTAGCGCGTGGCATTCATTGTGAGAAAGCTTTGTTGTTGTTGTTTGCTTTTTTTAAGTGATTAACGCTCATTTTTACTATTCAGACATTAAAGGCAGTGGGCATTGATGGTACTTTAGATGAAAGAATTAATTAGGAAAAAAATTAAATAAGCGTTCAAGGTTTAAATTTAGGTTACCTCTCTAAAATTCCATTTATGAAGACGGAGGAAAACCTGGAAGGACGGTCCTGGCGGGAAGGCACCTCCAAACCTTCCGCTCATGAGCCCATGCTATCCCACAACCTCACAGAAGTACAAAAGGTAAAACGAGTGGAATGGTGCGAGAAAATGTTCAAAAATGGCAGCTCCCGACTTGTCCACGATTTACAAACAGGCCCTAAATAAAAAGACAGTACTGTAGTTGTGAATAGTCCTGAATGACCTTGTATCGATCTGCGTGCGACAGTTATAGAATATTTGTGGTGGGGGTAACTTCTCAGCTGCATGAATGTAACAGACAATTGTAAACGAGAAATTTGAAAGCTGTGCAATAAGGCATCCCTACAATGTGTTCAGTACACTTGGCGTTATCCACAGGACTAAAACACTTAATTGCTGCAGCTGCTGGTGCCAATTACTCTTGCGCCCAAGCGGCTAGCCAGAAGTGAGTGACAGCGGGGAGAACCAAAGGTACTGTGGCACAGCTGTTAACTAGACAATAACGCTGCAGGATCAACGGAGCTACAGCTCAGGCGGTCAGAGCGTCATGCTTTATTTGTGTAGATAGCATAGTGGGTTCAAATACTACCATCTCATGCTTTTTTATGCCGGAGTTAAAGTAGCTTTGCCACAATTACAATGCTTTACTCCCTGAATTAGTTGCGAATTGGAATGAGAACAGTTTCCACAATTACAGTGATTTACTCGCTAAACCGCTACGATTTGCCCGAGGTTAGCCGACAGACTAGGTTAGTATGTGTATATATGAATTAGTTGCAAATTGGAATAAGAACATATTTCCCACAGTTACAATATTTCACCCGCCTAACAATGTCCTCATTACAGTGATTTACCTATCCCCTATCTATTTATATCTACAAAGTAAATGTGTGGATAAGTTCCGCTCTCTCAGCTGCCGCTCGGGCATTTAGCAGCACAATGGCACTTAGCACCAATAGCAGCAGCAGTTGAGTGCCTTCACCTCTGCGTGTAAAGTGTTCACTAGGGAAGTAACCTGATTACCCTATAAACGCTTAAGCAGAAAATGAACTAGACCTGAAACCACTGCGTATCTTTTGCTCATTCGCCAGGACTGTTCAAAACTATTTTAGGTAATGTGGATCTTCAGTAAAGATAAAGCATTTTCGAAATGTAGGCCGAAAGATGTTTGCCAGTTTCTTTTCAGCAAGTGGCTGAAAAGAACAATTCAACTCCAGGAAAAAAAAAAATGTTCTTACTGCCAAGTGTACGCCACAGTTTGACTCCCCAGGGTCTTCAGAACATTAACAGAAAGAAGACTGAAGTCTGGGTTGAGAAAATGACTACTTCACCATGACAAGGACCCTGCGCACATTGATTTAAAAACAATGGAATTGTTGCAAGCATTGAGAGTGACACTGGTGAACCACCTTCCGTACAGTCCACATCATGCGATCATTTCTGTTTCCAACTGGTAAAGAAAACTGAGGAGTTTGGCAGTCTGGAATAAGCTGTTAAGTTCTACGAAGCCGAGGTTGGTGCTATCTCTAAAAAAGCATGGCTCGAATGCTTCTATGATTTGTTCCCGAGGATACAACTTCA
The DNA here is from genome assembly GCA_030762175.1 of Metallyticus violacea. Taxonomy (NCBI): domain Eukaryota; kingdom Metazoa; phylum Arthropoda; class Insecta; order Mantodea; family Metallyticidae; genus Metallyticus; species Metallyticus violacea. Next base: position 20,716,977 of record CM060845.1, read on the forward strand.
AAAAGAATGAGTTATGACCTTCTATTTCGTATAACCCCGAATATTTTCCCTGTTGCAGTCCCTGTTATCAAAGATAATTGTCATATTATCAGGATTCCAAATCAAGTTCATAAAATATCCTCATCTAAGTTTAAAAGTATTACAAATTCCACATTCTGCTTTCGTAATAAATAATAAATATCCATATTGAGCAGTGTTCCTGATTTACATATCAATTTTATTTCACAAAGGTCATGTAGAAACCACATTAGATTAAAAAGAAAAACTTTTTTTTTCTTTTTATTGGACTTCTGTATCACAAATCATATCTGTTTACACATTATACTAAAGTACCTGTTGATAAAGTAAGGTTGTTAACATCTGGCTAGGTGGAATGGCAGCCTAGTCAGTGATATCGCATTTAGCCGAACACTCAGCTCGCTTCAGTTTATCGAAAGTTAACTATTAACAGGCCCCACTAACGAACAGAAAAGGAATAATATTTAATAATTTTAAAAATATTAAAAAGTATTCCTAAAATGCATTTCGAAGTTATAATCCAAATAGCATGAGCCGCCACTGACTACAGAGTCACATTGAAATTGGATGCTTTGTTCCAAACACAAAACTCTGTATGTTATTTAGCAGGTGCGATAAGGTACAACATTAGGTGTTCCCGTAATATGTAAAACTGCAGCGAAACATTCAACTTTGTGTGGTTCGACAGGTCACCATAAAACCCCATTTTACATGCAAGGCTTATTTTTATCGCCTTTAAACGCGTAGAGTGGCCGTAGGGTTAAATGCTGATAACACGCCCTACATAATGCATCGCCTGGTGATATCGAGCAGTCACGCCTGGAAATTGCCGTTCTCATGCACACAGACAAATGTATTCATACATGGCTGTTTTCGTAACATAAAGATGCACGAACTGTTTGAAAAATTGGTAATATTACCTGCAGGCAAGGCGAAATTGCAGATGCTGCAATAAAAATACAAAGATTAGATCTGTCTTGGTAAGCTCTTAGTTTGATATATATGCCAAACGATTTCTTGTTTTATTAGTGAAATCCGAAGGAATTTAGAGCTATTGTGGTTGTATCCATGAAAAGATTTATGAAAAGTTTCTTGAAATCTCCACCCCAATACTACTTCTAGGCATCAAAATTGACAATGAAAATATGTGTCTGTTATAGTGCCCACATTTTTTTTTTCAATTTTTCTCCACAAAACACGGTATATAACGTTCAATTAACCAGCGATTCATCAAATTCGTTAACTAGCAAAACTAGACTATTGGGCATGGGGGCTAACGTAAGGTGAAAATGTAAAAATCGCGCTAACGACAGCAATCTTTGTTTTTTCTCAACAAAATTTGGTATATAGCATTGAAATAAAATAATAAAAATAATTTACGAAAATAAACGAAATCAGATTATTAGGAGTGGGGGCTTGCCCGAAAGACAATCAATACTTTAATTCGCAACGAAACTCGGCATATATCATTTAAATAAAATAAGAAAAACAGTTTCTGAAAATCACGGAAATCAGGCCATTAGGAGTGGGGTCTACCTGAAACCAAAATTTAAAAATCGCTCTAGCAGTACTATTATTTTTTTTCACAGCAAAACTCGACATAAACCATTTAAGTCGTTTAAGAAAAATAGTTTTTGAAAGTAAATGAAATTAGATTAATAGGAGTAGGGGTTTATCTGAAAACCAAATTCAAAAATTGTTTCTTCATGACGAAACCCCTTATATACCATTTAAATAAAATAAAAAATGTTCCTGAAAATGAGATAAATTGGGCCATTAGGAATGCAAGTTTACCTGAAACTCAAAATTCAAAAATCGCTCTGCGGCACTGTTTGTTTTTTCACAACAAAATTCGATATATACCATTTAAATAGAATAAAAAAAAAATCTTAAAATTGAAGAAATTGAACCGTTCACAGTAGGGGTATCTTGAAAACCGAAATTTAAAAGCGCTCCAGAGTTTAATTTTTTCTATATTGTTTTAAAATTAAAGGACAACTTAAATCAGCACATAAAAGGATTTTGTAACGATGCATATTTTTTAATTTAATACCAGCATTGTTGTGAAGTTAGGAATTGTGAAATATTAATCTAATATGTGTGTGAGAATTATATTTATATGTGAGAGAGTTCTGTAAATACCTTCAGAATACGTTTGTGTTACATGTTTTTACTACAATAACATTTAAATTAAATTTCAAACGCTCTGAAAATCGCTGGAACTCTCGATTGTATGTTGTATAGTGTGGATTGTTTATATTTGCTTAGTACATTGTTATTGTTTCTAAATAGTAATATGTTTTTGTTTCATTGGCACATGTTAACTTAATCTTAAATACACAAAGTAACTCGAAAACGTTTTATTTCTCTTTATTTTAGTGAATTTAAGGGCTCATAACATTTAAAAATGTTAAAAATACCCACACCGTATGACTTTACTTGTCATCGACCATATGTTTAATTTAATTAATAGTATACAATTCATTTTGTGGTTTAATTTCAATAATAATAATAATAATAATAATAATAATAATAATAATAATAATAATAATAATAATAATAATAATAATAATAATAATAATAATAATGTGGTTTATATTTGTAATCATTATGGGTTGCAAGAATTTAAATTATTTCCCCTTACTTTTGAAAATTAGAGTAATTTCACTATATATATATTTATTTTTAACACACAAACCTTGTTATAACTTCATTTTTTATTTTATTATTTAGCTTTAGAGTATACCACACAATAAGTCGACAACTTATTTCAATTTGTTAATTAATAAAGCCAAATTAGGATTTTATATTGTTTTTTAAAGTTGTTCTACTTGTCGAGAAATTCGCTTAGTTTCCGCTGCTCCTGTGTGACGGACTTATTAGTTTCTTTTTCTCAAGATTCGTAGAAAATATGTATATTTCATTTTTACATTGTTGAACACCTTTAATTCAGTAAAATTGAGTTAATTTTTAAGGAGAAAGCATTATCATGAAGCTGAGTAATAAACATGTCTTCTTAAAAGTTTGAAAGGAGATAGAAAATAACCTTCATGGAAGACAAAGTATGTGCCCCCATTATCATCACTTTTACTATACTTTAAACAATGAGTAACTGGCGAGGACGAATCTCGACAACTGAAATCAGTCGGGACGTTTGCATTCGCATTATGTTACGGTGAAATATCTGAGAAATAATTTGCTTTTTACTGGAAGTCCTCTATATTCTCTATGCAAACATGGAAATAAATCAAAAGAGGTATTTTAAAATATTTTTTATTAATTTATTGTTCTAATAGAGAGTAAGTAATTATACATCTTTCGTAATCCGGAATATTTTACATGCTATTTTTATACTACCATATCGTAATGTAATTTTTGTTTTTACATTTTTTAATTTGGAATGTTAAAAATAACGGGAACTGTAACTCGATTTAGTTTGTTTACATATTTATATATTTACGCATTAGTGTTTTGTTAGTTATTGTTGATTTTGTTGAAACATTTACCTAACACGATGATGTGAAGATAAATTAAAAATTATAATGGAATTTGCCAAAGTGATAAAGATTTTAAAGGATCCCTGAGGTGGTTGAAGCGATGACTTGTATAAGATGATTTGCTGCCTGAGAAATGTAAGAAAACGTTATGAGCGATAATGTGATTGGTGCAAAAAGAAAAATGTCAGGACAATTAGTGAGAATATTATGATGGCGTATTTTCTGGGGAAATTGAAGGTAATGAAATCTTGAACATTTTGGTCTATTCATTCCTTGTTAAAGTCTTCGTTATATCCGAAATAACATTGAAGTTTGAAAATTTGATCGCCTTCTCGAAAAGAAAATCTGTTGGATATGTAGCAAAAAGGTCCAGTCTTTCATAAGAATGAGCATAATTAAATGTTTGGTGGAAGCTCCTGATGCAGAATATTTAGATATAAAGGTTGGTGTAATAATGGGCGTCGCAGAGATGAACTTGTGATAGAAGATAAAGAAAATATATTCATCGTGTCAGTTCTGAAGACAAAACACCAGGGAGAAGGTTTACTGTTGTCGGTGGAAAGGAAAAGGAGTTACCGTTTACAGAAAGTTTGTTTCTCTGTCTGAAACATGTTGGACACAATCGTTTATTTGTGAATTAAGAAATAGAAAGTGTACAATACAGCAAGCTGGTATGAATACAGTAGGAGTGTTTGGAAAACAAGTGCCAGAATTTTTGAAACTAGACAACTGCTGTAGTTATACTGAACATTGTTTTCGGAGGACATCAGCTTGTGGATGCTGGAGGAGATGTACCGAAATTAAAGAAACTGGTGGTTGGAGAACATCGGCGGCTGCAGAAGGATATGTGAAGACTCCTGGAATAATAAGGTCGAAATCTGCACTTGAATTATTGGAAAGTGTGAGTCACCTGATGAAGACAGCAATAATGATGACGTTTTCGCAGCAGTGAAGGGATATAAGGACAACATGGAAGATTGTACACGCCCAGTTAAGAAGAATGTTGTTATTTCATATCCTACCACTGTTAATAAAGCTCCAGGAATTAATTGTACGCAGTGTATCTCGTGTAGTATAAATACTCATATTAACAGCAAGTAACTTGCATTGCTTCAATAATTTATTCTATTAAATTGTGTGACGTAGCAAGACTGCTACTTTCAGTTTTAAAATGAGATAGTTACATTCGCAATGACCACATTTCCATACAAATAACTGAATGCAGCGCCACGATAATGCACAGCCCCATAACGCAAATGTTATTAAAAATGTCACAAAATTAATGTGAAGTGTGTCCCTCAACCTTTATATAATTCAGATTTAGTTCGTGTGACTTCTTCCATTTCCCCAAATTGAAGAAACATTTCGTGGAAAGCATTTTCTATCATCAGAAGCAGTGATGAAGGCTACGGGGTGATTATGAAGGATCTGTCAAAAATTATTTCCAGTATATTTTTGAAGACTGGCATGAACACTGAGACAGGTGCTTTGTACCAATGGGGATTATGTTGAGAAAGAGGACGAATAAAGAAATGTTATAAAAATAGTGGATCATACTTTATTGAACAGGCACGTAAAAGATTTAATAGTATGAAAATGTACCTGCATAAGAATTAATCGAAAAGCGCAATACGTGCAATTTATTTTCCTCAGTTGACCTGAGAGAGTAAATCGAATTAATGGAACTTCCTCTATCCTCACGATTTCTGAATAGATAGGCAATCATAAAAGTGAGTTTAAAGATACTTTACAATGATCAATGTTTAATTAACACATTTTAAGAATATTTTCTTTTATTGTAATCTTGTTCCTGAAATTAATCTAATAAATATCACTTCTTATCACTAGCTATGCTCGTGAATGTAGACATCTTGTGACAATTTCGTCTTCATGTTGATGAAAACTTAGAAGATTTTTGTACCTATAATGAAGAGAGAGCTAAACCTTCAATAAGTATAAGCCTGCGACGGCTGTCATTATGACAAATTATGTACTTAGGCTTCTGGAGTGACATTGCACGCCACTGGACAGCTATAATCACAATTGCTGCTGTGAAAAAGGGTGTAGGCGTTTGTAACATCCGAGCATTTCTTATGAAAACTTTTCAACCGACGCCCATATGAAAGTTTTAATATCTTCACAGTTATGGACGGATGATTATGAAAAATAAATGATGTTCCTGCGGTGTAAGATCTGGGACCCGAAGCGTCGAAAGTTGTCCGGCACTCCTCTTTTATGCTGGGGAAAACTTGGGCGGAAATACACCAAGCAGCTCCATTCTTTTCCTTGCCCTATTTGACTAAGGAAAATGCCGCAATTCTGTCTGATTCGATACTATACTAAAATGTTCTGTAGATAAAAAATACTTACATGTTTAGCAGTGGGTAACCAAACAGCACTTACCTGCAAAGAAGCGTAAGAACAAAATTAATGTTTTAGTTTTTATGTCTGAAAAATGACAAATAAAGAACAATAAAAAGATGAAATTTAGAATTCGGAGATATATAAAATACCACGTATTCCTTCATTCATTATATTTACCCTCCATTATTTGCGGAACTTACATCCTATGAGAATTACACACCAATGTCTGGATCAATAAATTGTTATTCGAAAATGGACAGAAAATTATGGAAAAAATTGAGAAATTTATGCAATAATAGTTTTTTTTTGTTAAGAAATTGTTTCAAAACTGTGCTTACCCTTCAAGAAAGAACATAATTTAAGCGAATTAGGCAGAGGTTCGTATTAGTAATTGTAATGTTATTAAAATAAATTACATTTTAATTCTGCAATTAATTTTTCTATTCTGTCCAAATTGAAAAACAGAATCAACACTGCATGTTTCCAGGCAAACGAGAGGACAAAAAATATCACAATAATTTGAGTCTTCTTTAAAATGTATCATTGGGGGTGCACCAAGGAAGCTTCTGATTGCAGAATTTGGCACTTGTTTGGATGTAACACTCCATGTCCCACCCAATTTTCAGCTCCCATTATATCTCCAGCGTAACTTTTTTCTGCGAAAAAGTCAGTTGCCTATTAATGTCTCTCAAATGTTTTTTCTCTGCTTATTTCATGATGTTCTAAAGTATTGCCTGTTCATTTGCGAAGGTCTGTTTGCAAGCAAATGGAATAATTTTTGTCTCTTTGTAGAAGGCGTATAGCACATGCTCCTAGCATTAAGAAAATGAACACATGTTTTAAAAGAATTTAAACTTTATCGTTAATAATTTAATTTTTAATTGTTATCTTTTATACAAATAATAATTAACGCAAGTTTAAAGGTACTGGCAGAGCAAATCAACTATGTTATTAATCACGCAATGAGTAGGTATGAATATATATGGTAATTATTATTCGGAAGATCTTTGGCGTCCTCTGGTGTTTTGCGTACGATATAACTTTGCTACGTCGAATATATATTTAACTGTCGCGATTTCACGAAGACGAAATCTGAATATCTGAACTGATTCTATCTGAACTGAAAAACTTAATTTCTGCGAATGAATGTCCCCGCAGAGCATACAACTTCGAGTGTCCTAGCCGAGAGAACGCCTCCTTATATATTAGTCTCAAATTAACTAAACTTTGGCTTCACCAAGCAAAAAGGGGGCCACACATATACGAGCAAGTTATGCTGCATACTTTAAACATTCAAAATATGCATCTACTATTAGTTGGTTCAAATATACCTGCCAACGTAGGTCACCCGTTACTATTTGAAAGTTTAAAACATTTGTTTACATTGGTTGGTTTAAAATTAACTGCACAAACAACTGGCGAGCTCAGTGCCCTAACGTATTCGAAAGCCTGAACTTTTGTAATCCTCACCAACGGAAGGTTTTATAACAAGTGACATAACATTTGTCCTTTTCTTTGTACAGCGGTTCATTGCCTCCTTGGCTCTGCCACGTTTCTGGCTGGGTTACCGTAGACAGTTACACCAGAGAACTTTCTCTTCTGATGATATACAATTCACATATCGAATTATTCTTTATCATACACACATTTATAATGTCTTCTTTACTAATTACAATGCACAAAATATAGTTGCAAAATATAAGTTTGCAACATATATATTATAGCTATATCTATATTTCAGTGACTCAACTCAAATAAAAATATGACCTTTTGTGTTAAAATTCTTTCTTCTTGGGCGGGAGAGTAAACCGAAATTTAGTACATATGACTACAATGAATATAAATATTTAAAACACCAACATTTATAAAATTACATTTCTTTAAATAATTAGATCTAAAAATGTGTGCAGAATATTATTTTTAATCACCTTGTAAGAACCGAAGTTTATTTTGGACAGTTCTGCTCTTAAAAAACGAAACCTCACAGTGCGTCGCTTTCAACATTGCTGGGAAATGAAGTTTATAAACTTTTTATGCTTCTGTACCCCCTTCTCTCTATGCCATAATATTTTTACAAATAGTATCACAGGATACAGAGGTTCCATGTCTCCTATATACACAGTCCATATAAGATTAAAGGTAATTTTTAATCAAAACGCCGGGAAATTCCTTGTTTGCGGCTGCCGGGTTGTTGCATCAGCTTTCAAATTAAACATCATGCACATACATACAGCTCCCTGCCAATCAACGTCAAAGCAAGTGCAGCAGCAATGATTTTTTTTTTTAACCGGATGCCATTGCAGCGATCAATGTGGATTTTAATGAGATTAAAATGTCAGTAAAACAACCATTTGCACTTCAGCATTTAATGCCGGGATGTGATGTTAAGCAGTTTTTTATTTTGCGATTCGCTTCACGGTCACATAACTCATTAAAATTACATGACCTATAGATAATTTCATAATTTTACGAGCTTAACTTTTGTATTCAACGGTACATTTTGTACATTTGTGTGCACACCTGAAATACTTTGAATCAGCCGTTTAAACTATGTTGCAAAATATAGAGATGGCTGAAGATGTATTAAAAACTCAACATAGTAACTTTGCAAACGGTTTTAGAAACTATAATTAAAAATACCCAGTACTCTAAACACTGTAATTCATTTCATTAATATATCTGTAAGATGTGTCCCGTTATTTCTATCTGTTGCAACATATTTAATTATTAGATCTGGTTACTATTTACAAACTTCACTAACAATAATTTTGCATGACTATTTCATTCATGTGACGTAATCTTAAAATAGACCAATGGTACGAAACAAAATTTTGAATTTTGATCAATCACTGCCAGATTACGGAGTGAAATTATCGAGAAAAAAATTATCAATCCGTTTTTTCACGCGACGTGCATTTGTCTTGTGGCCAGTGTAGCCAATTCTATACCTACACTGTATAATTCCTGAAGACGCATCACTGACCACTTTTGCTAGAGGTGGTGGCCAGCTATCGATAGCAACAAAAGCATCGACAATCATGACGCATAATGGAAGGTTCTTCAAAGCGTTTTGGTGATGCGTCATATGTGAAAATTGATGTTATCATTTGGAATTCCAAATCACAGAATACAAAGAAGAATAGAGACATTGTATGCCATTTTTTTTCCTCAGTTAGTATTAGAAAATCGAACGGCAGCGATTGTAATAGTCGACTTTTGTAGATTTCAGTCTCACGGTTTCTGAATAGAATATGATATTCATAAGTATAACATTTTATACAATTGTTAATATTCTGGGCGCAAAATTCAAATATATATCAATTTAATTCTTATTCTATTCAAAAATAGGCCTAAACCAGTATTTTGTTCTTCTCTATTGACATTACTGACAATCATGATTCTCCTGTCCCAATATTGTTTGAAAAGGTTATGTACAAATATACAATTATTGTTCATTTGTAAGCCAAGTTTAGAAGAATTATATTTAGATTCTTATTTTATTCCTGAAATAGTCGTCATGAATATCACTCGAGGGTATGAGCTTTTGCGATAAACTCACTACGTTCGTGAATTTATCGGCAATCTCAGACTCTCTCTTGACATTACTTGTGATAACCTTGTTGTCACTTTTCATGACAGTGTTTTACAATACAGAAAGGACCAGCACATACTTCAGCCTTGGCATCTCTTTGCATTGGATCTGATTGCACTGAACCGAAAGCAACAGGTACGTAAATTACTAACAATTAAAATGCATGATGACTGGTATCTCCAGATTATTACACAATTCCCTAATATGGTCTTCTCAAAGAAAACTATCCCTTATTATATTCCAGATTGTAGTTTCCTTTAGAGCTACTGTGGGCAATACTGGGCTGTAAATCGTCCTGGAGCCAATGGGGAAATATAAAGAGAACGGTATATATATTTACAAACTATTTAATTTTACAAGACATGTCGCATAGTCTCAGAAACCGTACATAATATTATATAACACCGGTAGACAATATAACTACACTTTAATAATATTTATTTAAAACTATAGCCACAAAAATAAATATAGTACATGAAAACACACATGCACGTGCATTTTCTACCTCTTTCTTTACATTACAATTATACATTTTTTAAATACAAATAGCTTCTAATTAGGCGCATTTTATATAGGGGCTCACCCAGCTGTGATCAATTTTCTTCCTGCGCAAGCGAGTCCCAGTATGCTAACCAGCCCCTATTAGAGTATGTAAACTTGGCTCCAAGGTTCACACGCCAATGTTCTGTGTTTGGACAATGTGCCAGTATACGAGTGTGTTGCCAGTCTTGCACAAAGAGAGCAACTCTATCGCCTGTTTCACTGGGCATTTTTGTGCTTTCCAAGCCCCCAGTCTAAGCCATGCTATACCTGGAAATTCATTTAGTATAATTCCTTCCTTCAGTCAATTTTTAGCTGATTACTAAGTTCTAATTATGTTTTTCTCTGGCTGTATTACACGATTGTATTTACATTAGGATAGAAGTAATAATCAACACATAATAGATCGGTTTATCATACAAATTTGGAATTGCGAAGAAATACCGAGTTAGTGGAATAAGGGATCTATTTGTTCCACATATGAAATATATAACAGACTTAAATGTACCACTAATAGACCAATCGGCCTACTGAATATTAGTACCCACCGTTCCCTCCCGGAACATAGGCTTCAGTAATGAGGATAGGCGAATTTCAAGTACACTTATTTTCGGACAGAGGGCAGAGGAAGAGGTGATAAGCCCAGCGCTTCCAATTCCATTTACCTTGGGACTAAGATATGTCTTGAAAATGAAGCGGTCGATAATATTGTCGAGGGACCTGTTTCTTTTTTCAGACATACAGTTCTTTAACGTATCGGAAATCTACACGGCTTAAAATCCCTTGAAGGTATTCCACTCGAGAATTTTATATCCTGGAAAATCTATCGACCGTGGTCGGGTTTGAACCCGCGAAACTTGGCTCCTGCGGAGAGTGCTCGATGCCCAAACCATGGAAACTAATCTATTGAATATAGGATATAAAACATTTGCTGTTGTGTTGAACAATAGGTTAACTGAAATTGTTGAAATGAATTCAATTATTGTCAATCATATTTTATGCCAAATCGTTCAGCATTGTTGATTATACATTTTCATTTCATAAAGTTTGTAACCGCCATGGGTAACCGAGGTCGTTAATGGGCGGACTCGTGAGCGGGAGGTCTGGGCTTCGATTCCCACCAGGACCGTCCTTTCTGACTGAGGTTATTTCCAGGTTTTCCTCAGTCTTCATAATGGCGAATGGCTAACTTAGGCTAGAACGTTTCCTTCCTTTGAAAAACAAATCCTTTCCCAATGTATCTTTTCATCTCATGTATCATCAGTGTCCACCACCCGTGGAGCCTCTGCAGTAAAAACGGGCGTTAAATACTATTAAAAAATGTGTTTGTAAAAGTGAGGTTTTAGACAACCCGAAGTTGTGGAGTTCCAACTAAGCTAATTAGAGAATTAACTCTAGATAATAATGCAGTTAGAGTTAAAAAATGTCTTGAGTGAGGCTTTCAAAGTGCAATGTGGAATGCAACAAGGTAAGGGAAACTTTGTTCAATGTAGTAATGGACCCAGTCTTGTGTAAATTAGATTTGAGAGGTAATATCTTGACTTGGCTATAACAATGGATTGAATATAACAGCAGCAAGGTTAAATATTACATTAGAAACATTCCAATCGTTGCAAAGCTACAACTTGGCATATTAAGGTTTTTTTTTTTTTTTTTTTGAGTAGTGTTTAACGCCCGTTTTTACTACTGAGGCACCACAGGCGGTGGACACTGATGATACATGAAATCAAATGATATATTGGGAAAGGATTTTTTTTTAAGGAAGGAAGCGTTCCAGGCCTAAGTTTAGGTACCTCCCCGGCATTTGCCAGTTATGAAGACTGAGGAAAACCTGGAAAAAACCCCAGTCAGGGAGGACGGTCCTGGCGGGATTCGAACCGCAGACCTCCCGCTCACGAGTCCATGTCTTAACGACCTCGGCTACCCGTGGCGGTGCATATTAAGGTGCCGATATTACAGTGAAAGTAAAACTACAGTTATAGAGGTGGATCGATATTACAGTAAGTCACAAAACGATGTCAGAAGTCAAATGGATTATGCTGCAACTTTTGCAAACACTCCTTTGAAATGTACTTCCTTGAGCGATTTCTGTGATCAAACGCAGTACACATTGCACACTAAGCTTCTACATATGCAGAACTTCATGCAGGTTATTGTGTACCGTTCATATGAGATGCCTACCATCTCAGCAATCTCACAACGGTCTTCTATTGCGATGCCATACATTTAATCTATCGTTTCTTCAGAGGAAACTACAATCGGGTGTCCTGCACGTTCGTCATATGCAGTGCTCGTACGACCACGTTTAAATTAATTTATCCAGTAATAAATGGCATTCAGTACTGGGGAACTTCCTTTACCTCAGTTTGTATCTGGGCCGCAGTGCTCTTTACACTGCCGATACTCGTCTTTGTGTTACACCGATCGCTAAAGACACCTGTCAAGAAAGAACTGCGCTTGAGCATCATTTTCGTGCCGTAAATCTACGACACGGGACCCTTAAAATGTTTACGCTTCAAAAATAAACCGACGCTGGCTGGGATCGAACCCGCAATCTTAAGTTTTTAGAAGGCAAGTATGGTTACCACTAGATTTCCCGAGTCGACCTTATCACCTGTTTTTAAAAGGATAATAACCGGAAGGGGTGGTATTAGCTCCGCACCGTTTATAGTTACTTCTTATTCTCACTCCAGAGGCCCAATGATTTAAAGGGTAAAAAATGACGGAATTCAGCCATTAAGAATATACTCTTGTTCTATGATGCAAACGTTTAAAGACATGCTTTATGTGACTAAACTTTCCCGCAAAAAGATTAATAAAAGGATTTGTAGAAACTGCACATCCCCTTGTTCTTATGTGACGTGGTTAGCGGTTTTTTTTTTTTTTTTTTTTTTTTTTTTTGCCAGCTAAGTCCGGTTTCTTATGAAAGATGGTGACTTTACGTCCTTCCTAGCTTTTCATAGCTATTCGCAACCATTCGAAGGAATATTTCATCCTAAATTATATTTAACTATTATTTATAATTTTGTGACTGGCCTGAACATATGACAATATTTGGTCCGGTTAATAACAAAATGGGCTACGCAAAAATTTACAAGAATTAAGTATTGTATAATAAAGTAAGGAATTGATTCATCACCATTTCTGTTAATTAGCAGAGACAAAGACCTCGTGCATTCACAATTTACACACGCGCAAAACCTGCAGTTTTGCCTCTTTCTCTTCTACTTTCTTAACATATGAGGGTAGGTCCATAAGTTTCCGGCCTCGCCGATATCGCCTTCACAAAATCCTTATCTGGTGTCATATCTTATCTGTTAAGTGAATAATTGCAGCGGTAACTTCCTCTCCGCTGTGTTCATTTGTTCGGATATAGTTGCATATAGAAGGCTATGTGTAGATGATTGTGACATGTTCAAAATGGAGTTTCAAGCTGTTATTAAGTTCTTCATAAAAGAGGCACTTACTCCAAATGAAATTAAACAGCGATTTGACGGTGTATGTGGGGAATCATCCCTCCATATTCTGCCGTAAAAGAATGGGCCAAACTTTTTCGAATGGGTGGAGAAAACACTGAAGCGTGCAGGTCGGTCCTTGGAGGTACTCACTCCTGAAAACATCGATCGCTCTTGTGGAAGGAGAAATTAGCAAGACCGCAAGACCGGCGGTTCAAAGTTACAGAAATAGCAGCAAGGCTGGGCCTTTCTAAAACAACAGTCCTTTGAATTTTTCATGAACATTTAAACATGAATAAGGTAATTGCAAGAGGGTGGTTAGACTTCTTTCTTCAGTCCAAAAGCAGCAACGAGTCATCCGTTGTCAGGCATTTTTGGAGTTTTACCGTGGCAACGAGAGAGAAGTTCTGCAAACCATTGTTACAGGAGATGAAACTATGGTCCTCTACTATTACCCCTTGTTCAGAAGAGAATCAATGGAGTGGCGTAAACCTAGCGAAGCAGTGCTTCTAAAGGCCAGGGGTCACTCAGTCAACCAAGAAGAGCATAGCCACAATATTTTGGGACTGTGAAGGAATACTCTTCATTGACTTCAAGGAGAGGAACGCCACAGTAAATGGGGAGTACTATTCTGGTCTACTGCACTGACTACGTGCTTCCATCAAAGAGAAAAGGCAAGGAAAGCTGAGTGGTGGTGTGCGCCTTTTTCACGACAACGCGCCTGTGCACACAGCTCTTGTTGCAAAGGAAAATGTGGTTTTAAGGAGATCGACCATCCATCGTACAGCCAAGATCTAGCTCCCAGTGAGAATTTACTCTTCTCAAAGCTGAATAAGAGCCTTCGAGGAAGGAAATTTAAGTGTGACGAAGAAGTGATGAATGCTGTTTATGCCCTATTTGCAGACAAGACTTGTGACTATTTTTGAGGGAGGATTGAAATGTGAATTCAAAGATGTGAGAAGTGTTTTGCAATAAAGGGCAACTATATTGAAAAGTGAAGTATAGTTTTTGCCTTTATCATACCTAGAAAACGATTAGGCTGAAAACTTATGGACCTATTCTCGCACTTTGATTTGAGCCCTGGGGAATATTTCAATTTGAATTATAGGATGCTAAGAGCACTTATGGCCGATTTAGAAATGCGTGAACGAAAGTGTAGGACACAGCTAAATGCTGCAGTGGAAAAGTATTTGAATATGCATTTGTTCAAAGGTACTAATTATGAAACTAGAACACTAGTCACACTATTCCACGTGAAGAATTAACTATAATAAATTTAATAGCTGATGGCCTTATAAGTTGGAGTGTAAAATCAGCCATATACATAAATTATTTGCCAGTTGATTTTTATAGTTCCTAAGAAAGCAAATGAACATAAAAGGCTTTACAGTGTAGTGGGGGACAGAATCATTAGTCTTGCGTGAAGTTTACACGAAATGGCTTTTTGAAAAAGTGTTTTGAAGCGTAGAAGAGGCGTTGTACAATTTGTTATTTCGTGACAGCAGGAGAGGGCCGCTTAGGCACATCTATCATAACAGGTAGCATGGAATTGGATCGAAGAGTGAAAGCCATATCAGTCATGTTGAGGGTTGTAGCCTCCCCACTCCCCTCTACAGGTGTGCGCCCCGTAAACCGGCACCCGTGCGAAATATTTCATTCCTATACGAGATACACCGTATGTAGGGTTAACATTAAAAGCAAAAGTTAAAGGGTCATGTACAGCATGGATTTGAAATCACGTTTGAGTTATGGAAAGCGGAATGTTGTGTATGACAAATATATTCATTATCACTTAATGTCAAACCCAGGCGTGTTGACCAAAACCCTATAGGACCATTTATCATGGTACAAACATTAAATTTCTGTGCATCGAATTGTTCAAACAGTCCCTGAATTTGTACTTTGTGTACACTTGTATTCATGTGATGTAGATTTGGTTTAATTAAAACATAAAATGCAACCTCTTTGTCAAAGTTAAGAAAATGGCATTTTACTTCTTCAGCGATAACATATTCCTACTTGTTCCTGACATTGTTACATATTCTCCCTTGAGCTCCCGAATTCCTTCATCCAGCAGCTTTGGATGACAGCGACTGGTTTGTTGTGGTGCCATATTGTCACATGAACAGCCGAGGGGGGCATTAAAATTGGTAATTGGTCAAAATTATTATGCGAACAGTTAGTTTTATTTGCTTGAATATTTCTTAATTAAATCAGAAAGTGCTAACTTATTTAAATGCATCTGGTTTACCACTTCCGTTGACAACATAAAGGATTTTACCGTGACGCAATCGTCCGCTTAGCAACAAACAGAATTAGGTTGAACTTAGATTCTTCCTACACCTGTGTACTCTTTTCTCATCAGCTATTATAATTCAAACTCAGGGCAATGATATACCATAATTGGTGAAGATTACAACTTAATATAAAGGTTCTCCTACGCGATCGCGAAGATATATTAGGAGGTAGCAGATCCTCAATAACTCCCTGTTCCTTCATTCGTCACCTGGGCTACCCTGTGCTCCTGCTGGCTGCTATGCACCCACGGTTCGTCATGGCACCATCTCTAAGGTAAGGGCCCGCTCGATCTTAATGACCTGTCTTTTAGCTATCCAATCAATATGTGTTAACGTAAAGCCTTCAGCACTGGAGGAGACCTCAATGTGTGCACCTTACTACTCATATACAATAAAGAAATAGCAATGGCAGTAACACTTTTACTTTTAGCTGAGAGTGTTCCTGCCTCTATGCTTCCCTGGCTCCGCCTTAAGTGTGACAATATCACTGCCTCTCTATATACTCTAAAGTGACCAGGTTTGGTGAATGACTCCACGCTGGGCGCCAATTTTGAAGCGGTTTTGTCATGTGAAAGACAAGTTATGTAATTATGATAAATTATGAAGCGATTTTGTTGCTGATCGCCATATTTTGTAGCAGCGTATCGTTAGTTTATTAATGATAACTTTGGTGTTGTTGCCCACATTCATGACAATAGCTCAGGGTTTTGTCCCTCTATTTTATGACTCGTCTCAACAGGACTAGGAGAGGATATCAATAATTACGCAATGCCACCATATTTGGTAATGGTAACGTATTATTCCCAAGATCTTTCGCGTCCTCTGGTGTTCTGCGTACAATAGAACTTAGCAAAGTCAAATATAAAATTTAGCTGCCAAAGTTTCCAAGGAGATGAACTGAGTCTGATTATCTGACTAGGTGAACCGATTCTATCTGAACTGAAAAACTGAACTTAAGGGTATGAGCGAGCATACAGCTTCGAGTGCCCCAGCCCTGAGAACGCCTCCTTATTTATTCGATTCAAATTAACCAAACGTTGCCTTCACCAAGCAAAAGGAGGTCACACATGCACGCGCAGATCTCGCGCCTTGCTTTAAACATTCAAAATATACATCTACTATTGACTGGTTTAAATTCACCTGCCAACACTTGTCATTCGCTACTATTTGAAAGTGTAAAACATTGGTTGGTTTAAAGTTAACTATACAACCAGCTGGTGAGTTCATTGCCCTAATGTATTCAAAAGCCTAGAATTTAGTAACCCTCACAAACGGAAGGTCTTTTAATAAGTGGCATAGCACTTTTTTAATAACGGCTCATTGGCTGGGCTACCGTAGTTAACACCAGAGAACCTTTAACATATTAAAGTTATACATCGTAATATATATATATTATATATATATGCATACATACATACATACATACATACATCATGCATAATATCTAAATTACTAATTAAAATGCATAAAATACGATGGTTAGGTTTACAACGTACATATAACATACATGTTTATATTTCAGTGGGAATGAGGCGTGAATGTTTCAAAAGCCAGAAACACTTAAAACACTTTAACAAGTGATTATAAAGTTAAAATATTTCGAGCATAGGATCTTGTTCACAGCATAATTTTTATACCGGATGTAACAATAAGGTACGGCCAAGCTTTTAGGATACATTCCTCACATATAGAAGGAGAATAATTTATGTTATGTGGACAAGGGTCCGGAAACGCTTTATAGTCATATTAGAAATCATTTTCTACAGCTCTTCATAATACGTTAATCATGGGAAGCACACAGGAACATAGCGTACCAGCATACCACACGAATAGTTCAAAATGCTCTTCGTTAGGATTGATACATACATCACCGTTTACTTCTATCAAATGCAACACAAAACCCTGGCGGTGAACCTAAGAATTACAACTTAACCAGACTGAACCAAGGATTATTATTAGTGCTTTAAGTGTTAATCTGGCTTTAATATTGCAACTATCTAGTTTGACCGACAGTGTGGATTGCCTTAACAGGAGATTTTTTATTCATAGTTTTATATATATATATATATATATATATATATATATATATATATATTTCCCTTTTATGTGACAGCCCATATTCCGGCATGGATTAAAAATTTCCACCTCATTCGCTTGTATCTTATGGCAGTTTAATGAGGAACTATAATTTTACAGTCATAATTTTCCTCGTTAAAATTTAACTTTACAGTATTTTGTTCGCTTAATGCTTTATGTACACATGGTACCAGTTTCATTGTTGTCACTTCTGGTTCCGGCTTGTGAGAAGTGTGTAAGTTGAGACATGTTCAGTTCCACCTACAACACACGACGAACAATATGCTGCTTTGAAAATAGTAAATATTCAGCTGTGGCCTATGAAATGTTACAGGGACCCTATGGAGAGTTTTCCTTCCTTACAGCACAGCTCAAAGAAGATTTAAAATGTGTAAAGAGGGAAGAAAATCAATTTCAACCTCAGTTTCTGCTCTAATTGTGTCCATTGGCATTAAGAACACCCTCACAAATGCTGAAAATTTCATTGGATGCCACCCACACGTTGATAATTGAAACGTGTTTGTAACAAAAGGGTGATCGTGTGCAGTTTGCATGCAGGGGAAGATTTGGAGGATCTTTCAAAGGTAATCACTGGCGATAAAACTTGGTTACATCATTTCAATCCTAGGGGCTCGTTGCTTCTTCTGTGGCAGCTTCTGCTGTGAAAGTTATCGTCATCGCATTTTTCCGCACGGAATGGTGTGCCTGCACACACAGCTGTAACTAGGAATACTAGAGAAATAACCCGAAAACTCTACAAGGCGAGATCACATCTGCAAAAAGGCCATATTTCCGTGTAAGAAATTGCACGGCCGTATATCGCACATGTTGTTGCTGATATCTCATAATAATCAATGTGAAATGTGTCCCTCATCCTCCCTATAGTCCATATTTAGCTCCTTGAGACTTTTTACTTTTCCCCATATTAAAGAAACACCTTAATGGGAGGCATTTTCCAACGCCAGAGCAGTTGTCAAGATTGCGGAGGCAATTCTGAACAAAGATTTGTTAAATAATGGTTTTCAGAATGTCTTTCAAGGCTGACAGAAACGCTAGGACAGGTGTATTGCATCTAAAGGAGACTATTTTCAGAAATATCATTAAAAATTATAAGTAAAGGTACCTACTAAAATAATAATAATACAATTTTTATTTAACAGCTCTCATATATAAAAAGATATCAATTGATATATATATATTGGTGATTACAGGGGACCTCAATTTCAGTGAAAGATATATGCAATCATTATTTGAACGATTTTGTTTTATTTACGGACGCTCTTTAAAATCTCATGTCATTAGCGTTATTTGAAGAAAAGTCGTAACCTATTATAATACAGGTAAGCTTTCATTAACCTGAGATAATGTAGGATCTTAAAATATTCCTTGATCGGGAACATTAAAACAATGTGTGATAATTTTAGCAATTATTAAAGTATGGTGGTGATCTTCAAGGAATCCTTAATGATGAAAACTGTAATATCACACGTTTTCAATTTTTGAGACATTACCATTGTGATTTTGACACTCATCCCCTAAAACCAAATAACAAACCAATAACCGTCCATTTGTCTGTAAGAAGGATATATTTTACTGCCAAGCAAGAGATACAGGGCGTCATAAATTGACTTCTTTTTCTTATCAACCTCAATAGCCTGTCAAATCTGATGGTCAGATCAATAATGATTGCTTTCTCATCATTACTGTTTGTTGCTTTTTGATGCGATCTGTCACTAGATACACAATGGAGTTCCTCGGGGGCTTTCCAGTCCTAAGTTTTCAAAGTAAAGGTCAGAGAGATTCTACCTGTATAATATCTTGCATTAATAATTTGATGTGTTAATGGATCATTCCATTAATGATTAAATGAATAATTAAAATAACTGCTTATCTGATATCCTATATAATTGAAAAGAATAATCTATTATATTAATCTGCCACTTTTAAGTATTATAGGATGCTATTTTTTTAAAGTTATTTTTAACGAAATGTTAAAAATATGTTGTTTAATAATTATGTTTAAATTAGGGATGGATGGATATCAAATTCTCTCGATACTCGATAATTCAATACTCGATATTTGTTTTATGAGTTGACGCACAAAATCAGTTCCGCTTCTGTTAAAACGCTCTAAACACCGGTGCAATATTTTCAAACAATTGCGTTTTTGATCTGCTGCTAGCAATTATGACACCCATCTTCCACAAATACTTTTTCGCGTGTAAAATATTACCTACGCGGTCCTTTGCATTTCCTAATGCCTCTGAAAATTCACGTAATTTAATTTCTAAATCACCGATTGTGGCACGTGGATATTATATTTAAAAACGCTAATAGATATAAACTTAAAAAGAAAACAGGGGCAATTATACAGCGTATTTGTAGATTTTAAAATAGCCCTTGACAGTGTTCAGAGAGAGCTCTGTGAACAAAACTTTATCAGACAAAATGATCAAAGTTTTGATGCAGATATAGAGCAACGTGGAATTCGGTGTTAAGGTAAACCAAAACACAATCGGAATGTAGGTCAAATAGTACAGGAGTCAGGGATGTATTCTATCTCCGTTATTTTGTCGGTCCTGGTGGTGTAGTGGTAACCATACTTGCCTTATAAGCCTAAGATCGCGGGTTCAAACCTGGCCAGGATCGATGGATTTTTCGGGCGTAAAAATCCTAAGTGTGGCCTTCTTAGGAAGGGAAGTAAAGCCATGGGTCCCGTGTCGTATATTTACGGTACGAAAAAGAACCTCAAGCCTGAAAGAAGAGATCTCTGAGCAAAATTTGTCGGCCGTTTCCGCCATGAATTGAATGGGACGCTGATGACCTGAGCTGTTAAAAAGCGTCCGTAAATAAAACAAATAACAACCATCTCCGTTATTTGTACTGATAAATGTCAAATAAAAAAAACTTTAATGCAGGAATGGCAGGAGTGCGACAGAATAGACGATAGACAAGGGAAGAAGAATCCATCAATAAAGGAAAGAATAAAATTAAAACACATTCAACCTGCAAAAGGTTCAGTACGCTGTGTCACGAGATACGGTCCTTACCAAGTTTACCTTGAAAGAATGAAATTACAACCCAGTAGCAATTGTGACAATTGCAAAATAGAAGATACACCAGAGCACGTTACACACAGCTGGTCGGTGAGGAAAGAAAATTAAATGGCGGGAAAAAATACAAATATCATAACAAGAAATAAAGACAAGTTCCAAATTTTACCAAAAAAAAAAAAACCCAAAAATATCTGAAAAAGGGATCAAGATTTATAGAAGCACAAGAAACTATAAAAGTGGAAGGAAAACAACAGCCGATGGGTCAAAACGTATTCAATTAAGAAGATCACAAAGATTTACAGACAGAGATGAAGAAATGAATGCAACCCCAAACGTAAAGATAGAAGTGATTAGCTACATCGAAACTGAGTAGGAAGATAACCTGGCAGACCAGATAATTGGCAGACCACTGGTAGGCAGGATAAACCGAAAGAAAAAGGGTACAAAGGAGAAAAAGCGAGGGAGCAAGACACAAAGACCACACAAAACGGGGTTGAAGAGGAACATCATCAGAATACAGAACATGTAAGTGCAACTGATAAAGAAACAATTAATAATGAAAGACACTAAGAAGGAAGCCAAAGAAGAACATACAGACGCTACAAAGAAAAAGAAGAAACATAACCTTAACCTAAAACTACAAATTCCAGCTGAAGCTTGGGACAGGCGGATGTCAGTGTGCGGTTCCGGTGTGGGTCAGCCAGGATGCCGAGCAACAGCTGAAGATGACGCACTTGCACGCTGAATATTATAAAATTCAAATTAGAACATTTTAATATATAATTAAATATTCATAAAGCACGTATCGTATTGTACAATGTTGTGTATCATATAGTTATTTAAAGTACTACTGGTTACCAGTATGTTGTTCAAGTTTTTGTAGTACTGATTACGTAAATTTGTTGAAGTTTTAGTTTATCTAGTCATTTAGAAAAGTAGATCTGTACATGTAATTAATAAAAATAAATATAAAATAATAAATAAAGGAACTGAAATAATACGTTCTGATATAGGTATTAGATATCAAGGTGTAAGGATTGCAAATGTTAAAATAATAAAAAAACCGTTAACTGTTAACTGTTTATAGATTATATCTCAGAAGCCCTGATAGTGGTGGAAATGAATGCCCGTGAAGTGGACGGTAGCATCCCTGTACTTTTGCCTGCTGATAATCTAATTCTTTTATCTCTAACAAGAAATGCTTTCAAAAAGGCATTAACATCCTAGAAGAGTATTGCCTGAAATGAAACAAAAAATGACATTTAAAAATGACTCTGTATGGTAGAGAAGAAAAAACGGTACTGCAGTTGACAAGATATATAAATGTGAAAAAATATTGTTATTTAGGAATAAAATTTAATATGAGTGGGAAACGAAATAAGCACTTATCTTTTATTGATTATAAAGCACGAGGTCAACTAAATGAGTTACTCAGTGTTCTGACTCACGTTCCAGATATACCAGCAGATACACTAGAGAGGATGTACAATGTTATGATTAAATCTGTTCTGCTATAAGAAAGTGACATATGGGAACTGAACATGTAAATATAATTCAAGTCAATTTTTGGAAAAGGGTTTTTGGGTTCTCCAAAGAAAATCAAACTGTGAGGTCATGAGGGCGATGGGTTGCTATGAACATACTGTCAACAGCAAAATAAATACTGATTTAGACTAATGCAGGGAGACCGCCAACACTTTGCACTAAATGTTGTAGACACCAGATACAAAATATAACACCAACGTTTTGGACTACAAAGAAGGAAAGAGGACTCAGAGGAAATGGTCTGGGTTCAATATTGCAACGAAGTAATGAAAATAATAAAAAAGTAGGAAAGAAGGTTAGAATAAGGCTACAGGATATCAGTAGGCAGGAAATCGAGGCAGAATGTAACGCGAAAGTTTCCTTGAGCCTCTCGAATAAATTAAATTAACCTGGGTTAAAGAGGTATATATGCTTATTCTAGGGAATCAAGGATAATTTGTTTCAGACTGGAAAGTTGGAAGGCTAAGAAAATAACGGATAGTTCTGATAGGAGAATCTACTCATTTTGTGGAGGGGATGAGGAACTCTGCCCGAATGTACCTACTGGGAACACCTGAGAAAAACACTGTTTTCTGAAAACTTTTTAAGGCAATTAGCGAACGATTGGAATCCTGGGAGATGTTTACGAACCACGCTAATTGGTTGAATATAGGCATTTTCCTAGCCGAAGTGCGCGAAGCTGGAAGCAATTCATTTCTTGTTAGAACATAATATCAATTATAGATATGTAATATGATTGCATTATATATATAATATATATACCACTATCCCCATTTTTAAATTTTAATTATTTATTGATATTGTTATTTGTTTCTCTAATTGTGTATCATATTTAAGCATGTACGGTCTACGAACCATACTTAATATATTTTTATGTGTATATAGAATTGTATAACAATATAAGGTACACCTACCAATGCCATATTGTGGGGAAGTCGTATATTATTTTGAAACAACGGATAGCAGCGTCTGGGAAAATTCGAGAAGGAAGTAGTTAATTTTAGAAGGGGGTAGCTATTTGCTCCATTCTGATTGGTGGTTTGCAGTTCCCTAAGCTAAGGAACTCTGATAACCACCACCAAACAGAACCCACATATGTCACATCAACTCTGGTTTGGTACAGGCACTTGAAATTGTACATCAGGTATGCATTAATTTGTATCTCTAACTCGATGACCAATCAAAACTGTTGTAATATGGTGTGACCTAAAAGAAAAGATGTGTTTAATTTTAACAAAATCCATTCCAGTCAAATAGGTTTCAGAGTAATGTAATACCCATACGTAGAGCGTGATGCCTGCGGGCAAAGTAGCCAGGTCCCTGACAATGTTGCGTATTTTTTCAATTAATGCTGCTGTTTTTACCAAAAATTTAAATTAAATAATCCGTTAACAATCTTTAGCAAATAAATTCACCATTACATTATAAAAATATTTCATGAAATACCCAATAAGTTTGCTTTACATTTCAAATGAATAAAACAGATATACCAACTACACTGCCAATTGTATGGACTTCTATGCTCTATACAGAAAACTTTTCAGAGTGCCTTGTTCTACTTCATTACCATATAATAATTCATACAAACCACTAACACTGTTGCTTTGTTGGGGTGTACATTGTTCACAATAGACAAAGGATGAAAGGGAAATTTTAGGTGGACTACAAATATCATCTATTATAAGAGATAAACAAGCATTTGGAGAAACTGGCTCAAAATGTTTAGTAGAATTGCATGGGAAGAAGAGTTGGAGGAGATACCAACAGCTACAGAACAAGCTGAGGATGGGATTAGAAGATCAGCCAGGGTACAAATATTACATTCTGCAAATACAGCACTAAGCTATGAGGAAGAAAAGGAAAGAATTAGTGAATATGATGAGGAGAGAAAGGTAGAGAAGAAAGAAGGTCAAATAGAAGATGAACAGGATGGAGGAAGGAGAACAGAGGAGGAGTAAAGCAGGAGTTAGAAATTTTATAACAATGACTATAAAAGAATAACGAAAAGTATAAGGACCAGAGACGAAGAAATAAGAATGAGGAAAGATGAAAAGGAAATAAGATCGAGAGAAGAGTGAAGCTAGAAGAGGGAAGTGATAAAAGGTCAAATATATCATTAATAAAACACCAACAACTACTCAAACCATTCAAATACTGAATAAGAAAGAAGACCGAGAAAATGTGCTGGTCACTATAGTAAATAACACACTGCAGAAGGGAGAGAAGAAAGAAAACTGAAGGGGAGGAAAGGAGGAGCCAGGGGTTGAGTTGTTTGAAGAGAAGGTAATGGTGATTAATAAGGGTGAAGGTATAAGTGTAAGTGATTAGTGAGCGAGTAATAGTATCAATTATAAATTAGTGAACGATTGTAATAGTAAGTATAGTATAGAAAGAGTAGAAATACCAAGGGTACCAAAAAATGTGTCCCTTTCACAGTAGATATTTATTTAATATATTTCAAAATTGGACCGAAAAACAAGAATAATGTGTAGCATGTGTAGCACAGGTAAATCAACAGTGAACAAATGAAGTCAAGATTATCGTATGATGTTCTGTAAACAGATGCGACTCACATTATGTTGTGCTAGCATTGCTATAATAAAATGGAGCCAAGATTGTCGTTTGAACAACGGAAAGCAATTTGAAGTGGATTTGGAAAACCGATTCCTTTTGATAGTACAGTAACTGACCCAGTGTACCTGAACATGATAAGCACAGGCGTCTTATCCGCCATTCATACACTTTATAGAACTGAGGATTTTTACTTCCAACAGGATGGTGCACCACATTACCACCGCCTATTTTGATGTCAGTCTTCCAAGGCACTGGATAGGACGAGGAGATCCGATTTAGTTTCCACCGCGTTCTCCGGATGTAATTCCGTTGGACTTCTACTTATGGGGAACTGTTAAGGATGTTGTATATTAGAAAACCAGCTACACTGGCAGCACTTCGGGAAGAAATTGAAACGGCGTGTGCTGAAATCGCTGGGAACATTTTCGCAAACGTTGCTCATTCAGTAGTTCAACGTACTCAGAAGTGTATCGACGCCGATGGTGGGCACTTTGAGCAACTGCTGCAACTGTAAAAGTCTAAGATGATTAGTGCTCATCATTATGTGTTTGTGTGAATTCAGTTGTGTTATGTTAACATGGTTTTTTTCTTTGCTTGAAGTGTGTATACATTTTTGGCCCCCTCTGTATATGTAAAGTGAAAGTTTAATGTATTAAATGGACGAAGTTGGGGATTATAATCTTACAGCGCTAGGGAGAGAAAGGTGCTGGTTAACAGCATCCTGACCGTTCGGTTCCCAGCGATTAAACAGTTAGCAGGCTACCAGCTACTGGTTTCCAGTGTTTTGTAATTTATTAATGAGTTACTCAATCGATCTAGTGTTTTAGTTTAAATTATATTTAAATTATAATTATTAAATTATAATTATTACATTATAATAATAATTATTATAATTATTATATTATAATTATTAAATTATAATTATTATAATTATATTTAAATTATAATTTTATAATTAATTTCAAGAATTAATTATAAAATTTGAAAATATACATTCCGGTATAGGTGCCGGGATGGAATATTGCAGATTATATTTTATTTTGTTGCTTTGCTAGAATGAAAACCTTAGCAGCATGAGATACTTGAACTTCTTCTGGGTATTCTACTGGCTGAAACTTATGCACAAAGGACCTCCTACCCTGTTAGCAGTAGGTGTATTTTTGGGCATTTCTTTTGGTCAGGCGCATCCGGACGCAATAAATCAGACACCCAAAACGGCGTCGTACAAATGCAATAACTCCCACACAGCATTTTATGGATCATCTGTCAGAGACTTCTGCCAAACGGAGAACTTTTTTTTTTTGCTTCCTTTATCGTCCCTTCTGTGGCCTCCATTGCCAAAATATAAAGAAAAAAAAACTTTCTCAAAAATCGTGTCGTGATTTAATATTTCCAAGAGGAAATAATAAAAACGAAAGTGACATAATGTGTAAGAGAGAGAGAGAGAGAGAGAGGGAGAGAGTAAGCGCGCGCGTATTTCTTTTATCACAATGCTAATGGAATAGCAGCGGCATAACGTTGAAATAAAAAGTTTCACATATTCTTTCCCAGCCATAAAAGTTCTACAAACATATGCTCTCTAAAAATATCATTATCAATTTGTAAGAGAGAATTCACTTACATACTGTGTTTAAATTGTAGTAAGCCAGTTACACTCCGCAACAACTGTTAATACAGAGAGAGTTATGTAAAAGTCAGCAATTTTAAAATGAGTTACTTTCAACATGAAAGAATCGTTTTAATTTCCATAGCTTTAATTTATAATAACACTATAGATGAGTACACAATGAATCACGAGTTTCGTTTAAAATGTCTGATAAATGTTCATGCCTCAAAGGTATATCATTTTTGTATTACTCTATGACAAACTTTCAGCTAAATAAGTCCCATGTACGAGAGACGTTCTAAAAGTTCTCGGTCTGACCAAGAAAACACAAGTTTCAACATAGTCATGTTGTAAATCAATACATTTAGTCCAACGACTTTCCAATCTTTTGATACCCTCAATAAAACAAGATTTGGTGCAACTGTGTCCCAGCTTCAACCTCCTCATTTTACGCGAATCTGCGTCCACCCAGCCAGTTCTTCGGTTTGGGAACAAAAAATAATCGCTGGGTGCCAAATCTGGTGAATATCGCAGATGTGGAAGCACTTAGAAGCGAAGGTCGTGCAGTTTTTCAGCAACAATCCCAAGCGTGTGTAAAGGTGCATTATCGTTATCTATTTCGTAAGTTCAGGACGTTTAGCCTAAATAGCTTCCTTCAGTTAATGCAGCAGTGAAGCAGCCCGGTGATGGTTCTGCCGTTCTGGAGGTAGTCTACGAGCACCACACAGTGAGAATCCCAGAAAACCGTAGTCATGACTTCTCTTGCAGAGGAACCGTTTTTGCTTTCTTTGGTGCACTTTCACCTGTTGCTACTCACTGTTTGGACTTCTCCTTCGTCTCTGGCATGTAGTGTTGAGTTCATGTTTCATCTACTCTTATGAAACGTGGGAGAAACTCATTGGAATTGCGTATAAAAGTCTAAACATTCTTGCGAAGTGTCCATTAGAATGCATTTTGGTCCGTTGTTAATAAACGCGGCATCCATAAAGCGGAAAGCTATCTCATAGCCAGAGGTTAGTATAAAATGTAGTGGACACGACCTATCGAGGTCTTTTCAATGTTAGTCAATTAGCGCACCTTCATTCGGTGATAATTTAGCACGGTATTGTGAGTTTTATCGGTCGTAGCAGTTTTGGGATGCCCTGAGCGCTCATCATCTTGAATGACGCTTAAATTCACCGGCCCACTTTTTAACCATTGAAAACGAAGGAAAAGAATCCTTTAATGTGGAATTTAATTCGTTTTGTATTTCTGTTGGGAAACTCTTCAAAACGAAGTACTTTATCACAGTTCATATTTTAGTTTTATCCGTTTTGTAGAAAATGCTAAAAATGGTTTGTTATATGCTCGTCACAAACAAGTGACTACACTTACCCGTCTGAAACTTTACAGAACACCATCTAAAGATTGATACATAATAACTATCACAGTAATATGTCCATCTTCACTACATCTGTGAGTCAGGTCGAAAACTTTTAGAATATCCCTAGTAATGATAAAACATTTTTATGTCAACAGAACATCAAAGTTTATCAGGACCCTGCACCAGCATTAAAAACCATATTTTTATAAAAATTGGCCCCTTGCACTAAGATATTGCAATGTAAAATGTTTTTACTGCCGAGGTATCGCAGGCGATGGACACATGAAAAGAAATGATAAATTAGGAATGGAATTTATTTTAAGGAAGGAAACGTTCCAGGCCTAAGTTTAGGGTACCTCCTCGTCATTTGCCATTTATGAGGACAGAGGAAAACCTGGTAAAAATGTCAAGCCAGGGAGAACGGTCCTGGCGGGAATCGAACCCCAGATCTACCGCACAAGAGTACATGCATTGACGACCTCAGCCACCCGTGGCGGTGTAATGTAAAACTGCTGACAACCCTCGGTTTCAAACAAAATTCATGTATAAGCAATTTACTCTATACAATGGTGATATTCATTTTTCTGTAAAACTTGTTCAATAGAGGGCTCCTAATTCCTCTTAGCCGGTGTCCGGAAAAGCAAAACCTCACCAAATTCAGTTACAGTTATACTTGACTCGGAATTAATTTTCTTCATATATAACGTCATAGTTGCTCCGTTTATTCACCCTTAACAAACAGAACCGTATCAAATCCCATTACATTTAATTAAGTTATTTCTGAAATAGAGGCATTCGTTTTTCTGTATAAAGTGCCATTGTTGCTCCCTATATGGCTCTTTTAGTCACCTCTCGCTTGCTTTTGCTATGCCATTTGAGATTGTGCACATGCTTTTAAGTGATATTATTATTATTATTATTATTATTATTATTATTATTATTATTATTATTATTATTATTATTATTATCATCATCATCATTATCATTATCATAATCATTATCATTATCATTATCATCATCACAATCACCATCAGGTTTGTCGGTCCTGGTCGTGTAGCGGTAACCATACTTGCCTCCTAAACCCAAGATCGAGGGTTCGATCCCGGCCAGGATCGGCGGATTTTTTCGGGCATAAAAAACCCTAAGTATGGCTTCCTTCGGAAGGGAAGTAAAGTCGTGGGTCCCGTGTCGTACATTTACGGCACGATAAAGAACCTCAAGCCTGAAAGAGAGGCCTCTGAGCAAAATTTGTCGGCCGTTTCACGCTCTGAATTGAATGGGACGCTGATGACGTGAGATGTTAAAGAGCGTCCATAAATAAAACAATTCAACAACAATTTATATACCTCAAATCTATAACACGGAACCAACGGCTTTACTTCTATTCCGAAATCAGTCATACTTTAAATTTTTACGCCATAAAAATCCATCGACTTGACCGGGTTTTAGAACCCGTAACCTTCGATCCACGAGACAAGTATGGTTACCTTATACTAATCCAAAGAAATGTTTCATAACTTAAAAGTTCTTCTTAGAAATGTGAATTGCATTCTCTGTCCACAGTATCGTTTATGAGGACTCCGACCTAGTGGCTGTCTCACAAAATAAACTTTTCTGCAGTTCTAGCAGTTTTTGGCCTTTTCTTTGGTTGAGCATAAATCCAAGTTTGCTTGAGACTTGAACAAATGACTCAAAGTTTTTGACTAAAATAATATCATTCTTCCAGTCCTGTATAATTAAAAATAATATTTTAAAAAGATGCATTAAAGGAAATTACTGCTACATGATTTTAATAAATGTCAAAAAATTCTATCTAAAGCAAATATTTTTACTGTAAAGATGAGGTTTACTCAATCTAAAGCCCGCAATTGTTTTAGATAATTATTTCCTTGCACCGGCTTGTGCTAATATTTTTTTTAACTGACATAATTCTCCGAACTGTCTGGATTATTCAATTGTCTAGCACAGGAAATAAACATTAACTTATTTCAACTGCCTAAGCCATTAAAAGTAATCTAGATAATAATAATAATAATAATAATAATAATAATAATAATAATAATAATAATAATAATTTTAAATCGGTCCAGGAGCTTACAGTAGTCCTAACCTTTTGAAATCATGGACTCCGTCACTGCAGAAAGCTGAAATGTATCGTCAACTATGAACGAACCATTACATACTTCCTGAGTAAAAGCAATAAACGGAGTCCTACACCGATATTAATAAGATATGCAAAGCTTTGAAAACTCATTCATTACCCAATGTTAATTTTTCGCATCTCTCTGGCTTAAAACCAGACTATAATCTCCCCTAAGTAAATATACACTGTGCTAATGGACTTTCTGATAGTTTCCAAGTTAAAGTAGCAAAACCTGCAAGAGAAAACACAAATTTCAATTAAACCATTCACTAGAACTACAGTCCTCTGTATGTTTCGCGTACATTTTATATAAAAAGACTTAATGTAATTGGCCATCTTCACGACATCTCTGAGTCAGGCCGAGAACTTTCAGAAAACCTCTCATGTATATAATATACATGTGTATAAATGTGCATGTATACAGAATGTTAGCGAACTACACCCAAATACTTTCAGAGAGAGTAGAGAGGTCGTAGATAAGCAATTTGAGATAGGCAATGTATGGTCACAACTAAACATAACGCAGTTTTAAGGTGTTAAACATTTGGACATCAGATGCTGATAAGCCGGTGTTAAAGCCAAGAGGGGTGAAAAATTAGTTTAAAATATCTTCAAAACTGCCTTGAGAGTATAGAAATATATATTTGCCCAACGTCATTATCAGCGTTTTTAATATTTAGTGCCATAAAAATCCTTCAAATCTCCAACTAATCATTTTACAGTGCGACGCTGAATATCTATTAACTGCCTGTTTGAATTACATGGCCTACTCTAACGGAAGATCTTTACTTGCGCAGCATAATGCATTAAACAAAAGCTGATGTTTCGCAAACTGTGGGTTCAATTAATGGCTGGTATTATTTTATTATTTTAATTAAATACTAAAGAATTATGAATGAAATATGCTTAACGCTTTCAAGTTTTATTATCTTTCTCAACATTGAACGAGAGTAAAACTGGATAACAAATGATCACCTTTTATTCGAAATCTGTCATAAATATGTCGCCAGGGTGATACTTTCTGAAACCTCCCTTCGTTATCGTGTGACGGCTGTCATATTTTAAAGGGGAATCTTCATTAGTCAGTGGCGTACTGGCGCTTTAGAGCCATAGCTTCTTAGTTGAACAGATAGGTCATATGTTTTCTATTTCAAATTACCTATACATACAACATCACTGCACTCTCTAAAATTAATTTGGTATAGTTCATTAACATCCTGTGTATAAATATTTATATACCGGCTCGGTGAGTCAGATTTGCGAAGAAAGCGCACATATAGTCTTATAGACAGTTTCAGTTTCAGGAAACATATAAGGCTAGAAGTTAATTTTCATTTTTTCACTGTGCAAAATTCTTCCTTGTTTTTCATCACATTGTTCACAGATGAGGTTTTGTGTGGCTATGTCAACTCATAGAACATCTATAACTAAAGCTCTCACTTTTAAAAATAGTTATGTTTACTGTAAGTTGGAGAAATAGACATATGGAGGAGAAATAATCCAGACCGTTAAACAATTTGATTATCTTGGAAGAAGATTTGACATGAGTGGTAAATGGAATAAACACACAGTTTTTACCAAGCACAAGGGGGGCGGTCAACTTTCATAGGTACTGAGGCCTGTTAACTCGGAAACCGGACATGCCAGACAAAACATTAAAAACCATGTATAAGGCAATGATTAGGCCCGCATTGTTACATGGAAATGAGTTTTGGTGATGGAATAAAATAGACTTTTTAAATAAAATGCAATGTGATTTCTGGAAATGAATTCTAGGAGTGGGGAGGAGGACATGGAGCTATGGTGTACTACGAGAGGTGGGATGCTGGGAAGATGCAATCTGCAGCAAGATAAATGTAGGCTAAGAATAATTAAAGTACAACAAACAACCCTGAGGGCAATATGCTACCGGCACAAATTGAATAAAATTCAATATTCACAATCGGCGATTGTACAGCGGGAATCGTCAAAAATTCATTTTAACGATATTTGGTAGAGGGTTATTGAAAATAGCTATAGCGCAATGAAAAAGTCATAAAAAGTCTGACATAAAGAGGCGCAATGCTTGCAGATGTCATCTCTGGACCTGCAGAGCGAAGTTAAAACTAGATGGGGTAAAGAGACCTATATCAAGGAGCTAGGCATAAAACAGAGGTCGAGAATAGCATGGCTTAGACTGGGAGGCTGGAAGACACGTAAGGTTGTTGACGAGGAAGGCAGAAGGATTTGCCCATTATGCTCGGAACCGGAAGACTGGGTGCACATTTTGGCTAAGTGCACACAGGTAGAAGATGCTGGGATAAAATTTCTCCCGGATCATTTTTTTACTTCCAGTAGGAGGTGGCTGTCATGTTGGTAAATAGACAAAACTGGCTAAATCTGGGCATTTTCTGAAATGCAATATGTAGTTTTAGGAAGAAGACATTTCTATAAACATTGAACATAGATAATACGAAAAATGTATATCAGAATTATTGTATATATGTCTGTTTCATGTGTGTGTGTTGTTAAAGTTGTTTTCTTTTGTTGGAATATCAGAAATAAAGTATTTTACAAGATCATGAACGGTCTTGCGACCCATGCGACTGTGATGGGCAATATATGAATTGGAACAATAAATGTTGCCACCATCACCACTACTACATATACATTTGGGCCGCCCAAAATCCACACACAGTAAGCCCTATGAAATTAGCGTTTTGGTCAACAATATCTGCTTAAAGAATAACGAGTTCAATATTTTTCGACGGGACTGTGACGGGAGTACCGTGCATTTTCATGAAGTTTATTTAGTAAAACGAATGATGTAGAACTGTGTCAAGGATATTTCCAACAAGACGGTCCCACCTGCCACATTCAACTGAGTCCATGGAATTGATTTGAAATTTATTTCATTACCTGATAATTTCCAAGAACCTATTTACACTTTTTTTTATTTTATTGAACTGGTAACTTGATTATCAATTGTGAAATTATCTTATTAATAATCATAAAATTAAAGACAAAAATAAAGAAAATACTGAACAAATATAATCTGAGGTCTCGAGATTTGACACTTGATTTTGAGATTTGATCTTGAGGTTGAACACTGTACATTTCCTATGGAATTAGGTGAAAAGCAGAGTATACGTCATACGCCCTTGTACATTAGACGAGTTGTAAAAGAAGATACACACTGGCATCTTTCAACAAGCGGCCAGAAACGTGGAGCAATGTATTCAGTCGTGCTTTCAGAAGGGAGAATAATATAAATATTTACTACAGATTTAGTAACAGATAGTCTAAATTATATGTACAAAAATTGTTGTTGGCGTTTTTCTTATTTAAATAAATGCAGAAAGAAGTGTGTGAGTTTTATATTAACCACCTTGTAGTTATTCTTACTATTTAAATCAATAATATGCTCTTTGTCAGGAATATCTTCATAACAGTCTTGAGAAACCAGCTCTGTTTTATATTGTCAAAGACACGCACACCTTTTGTACTGAAGTGAAGTTTGACAAGGGGAAATGTCTGGTTTAGTGAAAAAGTAAAGAGAAAGGCTTTAACGCTGTAATGTGGCAAAAGTTCTCAAATTGAAGTCTTATATAATTCATACAGTCCGCAAACTAACACCACCAAACATAGACTCGATAATTATTTGCTGTGGATGGTACCAATAGCTCGTTTATGAAACAGACGATCGCTTGCTCAGTATCTCTCAAATACTACAGCGAAAATATTCGGTTTCACATCAGTGAGGATGTAAACAGTCGTTAATGGAGCGCTGAAAATTCGCAACAAATATTTGCATTCTTGTCTCCATGATTTGAAAATGTAGTGTGCGATAAAAAATCAGAATTATTAGACCATATTGCTTTTACGATTGAAGCTATCATTCGCTCCCCACAAATTACAGAGTAATTGAGATAATTAATATTTGTAATTTTAAATCAACGATTCTGTGATTTCTCGCACGTATGTTGTACTTTCTGTATATAAGAAACTTCGATTAATTCATGTATACAAAATTAAGATTGTATACTGTTTAAGACCGAACATAATATCTACAAAGCGAAGGGTAAAAATGTACTGAAATCTCACTCTGAACACGAAAGGCAAGGATTGGAAAAGTGACACAATGTACGTTAGTTCCTTCTGGCGTAGAAGCCAGCTGTTTTTCGACAGATGTCCATTCGCAGGTCATTGACAGTAACGTGTAATTTTTTTTTTAAGTGAGTTCAGTGACGAATAGCGGAGCTTGTGACTTTATCAAAATTGGATAGCGAATAGAAAGAACCATGAGTGATGCTAAGTATCAGCCTATGAGCATGGTGAAAACAGAACTGGCGCGAAAACCCCGTTTCGCTTTTCTTGTGTTAGCGTTAGTTCTTACTGAGTATATAAAAATATATTTTTCCTCAAAAGGGGGCAGTCTCAAAATTATCCGGGCTAGGTTATGCTGCTGCATCGTCAGGGTAGTTAGAGTAAGAACGACCTAAGTCCGAGATACAAGATCCGGCATTGACGAGGTTTAATGGGCGAGTCATATACAGCACCATTGTGCTGCATTAAATACCATGAAGTAGCACTTTTATATTAGGCACCGTTTGGGTGAACGCAACGAAATTTACGTGTATGCCAATTTTACCTTACCAGTGATCCAGCGTGATGTGTGAGTTTATCTGATTATTCATGTTTCGGAGAATAACCAACCTCAGCAACTAAATCGCGAAGCGTTATTTATTGGCGCATTCCATATCAAATTCCCATTCCCTCAGCCTTGGCTAGCTTACAGCTACCAGAAATCATCGGAAATCCCTAGAGAGAGAGTGAGAGAGAAACTCATGTAAGCAGAGTTGGTGGTCTATAGCAACCGTGGCGAAATCTGCAATCGACGGGCTTAAATTAATTAACACAGCTACCATACAGCCCAATTCCCTGCACACTAACAATCGTTCTTAACGATAAACTCAGTAAGATACACAAGTCTTAATAATTTTTTTTTTTTTTTTTAGAACTAACAGAACGTAAAGTAAGTTATTGCACATACTTTATGCAAAGAAGCGTCAATACATAATATGAAATCGGATATCATGCAACATTACAAATAAGTTTTGCATTGAAAAAAGTATATGTTAAAAAGATTAAGAGAAATATTATATGAAAGTCATTTTCTTTACGTTCATTAACACATGTTTTTTTAATACGATAAATTTGTCGTATCATTTTTGCTATCAAAAGTTTCGAAGCATTTAAACCCGAAAAGATTAATACAAAAAAATTTAAAACAGGTTATGGTTGATACCACACATTGTATAAATGGTGCATAATTTGACCGTGAACTGAAACCGTACTTATTGGAGGCTTGATAATTTTTGATATGATATATATTAATTATTTCGAAAGCTTTTATCTCGTTTGTTATTGTTTAATTAATTATAGAAGAGCGAGAGTATTATGAGGGCATTGAAATAAAGGGTAACTATATTGAAAAGTGAAATATAGGTTATGTCTTTACCATACCTAGAAAATGGTTAGGCCGGAAACTTATGATCCTGTCCCCGTAAGTTTGAAATTTGAACGATTGTACGTGCCTTTGCGACTTCGTTGGCATCGTTAATACCAATGATTTTTTATTCCAATTTAATACATAAGGAAGAGTTTGCTCGGCGAGGCATGCAGTTCTAAGTTTACACGCGGCAAGGCACATAGTTATAAGATATTCACCGCAACACAGTCTTAAATTTTACACGCAGGCAGAAACCCGCAGTTTTCAGCTAAGCGATTCGCAGTACTCTTCTGTAAGTTTCACACCCTGTAACTAAGTTTATACTCAAATCATACGCAAAAACACCAGAGGACGAACATAATTTGGACATAATAAAACACCAATGCACATTACGTCGAATCGAGGGCTTATTTAAACCATCAAAGTCCTCTCCCGATCCTGTTGAGTACGAGTCAAAGTAATGCACCCTGAGACACTGTTGTTATTGAAGCATGGGCAACAACACCAATCATCCATCTACAAATTGACATCTTAACGTGAAGCCACTCGACGTGACAACAGATCGCTTCAAGATTGGTGCACAACTTGGCTGCCATACCAAACCGGTCTATAAGCTGTCTTACCAACATGGGGCCAACAACATCCACCCGTAAACCATTTCATTATATTTGCTTCACTCATTGGCTTTTTTTTTTTTTTTTTTTTTTTTTTGGTAAATAAATTTTTACTTTTTCAAAAAAAATGTTATTTGCACCCAAACTATTTATTTATACATTTGCAACTAATTTTATACTTTTTTATAAATGGCCATTTTAAACTTTGCAGACGTACCTGAAGAACAATTCCTGAAATTTGAAAGCTCTCAACTTGTGAGAAAAAATATAGCTTAAGGAAAAAGGGATGCGAAGTTGGAAGTATGTTTTCAGTACTTTCCTGTTTTTTTTTCCTTACAATTTCCTTGGCTTCTACTTGATCTAGAGCCTTCAAATTTTCAGAAATTGTTCTTCTGGTACCTCTGTATTGTTTAAAGTAGACATTTCAAACAATGGATTGCAATGTATGTACAAAAATGTAAAACATGTTGGGTCAAAACATAACTTTTTTGAGAAAGTAAAAATTCATACATGTTTTATTGAAGTCAATATACACAAATATATGGCATAAAAATGAAAGATCCACTCCCAATAAGGTCTTTGAAAAAGAAAACTAAATTATAATAATTTAACATTAATAGAATAGGGTATGCCAGAACCTCTTAAACATGCCATTTCCAACGCTTATGAACAGAAGGCAAACAACTTCCACACCTCCAGGCTAGCCATAACAGTTAAGTAACATATACTTAACAAAACTTCCCTATTTCAAGTGCGAGATTTGAAAATGAAACAAATATTTGACTTTGACAACTCCAAGAGGAACACATTCCCCAACAAATTATATATTTTAAAACAAATAAATAGCACAATTTGAAATGCCATTATAGACGTAAATGATGAATTAATTTTAACACGAGAGTCTGAATTATAAATGAATGTGCAAAATCAAAGAAATTAAACATTTTAAGATTTTTAGCCTACCGGGTGTCTTTGAAATGAGCTATTGTTCAGAGTTCTACTTCAAGGGGCTCTAGAGCTATAAAAATCGCAATTTTAATAAAAGATGATGACTTTAGCGATGTTATTAGATGTGTCATATTTAACAAAAATATTCCTCCTTATGTATTGTGGTAGTATAAATATATTCAAGTTTTAAAAAAAGGTATAAGGCAAATTTTTCTTCACATTTCACATAAAGCGGTCCGTGCGTTGAATCTTTTAATGATTACGATTCGTTCAGTCTCTGGCATTCAATAGTGGCTTCCTGGATTTCTTGATCTATCACCTACGGAGCTGTAGTTGGTATAGCGACATAGAGTCATAATTTGGAGAATATGGTTATGTACACTAAATTGTTCTAGCGTAAAACTTAGCGGCGAAGTTACACCGCTATAACAGACAAACGCTGTGCGGGAGCGAAGACCGGTGCCTAAGGATATAAACCCGACTGAAAGACCATAGAATTTTGAAGCTGTTGCTTTTCTTTAATTTGCCACCACTGGCATAGGAGCAAAGCGAGAAACGGCTTCTTTATAATGGAATTCTTTGGAACCTTCTAACCATAACACTGGCAAAACAAACGCAGAAATCGATGAGATGTATTGTTAGCTGGCTTTAATGTAGTTGCGGAGTGCACAAGTATTTCCTGCGCCACGAGTATTCTTAGCCCTTCCAGCTCTATGAGGAGTGGCCGGCGCAGAGCGAGTTTCCTACAACTAGACCAGTACACAGGTTGACCTTTTGAATACATAACTAGGTGACACCACAAATTAACCTCGTTTTAGTGCCCAAAGCAGAATATGAACCTGCATGCTCGGTATTTGAAACTCAGATCAATATCCTACAAGGGTAGGTCCATAAGTTTCCGGCCTTATCAGTTTATAGGTATGATAAAGATAAAAACTTTATTTCGGTTTTCAATACGATTACCTTTTAATGCTCACTTCTCACATTTTTGAATTAACATTTCAATCACCCCTCAAAGATAGTCACAAGTCTTTTCTGCAAAATGGGCTTAAACAGCATCGTCACACTTAAATTTTCTTCCTCCAAGGTCCTTATTCAGTTTTGAGAAGAGGAAATAATCACTGGGAGCTAGATCTGGACTGTAGGATGGATGGTCGATCTCCTTGAAGCCACATTTTTTCGCACATTTCTTTGCAACAAGAGCTGTGTGCACAGGTGCGTTATCATGAAGAAGGCGCACACCATTACTCAGCTTTCTTCGCCTTTTCTCTTTGATGGAAACACGTAGTTTGTACAGTATGCCAGCATAGTTGTCCCTTTTTACTGTGGTGTTCTTCTCCTTGAAGCCAGTGAAGAGTATTTCTTCACAGCCTTAAAAGGTGTAGCCATGATCTTCTTGGTTGACTAAGTGACCTTGGCCTTTAGATGCGGTGCTTCCCAGGTTAACGCCCCTCTATTGATTCTCTTTTGGACAAGAGATTATAATAAAGGACCATAGTTTCATCTCCGATAACAATTTACAGAACTTCTCTCTCGTTGTCACCAGACCTCCAAAAATGCCTGACAACAAATGAATCGTTGCTGCTTTTGGATTGAGAGAAGAAGACTAGGCACCCATCTTGCACTAACCTTATTCATGTTTAAATGTTCATGAATAATTGGAAGGACTGTCGTTTTAGAAAGGCCCTACCTTGCTGCTATTTCTGTAACTTTGAGCCACCGGTCTTCCATAATTTCTCCTTCCACAAGAGTGATGTTTTCAGGAGTGAGCACCTCCAATGCCTTCTAACCCATTGGAAAAAGTTTGGCCCATTCTTTTACGTAAAATACGAGGAGGATACTTCCCCATATACACCGTCCAATGCTGTTTAATTTCATTTGGAGTAAGTCCTTCTTTTGTGATGA
The DNA here is from genome assembly GCA_030762175.1 of Metallyticus violacea. Lineage (NCBI taxonomy): Eukaryota > Metazoa > Arthropoda > Insecta > Mantodea > Metallyticidae > Metallyticus > Metallyticus violacea. The sequence goes on from CM060845.1 coordinate 20,756,061, forward strand.
ACTTAATAACAGGTCAATACTCCATTTTGAACATGTCAAATCTTCTACACATAGCCTTCTTTATGCAACTATATCTGAACAACTGAACACAGCGGAGCGGAAGTTACAGCTGAAATTATTTACTTAAAAGATAAGTTATGGCTCCAGATAAGGAGTATCTGAAGGTGATAATCCTTATCGGCGAGGCAAGAAATTTATGGACTTACCCTCGTACAAGTCCTTGTAAAGTATAGCCTTGTAACTTTCTATTCCAAGAGAGAAGTGCAACACTAATAAAGTACTGATAAATAGTTGCAAGTGATATCATACAAGAGCAAGATGGAGGAACAGCTGTTTGCCATATTTCGCCAAACCGTGAATTAAGTTATCTGCACTCCTTAGGGAGTTTAATGCAGAGCGCAGGAATGTACTGCCATTCCTGCTTAATGGGTGTTTTCTTTTTCTCATATATAATGATAATTTAAATACTTTAGTTTATATTTATAGATATTCAAGCATAATAATCCACCCTTAAGACGACGGTCTCTTCCAGCTACATTTAGGAGCACTAATTTCAGTCGTCGAGAAATGGCAGAACAATCGAGCTTCCCGATTGCTCTCGGTCAGTTACTTTAATAACCCATTTGATCATTTATGTTCTTTTATTTGCTTATATTTCTTGACAGTCACTTTCTCATTATCAGCAAAAAGCAGGGAAATTGTATCAAAAGAGATTATTTTTAAAAAAAATTAAGAATATAAAATGTTTTTGTGGCAAGGAACAAGAATCTTAAAAATACATGAACTAAGATGCGGTATAAATATACATTTGAAACAGGAAATATCAATATCAGTCATAAGCTGTACTCTAATTTCACTTAACTTTATCATTATACACAAATACTAATCATTATCATCACTTTCGCTAATACTCAGCACATTTGAGTCAACCGACTCCCAAAATCACAAAAAAGATAATAATAAATTTTATACTAGCATTTGAAGTTAGCAATAATCCTACACTTGTAGAGAAATTATCAGTGACCGACTAATATAATACTTCTGTAGAACAGAACAACGGAAAATCACTTGTACACCTGTAAGTATGGAGTTGTAAAGTACAAGCGTAGCAGAAACCTTTGTAGAACAGAATTTTACTAATAACTACAAGATGCAGTTAGTGTGTTAAATCATGTGGAATTATTATTTTGTGTTCTCTGAGGCTAGTACACAGCAATGAGACATCTGAATGAAGCATCAGTCGCACAAGCAGTTGCGTGGATTGAAGATGGCCATTCCATACGCTTTGTCTCCAGGATTCTTCATGTCAGACTTTCTGTCATCTATAGGATTTGAGGTGATATATAGAGGCAGGTGGATACAAGAGGCGACCCGGACAAGGGCGTAAGAAGAAGACAACAGAGGTACAGGAAAGCTGTCTTGTACTATCAGCTTTGCACAGACGTAAATCTACAACCAGAGATCCACAAAATAATGTACAAACAACGACTGGAATAGTGACTTCTGATCAGATTGTAAAAAAAAAACAGACTGAAAAATGCAGGGTTGAGATCTAGAATCTCCTTTCAAGCCCCTCGTTTGACACTTCAGTACAAGGAAACCCGGCTGAGATTTGCTCAGAATCATCTCAACTGACAGCCCCACCAATGGAAGGCTGTTCTCTTCACAGACGTGTCAAGATTTCGTTTGACGGGTTGTGATGGTCGTGCACGTGTATGCAGACGTTCTAGTGAACGTCTTACTCCAGCCACTGTTATTGAACATGACAGAGTTGGAACGATTTGGGCTGGCATTACTATTGAGTCTCGGACAGAGCTTGTTGTCCCACATCGCATGAATGCTGATGTTTAACATTAATAGCATTATCTTTCAACGTGTCGTACACTTTGTTTATGGTATGAACCCTAATTTTCTTATAATGTATGATAATGCTAAATCTCATACAGCATGGAATACCAAAGATATCCCGCAAGAATGCCAAATTCGGGTGATGAACTGGCCTGCATGGATTCTTGACCTCAGTCCGATTGAGCATCTGTGGGATAAGCTGGTAAAACTTGTTCGCGAACGCCCTGCTGTGCCACAGAACCTGGGAGAACTCGCAAATGTACTTGCTGAAGAATGGGAGAGAATCCCACAGATCTTTATTAGGAGGCTGTATGTGTTATGAAGTCATCGCAGCTCACGTAGGACACACCAGGTACTGAGTGTTGAAATAACAATGGAAACATTGATTACTAAACAAAGTGATCTTGTATATTTCCACTTTATTTTCTTTATCAATCAATAAGTTCTTGTATTTCTAATCCTGTGTAATAATAAAAGTGTAATACAATGCCTATTTTAATTTTACACATTTCTTTAGTCCATAATTACAAACTGTCAAAAATTAAATTGCATCAATAATTATTTTGGGACTTCGATTTAATTTTTAATTTTTTTGAGCAGTGTGCATGCTAACTTTTTTTTTTAAAAACTTTTGTTTGTTTTTTTTTACTTTAAAATATTTTAATACTATTATTCAAATAATAAAGATCTAACATTTAAATGATATATGCATTCAGTAAACAGTATGTTGAGAAAAAGAATATTAACTTAGATAAATTAACATTGGCAATGCAGGAGATGCTAAGCCGCCTTAAGTAGAGACCGGCCGAAGTGCAAAATGAAGTTTCAAATTAATGTCGTTTCTCGTGTTACAAGCACTACCACTAACAAGCTTCCTCCAAATGGATGTCTGGCTATAATTTAGCGCAGCAAATGTTCTGAGATTGATCAAAGCTTGTAGCGAACTGCTTTTACCCGAACGGAACCGCTCCACAAAACGCAGTAATGGTCTACTTTCTACATATGTCCCCTCACCACCTGAGAACATGCTTTTTGTATGTAAAATTAAGTAACAAAGAGTGTGATAATTTAGTGAATGAGTAGATGGATGGTTGAAGCGGAGGAGAACACTTTCGGTACGTGAAACTTGCTCACGCTGGGGCCCTTTGTGCCTACACACACAGTGGGCACACTCCGGGAATAATAGTATTTATTTACAAAATATGTTGGTTACAACTGCAGCTCATCCTTCCTGGGACCGTATGCGCTCTCCCAATACACGAGGAAATTCATAAAATTACACAAATCAATATTTAACTCTTAAGAGACAGTCAGTATATATATGCGATGTTTCATAAATACTTTCACAAATTTGGTGGCGGGTTTCTCACACCAAAGCAAGAAAACTATATATAAGCATATGTCCAGAAATACTTAATTTTTGAGTTATTAATGGCATTTTACCAAAACAAGGAACAAAGGTCAATAAATACAATGTCTGAGAAACTCATAATGAACTTTCAAAGCTCTTGCTCGTCGGGTCATGGACTGTCGCACCCGTTCAAACACTCTCAGGCTTCCATGACATTTTGATGAAGTTCTCTGCATTAGGAATGTCTACTGCATAAACCAATTGTTTTGTATGGCCCCACAGGTAAAAATACAAAGGATCAAGGTCGAGATAATGTGCAGGCCATGGAACTGGGTCTCCCTCATCTATCCATCTGCCTTGGTAGATATCAGCCAGTGCATCTCGAACAATGCGACTATAAGGTGCTGGAACCCCATTATTCTTATTTTCAGGGCACGAAATAGATATTCTGCCATGGTGAAACACAAAACAGCATGCAACAGTGAATCATTAGAAACAGATTATCCATGAATATCCCTACATGGCAAATGTAAACAAGTCTCCTTGGCAAAGCATGAACATCTAGGGTACAATGAGTGCATCAGCACATTGTATCAATAAAATCATTCGATTACGTAACAAAATAAGTTTCATTTTAGCTTGCAAACTTAAATTGTAAGATTGTACCTTGAAGTAAACGTTCATCAATAACTGGAAAAACTCAAACGTCCTGTATAACAATGAAATGAACAAATGAGAGCATATATATATATATATATAAAATAGTATACAAATTAGAAATATATAAATAAAATAAACATAAAGAGAGCAGTGTAAAAATAAATAACTTAACTCTCCCACACATACATGTACAAATAATTCCAAAAATATTGTGACTCATGTTATCCTATCCCCCCCTTTCCGGTTGTCTGCCTCTCTTTCGCTCTGAGCTGTCTCACTTTGTTTAAAAAGTTGCCTACTCCCTCCTCCTCCTTCCTGTCTGTCAGCAATATCCAGCACTGCCACTGTCCTTTCCTCCCCATTAACAAATGGGGCCGATAGGCACTTCTTTCTCCATTCTCACATTCCCTTGCAGTACGCCAGAATGTGTTCCAAAGATTCTTTCTCCCCAAATGTACGGCAGATTCTCGTGCCCTTTCTATCTGTTACTTTAGTCATCCGCTTTCGCCTACCATAAACCAAGCGAGCCCCTGTTTGGATATATCCATTCCCATCCGATTCGCAGTTCCGATTGTGCATCTCCAGTGAAACTTTTTCTGCACACTCCGAAAGAGTCAGTTGCCTATCAATATTCCTCAAGCGTTTCTTAATTTTTCTTCAAACTTCCCTTCTGTTTCCCCGCTGTGCGATCCAAATGTTACCCATTCCTGTCTTATTTCTCCCTATTATCAGCTGCTCCCTGTAGCATATCGCCTAATTATTGTCTGATCTCCGTGAACCATTCGTAGCCAGTACTTCTTCATGTTAGGAACGTGCATTCTATAACCTCCCTAAAGGGATGCGTTGAAGGACACACCGGGTGGCCAGGTTCTACGGGCGGTAATTCCGCGTACACGAATGGGCCCCTAACATATTTCCAGATAGAATTAAAACCCTCTCTCCTGAGTTGTTTAAGCCCCTTAGAAGACCCACCTCTATTCCAAAAGCGAGCACAAACCGTTCAAAAGCGAAGTCACCATCATACCGCAACAGCCCATCTCGCCCTGGCACTTTCGACCCTCTATTAGGACCAACCGAATAAATTGATATAAAACTCGAGCGGAAAAATTGTGGAATATTTCCTGAACCAACATTCGTGTGATGTGAGAACTACATATTTGCTATTCTAACATCCTCTGGGTCTGAAAATAGAAATCCTAGAGTATTTACCTAGATAGTGTAAAAGCTGCACATTTACATAAAATATGTAAGAGCTGTCAACGTCCTCCTCGCGTTTCCTGTAATGTGCATGGGTGGGTAGGGAATTGTGGTCAGTAAGAAAACCAAAAAATTTCCGCATTCTTGTTCGACTTAGAGACCACAAGGTCTCCTCATAGAAGGCTGGGTCCTGCAGTAAGCACTCGAGCTGGTCTGGTCTCGATCTGTTATCCCACAGTTCCAGATGTGGCTGTGGAATCGCTAAATAACCTAAGAGTAACCTGAATTGTTGAAAATGTACTCCAAAAAGCGTTCAGGTTCTATAAAAGAGGTCGTTGTTCCCTTTCTTGCAAGTTTATCTGCTAATGTATTCACCTTTATGCCCGAGTGACCCAGCACCCACATAAGGGTAACAGAGCTTCGGTCACAAAGGCTATCTAACGTCCTCTGGCACTGCTAAACCAACTTAAACGTTGTTCTTACTGCTTTGAAAGCTTTTATACTGGCCTGCCTACCAGAGTATATGGTAAATTTAGCTCGGTATTCAGGAAAATGTTCCAAAATGTAAAGGACAGCCAGTATTCCATACATCACTAGCTGGAAAACGGTAGAATGTCTCCCAGGAGAGGAAGAGAGCCTTGTAGAAGGTCCTCGACTCCATTGCCAACCCCCGAAATTGTATATATTATACAAGATACTGGGGTATTTATTCACACTCTGCCTTTGATTTGCCCTTATACAGCTTTAGTTAAAATACCTACACCATCTGAATAACTTTTGAAGCATGTGGTTCAGTGACTTAAACTCGGCGTGTGAGGATATCTGTATACTGAGAATTCAAATGTTCTATTACTGACTTTTTATATTTTCTGTTTAACCGAAAGTAACTCCAAATGTCTTATTTTTAATTCAATATGCAATATACTTTTACGTTGTTGAACAATCTCATTATGAACTTTTCATAAAGTGCCCACTCTAGATACTTCTATACATATTTAATGTTACTAAATTAAGAAAACAAAAAATATAGTGAATAATAAAATGCTCCTTCCATAATAAAAATAAAACAAAGCTTACTCAAGGTCTAAATTCTGTGTTCAATCTGGTAGCCCTCGGTTGCTTGACTATTGTCAATCGATTATAGAAACCATTTAAGGAGTAGAAAACAAAGGAGGGGGGAAACCCAAACACCAATTTGATAATAATAAAAATGACTTAACCACGCTTTAGGAGCGTCTTGCGCTGCTTCTATAATGCTATATTGTAAGTTGTTGGGCTTTCCTGGACATTCTACTGACTTAAAATTGTTACAAATCTGGGAATGTTGCTGGCCACTCTATGTGACTTCTTCTATCAATCCATCATAGTGCTAAAACCTGGTCTAAATGCTTATGAACATTCTGTCCATAGTGAGCTGGAGCTCCATCTTGTTGCCATCTCACAGCCACGTGTGGCCGAGGTCGTTAAGGCGCGGACTCGTGAGCGGGAGGTCTGGGTTCGAATACCGTCCTCCCTGACTGAGGGTTTTTCCAGGTTTTATTCAGTCCTCATAAATGGCAAATGCCAGGGAGGTACCCTAAACTTAGGCCTGGAACGATTCCTTCGTTAAAAATAAATCCTTTCCCAATATATCGTCTCATGTATCACCAGTGTCCATCGCCTGTGGTGCCTCTGTAGCAAAAACGGGCGTTAAACACGTTCATTAATTCATTCGTTGCCATCTCTAGATAGCTTATGGTTGACTGGATGTAGAAACAGATTTACGAGAGTCGGTCCTTCTTCAATATGAAACAAATCCAAGTATCTATCAGCGTTTAGCGTTTCTGTTAAGACAATTGAACCAATAATATGATCATAACGATACCAGCTCAAATATGAAGTTTTTATGTATACTGGGTGTGGATCTAATCCATCCATTGTAGGTTTAGGTCTGACCAGTACTGGCAGGTGTGTTTGTTGACAAATTCATTCAGCAGAATGTTGCTATAGCTAACAATACAATTTGTCTAAGAAGTACTGCATTGTTGTTAACTCGCTCCATTATTATTACAAAATTGCATTCTTCTATCGGATCGACCGCAACGAGTGGCTGAGGTCGTTAAGGAGCGGGAGGTCTTAGGTTCGATTCCACCAGCATCGTCCTCCCTGACTGTTTTTTTTTTTTTTTCGGGTTTTTCTGAGTAATGGCAAATGCCAGGGATGTACCCCTAAACTTAGATCTGGAACGTTTTCTTCCTTAAAAAAATCCTTTCCCAATTTATCATTTCATCTCATGTATCATCATTCAGTAGGTAAAAACGGGCGCTAAACACTATTTAGAAACTCTATTGGGATCGTCCTCTGAAAGTTCCTGTCAAAGTTGACACTTTTAAAGATTTTAAAAATATATTTTATTCTAACAATAAATGTGCAATGGAAACTTTAGGATTTTCTTGCAAACTGAGATGAACATCCAATTAAGAATTCTCATCAGATGCACTTTTCGGGCGATCTGATCTTAGTGCACTTGCAATTTGAGTAAATATTTTACCATAATTGTCACTGTTGTGTGTGCAGTTGGTTTGCGATCCAGATGTATATCATTAAATAAATTCGCCGCCTTTCGATGAGATCGTTGTCTGTCTTCATAATTAAAATTAAAGTTCTTTCCCTTTCACTCAACATCAGGTTGAATTATTTAACACACTATATGTAATATTTAATCCCTTCCATATCAATAAACACGATTCCACGGATGTAAATAAAGGACAGTATTTATGATATTACTGAAAAAACACAGTAAACAAAAGATGATTTTTTTTTCTTAATTTAGGAACAATAAATGTGTATAGGAATATATAAATTGCATACCTTTTGAAAATATCTAATTGATTATTATTCGAAAATGTAAAAATAAATTTCATTTAAAATAAGGGAGTCGGAGGCACTTCCGTTTAAACAGGAAGTAGAAAAAAGTCGGTAATATATTTCTCAATATATGGCTATTCCCACACACTATCACTGAACCACATGCTTCAGAAGCTATCTAACCTTTTTTACTACAAGAGATAAAATAAACAGGCAAGAAAAGTCTTATACATTTCTCTGTTGACTAAATCTAGTAAATGTATTTATTTCACTAAGGAAATACCAAATACATAAACTAATTACTTATCTAGCGCACGGGTCTAGCCACACCGTTCGAGCTCCCATTTACACATGAGAAATGCTCAAAGAACACAGAAATACCTATATACAAACACTAAGTCACTAAGTCAAATGTATTAAATGTATTAAACATTTTACGAAACAACCTCCTTCCCCCAGCCTCATGGCTCAATGCAAATAAAAACTGCAATTAAGAATATTTGTTTAAACACTTTATTTAAGAAAGTTTCTTGTCGTGTCCAGAATCTGGTGCGGGAGTATGAAGACTGTGCGTGTGTGTAGTTATTAAATAACCAGTTAATCAATTATCAGGACTGCCGAAAAGCACGTGTATTCTAAAGAGCCCAACTACATAGCAGCCACAAATACGGCAGAGTGGATATATCAAGCAAACTAGCAACAGAACAGTATTTCAAAGTGTCTGGTTGTTGTCTTCATTTGCCACAAGAAAATGCGCGTTATCGCTAAGCCAGCTGGTTCGGTGCCAAATGCTTTAATTATTTACCCTTGTGGTTTCCGCTGCATAAAACTCTCTAATATTCTTTTTATTTTTAATAGTATTTATCACCCGTTTTAACTACCGAGACATTACAGGTGGTGGACACTGATGACACATGGAATTAAATGAAAAGTTCGGAAATAATTTTTTAAGGAAAAAAACGTTCGAGGTCTAAGTACCTCTCCGGGCATTTGCCATTTAGGGGAATGAGGAAAACCTGGTAAAACCTGAGTCAGTGAGGACGGTCCTTGTGGAATTCGAATTCCAGATCTCCCCTCAGTAGTTCGTGCCCTAAAAACCTCGGCCACCTGTGGTGTTGAAAAATTTACTTTAAGTGCAACTACTACAATTAAAATTGATTAAGCGAAATATTATTTAAAATGAAGATAAAGATATCCTGTAATGTCCCTTAAAGGACAAAGGCCTCCTAACAAGTTGGGAAAGCTCGCTTTTTCCTAACGTGGTGAGCTAGTTGTTCGTATGCTGTTTAAGACACTCTGACTGGTTTGTTTTTTTGGTTACTCCATTTCTCATTGCACAAGTTGCTTCTCGGCAGATTTCCATTTCCCTCTTCCTCTTGCGACTCTTGACCAGTCTGGACCTGCATGTTTCTTGAAGAGATCTGACCATCTTCTTTTGTGTCTGCCTTGTGTCCTTTTCCTATTCTATCCCACATGGAGAGCTTCTAGGTTCACCGATTGTCCTGCATTCTTGCGACCTGGCCGCCCCATTGTCACTTGCTTGAGATAGTTATTTGTGCGATGTCTGTTGTCTGAGATAGCTGGTTTATTAATACTATAGGTATTTTGTCCTTCAAAGTTATTCCCAGGATCTTGCGTTGCATTTTTTCTTTGGCATATTTCAATTTTGTTCTTTTGTTTTCCTGTTATTGACCATGTCTGGCACCCATATATAAAACAGGGTATACAGGTTTCGAGCGTCTGGAATGTGATTTTCTGTTACTGTTCGGTCTAACAATATAAACTTAGGCCCAAAATGCTCTCCAGGTTAATGAGATCCTTTTTTGTACTTCTTTTTCCAGTTTATCATGAAAGTAAATCTGTTATTCTAGTATGTATATTCGCTCACATATTTGCAGGCTGTTCCATCTATTGTGTCGGGGGTTGAGGTCCGTTAGAAATTAACGTGCCTTCAGTTTGTTTAGTGACATCTCTACATTTTTCTATGCTTGCATAATTGTTTCAGCAGAGTTTGTAGTGCTCTCTGTGTTTTGGCGAACAGGGCCAGATAATCGGAAAATGTTAAAGTTATTATTTGAATGCAATTTATGTTCGTTCTGAAATTATTGTACTAGTTAATTTTCCTGAATACATTACACAGGTGAAGGGTTTGGGAGTAATTGGATCGCCTTGGCGAACTTTTCTTTCTAGTTGGAATGGTTGTCCTTCTTCAAATATTAATTATTTTCAATAAAAATATATGAACGGTTGGCGAGAAGAGCGATGAGGGTCCAAATAACAAATTTTAGAGAAAAATAAACGTTAAAGTTTAAAACCCATTGCTACAGTATGTATGCATAATGCTACTTCATTTAATTAATTTTATTTACCTTCATTTCACAGACTGAGGAGAATAAATTTTTTGTACTGTTCATGAGGTATTTCACTTGTATCAGATTCCTGATTTAAAGCTTTGCATTGCAACATGATGTACCTGTAGAAAGAGACATAAGCTGTATTATTAAAAAGTGGCTGGTAATTTTTTTATAAATTTTCGTTTCGGTTTCTGGTATACTGTAGAATAATTAATTATCACTCAACACAATAACCCTGGCATTAATTATCTCAGTCATTCTATTTTTGGAAGTATAAAGTTGTCAAATTGTCATAGAATCCTTGTGTTTCTTTTGAGGTAAATTTCTTTAGGTTCTGCAGGACTTTGAACTTTTCCTTCGACATAATGACTTTCAGTAGAATGCAATGACAAGCCGGGTCCAATTCATGACTTTGTGCTCTTGTTTACGTCACTTAACTTCCTATTTTTCTTCCTCTTCTCTGTTGTATACACGTCATCACAGTCAGCACCTTCCATAATTGACATTAACTCCGAAATGATTGTTTTGAAATAAACACTTATCTAACAAGAAACAATCAGTGTTGTCTTCAGAAGTTTGACTGTCGTTTATTCCATGAAAAGAGATGAACTCCCATCGCTCTTACGAATAGATGTGTTTAAAACACCCGCTAATCTGTGTACCTTCATCGTATTTGTAATAAACAAGTAACCCTTCATTAGTTCTCAACATAATCCAATTCATGGCACCCCTAACTCAAAAATAGCATTTTAAGGACTATTGTCCTCCTTCCAGCCAAACCTTCATATGTGATCATTTACTACTGTAAATAGAAACCTTTAAAAGGGAAAGAGATTTACTTAAAAAGAAGTCAATCTCTTTTGGCCGCAGTAGTAAACTTTCTTCATATAAAAGGTATATTTCTGTAAACATTCACTGTAATACTTCTGTTAATTTGAAAAGTATAAATGAAAACCCAGGGCCGAGAGTGGATGAAACATGGTGTAGTTTTCCGATCACCAAGTACAATTATTTTATCGTGACTTGTAAAACTATAGTAGAAAAATCCTAAAATGTAGATTTTTGTTTATCAACTTACAGAGTTAATAAAAGATTAAGGTCTACGCTTTAATTAATTTTCATCTAAACGCCCCAGCAAGTATCTACAATGCTGCATAAAAATCTTTTAAAATTCCAGCCTGTAGTACTTTATTGCTAGGCATGTCACTCGCTGTATACTATCATTAAAACCCTTGTCCACGTTAACTGTGAACACCAGCGACCTCTACTGGGTATGCAAGGAGTTTTGCTGCTAGACACAGGCATCTGTTAATTGAGCGGTTATTTTGCTAAGTGCTGTCGTGTTGCTGTGCTTACAAAAACACCCGGTGCAGGTAAAACAAGACGACTTTGAGTTCCGAGGCGAGAATAGTAATGAGCAACAGATGTTTGTCTCATTCTGCGTACGCCCCCAGGCTTGACAAAACAACACAGGAGTTGCAAGGATGCCTTAAAGCGCTAACATGTCAACACATGACCTGCTGTAAACTGCGACAACACGATAACATCTGTGATATGTCACCTCTTGTTTTATCTTCGTTACTGCACTTTTCTCGGCTATGAATCTCCTTAATCCTGATCAGTTTATTGCATATCATTTCCTTATTCTCAAGTAATTCTTACCAGCTGGTGTCAGTTTCTTTCTTATAAGATAAGAGTTTGTCTTATCGATCTTGCATTCTACAAGCACTGGTCTACACAATTTTTGTTCAATGAAAACTGTTCATATTTTCTGATTCCTTACTACATGGAATCTCTCAAACCAGTCTTAGTTTTGCCTCATCGGGCTAGAGGTTTCTCTTATATCGATATTATAGAAAATTTCAGTTTATTATTTGTTCATGAACAACTACATAAAATAAATATTCTGAACGATTTAAACGAGATAATAAATTATTCATTGTGTGAATGAGACTGTAGAGTTAAATCAGAGCATTGTACCAAATAAAATTGACTACAAAGGAGCAATTTAGTTTATGAAGAAAAAGCATGTGAAGTATGAACCATTGGTTTCTCCTTGTAATGTCCTTCGTCCAGCACTCCATATTACGTTAGGTATAATGAAGCAATTTGTTATTGCTCTTAATAAGCATAATTGTTTCAGCTTTCTTGTAACAAAGTTCCCACAGAAAACTGAAGACTGACAGCTCCAGGAATTTTTATGCACCTCAGATTCGTGAGCTTTTGCAGGATGAGACCTTTCCTCAATCGATTTCCGAGTTAGAGAAGTGAGCATGGTTGACATATAAAAAAGTAACAAAAAACTTTCTTGGCAACAAGAAATCTAAGAACTACAAAGAAATTGTAAAGTAAATGTAAAAATATTTTAGAAACCTAAGGTATGGAATGAGTGTTAAAATTCATTTTCTCAACAGACATATTGATTACTTCCCTGCGAATCTTGGTACAATGAGTGAAGAACAAATTGAACGGTTTCATAAAGACATTAAAACAATGAAAACCTGCTATCAAGGTCATTGGGATGTGTAAATGATGGCTGGTGTGTGAAAAGAAGCATTTAGTGAGGGACATATCAAAACTTTGAAAAAAAAGTTTTTCTTATTCCTAATAGTGAAAAAAGTTTGTAAATTTATAATTATTGACATATAGCTCTCTTTTTTGAATTTATTCATTAGTATTTAAGTTAAAATGGAACCTACAAAAATTCTGTCTTAGCTGTATGTCTTAATACATAATAATATTTCATAAAAAATTTAAATACATAATCACTTTGATGTGATGTGATGTGATTTTAAACCAGTATTTCATCGTCCTTGTTTTACTTCAACTGTATCTTCATAGCAACCTACCTCCTTCATGACATCACATTCCTTTGGAGAGCCAAGAACCTTTTTCCAAAATTCGACTTCATTTGCATGTTCAGCTCAGTTGCAAGAGAAATAACTTTCCGTTAACCAGTGACGGTTAACCTACGAATCCAAGACGTATTAAATCAGTCTAGTGGTTGAGAATGAAGGTCAATATTGGAAACCAGCTCGAAAAGAATTAGATATATCTTGCCAATTCATTATACTGCTGAATACCCGAAAGAACGTGTTTCTATACGCCAGCGTTTTTCGATAGTCTCCTAATGTTCTCGGAACTAACGAATATATGACGTGTTGATAAAATTGGGCTTACATTTGTTAAACAAAATAAAATTAATATTACAGGTATGATACATTTTTGTGAAGAAGAGGTTACTCGAGGGCGGTATGAAAATATAGAGATCAAGGGAGGAAAGCAAAACCTGGGTGAATGAAGGGCACACACCTCAAAAATCGGGGTAGAATTTACAATCTCTGCTAAAGAAGGAGAAATCTTTCTGAACCATTCAGGGCACTAAAAACCCCAAGTGATAAAGACAAAGGGTTAATATAGTGGTTTTGTAGAGAGAGGGGCTAATTTTATTTCAGTAAAAGAAAACAAATAATCCTCATGAGTGGATGAAATTGGTTCATCTGCAGTCTGCAGGACCTAAAATACACAAAACAGGCTGCCCAGGACGACCTATAGTAGCCATTTATGGCAGCCCCACTGAAAGAATTTCAGCCCTTGTTGATTTTTATATCAAACCCATAGCCTCTTCCAGACCCTCCTATATTAAAGACTCTTTTCATTTTCTAGAAATTCTGAAGTCTGTGGATTTAAGTATTTATGATGACGTATTATTAGTTACTCTAGATGTGTCTTCGCTTTACACCAATATCCCCCACAATAAGGGTTTAGAAGCTTTAGCCTACTTTTTAGATAAATCAAGCTTAGCTCAGACTCCTTCCAATGATTTTATTTGCCAATTAGCATTTTTGTCCTCACTCATAATGTGTTTGTATTTGAAGGTCAATATTTTCTTCAAGTCAAGGGGACAGCCATGGGGACCAGAATGGCTCCATCTTACGCCAACCTATTTATGGCCAAACTTGAAGAAGAATTCCTACATTCAGAACCCTTAGCACCGTTGGTGTGGCGCAGATTTATTGACGATATTTTCATCATTTGGACCCATGGTATTACGGCATTTGATAGTTTCTTCAATAGGTTGAACACCAACTATCCAGTTAAGTTCACATCCACAGTTTCCCGTACTCAAGCTGTCTTCCTGGATGTGGAAATTCAGTTAATCAATAAGCAATTTCTGACATCAATTCATGTTAAACCTACCAACCTACAGCAGTACTTACATTTCGAAAGTTGCCACCCATCACATATAAAAAAGGCCATGCCCTTTTCTTTGTCACTACGAGGACACCGAATCTGCAATAATGACTTAGCTCTTGATAGATACATCACCCAATTAACTGACAAATTAGTCAACAGGGGTTACCCCCCCTTCCCTAGTAAAATCAAAAGTCCAGGCCTCTCATCAGAAGCATACTCCTAAGACTCGTAAAACAGCAGATATTGATCCATTGAATTTCACAGTGACATACTTTCCAGGCATTGAAAGACTCAAACCTGTCCTAAAAGACAGCTTCAATATCCTCACGCAAAACCAACTAACTGCATCATTTTTTCAAACATTACCAAGGCTATGTTTCCGGTCAGCTCGCAACCTCAGAAGCATTTTTCGCAAAAATATTGATTATCCTCAGCCCTCCTTCTCGACACTTGGCTCATATCCGTGCAACCGCCCTAAATGTAAAACCTGTGCCTTGATATCCCCATGCTCATCTTATGTTAGTCCAAATCTGAAATCAGAATTTAAAATTCACTCTTTTCTCAACTGCACCTCCACAAATGTGGTGTATTTACTTAAATGCCAATTCTGTCCCGCTTTTTACATTGGACTAACGTCCACTAAGGTATCTATTAGAATGAACAATCACAGACATTCAGTTAAAACTTGTTCCCCATTACCGGTATCACAACATGCCAATTTTCACCAGGCCACGTTCGACAACTGTTTCTCTCTTATTCTCATAGATGCCGCTCCTCCATCTAAACACACCTTACTTAGAGACGTAGAGATGGCAGCAATAGTTTTACATAAAGCCCGTATTCCTCCAGGCCTCAACATCTCCCTGTAATACTGCCAGGTTTGCCAAACTACTTTGTTCATCTAGAGTTGGCAGTTTTGCTGCCACGTCACATCTCTATGCCTCACAACGACAGACGCTGCCTGCCAGACCTCAGTTCATTTTCATCACGTGATCAAGAGCCAAGCTCGAAATATAGTGTGATTTTAGTGTTCAATTTTACGGTTTTTAGTGTGAAATTTTGTGAGAACCTTTTTATATTGCACTCTGAGTGTTTTTTATGAGTTTTTATGCTTTTAGAAGTTTTTATTACTCTATTAATAGTATATATATATATATATATATATATATATAGAGAGAGAGAGAGAGAGAGCGCTAAAAATGTATAAACACTTCAAACAAAGAAAAAACTGTTTTAACATAACAAAAATGAGTTCACACAATCAGAAAAGCATGAGCATTAATCATCTTAAGACTTTTACAGTTACAACAGTTGTTCAAAATGCTCACAATCGGCGTCGATACACTTCCGAGTACGATGAACTACTGACTGAGTAACGTTTGCGAAAAGATGATTGCAGCACATGCCGTTTCAATTTCTTCCTGAAGTTCTGCCAGTGTAGCTGGTTTTCTACGGTATACGGTACTATGAATATCAAATTTGTCTCCAATGCGTGCAATTGTTACTCGGGTTGGCGGTTCTGTTCTGTCCATATGTTTCCATTGCCTTTGAACTTCAACAACATTCTCGATTTTCCAATACAACTTCAAAATTGCTTCCCGCTGTTCAAACGATAATCTTGGCTCCGTTTTGTTGTAGCAACGCTAGCATAACGTAATGTGAGCCACATCTGTTTACAAAATATAATACGATAATCTTGGCTTCATTTGTTCATTGTTGATTTACCTGTCACGTAACAACGCTATCATAATGTATGTGAATCGCATCTGTTTACAGAACATCACACTACACATTACCGTTTTTTTTTTCGTTCCAACTTTGAAATATATGAAATAGATATTTACTGTGAAAGTGTGTATACATTTTGGCACCCTCGGTATTTTATTTATGTACATATCTATAGCCAACATTATATTAAATGTTAAAAATTGTAAATACAATTTTTAAATATTATAATTGCATTATTCCTCCACTGCCCCAGGCTGTAATCCTAATTGCAGAGTGAATACATAAATATGTGCCACGCTATGTGCATGGGAACCTACAGTGACCTATTTAAATAAGTTTTAGGGCGCATGTTTACTATACCGAATTTTTTCCTTTTGGTCAATGCTTCTTCTGCTGTAAAGTTATATACCTTTTTTAACGTTCTCTCTTTATAACATACGTACACCCAAAACAAACTTTCACGAATGTGTAAAGTCCATCTACTGTGCTGCATAAACTTGATGCAAGGTGTAACAATTCCCTACACCCATAAAAGATCGGTTTAAACCGGGCTTGAAATGTTCTTTTCGTGTTTCTAGAATGACGGTTTGTTTCCTCGAGACCTTAATCGAAACACGTTTTACGCAAGTCTTTTTCTTGTTTCGGAGTTTTTCCTCCTCGTTGTTGGAATATGTACGCAGGGAAATCAAGGTTTTAGTGCAGGCCTAGGCAGGTGCCTGCAGGATTATCACTGTGGGAGCAAAGAGACAAACACCAACCGAAATTAAATTGCAAGGAAGCGAATTCCACTTGGGGTTGTTGCACGAATGTTACCGTTGCACTCATGGATATAATAAAGGTTTTAAAAAAAGAAGAAGAAAGTTAATCTGAATTTCAAATCGTGATGAGTACTGGGATAACGGCGCTGTGACCATTCTCCCTTTAATCTCAAAAGTTCCCCAACATATTACGTCGCTACTTTCTTCTGAAATTAATGCCCCGAGAGAGAATGTAATGCTTCCATTAAACTCTAAAATGCCCTGAAGACACTGTAACCCTCTTCTATATTTCTTGCACCATCCGTTTGCCGTACAGTGCCTAAAAAGAAATAATGCGGAACCTCCATTCTTTAATCCTGCACAATGTTATAGTATAATATGTCAGCTCTCTAAAAAGAGTATTACCGAGCAGAGTGCGTGAAGCAGCAACACTTTGCATTTGGGACATCCAGGTTTCATAACCCTTGGATGTTGTTCCCCTCCCCTCTACTGAATGAACCTTTACTTTCCAAGAATTTTCCGCTCTCCCATTTTCAACTGATTTCATTGTGTTGATTCTTTTAGGAGTCAAAAGTATCAAACAATTAGACCGGTGCTGTGTGCAAAGTTACAGTGGTTTGCGCTCTGGTAACAGTTCTGCCCCGGCTTTATAGACGGGTTCCGCCGGCATCTGGGTGCTCTATCTGTAAATATTGTTAGAGATCCTGATGCCCCAACACCCTTGAATACAACGTAATGGGTGCTCGAGGTCGTTAAGGCGCGGACTCGCAGTTGGAGGTCTGGGGTTCGATTCCAATTAGGACCTCCCTCTCACTGAGGTTTTATCCTCAGTCCTCATGAACGGGAAATGTAGAAGAGATATCCTAAACTTAGGCTTGAAACGCTTCCTTCCTTTAGAAAATATCCTTTCCCAGTTTATCATTTCGTCCCGCTTATCATCAGGGTCCACCACCTGAGATGCCTCAGTAGTTCATAAGGCGTTAAATAGTGTTAAGAAAACTGAATTCTGTGTTATTAAACAATTCAGTCGAAGATTAGCAAAGGTAACGGCAACATCTTCCGGGAAGTGCTGTTTAAGTTGAAGAGTTACGGTTTTCTTCAGGTCGGTCCTGGTGGTGTAGTGGTTACCATACTTGCCTCCTACACCCAAGAAAGCGGGTTCGAACCCGGCCAGGACCGATGGATTTTTTCGGGCGTAAAAATCCTAAGTATGGCTTCCTTCGGAAGGGAAGTAAAGCCGTGGGTCCCGTGTCGTACATTTACGGCACGAAAAAGAACCTCAACCTGAAAGAGAGGTCTCTGAGCAAAATTTGTCGGCCGTTTCACGCCCTGAGTTGAATGGACGCTGATGACCTGAGATGTTAAAGAGCGTCCATAAATAAATCAACCTTGGTTTTCTTCAGGAACTGCTGCTCCCTGGCGTAACACGCACTTGGCTTCTAAGTATTTGCCGAAGGTGAGGTATACAGCATCAGCGCTCAATAATAAACACTCTTTGAGTCATAGACAGTTTTGAT
Source organism: Metallyticus violacea (assembly GCA_030762175.1). Lineage (NCBI taxonomy): Eukaryota > Metazoa > Arthropoda > Insecta > Mantodea > Metallyticidae > Metallyticus > Metallyticus violacea. The sequence goes on from CM060845.1 coordinate 20,774,518, forward strand.
TTTGAGTGATCTCTACCAGAGCCCATCGAACCATTCCCACAAATATTCATGCTAAACTTCGGTGTGAGCAACAGGGCTAAGTATTCCGTTGTTGGTTTGCTTTATTTACGGACGCTCTTTAACATCTCAGGTCATCAGCGTCCCATTCAATTCAGGGCGTGAAACGGCCGACAAATTTTGCTCAGAGGTTTCTTCTTTCAGGCTTGAGGTTCTTTTTCGTGCCGTAAAGGTACGACACGGGACCCACGGCTTTACTTCCCTTCCGAAGGAAACCGTACTCAGGATTTTTACTCCCGAAAAAACCATCGATCCTGGCCGGGATTGAACCCACGATCTTGGGTTTAGAAGACAAGAAGTATGGTTACCACTACACCACCAGGACAGACCAAGTATTCCGAGGTTGGTAGTGACACCCCTTTTTACTTTCATGCTTTCAAACGTAATTGCTGCTTATGATTGGTCAAGGAGTAGTGAAATTTCTAGGGATTTCCTTCCCGTTAACTACAGACGGATTCATATATAACTAATACGTTTCTTTCTTTATTTATTTCAAAACGAACGCTGTTAGTCACAACTTATTATATCTCAAATGTAGAGTATCTTTGGAAGAGTTTTAACCTCTATACAAAATGTTGAAAATGTCCTCCCCCCTGCATAATGCATAACTCAACAGGTCGTTCAGTGTTACTGGTCACTCGTTGGTCATTAATCTCCTGTATAATGGTTTGCTTCAGATCGTACAATGTTTGGGAGCGTGTGACATAAACTGTGCCCTTTAAGTAACCCCGCAGGAAGAAGTCCGGTGCTATCAAATCAGGAGATCTCGGTGGCCAAAGGTTCTTGAAAAGTATCCGGTCGTCAAATAAACTTTCAATTAGCGCTATGGATTGGTTTGATGCCTGGCATGTAGCGCCATCTTGTTGTAAATACCCATGACCCAGTTCTACATTATCTCCGGCGGTACTCTGCAGTGTCAACAGTCTGGTCAAAAAAAAAAAATACCCCACTATTCTCTGTTCGGATATTACTCAACAAACCCGTACTTTAACTGGGTGCACAGGTGTTTAATGAATGACATTGGATTTTGGACGGTCCATTAACTTAAATTCTATAATTTCGCCTAGTCACATAAATGGAGTCATGCTTCATCTGTGAACCATGTGGTGGAATGGCTCAAGCGCGAGGGAGGACTTTTTCAACATTTTCTATAGAGTTTAATAATCTCCCAAGGTTACTCTACATTTGAGGTGTAATAAATTGTGGGTGGCTAACATCATTTATTTTGAATTGAAGAAATATATATATATATATATATATATATATATATATATATATATATATATATATATATATATATATATATTCTGTACATAAATCATTCTGCATTTTTCAACTGGAGTAATAGGAGAAGAGAGCTTTTGTAAAAGTGTATGTCAAAGGTTTTTGACCTATCTTTGGAATTAAAACCTTTTAAAATGGTAAAAAGTCATAGCTGGAAACTGAAGCGCACAGTGGTCCATTTTTGACAATACAGTAAATAACACACCTATAATACTTCCCTCCTTGTTAACTCAATAGTGATAGACAAACGTCTCCTTTTGCACGACGTGTTCTCAGGCATGTAAAAATCTTTTTTCGTGGTTCATACCCTCAGGTAGTTTATAACCTTTTAGGACTAGCCGTTCCTTAAAGGCTGATAATAGTAGAATGCTTTCCGCTCAGTTAGTGATTTCTGCCTACGTATTTTACTGCTTCAACGTAACATTAATCTACCCAGGTGGTTCCTTTTGACCAGCTGTCACCTAGTAGCTGTGGTGTTGGTGATTATTGAAAATCACATCCCCGCAGATGCCTAAGGATTGTTTCTACTCCTTATATTTTCTTCTAGATAGTTTACTTGTGTGAAAGAATCTTCCATATTGCCCAATGAGGAAGCTCCAAAGACTTGAAGGAACTAACACTTTACGTTCTGCTTACACAATCTGCAGATTGCCAAAAGATTGATCAAGGCATGTAGATAATTTCTTTCGTTCTTCTCCTATCTGTTTTTTGAAGGAGGGGTTTGCAATTTATTTTATAATTCTACAAACAGGTTCAGTGAAATAAATGAAACGTTTAGGCTTCTTGATTCCCTTTCACACCCTCACGAACTGATATTCATCGTACAGGGCTGTCTCTGTGAAAATCTAGTTTTAAACCAGTAACAAAGATATCAATTAGTTTTGCACCTTTATCTTATAACACACTTTTTAATTTAATTTTATTTCCTTTTCATTTTTTAGGTTTTTATGTCCTTATTAGCATAAATATACCAATTTTGCTTAGAAATTAATGAAATAATTGGATTAGAATGCATTTGGCCTGAATGGATAGGGACGGAGGAGAATTTTTCAGGATTTTATCCCTTCTAAAGGCTAGCAGTTTATGACCACGCCCCTAATGGCTCCCAGGAGAAAAGGGGTGGTCGGAAAGACACCGGACGATATTTAAGGGTATTTTATATATCTGCTTCTCTAGTTCTTTTTATATACGAGGGATAAGTCATACATAAGTCGTGACAACTAATTTTTTTCTCACGAACAAGGGACAAAACAAAAAATCTAAGATATACGATTGAAAGTGTATGAAATGCACTTTCGAATGAAGTCATCAGATGGTATATGTAAGCAGAGCTGTGATCTCAGGCGGAATTTCAGTTGGTGAGGTCAGTATTTACGAATGGGCATCGCGATGAGTGAACAAGGTGCCTATGGTAGTCTGACTTCCAGGCCCCAGGGTTCCTAGTGCTTAGTAGTGTTCTCAACCCCGTCTCCTGGAACTCTCAGGGTGACATTAGCATGCTGAAAACGTAATGGTAAACCATTTCTCGCATCTTTACCATAGGATCAATGGAACAAAAATATTTAAAAACAGATCATAATAACAATATTATTTAATAATTCACCGCTGCAAATAACTAAAGAGCTCCTTCTCTTATGAGGAAACTGCAAGATGCTTATAGAAGCTTGAAATTTCTCCATAAGAATTACTCTCAGACAACAGACCGATGTCTTGAAGGAAAGGAGTATACACGTTCAGACGCACATGCGCAGAAGACTCGTTCGGCCTTTCGTTCTTTCCTCTCTACGTCTTGTCCCATAGAGAAACGGACCAGGAAATCAGACAACAGTAGCACATGAATGCAGAGAATGCCACACAGAGCTACTGGGTGCGCCTGTTCTGCCCTATCGAGCAGTAGCAAGGTAGACAGAGCCTTCAAATGGGCAGAATGTAGGTTACCGATCTGCGGCGCAGTGGGTGTACTGTGTCCGCGGACAAGAATGTCCGGGCACATGTGGTGGAACAGTGCTTAAGCAATGATAGGCGCTGGACACTTGTGAAATTAGACCAGCAAATAGGAACTGCGGAAAAAACAGTGCACCGCATTGTACGGAAGTACCTGAACATGCGAGAAATGTGTGCAAAGTTGGTTCCAATTCAATTAAGTGAATCCAGAAATGAACTTGCTACGAAACATGTTGCATCAATCTGGCGAGATTTCAGGAAGAAGCGTTTTCAATTGATGAAACGTGGGCAAGGCTTCTATGCATTTTCGTGCATTCCTGCCGCGGAGTAATAGTATTTTCACATATGCGCGTTGTTCAATCTTTGTAGGCTCCTTTCCTGACCACTGACACTCACCAACTGAACAGATTTCACATCTGTACTTGCACAGTCCCTCGTTAAAATCTCTTTACCCATCTTGCTACTGTAAACGCTGATTCTCCGTAAGAGCCCTTGTCATGCTGTACCATCTCTGCTGGTACAGCAGAGTCTGCTATATTGTTACTAAACCGACAGCTAACAAGAGATTCTGTTCCCGTCACTGCGCATGTGTATGAAGTAGGCTATTTAAGGTAAGTTAATAAACGTGTGCCATAAGCGGCTTTATCTGGTTACGTAGCTTGGAAGATACAGCAGTGTTGTCACCTTTAAAATTCCTATCTAAAATACGTCCTCTAATTGACACCGTAACATTTAGTTACGCTTATCCTGTGGATGTCCTTAAAGCGCATCTCCCAGATGGCGGATAACGGATCCTGTTACACATTGTGGGAAGCCTTCGATAATAAGATATCCGTGAAGCAACAAGGGGTTCCTGAGGGCGCTATAATACTGGAGTATTTTCTCTCCAGGGCACAAACATATGAAGAACCCTTCCCCGAGTGCAGAGAGAGTTTATTAGCTGTAGAGATAACCATCTCTCTCGTCATCTAATATCCATAATCTGGTCATGCAGGTGGTCCAGTGGCTCTCTAAAAATAAATTACTCAAAACGTAGATAGAAATATGTCAACAAGGTTTCTATCTCTAATTTGAGTGGAAGAAATACAAATCCACTTTAAAAATGATAAGAGGTACTGATCTAATTGTTTGATGCTATTAATATAATTGCTTTAAATGTGTAATTTAACTACTAACAGATTCTGTATTATTAAGTGTCTTGTTTCCTTAAAATTCATTTTATTGCATCTGAACTTAAATAAAAAATGTATCATCATAAATGACACAAAATTTTCAGCTTATTGTAAGAATATATTCAGTCCTCTGCTAAAAATATTATACATGTATAAAATAATAATAATAATATTTCGATAAAAATTTAATGAAATGCCAAAAGTTAGCAGTTCGCTTAACTTCTTCTCAGATTGAAGAAAGTTGTGGTAAGAGTCAGTACTCTACAATAAAATAAAAAGTATAAAGCTAAAATAACAAGAACTATAGAAATGAATGAAATACTGAAATACAAATAGCACAATATTTCAAACCGCTTATGTTATTCTTTAAAGAGAAGGCAGTAAAAATAAATATTGAATATTGAAGGTAACGTAATACGTCGGAACGAATTAAACAAGCCCAAGGGGAAAATGGTTGGGGAGGAAAACTAAGAGTATTATATTAATAAATGAAAAATAAATAATAATAACGAGGTAAAAAGTGAGATTTAAAACCCGTGATGTACGCATTTCGTATAAAAATAAAGATGCTATTTCTCTTTCTCTGAGATAACGTATCAATAAATCATCAATAAATGTTAAATCAAACGCATTACCAAAACCTTAGAGTGGGACAGAGCATTTTGGGCAACCGGTAAGGGAAACTGTTTTAACAGAACGTCTATGATTGTTCATAGCAAACAAAACAACAATAAATGTTAATCTAAGTAAAATGTTTTTAAAGGCTTACAAGATAACACACACACATATAATATCACAAAATCAAACCCTTATTGTAAATAAGAAAACAAATCCTAGAGCTCATAGCCAAGGTGCTCTATAAAGTGTTGTATATAGCACTACAAACTATGGTGGAACAATTATGTGAGCGTAGCAAAAATGCAGGGCTGTTACTAAACAAACTGAAGACAGTTAATTTCAAACAGATCTGAAACCCCGATAAAAATAGATGGAACAGTTCTCGCATATGTGAGCGAATATACATACCTAGGACAACAGATTTCCTTATAAAGAAGGATCTCATTAACCCTTAGGTCTATATGTTAGACCAAACAACAACTAAGAAAATAAGATTCTAGACGTTCCTGTATACCCCATATTACTTATGCGTGTCAGACATGATCATTAAAAAAAATAAAAGAATAAAATTCAAATATGCCAAAGAAAAATGTAACGAAAGCTCCTGGGAATTACTTTGGAGGACAAAATACATATAGTATTTATAAATCAGTTTTTTCAGACAACAGACATTGCACAAATAAGCAAATGTCAATAGGGCTGTCACGTTGCAAGAATGCAGGACAATACGTGGACCTACAAGATCTCCATGTGGGACTCCGGATAGGAAAAAGACACAAGGCAGACCCAGGAGAAGATGAACAGACCTCTTCAAGGAACATGGAGGTCCAGATTGGTCAACAGTTGCAAGAGGAAGAGATACATGGAAATCTCTCGAGAAGCAACTAGTGTAGTGAGAGAAATGGAGTAACCAAAGAACAAATCAGTCAGTGTCTTAAACAGCATACGAACAACTAGCGAGGAATAGCTCACCACGTTAGGAAAAAGCGAGCTTACCTACTTGTTAGGAGACCTTTGCTCTCAAGGGACACAATAGACTACCTCTATTTTTATCTTTATATACCACATTCTTAGAATAACGGTTAGAAAATGAAGTAATATGCAATTCTATGAATAAATGAGCCGTGATACATTTGAAATTTGTGCACAGATATTGAATTTAGGCCTTTGGCAATAATATGAACTTGAGGCCGAACAGGGTAATCTGGAGGAGGCTACAGCGAAATACACTTTTATATTCTAAAAGTAGGGGAGGTACAAATTTAGAAAAAAATCACTTGCCTATTAGTGCATTAATAATATATATATATATATATATATATATACCGTCCGTCGTGATGGTGTAGTGATATCCATACTTGTCTTCTAAACCCAAGAACGTGGGTTCAAACCCGGCCAGGATCGATGGATTTTTCCGGGCGTAAAAATCATAAGCATGGCATCCTTCGGAAGGGAAGTAAAGCCGTGGGTTCCGTGTCGTACATTTACGGCACGATAAGGAATCTCAAGCCTGAAAGAAGAGGCCTCTGAGCAAAATTTGTCGGCCATTTCACGCACTAAATTGAATAGGACGCTGATGACCTGAGCTGTTAAAAAGCGTCCATAAATAAACCAAGTCAACAACAGCATTAATAATGTCATCGCATTCTTTCAAAATACGTTTGGTGCTCTTAATTCCACTGACGTAAGCGGTTAAAGGATTGATAAATTTCTAGCTGTAGATTCATAATGTATTTAAAACTGCTGACGAAACGAGAAAAAGTGTTTAATAATCAAGTATGCCAGCTACATTTATAAAGTTCATTTGAGCGAAGTTTATTCCGTGGGAAGTTGGTCAGATAGGAATTGATTATGTCTCCTTTGTTACGCTAACTGATATTGCTTTAATACTTCAGTCACTTTAACTGACAGCACTTCAGAATCTTATTATGTATATTTTGTTTATTTTCGGAGGCCCTTTAAAATTTCGAGTCAACAGCTCCCATTCGTAATTGCCCATAAATTTACTCCTAGGCTTCTTCTTCCAGGCATGGGGTTCTTTTACGTGCCATAAATTTAGGACACAGGAACCACGGCTTTAATACCCATCCGAATAAAGTCATTTTTAGGATTTTTATGCCTCAAAAAATCAATCGACTCTGATCGGGATTGAGCCAGCGATCTTGGGTGTAGGAGGCAAGTACAGTTACCATTAGGCCATCAGGACCGACTTCAGTATCCTAGTAGATAAAATAAAATTATATTTGATATAGGTACACAAATGGAGGATAAAATAAATTTACATTTTTAACTATTCGTTGATTAAATATTAGTGTTTTAGTTCATTAGGTAATGGAAATATTAGGAAGAAGCGTATATAACATTTCATTTTGTCCATTCCTAAAACTCCTGTAAGATGCAACTAATATGCACTGCATGACATGAGAGTACATGAGCGTATAATTTGGGGAAAAAAAATATACAGCGATTAGGGTCACCATAACTGTACTAATTTGTAAGGGATTTCGTTAGTACGTTCGCAGTAGCCGTGCAGAGGCGGCAACTTCTTCACCGCAGTTGCTATGCGGGTTAGTATCAGGTTCGGGAACTGTAACGAAACCATGTGCTATTGTTTTCACCAACTACCAATGGGTAAATAAGCGAGGTTTGGAATGGGATAAAATAGACTGTCTAAATAAATTACAATACGATTTCTGGAGGCAAATTTTAGGGTTGGGAAGAGGCACAAGGGAGGCGGAATGTTAAGAAGATGCAGCCTACAGCAATAAATATAATTAGATACTCGCTAAGAATAATTAAAGGACAACATATAACCCTGAGAACAATATGCTACCAGCACCAATAAAAAGGTGCAATATCCAAAATTTGGAGCGGCAGATGTAAAGCGGAAATGATCAAAAATCGCATTAAACGATATTTGGCACAGGTATAATGGAAATAGGTATGGCACAGTGAAAAAAGTCGAAAGACGCCTGTTTAACATAAACCGGAAATAAATGTAGAAGCGCGATGCATGCAGATGTCATCTCTGGACCTGCAGAACGAAATTAAAAATAGATGCGGTAAAGAGATCTATATCATGTACCTAGGCATGAAACAGGTCGGGAATAGCGTGGCTTAGACTGCGAGGCTGGAAATGACAGCAGAACGATAAAATTTCTCCGCACTTATTTTTGACTTCCAATAGGTGGAGGCTGGCATGTTGGGACTTAATTGTAAATAGACAAGACTGGCTAAACCTGATCATTTTCTTAAATGAAATACGGAGTTTATATATAATATACATAAATGTTTATATATAATATACATTAATAATACGAAGAATTTATATGAATGTCAGAATTAATGTCTGTTTCATGTGTGTGCATGCGTTCTTGTTAATTTTGTTCGTTTCTTCTATTAGTTAAATACTAAATTCAGAAATAAATATTTTACTAGAGATTCGGTGGCCTTGTGACCCATGTGACTGCAATGTGTATACCACCGCCGCCGCCACCTCCGCCTCCGCCTCCGCCGCCGCCGCCGCCGCCACCGCCACCACCACCACCACCACCACCACTACTTTCTTCTCTTGAACTGCCACTAAGCAGTTTAGAATTCTTGCAGATAAAAAACAACTATACTCAATATAGCTACATAAGTTGAGGAGTAGCTGGTACATGGTATATTCACTGATCTAAGTATAAAAGTGTTTGTGAGGGAAAATATGCTTGATGAAATCAGCCTGTAAACTGCAATAACATATTATAAAAAGTTTATCCTCGCTGGTTTGCAAGTAATTGAGACTTAAATTTTATAACCGAACCTTTCATTTATTTATTTCATATGTTAGTAGATCATTATTTATATCTTCATCGTGAAGTAAATTCAGGCCCACGTTAATTCAAAAGAAGCGATGTGAAGGATACTTATCAAACACTGTATTAGCCGTGCACATACTAATTACGATTGTTTTATGGATAAAACATATGTATGGCGAACTACTCAATTCAAAGACCAATAGAAAGATTAAGAGACAATTGCATGATGAAAAAATATTTAAATAAAAGGCAAATTCCTCAAATTTATTTCATTCGAATAGCGATATGGTTAAGGCGGTAATGTTTGTGACTATCTTAAAGTCGGTCATCCTGTGTTGGTGGTGAGCGGTGTGCAATGGTGCAACTTTATAGTTGGAAACTGTCCTGGTGCCCGGTGTGAAGGCTGCCCTTCCCTTCCGAGAGTTTGATCTCTTTTACAATTATCAACAAAAAAGGGAACGAGTAAATTATGGGCCCTACCTATTTCCATACCTGCACTCCATAACCCTGGGATAATTTTCGTGTCGTCCACCTCTTTCCTCTAGCTCTTCAGTACCCTGATACCCTCTGCTTCCGTGACTGAAATTTTCTTCCAACTCAGCTCAGCTCAGCTCAGCTCAGCTAACCTAACCTAACCTAACCTAACCTAACCTAATTCAATACTCTATTCATCATTTTAGTAAATTTACGATAAACTTTAAAAATGTGTTGTTTACTTTTGTGTCTTACATTACTTACCACCTTTCTTAGTATTATTTTGGAAAAAAAAATATATAACTCTAAAGGTCCCTAAAACGTCATATTTCTTACGTACTATGATGAATTATAAAAAGGAAGTGTGTTGGCTATAAAAATATTTAAAGACAACATATTTTACATAAAGCTTGGTGCATAACAAGCGCTTTTGCAATATTTATGACTAGCAAGTAAGAGAGATGGTAATTATATTTTCACCATTGTAGATGTTCTTCAAATTTCGATTAAAATACCCAAAGTTTTATATTTAACATTACATCTTGCATTTAATATTAATCTAAAAAGCCTGAAAAATATAGTAGTCACAACTGCACTTTATTTCCATTGCTTTATTACATATATTTGGCTGTACACATTTTAACTTTAACTTAAATTAGCTTTATATATCCAAAACAATGCACTATTGTAAGTTCCTTAAATCATGGTTATACAGAACGACCCATTAAATTATGAACCAACTTGCGGTGTTTTGCCTATAGGCGAGAGTGGCTCTCCTTGTCATCTGCAGGTATTAAGATTTTTCTTACCAATTTTATGAAAGGGGGTGCTTAATCTGGCCGCCGTTTTGTCCAACCGTTTTTTGACATCTGTTTAAAAAACAATCTATTACCACGTAGTTCACATTAAATTATGCCGTTTATTTCCTTGCCGGATATTTTTTTGACTTCTTCCAGGCCATTTGGGTTTGTTTTGTGTTCGATATTTTTTATTTACCCCAAAGATAAAAGTCGCAAGCAATTGGGTCGAGGGACCTAGGGGGCTACAGATTCTTACTAATAACTTTTGTCTCACATCAAAAGCGGTGGCTGAGGCAAAAATATCACGCTCCCTGCCGTTAATTCTCAAAATAATAATAATTATTATAATAATAATAATAATAATAATAATAATAATAATAATAATAATAATAATAATAATAATAATAATAATAATAATAATAATAGAGGCGTGCAAAATTGTGTTAACGTATGACAAAGTTGTTTTATATGATTTCTAGCTTCGTTTGTTGATAAACAACAAATTTTGAAAATTCTACTGTGACTAAACGGAAACAATAGATTTTACATTACCAGAAAATCTTTTACATGATAATAAAACGAAAGTTTAATTTTAATCCTACGACAATGACTGAGCGCAGCTCGATTATATTTCATCAGGCAACAATGGAATCATTTTGTCGATTGTTTAGTTGCGATACGCATTTACAGTTAAGAAAACAGCTGAGTTATGTTATTGTTGTTGAATGGGAGATTTTATTTGTTAAATTGTCAGATTTATATGTAGTTTGTGTTAGACACAGAAGAAGTAAACCAGAACATGGATAAGAGGTTAATTAAAGGATTCTTCTCTAAAAGCTTAAAGACAGAAATGAGCGTAAGCGGGGTAAATAATTCCACTCTGCCAGAAGTCACTATTTCTAATGCTTAGCATCCAACAGAGTACATAGTTGTAGAAGAAATCAACAAAAATCTATACTCACAAGCAATATACGTAAGTACAATATAAGTCATTTATCATATGCGTTCACATGCATTGTAGGTGGAAAGGAAACCATCCTAACCCCGTGCGTGGTATGTGATTTCTCATGAAACACTTTCAAGATCATTCGACGTAATCTTCCCTTTTGAAAATCATTTAACACTAAGCATGAACATTTAAAACATAAATCTGTGCAATATTCTCAGATAAAGCTATTAAACTTGTCAAAAAGGGAAAAACAAATAACCTCATTTGCAGTATCTAACATGAAGACTCTGTAGGCATCTTTTGAAGTCGGTTTAACCTCACACGATAGGAGATTCACTAATATTACCAGCAGCTGTGAATATGGTGAAGTGATTCCATTATCCAATAACGCCATATTCCGAAGTTCTTTAGATTTGTCTGCAGCAATTAATAGAAGAAAAGCGTGCTAGTCAACATTCTTTCATACAATTGGATGAAATATGAATATGACCCATTTTCTCACTTACATAAGATTTATAGATGGGGAAACAGCGAAGGAAGAATTCTTGTTTTGTGAATCACTGCCTGCTCTAACAACCTCAAATGAAATATTAGACCAATTTATGAAAAGTAATGGTGCAGAATGGAATAAATGTGTTGGTGTTTGTTCTGATGGAGCACGTGCAATGACTGGGAAACACAGTGGCGTTGTGGCAAAAATTAAAGAAGCAAATTTTATACATCGTAGCATTCATTGCGACGCTTTAGCCTGTTGCTCTAAAGACGGTTTTAAACAAAAGTGTGAAAGTTGTCACTTCATTAAGTTCATGATTATTTTCCATTTTACTTCACACTGAAGTTAGGTGGCTGTCGAGGGGAAATGTATTCCGCCGTCTGTTTGAATCGTTCTGAAGTGCAGATTTTTCTCTCCGCTCAGTCATCAGTTATTTCACTGATGAGCTGTAGCAACTGTCACTACTACACAATAAGCTACAGCTACAGCTTATTGTGTAGTTGTAACCGACAATAATCATCACTGCATCATCATAAACATGTTTCAAATTTATTGTAGTGTAGTGTGTGAGTCATTGTTTATTAGCTCTTGTATCGGTGTCTAAAATTTCGCTTAGTTTTACATTTTCAAGCAGCTAACATAGACTACTGTCACTGTCACACATATACCGCCACGGGTGACCGAAGTCGTTAAGACTCGTGAGCGGGAGGTTTGGATTGGAATACCGTCCTCCCTGAATGAGGTTTTTTTCCAGGTTTTTCTCAGTCCTCATAAATGACAAATGCCCAGGAGGTACCCTGAACTCAGGCCTGGAACGATTCCTTCCTTAAAAATAAATCCTTTCCCAATATATCATTTCATCTCATGTTCATTAGTGTCCATCGCCTATGGTGCCTCTGTAGCAAAAACGGGCGTTAAACACAATTCATTTCATACTGTCTCTCAGAACTGATGTAGGGAAAAAGGAAAATTCAAGGCCCCTAAACTGAAGACATATTAAATAGGGTCATGTAGAAAAACAAAACCAAAGACAGTTGTTGGATCTGTGAAAAATTTGAATGTGTGGTTCTTGTATTCTGCAAAAAGTGTCATACCAGTATCTCCGAGAGTTTTTCAGTGTAACAACTTTCTGTATAGATATAACCTGTATTTGTATAACTTTTGTCTTTTTTGTACTACTAATAAAATATTTTTGGGAAAACATTCGCTTATACTTGAAATCACAATAAATCACTCTTTTTTATTAAAATCTAGTTCACCTGAAATGACCTATAAAAGATAAACAAAAGAATGTACGAACACATGTGTGAATGCATCATTGAATTACCAACAAATTAAATGAATAGACAAAGGGGCCTGGGGACATTAAGCGCTAAACATATGCGATATGTGAGGAAAAACAATGAACATTAAAAAATCTGAACCCAGAAGCTCGATTCAAGTTGGATTCGAACCTGGTTCACAGCTAAAAACCATATTGTTCCCTCTACATCTCTACATTGTCTATCAAGTAAGAAATTTCATCGCCCTGAGTGAGAGTAACACTTAAATATGTGATATTGGGCAGATAAGAAGTATATACAAACTCACTCCCGAAGCTAAATGCAAGCTGGATTGGAACCTGCCTTGCAATTTAGAAGCAAAATCGTTTCCCTCTATACATCACAATAGGATACAAGACGTGAAACAAGAGGTTTCGTAGTTTACAGTGAGGAAAATGATTAAAAATGCATAAGAAAGTAGTAGAAGTCAAAATGTTTTAGAGGGTACCTGAAACTCTGGCGTTCTGGTGTTAAGCCACACGCCACGACAAAATTCTTAGTTTTATTTGGACAACCCTTATACCTCAGAATAACTTAAAGAGTCAACTCCATTTTGTGAAGAAAATTAAGTTTCAATTGCTTATATCAAATAATAATACAATGTGACCGACAGAATCATTGCCAATAAGAACTATGAACACCTCCTACTCAGTTAAGTTATAAATATGATTGTCATCTTAGACACTCTCCAAGTTTTGTAACAACGAAAATTATGACGCTAGTGCGCCTGCGCGTGGTATGACAATACTTATAGTTTTGTGGAATGGCTAATCACAGGTCAAAGCACATTACACGTTAACTTTAGGGCTATCACGTTCGCATTCCATTACGAGATGTGGGTTTTCTTCTCCCCATATTCTACAGTTATACCGGTGCGCTTTACCACACGCTTGACAGGTGACTTCACGTGAGAATGCGACATGATTGAGAAAGTCATTGTCATCAACAATGTGAGATAACAACGAATTGGGGAATCGGATCGTCTGAGTTTATTATTTGACTGCAGATTCTGCATAATTTGGTGTTTTGTATGTTCTAAGTGACAATATTTTATGGACAAAATCGTGAACAGTAAATTTTGAAATACCCAGATCTGAACTGACCCGTCGAATTGATTTCTGCGGCTGCGCTGAAATGCTTGCCTAACATCTTCAACTTTAACTGCACGCAGAACCTGTTGCTAACAGCTGGTTATGTCATTTCACAATTTTAATAGTGTAAAACGCTCGTTTTAACTGCTAAGACACCACAGGCGATGGACACTGATGATACATGAGATGAAATGATATACCGGGAAAGGGAAATTTTTAAGGAAGGAAGAATGTTTGGAGTACCTCCCCGGATTTGCCATTTGAGGACTGGGGAAAACCTGGAAAAATACTCAAGTCAAGGGGGACTGCCCTGATAGTAGTGGAACCCCAGACCTCCCGATCACGAATCCGCGTCTTAACGACTTCGGCCACCAGTGGCAGTCATTGTACAATGGTAAGACGCTCTGGAGCACTTGCACCATATTCCTGCCTGAATCTTCTAATTGGGAACTATAATTTCAACAACATTTCACTTTCTGCTAAGCTGTGAATTCCATAATTTTAACTCAATGTGTTGTTATGCTACGCGCAGGCGCACTAGCGTCATAATTTTCGTTGTTACAAAACTTGGAGAGTTTCTACATAAGACAAGATGAAAATCATATTTCTAACTTGACTGAGTGAGGAGATATTTACAATTCTTATCGGTACTGCGTGTACCAGACACACTATAAATAATTAATGATGTATAGTTATCGAATGTTTATACATTAATGTTTCTGTAATAAGATTATAGTAGCACATCCGCCGATAAGTGAAGTGGTCCATAATTCATGATTTCGAAATAAGATAATAGTGCCGTGCTAGACAAATAAAGCAGAAAATGAAACGCGACATGTTCGATCACACCTTGTGAAGAGCCGTATTTCGAGAGATAGAACTCCTTTGGGGTAAAATTGCTTGTCCTGTGCAAGCAAGAGCACTTATAAATGTTAAGAATCTTGGCCAGCCGGAAAGTTAGGCAACAACCACTACAACGCAGGACAAACTTGGTCAAGTTAAGGGGCACAAAGTGACGCTAATATAGTCCAGATAAACTGGGCGAGCAACTCCCTTTGTATAAGTAATGAAGATTTGTTTGAGAACGCCGTTCCTCTTAGTTTATCTTTCCAGGGCTCTTGTACTGCGGCGTGAATCTCCGTAGTTTAGCGCCCCTTCCTGCATAGGCAAATAGACACTCACACACTCGCGGCTAGCGAAGCAAGCGCTTCTTTCAACTTCTTTGTGAGGCTCGAAATAACGTTAAACATTAGTGCGCTCGAGGAAACCTTTTAATCTTGCAACTCAAAAGCGTGAAACCAATTTTTATGGTTAACAGCTTCAAAAAAAAGTCAAACATGTACTTAAAAGTAGTTTAAAACAATTAAAAATTCTAAAAAATAAAGGGAAAACATGTCTCAGAATAATTGCGCACACAGTTTATCTTAAAATATATTTCGCTGGTATGTATTACATAAATTCTTACAAAATAATGATCAGTAAAAGGTTTTATGACATCAATGAAAGCAAGTATGTTCATGGAATAAGCACATATTGCTATTTTATTACAATAAATATATTTGAAAAGTTGGCGACAATAATTTTTCTTCCAGGAAATGTCCAATGTTTTGCTTATTTTAATATTTTAAATAACTGCGAATTTAAAGTCAAAGATTTGCGTTAAGGGAATGTTTCCTTAAATATTGATACAGTCACAGCAAATACTGTATCTCAGTTTTTATCTTAACTACAAGGGCACTATCATCGTCGACTTCACGACCAAGTTTAAGGCTTATTCTGGAACCTGTATGGACACTAAATTTGGAACAACAGATAAGAACTTCGACTGCCTATCATCCATTAGGAAACTAACGAGATATAGCTCCAGTCAGGACTAGGAAGGCATCGTGGCAGTGATCTCACTAAGGCAGCCCGTGTTGGATCCCAGAGGTTGTAAATGGGTTTTGTGGCGGACGAGGTGACTCCTGAGCAGGTTTCTCGGGGTACTCCGGTTTCTCTCGCAAATCCTTCTGCCGTTGCTGTATTATGTCATTCCCATCTTCACCTTCATCATTCGGCGTAATGTGGCCCACATTTCAAAGGAGTATGCCGCCCGTAAGTGGAACTCCAATGTCTAGCCAAGTGAGTTAGCGTTAGAACTATTCGATTCAGGACTAAAACCCAAGGCCTACTCGCCACAATGCCATCATAAGTTGCCCGGTACCGCCACGGGTAGCCAAGGTCGTTAAGGCGCGGAATCGTGAGCGGGAGGTCTGAGGTTTCAATTCCACCAGGACCTTTCTCCCTGATTAAGGTTTTTTCCAGGTTTTCCTCAGGTTTCATAAATGGCAAATGCCGGGGAGGTACTCTAAACTTAAGCTTGGAACGCTTCCTTCCTTAAAAAAAATCCTTTCCCAATTTATCATTTCATTTCGTGTATCATCAATGTCCACCTCTTGCGATGCCTCAGTAGTAAAAATGGGCGTAGAATATTGTCGTAGAATGCTTATGTTATGTTGATAGTGTGTTATAGCATTCTTCAAAATAAAATACTAACAAAAAATAAAAATTCGTGACTTGTCAATATGAATTGGCATCAATTTAAAATAATTTTCATTTATGGAAAATAAATGTAAATTTAGATATTGAGAGGTAGGATTAAAATCAAAGTTAATTCATTTTAGCTTTCATCCCTTCAACCTCAGTCACAACATTTTCAACTTTCAAATGGCATCCTACATGATTAATGTTAAACCAATTTATTACTTGCCATTATGTCTTTTGTTCTCTGTCGTTACCCAACAAATTGGACTGTTGTTGTTTTAAAATGAACAGAATAAAACAACAAAAACTGTTGATCATTTAATATAATATTTTTGTTTCGGTAATATATTGTGTAAAATAATGTATAGCCTGCAAGAAAGAACAAAATGTAAGGGCGTTATTCAGGAGTTCTGAAACAGGCTGTATATTGTATTATTATCCAGAATATTATTATTTTTTCATCCTATAACTAAACGTATTATTTTTATTTTCATAAAATTCAAACAACAATTATAACTATCTGTGTTGCAGGCAATGTTGCAAACAAAAGACGTGGTCACAATTGAATTTTCTTTAAAAAGTATCATACGGTAAGAGTGCCTTTTGTAATTTCAACGTGGGATGACTGGGAATGAGAAAATGAAACCTAAAATGTAATGAACATAGATTTTAAACTTCCCTATCAATATCGAAATTGACGATATTTTAATCAAAATTACTTAAATGTATACTTATTCTTAATTTTTAATTAATTTTTTAAAATAAAAATATCCATTTATATTCATTTCTGATAACATTTAAAATAGTTTAATAATGACATCACTACCGGAAGTCAAGATTTTAATCTAAAAGTAAACTAATTATAATATTTTGTGGTTTTATTTGTTATTTTAAAGAAAATACGTTTTATTTATTTTTGCGATAATGTATTATTTCTATAGAGCTGGGGTGTTTACGTGTCAGGATAGCTAATGTCAGATTCTTATGGTTGAGAGGTTCTGCATCTCCCAAAGGGAACATCGGAACTGCCAACGTTGCAAAACAAGAACGGCGCCCCCATGGCTGCTGTTGGCAATCTGTCTTTTTCTAATTACCTTATTGCCCGAGGCAATCCACGTCAAAGCCTCTTTGCTGCACCTTCATTTAACGGAGTTAGTGAGGACCTGTACGCAGATTACCTAATTTGTCAGAGCCCGTCTGAGCGCTAAAAAATTAATTGCAAAGACGTCGGGCTGAAAAACTTGGCATCAAAACGTCAAATGGGTAGGTGGAGTCGATATCTCTAGTAACTACAGACTTCAGGTTCAGAATCCCTAGAGACTTATGAGATGTTAAGTAACTTGTGTAACCTACACGAGTGGCCGAAGTCTCGGGTTCGAATCCCGCCAGGACCGTCCTCCTTGACCGAGTTTTTTTTCAGGTTTTCCTCAGTCCTCATAAATGGCAAATACATGCGAGGCACCTTAAACTTAGGCCTGGAGTGTTTCCTCCCCCAATAAATCCTTTCC
Organism: Metallyticus violacea; assembly: GCA_030762175.1. Lineage (NCBI taxonomy): Eukaryota > Metazoa > Arthropoda > Insecta > Mantodea > Metallyticidae > Metallyticus > Metallyticus violacea. Next base: position 20,792,553 of record CM060845.1, read on the forward strand.
CAATATATTATTTCATTTCATCTATCATCAGTGTCTATCGCCCTTGTAAACCCAAGATCGCGGATTCGAACCTGGCCAGGATTTTTTCGGGTGTAAAAATCCTAACTATGACTTTCTTCAAAAGGGAAGTAAAGTCGTGGGTCCCGTGTCGTACATTTGCGGCACGAAAAAGAACCTCAAGCCTGAAAGAAGAGACCTCTGAGTAAAATTTGTCGGCCGTTTCACGCCCTGAATAGAATGGGACGTTCATGACCTGAGATGTTAAAGAGCGTCCGTAAATAAATAAATTAAAAAAGTGTCTATCGCCTGTGGTGCCTCGGTAGGAAAAACCTGCGTTAAACACTATTAAAAAAAAGTAAGTTATTTTTAATTTTTAAAACTTAAAAACCACGTTTAGGAAACAAACCCAACTGAGAATTGAATCTTCGTCTGCTACGTGGAAAGCGCAACGGTACTGCTAGACTACGGCGATGATTTACTGCCTAAAATTCTGCAGCAGTTTTGAAATCGGCCTAGGCCACCTCTGTGTCGATTGTGGCACCCTGTTGCTGTGTCACAGCTGTTACAAGCTAAGTAATAACTGTATTCTGCAGACTTTTAGAATGCTTACGCCCGCAGTGTCTACCTTCAACACCGATACAATGCCGTACTCGCTTGTGTTATTTATCTCCTTGAAAAGTCACGCGTTCTGCCTCTTCGCTATTCTCTTTGTTGCCAACAAACTTAATGTTGTTGAGATACTGTTCCAACTCCGCAGCGAAATATTTTATTGCAGAAGATGTCGCAGCGTTGTTCCTTACTTTGGCGTTTACTGCAGCGCCGGTGTTAATTTAACGTTCCTTTGTGCCGAACTTCGTCCCTTCAGCTACCGATCCACGGCAGTGCGAAATTTCCTGTATAAATAACAGGAGGCGTTAGCCGGAAGAAAGGCAAATAGATATAGTCTTTTGAGATGTTCTCAAATAACGAGATAAGCTGTTGTAGACTATATGGATCGTTGACGCTATCTCGAGCGACAAGTGTTTTAAATACACAAGACTGCTTTTGTAATCCTGAAAGAATATGAGAAGAGACTTGTTTTAAACCTTTATCATTAAAATCCGTCACACAGGTACTGCGTAAACTAAGCTAATTCCTCACCAAGTTGAATAATTTTAACGAAAAATAATAGAAAATCCAAATTAGGCCTTATTAATTAATGAAATGAAATTAGTTATCACATTACTGCGTGGTGTTAGGGGAACAAAATTAGAATTCCTGCAAGAGAAATTACATTTTATAATTATTATTATTATTATTATTATTATTGAGATTAAACCACAAAAATAGTGATATAATATTAATTTAATGAAATATATCACCAATGATAGACAAATCTATATTGTGTGAATATTTTTTAAACATGTTTAAATGAACATGTTTATAAACTGAGCCCTTGATATAATCTTTACATTCACTAAAATAGAAATAACAGAAAGTTTTGAGATACATTGTGTATTTAAAATGTTCATATATTTCAATAAAATAAAAACAAGTTACTATTCAGAAACAAATACAATGTACAAAGCAAGTATATACAATCAACAATAAATAATCGAAAATATCTTCCACTTTCATTGACTTCTACTATTTTCGATAACTACTTTTACCAATTTATTTTAATGAAGTTTATCGGGTTTTATTGAGGAAAGAATAAAAGTGGCCGCTAGAGCGTTTTTTCCATTTTTTTTTTTTTTTCAAATTTTCGCTTTAAGTTAACCCCCCACCTGCAATGATCCAGTATTTCTGCCTTACGAACGGGAATTGTTTGTTAATTGCTGGCTATATGCCGAATTTCGTTGAGAAGAAACAACATTTGAACCGCTAGAGCGTTAACAGACACACATATACATATAAACATAGACATTTTATGACTTGTTTTTAATTATACGTACCTAGTAGGTACCATCGATACAGATTTGTATTGATTATTAAAAATATTACCCATGGGGTACAACCGCAACAGTTCACATTCCTTCGAAATTCGCTAAAAAAATAATAACAAATATATGTGTGATGGGTCCGATTGCAATAGTTTCATTCCTTTGCAATTCGTTTAAACTGGGGCTTGTGCAGAAAGTAAAACAAGTATTTCTTTGAAACTTACAGAAGCACAGTGAGGAAATCAAGCCCTAGCTGGGTTCAAAAATTTAATAAAGAGATACAGAATCAAAGTTCCCTGAGAAAAAATTACTGCCAGTGTTCTGAGACTAATATTTCATAATTTGAGTAACCAGTCAGAATATTAAATTGGCAATAAGGTACATTGATGATAATTTAAATGTGTAACATTTGTCAGTATATTACAAACTGGAACGTTGCAAAAAGAAACAATAAATTTAATATTTAGAGATACAGTGCGGCGCAGAACTGATTCCCCACATTTCGTGGGGCCATAAATAACTGAATTAAAATAAAAATAAAGTGATGATCGAAGCTCTTACATACATTGAAATGTATAATTTAATATCCAATTTTTACAAATTTATTTTTCTAAGTTACATTGTAGAGAGGGCCTTCATTAAAATCTATGCAAAGTTATCGTATACGCTATTTTGCACATAGTGGGCGGAAATGAACTTCCTATTGAAGATCATTAATAAATCATTAATAAATACCTTAATATTTTGTTTGCTGTAATGAAACAAGTTTTGTTATAAAGTATGGCATTTCAGAAATTGTCTACAGTATTAAAATTCGACTTATGCACCATTTTATGTAATCTCTTGCTGATAGTCTCGACTGACTTTAATAGGAACTCCTGAAGTACATCGGTGAAAGCATGGCGAATCCTATCTTCCAGTTCATCTAGAGCTGCCAAACTTCATCGTTTGTTCTCTCCCACAGGAACAAATCCCATGCAGCTATATTGGCCACTCTAGCGGACCACGACGATCCAATCAACATCCTGGAAAACGTTTATCAAGACAGTTATCACCACCGTGCCTGAGGATGAGGTCATTGCATTATCCAAGGTGGATACAGTAGACCAAATTTCATTTTTCAATCTGGCTAGATGCCATTCTGCGTTCATGGTATTCCGAAGAAGGAATGGATTAATAACTTGGTTGGATGCTATGCCACACACACATTGTGACCCTATGACGGTTTTGAATCTTTGTATTCTTTGTCGTCCAACAGTGACACTGGCGAGGGTTTACATATCCCCCCACATGAAACAAAGTTTCTCACTTCAAATGATGTTGGTGAACAATCAGGGCCAGTCTTCATACCGATATCACCACACTCCATTCGGCTGTGCTATTTCATGACAGTAGTGCGGCTTCCGTGGACGAAAGCTTAATTCCTTCTATAAAGCATTTCGGATCGTGTAGCGGATATGACCACTTTCTCGAGCGGCCTGTCGTTGTTTGTTTTATTTACCCTCACTCTTTAACATCTCAAGTAATCAGCGTCAATTCAGGGCGTGAAACGGCTCATAAATTTTGTTCAGAGACCTCTTCTTTCAGGCTTGAGGTTGTTTTTGTGTCACCATTGTATTTTCAAAGAAATCATCTCTCTGCATTGCTAAAATGTCTGCTACCTATCCACATCCCTCAAGCGGTTCCTAACCTTCCTCAATGTGCTCCTTCAATTCCCCTGACCCGCCATCCAAATGTAGCGCAGTCATCCTGTTTCTAGTCCTTTTCTTAATTTGGATGTTCGTGTATTGTTCCCTCCTACCGCAAGCTGTTCATGATAGGAAAATGGCTACCTTTTTTTTTTTTTTTTTTTTTTTTTTTTTTTTTTTTTTTTTTGCTTCGAATTCTCTCTTAATTCCGCCATTTACTATTCGCTTGAACACAAGACTTGGTTTCATCCAAATGGTCTTGTAAACACTCATAATTTGTGTTGTTAAAATCCAATTTGTATACGATAAACTGCTTTTTCTGATAGGAAAATTGTAGTTTGGTATACGATTAGCGCAAGATGCATAAGTACGGCATGTCCAGTTTGCCGAGACGCAAAACTCCGTGAGAGAAATAATAACAAATTCTCGAGGCTCTGTACATTTCCATTTGCAATATAAGTGCCTATTATGCTCAGTTCATCATTTAGAAATATGCAACAATAAATATTGGGTACTTCTCCCTTGTTTTTGAAAAATATGCAACAGAAGAAATACATGCAGTTGTAGTCAGTGTCAGCACGGAAACACTCTGGTGTAAGTGATTCAGTGATTGAAAACCGACGTACAGCATGTTTAATTGCCCGTTTTATGTTGCATGTTAAATTATTACAAAGAGAACACACTGGAAGTGTCCACGTGACCGGCGGAATACAATGCAACCAGGAGGCTATTATGAACGGAGAGAGCATGCGTGGACAAAGAGCAGCTCAGTTAATTCAGGAAACTCCCGGTAAACGCGAGCTGGAACACACAATGAAGTTTCAGCAGTATTCTAAAATTACGTCATTACTTCGAGGTATGAGCCAATCAGATTTCTGAAGTTTCAAATGTTCATTGTGGCACGTCATGTAACCCATAGATTAGTTTGGGTGTTATCATGGATAACAGCCTGTAATCACGAGACTCCCCTCTACTTCTTGTCTGATTACATCTCTACTGATAACTAATTCGTCCGTGCCTCGTAATTTGCTATTGTTTTCAAGTGCTCAGTGGTGCCACTAAGATTATCAACTCGCGCCATCTTCTTAAACCCTACCGTAGGAATTTAGAATGCTGTGATCTGTGCAACTTGTGTGAATAACGAAACCAATAAAAGTGGAGTCCTTGTGTTATCTTCTAACAAGTCCTCCTCAGACTCTACGAGTTGGCATCATTTCCATCACCGAAACTGTAAGACATGGACTTGTGAACGGGAGGTCTGGGGTTCGATTCCCACCAGGACCATCCTTCCTGACAGGTAATTTTCAGGTTTTTCTCAGTTCCAAAAAATGAAAAATGCAGAGAATATATCTTAAAATTAGGTATAGATCACTTCCTTTCTTAAAAAAAATACAAAAAATACCTCAGTAGTTAAAACCGGCGTTAAACACTAAAAAATAAATTAATGACAAATGCTAGGCCTAGAACGCTTTCTTCCGTGTAAAAATCTTTCCCAATTTATAATTTCATTTCATATTTCAGTGTTCATCGTCTCAAATGCCTCGGTAAAAATGGGTGCTAATAAAAAAAGAATAATTTTCATCACAAACTAACATCGAACTCGAGGCCCCTGTTTCATACCAATGTTGAATTCTGGACAATAAACATCGAATGAAGATTAATTTATTCATTTATTGTGACATTCCTTAGGCCTTCTGTTTCTGTCTCCCAATCTAATAATAATTACACTTTTTTATATTTGGTTTACTTAAGAACGCTCTTTAACAGCTCAGGTCATCAGCGTCCTATTCAATTCTGGGCGTGAAATGGCCGACAAATTTTGCTCAGAGGCCTCTTCTTTGAGGCTTGAGGTTCCTTTTCGTACCATAAATGTATGACACAGAACCCAGGGCTTTACTTCCCCTTCTGAAGTAAGCCATACTTACAATTTTTACGTCCGAAAAAAATCCATCGATCCCGACCGGGATTGAACCCGCGACCTTGGGTTTACGAGGAAGACTAAATTCCAGAGACAATACTACAAATATAACATAAGCATTAACAAGAACAACGTACATGTAAACCTAAGTAAAATATAAAAAAGAGTGTAAATAAATGTGCTAGTAAATCGAGTTAACAAACTAACATTATTATGGAGGTGTTAACAAAATTCATGATTATGACCAAAACAAAGAAAATAAAAATTATTGGATGATAAATTCTACTGTAAAATTCAACAAATAAATATCTCTATTACGAAATAGTGAGTCTAAATATAAGGTAAATTGTTATTTCTAATAATATTACAGAATTTCTTATGAAATTTCCTAAAGTTTGCCAGTGTCTGACATCCCGTGGCAATGCATTCCAGAAACGGGCAGTGGTTTAGGTAAAGTGATGTTCGTTGCAATGAAATAATAGCACGTGCTGGGTTTCAAAGCGTGTGTTACGGTTATGAGAGGAAATTACTAAAGACTTGCCATGTTCTGGAAGACCTAAGGTTTAGAAATTTGAGAATACACACAGAAGTTTAACAGAAAATTGGAAAAAAGCACTCTTAGGCTGTCAGAAGAATTTGGTGTATCAAAAGATACCATACATTGCCATTTAAGACACTTCAAAAGTATAGATAGACTGAACCTCGTGAATTGACACTTTGAGATATTCGATGCAACCCTGACACCTGAAACAGTGGCGCGATCCGCATCAGCCTGCCAAAATCACCGCTAATCAAAATCACCTCCTCAAAGTAATGTTATGTATGTGATGGAATTTTGAAGATGTGATTCACTGGGAGTTTGTTTCAAACGGGAGCGCAATTCGATGCAAAATTTTATTATCAATAACTGGAAAGAGTTCCTGGAGCTTTGAGCCAGAGCTACACAGCGTAAGTAAATTGAAATCGAGTTATATTGTACCAGGACAATGCGAGACCCCATACTGCTGCAACACCCAGAGAAAAAACCAAGGGATTATAAAGGATAGAACTGCTAACACTTCCAGCATACACTGATTTTGTGTCTTCAAATCTTCATCTGTTACGATCCGTGGCTCATTTTCTGTGTGGAAGAAGTTTCGTAAACAAGACGCCGCGGAACTGGAATCACCGAATTCTCATCAAAGTCCAGAAACTGGTACCGTCAAGACGATAGAGTCGAATGATTTTTACTTTGAAGATTAGTTTCATTTCTTGTCAGAATATAAATAATTCTTTGGTTAAAAATCCATATTACTTACGAAACAGATAAATAATAACAGACACTCTTTCTGCATAGGGCATTTCGATTGGAAGCACTCTTTTTAAAAAAATAGTTTCAATAATGTGAATAATTAACTAATATTTGCATAAGGTAGTAAATAGCGTAAATGCCAGACTATTTACATTTTGGACGAGATTGTACGGCTTTAATATTATATACCGTTACTTGGCAACGCAAAATACAAGGGAGTGCAGTATTTATTGGAAACAACTTTTGAGACGACACAATGCAACAGCCTCATTAAAATAAAGATCATCACACAGGAGATACGTAAACTACGCGAATTCCTTATTGGTTGAATAACTTTTAATAAAAATGAATATAAAATCTAAATTAAGCCTAATTAATTAATAAAACAAAATAAGTTATGGCATTACTCTGTAATGTTAAGGGAAAAAAATTAGGATTCTTGCAATCTATAAGTATTACAAAAGAGAAACTAAAATTTTTAGAATTATTATAAATATGAGTATTGAGATCAAAAATAAAAATTAATGATATATTATTAATTAAAAGAAATATATAACTACTGATAGATAAAGCTATACTGTGTGGATATTTTTATACAGTTTTAAATGTAACCATGTTTATGAACTAAGCCCTTTATACATCTTTACTTTCACTAAAATAGAGAGAGATAACAGAAAGTTTAGAGTTACATTATGTACTTAAGATGTTCATATGTTTCAATAAAACAAAAACATGTCACTATTCAGAAACAATTATAATGTACAAAGCAAATAAAATCAATCAAAGTTACTTCATTTTCATTAACTTTGAAATTTAATTTAAATGTTATTGTAGTAAAAACATGTAACACAAACGTTTTCTGAAGGTTATTACAGACCGCTCTTACACACAAATTAGATTAATATTTCACATTTGCTATCTTCACGACAATGCTTTTTTTTTTCAAATATAAAAAAGTATCCATCATTATAAATGCAGTTTATATATTGAATTAATTTGTCCTTTTATTTTAAAGCAATAGAGACACAATTAAACCCAAGAGCACTTTTAAATTTCGATTTTCAAGTATACCCCTATTCCTATTGGTGCAATTTCTTGTTTTCGGAAACAGTTTATTTCATTTTATTTAAATTTCGAATTTTGTTGTGAAGAAATAAATATTGGTCACGCTAGACGATTTTTAAATTTTGGGTTTCAGGTAAACCCCCTCTTAACGGTTCAATTTTCCCCGTTTTCAAAGACTATGTTTTTCATTTCATTTAAATGGTACATTTCGAATTTCTTTGTGAAAAAATAAATATTAATGCAACAAGAGAGATTTTTAAGTTTAGGATTTCAGGTAAACCCCTTCTCATAATAGTTCGATTTAACTTATCTGAAACTATTTTTCTTGTTTTATTTCAATGGCATATACAAATTTTCCTTTAAAGGTATTTAAAATTGCTTTTAAAGGATTGTCACAAGAGAGATTTTTAAATTTCGATTGCCCTGATTTTCAGAAACAGTTTTTATCAATTTATTTTAAACAAAACTACAGAGTTTCGTTGAAAAAAAGCCAAAATTGCGGCCTCTAGTGATTTTTCAAAAATTTAAAAAAGTTCGCTTTAGGTTATTCCCTATCCCCAATGGTCCAAGTTTGCTGGTTAACGAACTTAACAAATAGTTTGTTAATTAATGGCTATATGCAGAGTTTCGTTAAGAAAAGACAACATATGCGACCACTAGAGCGTTAACGGAAACACACACACATATGTATTATGTATATATACATACATACACACCGAGGGTGACAAAAACGTATATACTCTTTCACAGTAATATATATTTAATATATTTCAAAGTTGAACCGAAAAACAACCGTAATGTGTATGAACAATGAACAAATGAAGCTAAGCTTGTCGTATGATGTTCTGTAAACAGATGGGATTCTCATTATGTTATGCTAGGGTTGCCACAACAAAATGGAGCCAAGATTATCGTTTGAACAGCGGAAAGCAATTTTGAAGTGGTATTGGAAAACCGAGAAGTTCAAAGACAATGTAGACGTGTGTACAGAACAGAACCGCCGTTGCGAGTAACAATTTCGTCTTACCCGCCAACAGGTTGGTGCACTACCACATTACTATCGTGATGTAAGTCCGTACCTTGATGAGAACCTTCCAAGGCATAGCGAAGAGATCCGATTGAGTTTCCAGCGCATTCTCCGGATCTAACTCCACTGGACTTCTACCTATGGGGAACTCTTAAGGAAGGGGTATACCGTAGAAAACCAGCTACAGTGGCAGCACTTGGGGGAAAAATTGAAACGGCATGTGCTGCAATCGCTGAGGAAACTTTTGCAAACGTTGCTCAATCAGTAGTTCAACGTACTCAGAAGTGTATCGACGCCGATGTTGGGCATTTTGAGCAACTGTTGTAACTGTAAAAGTCTAAGATGATTAGTGCTCATCATTTTCTGTTTGTGTGAATTTAGTTTTGTTATATTAACACAGTTTTTTCTTTGCTTGAAGTGTGTATACATTTGGCACCCTCTGTATGTATATATGTAGACAGAGAGACAGAGAGTTTTTTAGAATCGTTTATTTTTTTCGGTACTTATCAAGTAGAATCGATAGATTGGAAAGATTATCAAAAGGAATTATATTAGTACAATCGCAATAGCTTAAATTCCTTCTGAATTTTCTAAAATAAATAAAATAGATGGCACAGCTGCAATAGCTTCATTCCTTCGGAAATCATTAAAATTATTAGGAATGTGAAATTGAAAGAAAAGTATATAAAATGATAAAACATTTCCATATAAAACAAATGCTCCGAGCGGTTTATTGTCATGTAGTTTTAGTAACTTTCACATACAGTAACCAGAATATTTGTGGGAGAGGAGGGGTACCGCTGGTTCGAGAATATTAGCTACCACCAGTAACCATTCTTTTTTCTCCGTATTCAAAATAAAAGCTTCATCACAATTAAAACTCCGAGTTATTTTATTTTTCTATCGCTTTTTACTCCAAAAGCTTCTCAAACATCATTTACCGACACGATAAATCTTCGCCAAACGCATGCAGGAAGATAAACTGGTTGTAAAAATTCTATAGTCTGCTTCCCAGTTCTTGATGAAGTTGCAGTGAGTCCCTAGCGGTGAAGGGCGGCTATTCATGGAAATTTAGAGTGAAACAGAGATATTCTGTGTATACATTGGAAACCGCTGTCCGCAGACGATATGCGTGGAATAAACAAAAAGGCATACGAAATGAACATATAAACTCCTGGACTCAGAGGCAAAACAGACCTCGCATTACCCAGTAAATCCATGCCCTAAATCTGTTTATTAGTAACATCCTATGTATGTTTTTCGTGTATCCCGAAAGGACTCAGTCGGCAGATCTGAGTAAAACCGCAGATAAAACCTCGAGGGGTAAATTGCACTAAAGAAAGCTAAATAATATCCGTGCAGCTACAGAGATGCTTATAATGGTTTCTGCTATTGGCATTGAGCAATTTGTATTTTGACAGTCCAGGCATATATATGACACAGAATAAAGACTGTCGGTCCTGGTGGTGTAGTGTTTACTATACTTGCCTCCTACACCCGAGATCTCGGGTTCAAACCCGGCCAGGACCGGTGAATTTTTTTTCGGGCGTAAAAATCGTAAGTATGGCTTCCTTCGGAAGGGAAGTAAAGCCGTGGATCCCGTGTCGTACATTTACGGCACGAAAAAGAACCTCAAGTCTGAAAGAGAGGCCTCTGAGCAAAATTTGTCGCCCGTTTCACGCCCTGAGTTGAATGGGACGCTGATGACCTGAGATGTTAAAGAGCGTCCATAAATAAATCATTCAAAAAAAAAAAAAAAGAATAAAAAAAGAATAAAGGCTGTACTGTTGATGTTACGAAGATCAAATGGCTTAAGAAAAATTTGATCAAACTAGCCCTACAACGCAATGTACACACTATATTTGAATACAAAGTAGAACGCAATTATAGAGCTTTGAAATATAGAAAACCTTATCAGGGTTTTTCTCCAAACTTAACACGTATATTTACAAATGATATGTAACAGGAATATGAACCTGACCCATTATTTATTTACAACATAAATAAAATAAAATAAAATCTGCAATACTACGTCCCGACATCTTGTTACCTGTACCAAGACGTATATTTCCAAAGTTTATAATTTATTAATCAATTAATTACCATTATACATAATAATTTTACAGATCATAATCTATAATTATACTTATATAAACAAAATAAAATAACTTAAATAAAACACTAAATCTAACAAACAATTCAGTACACTAAATAAAGTTACAATCTACTGGGAACCAGTGAGATAACCAATAGCATGCAACTACCTAAACTAAAGTTACCGTCGGGAACCGAACGGTCAAAATGTTAGTAATCATCACTTGCCTCGCCCTAACAATTGGGGAAAGTAGTAATTTCTACTGATTACTTTTTAGTTCAATCTTCTAAATACGCTGTTTTTACTTTATTTTAAACATTATTATTCTAAACGATGTTTCTCTTAAAGTTTTAATTGCTTATATATTTTATATTATATATACATAAACTAGTCTGTACTACTAAAACAGGAAATGAAAAATTTAAACATTATTGAATGATGAATTTTAAAGCATTAAAATACAATTATTCAGGTTAACAGCTGTCATTATATGTTTTGCAAAACAACAAGCTCTAAATTAAAGTACTAAGCTGCATCACCTACCCTACTCACCAGATTCTGGCCATGTAAGCACTGTATTAGACGTTAATGATGAGAAATACGATTTATCGTGCTCTTACAGATTGTTGGGGTGAGGTTGGCCTCCATTGTTGACTATTTTGACACTTGTGATCGTGAGGCAGCACACGGCCAGGCAATCCATCCACTTTAACACACACCGAGAGGACATAAATAGTGAATGAGCGAGGCTTGTTCGAACAGAACGTGACTAATTTTCCAACACTCCAATGTATGTAGCACCAAGGCGCTAAGATATCGCATTAATCACACCTAAAGTTGTCCTGCCCAACTTCTGTTTGTAATGGATTCCACACTCTCTCGTTCTTTGTCCCACCTCTTTCTTCATTATAGTCTTAACTTTCTTCTTTGTTTATTTATTTATAGAACCCTTACTTTCCCCTATTCTCTCATCACTTGCCTCATCTCATTCTTTAGTTCTTTCCTCATCATCATAGTCTTGTCTTACTTTCTACTTTGTTTATTTATTTAATATTTCGTAACACACCTGCATGGGTGGCCGAGGTCATAAGACCTGCTGTTCGGCTCCTGCCAGGGCCTCTTCCATGACTGAGGATTTTTAAGGTTTACCCCAGTCCTCATTAATGACAAATATCGGGAAGTTACTCTAAATATAGGTTGAATTGCTTTCCTCCTTTAAAAGTACAAAAAATACGTGTCATTTTACCTCATCAATGCCCACAATGTAGGTCCTGGTTGTCTAGTGGTAGCCTCATTGAGACCCAAGATCGCGGGTTCAGTCCCTGCCTGGGTAAGTATAGCTTCGGAAGGAAGGTAAAGCTGCGGGGCCCGTTTCGTAGAAAAATGTATTAACCCTTTCACTTCCTGAATTGAATGTGACACTGATGACCTGAGATGTTAAAGAAAGTTCATAAATAAAAAAAAAAAAAATAATCAAATGAAAATCCTGGGATGCTCCGTAGTAAAATCGGACGTCAAACTTTATTTAAAAAATTTGCAATTCCCTTATTTGTTCCTTTCATTGTTTTTCTTTCTTATTAACTCAATCGGTGGTACTATTTGCCTCCTAAACCCAAGATCGCGGGTTCAAACCCGGCCAGGATCGGCGGATTTTTCCGGGCATAAAAATCCCAAGTATGGCTTCCTTCGGAAGGCAGGTAAAGTCGTGGGTCTCATTTCATACATTTACGGCAAAATTTGTCGTCCTTTCACGCCCTGAATTGAATGGGACGCTGATGACCTGAGATGTTAAAGAGCATCCGTAAATAAAACGAATCAAAGTGTTAAGCGTTCATTCTTTCTCCTTTCAATGTTACAACTGAGTTGTTCTGTTTTTCTTCTTCTACTTTTCCTTTACTTCTTTCTGTCTGTATTTCTCTTCTTTCTTATTTTTTCGCATCTCTCTCTTCTTTTCTTCGTTAAACTCTTACCTTTTGTTCAAATTTTTATAATCATTTTCTTATCTTCTTTTTATATTTTCTTTTGTTTATTTATACATTCTTCGCGTTTTCTATTGTTATTGCTATTATCATTGTTATTATAATTAGCTTGCTGGCTTTGTTTTTAATTATCTTTATATTTCATGATGATTTCACCTCTCATTTGACCATCACGGGTGGCCGAGGTCGTTAAGGCCCGGACTCGGAGCGGGAGGTCGGGAGTTCGAATCCCGCCAGGACCGTCCTTCCTGACTGACTTTTTTAGGCTTTCCTCATAACTGGCAAATGCCAGGGAGGTACCCTAAACTTAGGTTGGAACGTTTACTTCCTTAAAATAATAAATCCTTTCCCAATTTATCATTTCATTTCGTGTATCACCAGTATCTATTGGCTGTGGTGCATATTTAGTAAAAACGGGCGTTAAACACTATTAAAAAACTCACATTTGCTTCAATTCTTTGCCGCAATATTTCCTGCTTTCGTTTCTATCTTACCGTGATTCTTTCGTTTTTTGTGTGCTATTATTGATATCTTTCAGGGTCTTTTTTGTATTCTAGAATTTTGTCCTTCTTAATTCAATTTATTTGCATCTTTGTTTTCTGCACTTCGTCTTGTTTTCCCCTCAGTGTCTCAAGTTTCTTTTCGTCATTGTTGTTATTTTCTCCTCCTCTGCTTTTTTCCTTTCTTGTTCTTCACTTCCTAGATTTCCTTTGTTGCATTTTATTACACCTTGCCTTCATTATTTTCTTCCTGGTGGCCTTGTGCCTTTTTTAATTTCCCAGCATCGTTTCTGGTTTAATTCAGCCCTTAATCGTTTTCCTCCACTCTCCCCTCACATACTCTCTTTTAAATGACCGAGGAATGCGTTCCCTTGCTGGTTTACCTATCACAAGATTTGCCTACATGTCCAGTCGCCCCACACCAACAGAGCAATGTACCCCCAGCGTACCATGTTTACAAACAACGGACGCGGCATATCAATAATTACATCATTACTGCAGCACCGCGTCTGATCACAACCCTGCAAATAATTCAACGAAACATGGCACATTCTGTTTACTCTGTATACCAACCCTTAGTCGCTTCTCAAAATAAAGTAGGTAATGGGGATGAAACCCTTCCTCAAACACGTTAATGGAAACTCTGCCCTGGCAATTGAATATTAATTGCAGTTTCTCATTTTCTCCCCTGGAACTTGCTAATCTGCATCAATTTCATAAACACTAACAGCTGTAATAATTACCAAGAGTGCGACATTTAACATCCCAGTCACTGATATTTCCTAAAGGATCGATAGCAAAATACACAAATTATAGTGTAATTATGTAACCAGAAAAAACAAGTTTTACTAGCTGTAACTACAGTATATAATTCATAACCATAAGCTTTAATGCGTTTTCTTAATACTTAATTTTCTAATTTATAATCTTACTATTTTATAGTTGTTCTCATTTTATAAACAAGGCTAAAAAGAAAAATGTATTTAAGCATTTTATTACTTTTACATATTCTTTCATATATGCCGGTCCTGGTGGTCTTATGGTATCTAAACTTGCGCCCTAAACCCAAGTTCGCGGGTTCAAACCCGGCCAGGATTGATAGATTTTTTCGGGTGTAAAAATCCTAAGTATGGTTTCGTTCGGAAGGGAAGTAAAGCCGTGGATCACGTGTCGTGCATTTACGGCACGATAAAGAACCTCAAGCCTGAAAGAAGAGGCCTCTGAGCAAAATTTTTCGGCCGTTTCACGTCCTGAATTGAATGGGACGCTGATGACCTGAGATGTTAAAGAGCGTCCGTAAATAAAACAAATAAGAAGAACCTTTCATGCATATGGGAAAAATTGCCCTTAAAGGGAAGAAGAGAGAGAGGAAAAAACAAAGAAACTTGTATATCAGTGGTTCCCAAACCACCCCCCGCTTTGAACCCTTTAATTAAAGTTTAAAATTCTAAATTTTCAACCCATATACTTTTTTTAAAGTTATTCATCACTAGTTTACAAACTTTTAAAATATAAACAAACAAATAATTGCAGATATTTTCAGTAAGATGTATACATATACAAAAGTAATGTTATGTATTTTGTGATCACTAGAAGACTGATCAGTTTGACTGTAATCTGTGACGATTATTGACGCTTTACTATATATGTTTATGCTGAAACACAGAAGAATACTCCAGAAGTGTACAACGGGCGCGTGCCTTCATTGTCCGTGCAGTTGTATAAAAAGAATGCATACATGAGACTGTTAACTTGCACCCCGTTGTAGAACATTTTTATACATGTGTGTAAAGTGAACGTTACGTAATGTGTACACTGTAGTAGACAATAATGTACCAGGGTTATCTTTTACGCTTTTACAAACAACAAAGTCGGTCCTGGTGGTGCAGTAGTAATCATATTTGCCTTCTTAACCCAAGGTCGCGGGTTCAAACTCGGCCAGGATCAATGGATTTTTTCGGACGTAAAAATCCTAAGTATGGCTTCCTTCGGAATGGGATGTAAAGCCGTGGCTCCCGTGTCGTACATTTACGGCACGAAAAAGAACCTCAAGCCTGAAAGAAGAGGCCTCTGAGCAAAATTTTTCGGCCGTTTCATGTCCTGAATTGAATGGGACGCTAATGACCTGAGATGTTAAAGAGCATCCTTAAATAAAACGAATCAAAAAAAAAACAATAGGTGCCGCTATCATATATGTCATTCTATTTTTTCAATAATTGACATTTGTTATTGCGAAATCAGTTGCACCTTAGAAATTGACCGAATAGTTTGTTTACAGTGAGCATTTCAACAAAGAAAATTTGCGAAAAAATGGAAATTTCACGTTAAGGTTTTCGTTGAATGATTTTTGAAATTTTACTAAAGACCTAACTCAATAGCAATGCATAGAATCGTTTCGTTCAACTTTTGGTAATGAAGCACCATCAGAAAATACATTTACAATTGGTTTGCAGAATTTTGTCGTGGTTGTGCGTCCGTCAGGGATGAATTTCGTGAAGGTCGAATAAATCGGTTGTTATTCCAAAAAACATCGATGTTGTGCACAACGTGATTAAAGAAGATTGACATTTCACTTACAGCGAGATAGAGGCATTCTTAAGCATATCGAAGACTGCAGTACATTCGATTTTGTATAAACATTTAGCTGTGAAAAAGATCTGCTCCTGATGGATTTCGCTTATTTGACCGAAGCTCAAAAATAGCTCGTGTTAATTGGTGTAATGAAATGCTCAAAAATTCCACGAGGAACTGACAAATCCTTATACAGTATCATAACAGGTATGTCCTTGGCCGCCTTTATCATATAGTGCGCAGTATCTGTGACTAAAACAAGTATATTATTACACCTGACACCATTAGGTCACAAAAGTACCATGGCATTAAAAAATAGAGTTTCCATTGTTGTGCGGTTCACCTTTTCTATCGTATCACACGTTAGTAAATATTGTTTTCCAGGAGAGTTAGGTGTTAGTAACCTACAATTATATTTTCGACGAATCTACCTATCACGTCTGTTGTTTCATCCATATTAACGACTATTTTGTTGTCACCTTTCTGATTTTGTTCACAACGCCCTAGCAAAAAGTAGAAATATTTTTTCCATAATGATGACTCAGTGGAAATATATTGCTTTGTATATTTATGTAGAAAGGCTCGAAAGTGTGGGATTGGTTTATTTAGGGACGGTCTCTAAGATCATCAGCGTCTCATTCAAATTCGGACGTTAAACGGCCTATCAATTTTGCTCAGAGGCCTCTTCTTTCAGGTTTGAGTTTTTTTTTTTTCCGTGTCATAAATCTATGGCAGGGGACCCATGCCTTTACTGGCCTTCCGAAGGAAGTCATACTTAGGATTTTACGCCCGAAAAAATCCATCGACCCTGGCCGGGATTGAACCCGCGATCTTGGGTTTACGAGGCAAGTATGGTTACCATTAGACCACCAGGACCGACTCTATCATGGGACAGGAGTGGTAAAGGAACTTCAGCAGCCGAGGCAACACACCACTAAGAGAATCTAAGCAACAAGGCAACCTACTGCTGGCCCAACTGATGTCGGCCCCGCACATAACTCAGCACCAGCTTGGGGTAATTTTAAAACCAAGTTCATATCCTAATAAAACAGTTCCACATTTGGCTCCTCAACGTGGGGCTATTAAGCAATGTCGCCCCCACACCCATACCAGTTCCAGGGTAAACCGGTTGAAAGGTTCATAAGCTGTTTCTGATTGACTGCAAAAGGCTTAAAGTTTACTTTTAACAGCTGAATTAGAAGATCCCTACCAGAAGTTTATATCACAACGTACGATAGCGCTACGGTTACGAGAGAGTGTCAAGGAGGAATGTAAGTCTTGAAAAATAATACTTTCCTCACGCTATTTGTATGTCATGTGGTTATGCTCCTGGCCCACTCTTCTATAGAGGCCAGGAGCGGCCACTGCTTGTGAGTATAGGGAATAGACTTTAAGGAATGTTTCGATCTGTGCTTAATGGTTAGAATCGTTGTTTTCCTCTGAGGGACAATATTTTGGAAACTTCTAAGTAGACTTGAATGAACTTAAAGGCATCATATATCGGGTGTAAAATCATTTCTATTATATTTTAATTCCAAATCATTGTATGAAAATAGCAATGAAGAGACGAAATATTTAAGAACTTCTAAGTTGATGTGAAAGTTTTGGCATGAAGAGTGAGCAAAAGCTACCTACTCTTTAAATTCATCCTAGTTTTCAACATGATCCCTTTTAACACTGTGCACTTTCTTCAACGGTGCTCCATAGCCTTTTGACCATCATGAAGGTCAGATTCCCTCAAACCATGCTTCACCATGCCTGCTTTAAGCTCATCTATCGAAAATCCCCTACTACAAAGCTTTTTTCCCTTGTCTGCTTTGGGAAGAAGAGCCAAATAAGAGGAATAAAAAGGATGGGGCAAAAAATTATATTTAATTTAATTAATTTTCGCCGTTGTAAAGAAGCTAAGGAAACAACAGTGTCTTAATGAAGGAGCAGTTTCTCCTTTGATAAAATTACCCGTTTCTACGCATTTCTTAATTTGAATCAATAGATTAGCACAGCATTACAGTAGAAAAATGGCCCATCTGCATCATCCTTTTAGCATCCCAAAAACCTGAAACATTAATCTTTCCATCCAACTTCATGTATTTCACGTTCCTTAGCGCTAGAAAATTGCGATGTTTTCTTCGTTTTAACTGTTCGTTTATTTCTGGCGTATAGTAGCAGACACGATACATCGTTTATCACAAATCGACTCATTAAAGCTGTTTGGTTGCTCTGGCAAGATCGACTCCAAATCTCAGACCATAATGCCGGTATCGATAGTACATAAATGGCGCCGACCGAGGTTCAATCACGTTGATATTATTAAGCACACAGATTTGTTTATTGATTCACTACAGTTACGAAGTTTATTACAGTGATTTATAGTGGGAAGTAAATCATGTTATTTCTTTTGTTTTTATTAAGTTAATATTCATTTAGTGAAATTATTCTAAGAGCTTGTGTAACAGAAAGTAGTATAGCATAAGTCGCTCTTGTTGTTACACATCTAATTATGACAGTGTACCGCATACTACCATATTTAATTTCTTAAAGAGCAGTCATTAAAGGAGAAGTAGATAAAGAGCATACACCGTGCAAATTTTGAAGTTAATGATAAAACTGTCTGATGTAATAAACATTTCGAATCAAAACTTGTGGTGAGAATTAGCAAAGATCCAGAAACAGGATGTTATACCCATGTTTCGACTACTTTGCAAGGGAGGTTAAGACAAGACAGGTATAACCGTTTATAACTATTGCCAAGGAAGAATATATGACCTTTTCCTTGAAATTCTTCTTCTCACTGGCACTACAGCCCTTGTTAAGACTTGGCCTTCCGCAGCGACCTATGCTTACGTCTTACAACTTCATAGAGGGCTATGTTGCAAGGGAACTTGTGATTCGCATGCCGATACCGAGCCGATCGTCTATCAGGCGACAACCTACGTGGAAGAACGCCTCTCCACCAGCTGGCTTCCTAATTATCCTCAAGAGGCTGGGGGAACCCCGTTGCAACCTCCATAACTTACCCATGTACCGAGAAGCGAACCCGGACCTACCCGCAAGCAGTCAGCAATGCTAAACACTAGACCAAGGAAGTGTCTTTCATTAAAATACGAGGGTAGGTCCATAAGTTTCCAGCCTCGCCGATAAGGATATCGCTTCACAAAATCCTTATCTGGTGTCATACCTTATCTGTTAAGTAAATAATTGCAGATCTAACTTCCGCTCTGCTGTTCTGTCATTCGGCTCTAGTTGCATAAAGAAGGCTATGTGTAAAAAATTGTGACATGTTCAAAATGGAGTTTCGAGCTGTTATTAAATTCTTCACAAAAGAAGGCCTTACTCCAAACGAAATTAAGCAGCGATTGGACGGCGTATATGGGGAAGCATCCCACTCATATTCTACCGTAAAAGAATGGGCCAAACTTTTTCGAATGGGTCGAGAAAGCATTGAAAACGAATGGCGTGCAGGTCGACCCTTGGAGGTACTCACTTTTGAAAACTTCGCTCTTGTGGAAGGAGAAATTATGGAAGACCGGCGGCTCAAAGTTACAGAAATCGCAGCAAAGTTGGGCCTTTCTAAAACAACAGACCTTGGAATTATTCATGAATATTCAAACATGAATAAGTTTAGTACAAGATGGGTGCCTAGATTTCTTTCCTCAGTCCATAAGCAACAACGAGTCATCTGTTGTCAGGCATTTTTGGAGCTCTGCCGTGGCAACAGAGAGAGAAGTTCTGAACCATTGTTACAGGAGATGAAACTATGGTCATCTACAACTATCCCTTGTCCAAAAGAGAATTAATGGAGTGGCGTAAACCTTTTTTGTTGTTGCTCAGAGGCCTCTTCTTTAAGGCTTAAGGTTCTTTTTCGTGGCGTAAATGTACGACATGGGACCCACCGCTTTACTTCCTTTCTGAAGGAAGCCATACTTAGAATTTTTACGTCCGAAAAAATCCATTGATCCTGGCCGGGTTTGAACCCGCGATCTGGGCCTAGAAAGCACGTATGGTTACCACTAGACCTCCAGGACCGACGCGTAAACCTGGCGAAGCACCGCCTCTAAAGGCCAAGGTCACTTAGTCTACCAAGAAGATCATGGCCACACCTTTTGAGGCGGTGAAGAAATACTCTTCACTGGCTTCAAGGAGAAGAACACCACAGTAAATGAGAAGTATTATGCTGGCCTACTGCACAGACTACGTGCTTCCATCAAAGAGAAAAGGCGAGAAAAGCTGAGTGATGTGTGCGCCTTCTTCATGACAATGCGCCTGTGCACACAGCTCTTGTTGCAAACAAGGAGATCGATCATCCATCCTACGGCCCAGATCTAGCTCCCAGTGACTATTTATTCTTCTCAAAACCCAAGTAGGACCTTCGAGGAAGGAAATTTAAGTGTGACGAAGAAGTGATGGATGCTATTTATGTCCATTTTGCAGACAAGACTTCCGACTACTTTGGGGGGAGGGGTTTGAAATGTGAATCCAAAGATGTGAGAAATGTATTGCAATAAAGGGTAACTATATTGAAAACTGAAATATAGTTTTTGTCTTTATCATATCTAGAAAATCCTTAGGCCGGACTTTATGGACCTACCCTTGTAGACGACGCTAAATATGATACTATCTCATCTATGTCGATACTTTTAAGGTGTCCAGTACTTTGGAAGTTGTTGTAATTTTTAAAAGGTTTGTGCTTGTTTGTGGAGAAGCTTAGTTCGACTTGGAGTACAGTGGAAGAAAGAGAAGAAGTTGAAATGAAACGATGGAGCAACTCGAATAATTTGCTGACTTGCCTTGCTAAACATAATAATAATAATAATAATAATAATAATAATAATAATAATAATAATAATAATACATCATTCGTTGAAAGAGTGACTAATAAAAGTTATAAAGGAAAGTTTTTTACCACTAGATCATGATTAGATATAGAGAAAACTGTTAAAATGTTGCATTAGAGCAACTGAAGTTTTCTTATGTAAATCAAATTACATATTCAACAGAGCTCTTTATATAGCCTGCAAAGTTTGCTACATATGTATAAATTTAATTGTATTTTGCGTTACATTTTCTTTTCCACTAGTTTAATTACAACGCACTCAGTAATACATACAATTTTAATTAGATATAAATGACTAATCTTTTTATATTTGTATGCCTTTACAAAAGCTAAAAGTCTAACCTGTATATGAAAATGTATGTGTTTAAATGAGATTTTGCACTGCAGTAATAAAATAATTTTTATGCTTGTTACACTAATGAAAAACACTTGTTAAGTTAATCTTATTTATGCATGTTGTTGGTGTTATTGTTAATGTTTTATTATTATTATTATTATTATTATTATTATTATTATTATTTCATTACTTATTGCACTGCAGTAAACGCTAGTGGGCAGTAGTTGGTTAAGCATTTTTTTACATGGATAATTTTATGTCAGCCGAATTTATTATTTTATATTTCCTTTACTTATGAGAAATGTTGTTTATAGTTAATTTCAGATTCTTAAAAATCAACGAGATATGTTTTAATGATAAATAATGTCATCTTGTAAACATAATACTGCATAAAAGTTTCGTGTTTGAGTGGCGTTAGTACAGAGATTATAACGGCCACTTTTTTCTGCATTGGAGTCTAGGAGTGGCTCCAGAAACTATCAAATGTTCATTTCTTCTTTTATTTTATTTTAATCTAAAATAAGTTGCCAATTTAAAATGACTGTACTAGGGTTGTTTTTATTATTTTATTTTTAAATGTAATTCCCTTATAAAGCTATACATTCATTTCGGCGACTTTCTGCCATCCATAAAATACTACAATACCATCTCTGCAAAATACACATTTTTGGGTGGCAACCTCTTCATTTGATGCAAATTGAATTCCTGCTAGGCATTTCTTCATTTTGAAAACAGGAAGTAGCCAGAGGACGCCAAATTAGGAGAGTATGGGAAACATGGATGGATTTTATATATTCAATCAGATGCAAATTCGTGAGCGGGAGGCCTGGGGTTCGATAAAACTTAAGGACAGGAAACTTCGCGTATATATATTTATGTGAAATTGATTTATGATTTATTAAAAATGCTTAAACTCGTCTTAAAGTTGGGAACCATATTGATGAATGCTTGTTTATTTTATATTACATTAATGTAATATTTATATTACAGTAAATTGAATAAATTGAAAACATAAAATAATAATACCTGTATACATGAAAATAGAGCATGCGATTCTAAGATACTTGCAGAAGGTAAAAATACAGGTTGACACAAGTATTTCATTGTTTGTAATAACGAAAACTAAACTTTTCTCTTCTGCATAGCTTGTATACATTCAAAAATGAAACTGCGTTATATTAGAAAATGATTAACATACATAAGCCGGAAAAGTATACCAAGCGTGAGCTATATTTAACCTAACCTAATTCTTTAAATCACCCACAACATTCTTTTATAATCATTTTAAAAATGACACATATCGAATTATAAGTGACAATTGGCTGATTTATGCAATTTTAAGTATTATATCAATAAACAGTCGTGTACATAAAGTTTAATTAACACTAGTAGAGTGCCTATAAAATACAATTTGATCCTAGTACAGAGTCCCGTTACTTGCTCTCAGATGTCAATGTAGTAATGATTCAGTTTGTTTCATAATAACTGTTAGGCAAGCTACATTTATATCACGGCATCATGTTTGTTAATAACATAAATATTTTCCATGCTTATAACCTAATAAAACATTTTACACAATAAAATTATATTTAAAATAACCAGGAAATGTAAATCTTACAAATAATCAGCTGTATACATTTTACACTGTATCTCAGGAATTTATAAAGCTATCAATATGAAAAGTGTATGATATATTAAGAATACTTAACTAAAGATACTCAGTAACTTTTAATTTTCTAATGAACATAAAAAGTTTTTAAACAAAAGTAAATCTTATTTCCCGATAACTTAAAATGTTGACATAAATATGCAGTTTTCTCAGGATTGATTGGACCAATCTTGTTCAAAAGTTGCGGACACATAATGTATGCAAATGTAAAGTGTGGTATCTATAACTATTCAAGTATCACTACCAATTCATGGAAATAATATGAGTAAGAAATGAATACTAATTAGAAATGAAAAACATTTATATTTTTTTTAAAAAATTTGAAAATTAATTTCTTTTTAAACAACCAACATAGATATATTATTCTAGTTCCCAGGATAGCATGTTATGTGCAGTTTAAGTAAAAGAAAAATCATCTAATTCCTTCAATAGTTTACAAGAAAAATACACGAATATGTAACAATGATTTCAGTTTTTCAAAAAGATTTTATTTCGGTTTAAAAAAGTTTAAAAAACGTTTATGTGCACAGATTTACACTTCCTGGTTACCTTAACAAACAATATTAAAGCATTCCATTGTATTCCTTTATTATCGTTTACCTATCAATGTTTTCTTTGATTAGTGTTTAACGCCCGTTTTTACTACATACGCACCACAGACGGTGGACACTGATGATGCACGAGATGAAATGATATATTGGGAAAAGAGTTTTTTTTTTTTAAAGAAAGGAAACGTTCCAGGCCAAGTTTAGGGTACCTCCCAGCATTTGCATTTTATCTCAGGAAAAACTGGAAAAAAACGTGCCAGGGAGGACGGTCCTAACGGATTCGAATCCCAGACCCCCCGCTCACGAGTCCGCGTCTTAACGACCTCGGCCGCCCTGACGGTAAACCAACCAATAGTAAGAAACATTTAAATTGCACCTCGCTCAGGTCTGTTCTTCTCCAACCGGACCATTACACATGTAATCTTGTGTTTCGTGACGGAATGTTATACATATCAAGTTTTGAATTACCACTGCCATCTGTGAATCACTCTAAGTACTTTTTAAATTTCTCTCGTAATAGTTTCAAGCGTTACGCAATGGACGATGCTGCTTATAAATCTCATTTTTGCTATCTGCATTTTCTTGTTTACATTCGTATCGCTTGCCCATGCATGCATGTGCTGTAGCAGAATCAAAAGGAAAACAAGTGTGTTTATAGACAGTGTTCTAGAGTCCACATATTTATTTCATGGCTAACCATGAGCTGCGTCCCTTTAAAAGACTTAACTCGGGCAGCCTGAGTGATTATTTTTCTCTCTAATGTAAAGGAAAGCTCTTCTGCTACTTTTATCTAATTTTCTCATTCCCTTTCCCATTTTCCTTCCGTCACTTCGTCACACCCTGAGAAAATACATTTCTTCTTTCCCCTTTTCCTCTCTAGAGTGAGGCCCATCACCATCATAAGCATCACTACTACTAGAATGTCGTCCGCGAATTCATATTACGTTCCTGAATGTTTTATTTCTGCACCTCCAACGGAAGTAGGGGCTGAACCGCAGAATGGCCTTTCAAAATGTACTACGTTTATGGTTATAATCACCATTACCCTTAATGTCACCCATTTATAGCCCATTACTGCAATAAAAATTGCGAAAATTGGCCATTTGCGTTAGAGTAATTCAAAATGTAATATCTGTACAGCATACACCTAAATGCTCAAAAGTATTAGAGAAATTAACGTAATTAACGCAAATTTACCGTTTCGCTTTCCTGTCCGACATTTTTCCTGTGTATCATCAATATATAAATGTTTTAGTTATTCTTAATTCATTTGTAATGCAGGAAGGTACGAAAACTGTAACTTTAAAATATACCAGCATAAATGTAGCATTAACTGTAGTAAATTATATTTAAAATATGTAAGGGTAAATATAATTCAAAATAGTAAATAATATTACAAGTAAGTGCGAAATATATATTATATATACCGATATAATAGTGTGTTTTCCCAAAAACAATATCTGTTTAGTCCAGAAAGGACGCAAATTGAAGCATCTACGGTAAGGTGATTGGGTGATTTTTCCTACGCAGGACCTCTGCACGTGAATTTGGTCGAATTTGACCGAGCTATCCAGTTTTCGTCTCGTTTCCGTTTGCAAGCCTGCCGGAAAGCTGGAAGGGAGATCGGTAGAGTTTAACTCTAGGAAGTACGGGTGTATTGTGTGACAAGCCTATTGAGTGTTCATTTGACGGGGTAAATACAGTGTATTTAATTTCATTAATATCGCTAAATTCAGATGTTCTATTCTCAAAGAGTATTTATTTACGATTTAAAGACATTTTCTCTGATGTTCAACTTCCAAGACGACATTCAATTCACAGATTTGTAAATAAACTTCGTGAAAAGGAAAGTATTCCTTTTAAAAAGCGTACATAGTCATCTACAGTACTCACAGAAGAAACTTTAGATAACTTTGGACATGCTCTGCAACTTTTTATACAAATCACTTGAACGTCTATCTCAGCAACTGGGAATTTCCCATTCCTCGTTGGAACGGCTAAATAGCTACAGAAGTTACGACTCTAATATTAATGCAGTTGAAGAACTTAAACTGGGTGACCCTGCATTCAGGAGTAGATATCATGATTGGATTTTGAATACGTTTCTAATAATCCAATTTCACTTATTTTCATAAACTTTTTATATTTTATTTCAATGGCTTATGGCGAATTTCGTTGCAAAAATTGGGGTAGCTAGAGCGATTTTTTAAATTTTCTCTTTAACTCCCACTATTAAATTTTCTGTTTTAATGTAAATTCCCACCTCTAATGGTCAAATTTCCGATTTAAAAGGTATACACCTAGTTTCGTTGCGAAAAATCAAATATCGGTGCCACCAGAGCGGTTTTATCTATTTTGGGTCATAGGTAAACCCCCAATATTAATTAATTTCGTAGATTTTTGGACCTTATTTTCATAATTTTATTTCAATGGTACATACCGAATTTCGTTAAGAAAAAACAAAAATTGCGGTCGCTAGAACGATTTTTAAATTTTCGCTTTAGGTTAACTACCAACCCCAATGGTTTGATTTTGCTCGTCAATGAACTGCATGAATCGTTTGTTAATTGGTCGTTATATGTCGAGTTTCGTTGAAAAGAAACAAAAAGTCCGAACGCTAGAGCGTTAACAGACAGACAGACACACACGCACATATATACACATATATATATGCATTTTTTTGTGTTTTAGTGCCTAGTAAGTAGAATCAATGGAAATTTGAAGAAGTTTTTCAAAAATATTTTCATACGTACAACCGTAATAGCTACTCCCTCAGAATTCGCTAAAATTATAAGTAACATGTGCGAATTTGAGACCATTTCTGGCATTCCAATAAAATTTGCAAATACTACCTGCCTCTTACCAGTAGCATACTGGATGATGGTAGAGTTCATATAGAGCACTTACTTGTTGGAAGTATTTCTATCTTAGTTGCTCTGCCAAAGTGTCATGACTCGTTGTCAATGTAAATTTAGCTACTGCTTCCTTTCTTAGAATGACTTCCAGTTCTTTTGTATCTTTTCCTTTCGTTTTATTTAATGAGTCTATCATGTCAATTTTCATATTTTTCCTGAGGACAAATCCCTTAAACATCGCTGGTGGTACAGGTTTCTGGGTTTACTGTAATAGTAATTTTAGCCAGTAGGTCAGATAGGTCATCACCATCGATCCCAACATGTGAGGGTATCTATTGGAATGCTGCATATTTATTTATTGCTATGAGATATTTGGTAGCATACTTTATTTTTATTGTGGTTGTATTTCAGTGGAATGGTTAGACGGAAATGCTGGATGTATGTTCTAAAACAGTCAAAGACACACCAATTGTCTCCACAATTGTATACAAAATAATCCCCACTCACAACAAAGATAAAGAAACAAGCCGCAAGCATATTAATTAAAATGAAGGCTTCACAGAGAACAAAATGGATTCACAACTGTCCCCCAGGAGTTGCATGAAATTATTCTGTGTAGTTTAAAATTTGAATACGATATTAATGGTAATGTAGTTTCATTTTAGCGAGAATGCAAGTGTTTTTTCCTTCTCCTCTACAAAGTTTGAGTCGCATACAACATTAATTCGACACAGTGGATTTATCTACGCCATCGTGTGATTTGGGGATGATAGTAAAGTATTTCTTTGAACGCGCCCTAAATCAGCACAGTTATCATAAAATGACCAAGGAATGATTGCTTCAAGAAGTATCTGCAAATTGAACATGTCTTTTGGATTCAACAGGATGGCGCAGTAGCCTATTTTGCTTTGAAGACCTAGACAAAATTTGCAGATGGACTGAATAGAACTTTGGTCATAACAATGTCCAGCTCCATAGCCTTATCACGCAAGAAGTCCTGGTCTCACCACACCTAACAATAGCTCTGGGGAACTGTGAAGGCAGAGAAAGTATGGAAAGGCCATTGTGCCACAGCTAAAAAACGTGGTTTCCTATCTTCACACAGTAGTTTTGTCGAAAATAACATATACGCTTTGTGCGTTTTTTATATTCAACTACTGAGAGAAAATTAAACGCAATGGGGATTAAATTTCTGTTTTCAGGTATACCCCTACTCCTAATGATCCGATTTCCCCAATTTTCAGAAACTATTTTTCTTCTTTTATTTAAATGGTATATACCGAATTTTGCTGCAAATGGGATATCGGTGCCGCTAGAATGATTTTAAATTTTGGGTTTCGGTATAAACCCAATCTGATTCAAATAATCTGATTTCACTTATTTTCAAAAAAATATTTTTATTGTTTTATTTCAAAGGCATATACAGAGTTTCATTAGAAAAAACAAAAATGGCGACCGCTAGATTGATTTTTAAATTCTGGGTTTTAGATAAACCCCCATTCCTAATTATTTGATTTCTTTAATTTTCGGAAATTATTTTTCTTGTTTTATTTAATTGGCATACAGTTGGTTTTGTTGATAAAAAAACTGCGGCCACTAGAGCGCATTTTAAAATATAACTTTTGGTTAATCCCCATTCTTTAAATTTCGGTTTTCAGGTATATTCCCCCTTATAATGGTCCGATTTCATTAATTTTCAGAAATATTTTTATTATATGTAAATGGCATATACCGAATTTGAAAAAATATATATTGGTGCCGCTAGAGCGATTTTTAAATTTTGGACTTCGCGTAATCCTCATCATCATAATAATGTGATTTCGCTGATTTTAGGAAACTATTTTTTTTTTATTTCAATGGCATATGCCGATTTTCGTTGAGAAAAAACAAAAATTGACGTAGCTACAGCCCTTTTTAAATGTTCACATTAGATAAAGACCCATCCCCAATAGTTAAATTTTGCTGCTTAACGAATTCGATTAATCGTTTGTTTGTTAATTGATCGTTATATGTCTATTTTCGTTGAGAAAAATAATAATTTCGGACCCTAGAGCGTTAACACGCACGCACCAACGCGCACGCACACCGCAATAGCTACTTTCCTTCGGAATTTGCTAAAATGAAACACTGGAAAACAAATATTTGATAAAATAGCATCCGTTTTGCGTGTTATTGCCGTGCTCACAGTGTTAGCAACCGGCAGTCTTTTGACATGAAAGCTTATCGATCGGATGCAATAACTTCTCGCCTACTGTAGATCCGCACCAACGACATGGCTACCGTGAGTATCGTAGCCAATGAGAAAACACGCCAAATACTGACACATAACATTTCAACTTCATGTGGACCGAACAGCAGCACTGCAATATCTTGCACATATTTCCCGCGTGAAGTGTGTATTGATACTTTCTGGGTTTCTATTGTTCGAAGAATATCGACGAATCAATGGCGAACTCGTATGCTGATATATTTGAGCGCTGGTCTGTTAATCATTCATACTTTCGTCTAAAGGACACCAGTGCTTGTATATACACCAATAGAAGGAGCTGGGCAGAGTTAAATAGTCACAAACTTTGATATGCCGCATGAACGCGGCGATAATACCTGCTTTCAACGTCTTGTTACTGTAGCGTTACTCTAAATGAGAAGCGCTATATTCCTTTGTCAACCCTGCATTCTCCCTTAGGAAACAATTTTCAAATGTAAACATTAAACAATTAACAAGAAAGTATTCAATCTCATAACTAGCGTATATCGCAGGAATGAAAAACTTCAGTCCTCTCCAATCCAAAGTACCACTTGTCCCTCCCCTTGTCATGCCAGTCCGACGCCCTACATACTACTTTGCTAATTTAGATAAAGATTTCAAGGTCACTTTGCTTAATAGCTGTGGCTCTGAAACTATTATACCTTATGCATTTTATCCTGTAAACTTTGTTGTCAGTCCTGATGGTGTGGTGGTACCAAGCTTGCCTCGTAAACCCAAGATACGGGTTCAATCTCTGTTGATGGATTTTTCCGGGCTTTAAACTCCTAAATATGACTTCCTTCCGAAAGGAATTAAGGCTGTGGGTTCCGTGTCGTAGATTTACGGCATGTAAAAAGAACCTCAAGTCTGAAAGAAGAGGCCTCTGAGCAAAATTTACCGGCTGTTTCACGTCCTGAATTGAATGGGACGCTAATGACCTGAGATGCTAAACAGCGTCCATAAATAAACCAAATCAACAGTAAACTTTGTAAAACTTTTACGGCAGAGCTCGAAAGCTTTCAGCACTTTTTAACCTCTGGAGTTCATGATACTGTTGAGATGTACTCTGTTGATGTGTTTACTGTGTCTTCTAACTCTACAGCTCTCTCTAAGGACTAAGGTATGGTTAGTTTACAGTTCAAACGGTTTTAAAGTGAAAATGTTTACTAGTTTTACCCCCAGGGAATGTGAGCTTGTTTCCTATATCATGATAGTCTTAACCAAATTTTGTGATACTCTCTAAAACAGGGTTAAAGATATAAGCCACCTTAAACCAGAGGCGTAGCGTGAGTTTTTATGTGGGGGTAGGCTGTAGCATTTGAATGTCGAGAATCAAATTTATGTTAATTTCAGAGCTGAAAAACAAGCGGATATGGAATCGACAAGGGAGGCTGAGATTAATAAGGCAAGTTGATGAACTGAGAAACGGAATGTCAACGATTCCAATCCCGCCACGACCGTTGTCCCTAATTAAGGATTCATCCATGTTTTTCTTTATTCATTGATAACAAATTCTGTGACGGTACCCTAAACTTAATCCTGTAACTATTCTATCCCAAAGTCAATTTCATCTCAAGTATCAGCAGAAATCCCACCAAGGAGTTTCAAACGCCTATAAACGATGGAAGGAAATCTATTACAATAATTACGCCGTCTATAGATCACATTATTTGGAATATCATTGCGAAAATAATATTCTTAATAAAACTAATATTTATTGAGCTTCTTTCATTTATGGGATATCATCGTAAAATCGACCATTGAAATAAAACAATATTTTGAAATTTGACCAATTACAACCCGACATCGCAGTGAAATTATTGTAAAATTTTATCATATACCTTTACCTCACGAAGTGCATTTGTCTTCTGGTCAGTGCAGCCAACTCTATACCCCCACTATAACTCCTGAGCATCATACAATTTAATCAAGAACACCATTCGGCAGTACTAAATAAAGTACAGAATTCTGCTTCCACATCGTTATTCTCAAATGTCCTTTGTATCCAATTAACCCCTTCATTAAAATTTGATAAATGTGTTTTCAATAATTCTACATTTAACCAACTTAGTGTATATTCACTCATGCAATTGTTTTTGCAAATTGAATCAAACAGTCTAGAATCATTTTGTAAATGTTATAGCAATACCTGCCTAAGCAACCATAAATTTTAATAAACACGCTGTTCAGAATTATAAAATGTTTTCTCTGTTTTTTTTTTTCTCAGTCGGTATAAATAAATCGAACGGTAGCTATGGTAACTTGACTTTCCATCCATTTCATTCTCATGGTTTCTAAATAGGTAGCTATTCATAACTAAATTTAACATTTTAAACAACTGTTAATATTCTGTACGCGAATTTTAAAAAATATATACACTACTTTTATTCTTATTCTATTCCTGAAATAGCCCTAAACTCGTTTTCGACTCTTCTTTATTGGCATTAATAACGATCGAAATTCGACTGTCGCAAGATGGTTTGCAAAGATTAAGTATTCATAATATAAATGTTCAATTATTACAATTTTGTAAGCCAAGTTTAGGGGAATTATATTTAAATGTTTATTTTATTCGTGAAGTAGTTCTAATATATATCATTTGAGGGTCTGAGCTTTCCTCACCACATTCGTGAATTTATCGGCTATCTCAGACCCTCTTGTGATGTTACTTATGATAATTTCACTTTTGGAGGACATAAAATGCAACATATAGTAACAAAGGAAACTTGTTTTCGCATTTAACTCTTTCCATAAGGTACTCCGTAATGTCTCATTTTCCCAATGTAAAACTGGTGCTTATAAAGTGAAAATTTACTCAGAATCAATTAGAGCTATTTAAAAATATTACAGGCTTAATTTCTCGTGTTAAAATTTATCTTTACAACATTTCATTAGCTTAATGTGTAATGTAAACGTTATAGTATATTTATTGTTGTCACTTCAGTTTACGCCTGTGAGAGGTGTGCAAGTTGAGATATGTTCAGCTCCGCATACTTGAAAAACAATATGCTGCTTTGAAATTCTACGTTCGGTTCAATAAATCTTCATCTGTGTCCCATAAAATGTTACAGGAGGTCTAAGATGAGATTGATCTTCCTTATAGCACAGCTCGAAGATAGTTTAACATTTTTAAAGTGAGGACGCAATAAATTTCAAAAAAAGTTGACCAGTTCCAGGTTGTGCTCTAACGGAATTAATACGCTGCTGTCATTGTGAGAGAGGATCGTCAAAAAACATTAAGAATACTTTCTGAAATTCTGAACATTTCACTGGGTGTTACACACACGTTGGTAACCGAGACATGTTTGTGCACGGTGGGTTCCAAGACTGCGCGTTCGTGCAGGTTTGTATGCAGTTGAAGGTGCGGCGTTTCTTTCAAAGTTAAATCACTGCTGATGAAATGTGGCTACATCATTTCGATACTGAGAGTAAACAGCAAAGCTGTTAGAAATCTTCATAATCACAAAAATGTGGGCGTTTCTGTTTGGAAAATTGTTCACGAGAATATAGCACCTGGACACACAATATCAACTGTGCAATACAACACAGACATCCTGAAAACTCTACAAGGCCATATCACACACTTGCAGGAGGCCACATTTCCGTGCAACATTCTGGATGCCGCACATCATTAGTGTTGTTGCTGAATATGTCATAATGAAGTGTGTCTCCGAGTCTTTTTATATTCCAGATTTAGCCTGTGTTACTTTTTTGATTTCTCTAAATTGAAGAAACACCTTCGCGGGATGCATTTTCCATCTTCAGAAGCAGTGATGAACGCTGCAGAATCGATTCTGAAGGACTTGTAAAAAAATAGTTTCAGCATGTCTTTGAAGAATGGCAGAACGCTGGGATAGCTGCATTGCATACTTGAGAAATATCGTGAAAATTATCAGGATGAATAAAGGCATGCAAAGTTGAAGACTTAAAGTTTATATAGGCTATTGAATATAACTTAGCATAGGTATATTTATCTATGCTGTCATTAAAGAAAATGTTATTTTATATATAATGACTAACCTTTTCTGTCATTTTCTGTGTCATTACTTTACCAAAAATATGTTAAATTAATACAAGGTTATGTTAAACATATCCTGAAATTTTGAAGCAAATTTATACATTGGATTCTGGGAAAGCATGCAGTGTGGATGACAAAAATGTTTTCACAATCAAGCAATAGAATTTAGATTACATTTCAATGTATTCCATCCGCTTAAAATAGCGTATGCTCTTTTGCAAAATCCCAATTAGAATAACTGAAGTATTTATTAATGTGCTGTATATGCAGGATGTTGATGAACTACACGGAAATAATTTCAGATAGTGTAGAGATGTAGTATATAAGTAATTTGGGATAGTAAACTATCTATTCAAACTTCGAAGCTACGGCTACAGGTTTCTATAGCGCCAGTACGCCACTGGCTAAAGAATACATGATAACGAAGGGAGGTTTCTGAACCTGTCATTCTGGCACTATGGTTACGACATTAGCTTGCGGGTAGGAAGGAGATTGTCATTTGTTAATAGAAGTTCAGTGCCGAATTGTCAAATGATTAGTTCGAGTTTTGAGGGATTTTTATGGCACTAAATCTTTAAAACGCTGATAACGGCTGCGAAAATCGATATTTCTATATTTGCCAAAATGTTTAGCACCATATTATTGCGTTGTGTTTAGTTGTGGATCACACATTCCTATTTCAAATTACTTAAACACCACATCTCTAAACTCTCTGAAATTATTTCGTGTAGTTCATTAACATCCTGTATTTAGACATTTAAAATATTCGATTCCATTAAATCATTAAAATGTACCTCATAATTACGAAGTTTAGAAAGACATTAATCAGTAGGTTGACAGTTCCTAACCGAGATATACCAGGCAGAACATGGTTTATTTTTTCCTTCAATTTTCAACACACTATTAGATAGTAAATTTTATAAATTATAAACTTATAAAATGAGCTAGATATTACTTGTTTTTTTATTTAAAAAATAAACATTGAAAATTCCATTAATTTACCTTTTTGGAGGTTCTTCAACGAGAATTGAACCCTTGTCCGTAAAGCTACCAAGCATCTAAACTGAAATAAAATTTCAAAGTTTTAGCCTCCTTGCGGAAGAGATCTGCTGGTTGCACTGCTCAAGACTAACGTTTCGATGACGTTTTAATACCCTGCCATTGTTAGAAAACCTCCCGTCGCTTTCCTTTAAATTGCTACTTGAAGATATTCAATCGCAGGCTGGCGTATTAAGGTCAATGGACTGGAGAGTTCGGCAAACTTCCCTCAGACAAAAGAACAATGATGAGCTGTAGATAGGACACGTATTTGCCATAAAGTTTGCACAGACTGGGTGCCCCTCAAACACTGACCATATTTTACGAGAAGACCCGTTTCAGCTGTACTTCTGATGCTGAGAGAATCTCATCCAGATATACGTACAAAATTATAAGTGTTATTTATTTATTCAATGGGATTTACATCCGGCGATCGTGGAGAAATAATGAAGTTACATCATTTATATCTTGTACTTTAAATTAAATATTTCAACCTAATTAAATACATGTTAAACTAATTAAATACTTGGCAATCTAAAGACATGTAAACCTAATAATATACATGTCAACATAATTAAATACATTTGTACATAAATAAATGCACGTCAGCCTATTTAAATGTGTTAACCTAAAAAAATACACATAAACGTATTTAAATATATGTAAACCTAACTAAATACATGTCAACATAATTTAATACATTTGAATATAATTAAATATGAATGTCAATGGACCTATATACTTTCACACCTAATTAAATAAATGTCATTATGATGTAATATCTTTCAATCTAAAATTTCAACCCATTTAAATAAATTTCAATTTAATTAAATATATATCAACATAATTAAATGAATTTCAACACATTCAATTATATTTTATCTAATTAAATACGTATCAACCTAATTAAATAAATGTAAACTTAATTCAATACATTTAAAACTAATTAACTATATAATCTAAATATTTAAACCTATTAAAATAATTAAATGTATTTCAATATAATTTAATATCTTTCAAATACATTTAAATGTACTTAAATTTATTTTAACCTAATTAAATTACATGACACCTATTTAAATACATGTTAACATAAATAAATCTCAACGTAATTAAATATATTTCATCGTAATTAAACATATTTCAACTAAATTAAATACACTTCAACCTAATTAAATACGTTTCTAATCCAATATGTTCACTACCTAATTAAATACATTTAATCTACTTGCACATAATTCAAAATACTTAAATTCATTTAGTCTAATGAAATACAGTTCAATCTAATTGAATGCATGTCGTAGATTTACGGCACGAAAAAGCACCAAAAATGTGTCGGCCGTTTCACGTCCCGAAATGAATAGGACCCTGATGACCTGAGTTGTCAAAGAACACTCGTAAATAAAACAAACAAAAAAATCAATTTAAATTTCTCTTAAATTCTCTGGCTGTTTGAGGATAGCTCTCAAAGATTGCTGTATTTAAGTTATTCGATGGATGGTTCTAGGACCCTCCCATTCCTGACAGTGCTTTGCATGATAAAGAGTAGCTCAGATTTAAAAAAAATTAAATTCTCATATTTTTAATAGACATTGTATATACTAAAAATGTATTGCTCACGGTGGTCTAGGAATAGCGCGTGATTCGTTCCCTTGTTCAAACCGAGCCTAGATTGATAAAACCTCCAAAGTAAATTTTCACACATCGCAACATCAATTTTATTTGAGAGATGGAAAAAGAATCAATGTTTTAGATTGCACTCGATTATTGATTTATTACTTCATTTGATCATTAATATTTATATACGTTTGTTGCTATTGTTTGACTAACATTTTCATTATAATAAAAAGTGTTAAAATTGTAATAAATTATTTAATTTAAAAGACAGTGAGGCAAAGAAAGAATTATTTTCTTAGCATTTAGCGAAAACTTAAAAAAAAAAAAAAAAAAAAAAAAAGCATCTAAACTAAAATGCTGAATTGAAATATGTATTTATAACAGGAAAAGTCAATGTCAATCATAATTCCTATCTAATTTGCGTTCAACCTAAAATGGAATTTATTAAACATTGCACTAATATTTAATGTAACCAATATGCCTACTCTGTGGAACAACTTCTAAGTAATGAGTTTTAAAGTATACGTGTAGAAAACCTCTTTGTAGAACACAATTTACTAAAAACTACAAGTTACAACTTAGAGTTGTATTGCAGCAAGTCACTTCACGGGTGAAGGTCTACAATGTACGACAGTTATTTGAAAAGTTCTCGGAATGAAACACAAAATAAGGGCTGACTCTTTTGAAGTTGTTCTTATTTCTTAAAATTTCCAACAATATCCTAAAGCCTTTGTCCCATCACAGAAATAAGCTACCTCCAGTCTGCAATAAAATCTTCACTTGATGGTTAAAGTTTTCCATAGGAAAAACATTTCTTTCCACCAATGAATTTTCTCAGCTATGGGAAAAATGTAAGTCCGATAGAGTCAAATCTGGGGAATAAGGTACAAATACTTCGATACATTTACGTTTTCTATTAATAATTTTATACTTAATACATAAACATAAATGAAACCCTTATTCTTGAGCCCTCTTTCACACCTCCTCTCCAACTCCTCCTTCTTCATTATGGCTATGTATACGGGCCAGTATAGTCTTGATGCAAAATGACTTTCACCGTTGATAAACCTGATCTTTTCAGACATATTTCTGCCTTTGATAGGGCAAAAAAACGTAGTATAGTACGCTCCAGTAGCAGATGTTGCACTAAAGAGGAAATATAACATACCAGAAAACTGTTCAAGATCGCGGGTTCAAACCCGGTCAGGGTCGATGGATTTTTTCGGGGTAAAAATCTTAAGCATGGCTTCCTGCGGAAGGGAAGTAAAGCCGTGGGTACATTTGCGGCACGAAAAAGAACCTCAAACCTGAAAAAAGAGGCCTCTGCGCAAAATTTGTCGGCCGTTTCACGCCCTGAGTTGAATGGGACGCTGGTGACCTGAGATGTTAAAAGAGCGTCCATAAATCAATCAATCAGAAAACTGATGTCATGATCTTTCCTGCCGACTTCTCACCTTTGGCTTTCTTTGGGATGGACAGCTATGATGCTTCCATTGTTTTGTCTGTAGTTTATAGCGGTGCACCAATATTTCATAACTGGTCAGGAACAGAGGGAAAAAATTCAGTTGGATATATCTGAAAATGCACCAAATTTTCTCAGAGATTTGTATTCTGGTTGGATGTCAACAGACGCGGCACCTTTTTGTAGATAATGTTCTTATACAATTCCTTGGTAAAAATTTAAAAATTCCTTTGTCTCAAATGCACAGGGCTTTCATTGTTTCTTACACCCTGAGTAAACGATACTCAAATAACATATTTTGCACTTTTTTGACAATTTTGGTTATAGTGGCAAATTTTGCCGGTCAAACTTTGACAACTCAGTAGTCCACTTGGAAACGTTCGAAAATTATGGCACCTATGTAGTGCCGGTCATGTCTCTATCATTTTTTGTTATTCCATTCCTTACAAATAATTTAATTGCCACATACTGTTCAATGTCTAATGTCCAAGCACTAGAAACCTACATGTACCACATAGTGAAGATGCAGGACGACAGAAGGACGTATAAGACCACCATGTGGGACAAACGCTTAGGCAAACGACGCAGAGGCAGGCCAAGAAGGAGATGAGAAGAATTATACGCGGCAAAAGCAGGTCCACAATGGTCCAGAATAGCAAGAAGTAGAAATAGATGGAAAACCATTGAGCGTCAAGTTCGAAACGAACGAAATCTGATGAACAAAAGTGTAACAAAGTGTAATACACAACCCTAATGTAAAGTAGCGAATAAGAGCTAATAGGAAACCTACCTTTGGACTGATTATTATTATTATTATTATTATTATTATTATTATTCAATATCTGTTCTTTTCCATCATATGTATGTCAGCAGTGCAACCGAGCGAAGCATTATTGCAAAGGAAGATGGCGGATTTTGATACCATAATTTAGAATTATTACATCAATCTGTTGATCATTCTAAGAAATTTTCATCTTCCTTCCCATAAAACAAACTTCGTCAGGATTACCGAACCACGTCTGTTCGATTTTTAAATTAATGACACATTTTTTATAGTTCAGTGTTTTGCAGGACATAATCATGTTGTACAAGAATTTGCTGGGATGTATACAAATCCTAATTACTTAAAATTTTATTTTTACATTAAATTAAACGTTACTCTTTTATTTTAATTTTATAAAGTGTGTATCTAACTATAATATCAAAAAAATTAATGAACACGTAATACAGCTTTATTACCTTGCAATCAGTGTGAATTTGTTTCAATAATGGCTTACCAGATACATAAATTAATTACTTATACAGCACACGGATCTAGCCAGATGGTTCGTGCTCTTATGTACACATAATTAAGTTGAGGAAACAATACACAGAATTACATATACTGGCTGCGGAAAAACACTGTACAGGAAATTGTAGAGTAGAAAGGCAGTACCAAACTAAGCATTTTGAAGATAGGAACATGAGGTCGCAGAAGCTTTCGTACTGCACTACATGGGTCAACATTAAATCCGTCATGTTAAGAATCTCATATTGTGAAACTTGTTTGTGACGTGTCAGATGTAAACAAAACACATTCTTATACAGTACTAGTCACTGTTGCTAGGTGTGTCTGATGTTCAATGCAGCATTTGTATTTTGAAGTCTACTGGATGGTACGGTAATACCGAACGCGCTCCTCTAGACGAAATTTATGGTTCCAACATGACGGTGCCCCTGCACATTTTTCACTTGCAGCTCGAAATATCCTAAACAGAACATTTGGTGACAGGTGGATCGGGCGTGGTGGACCAACGTGGTGGCCTCCACGGTACACCAATTAAGCAAAATTCGGTACGTGTCATCTAAATAAAATAAGTAAAACCGTTCCTGAAAATTAGTGAAATTGGACCGTAAGGAGTAGGGGTATACTTGAAAACCGAAATTTAAAAAGCGCTCTAGTGTTTAATTTTCTCTATATTGTTTTAAAATAAAAGGAGAAATTAATTCACTATATAAACTGCATTTATAACGATGAATGTTTTATATTTAACAAAAGCATCGTCGAGAAGATAGCAAATGTAAAATATTAATCTAAGATGTGTGTGAGAATTACATTTGTATGTAACAGAGCTTGTAATAACATTCAGAAAACGTTTACGTTACATGCTTTATACAATGTTTTATACAGTATTTAAATGAAAAAAAAAACTAAGAGAATAATGTATTATAGTTTATTTTTATTTTATTATTTAGCCTTAGAGTTTGTTTGCTAATGCCACAAAGTAAAGCCGCAATTTATTTCATTAACTAATAAGGTCATAGTTTGGATTTTTTAAGCTATTCTAATTTCTGAGGAATTTGTTTAGTTTACCAACTCCTGCGTTACTGATAAGTTACCTTTCTAGGGTACTTTTAGGGCTTATTATGCTCACAGAGACAATTACCAACAATAAAATAAAATAAAATAATAAAATAAAACAATTCACCTATTGGTCAGTTTCGAACATCTGTTGTTCTTATTACTGGACACCTGCTATAACCGCTCGGGTATCAGAGTATGTCTGCATTGGAGAACTATGTGAGGATGTTACAGCGTAGGGCTAAAGGGAATTGCGTGAATCGTGCTTGGTGCACATATAATATAGCCAAATGAATGCTTCGAGATATTAATTATTACCTCTTTTTTCTTGGGATCTACATACTCTGTTAATAAAGAAATCTTAGGGCTGTCTATTGAGATACGTGCTCTGTGACACATTAAACAATTTACCACTAGTTTACCAGCCGCCTCAAGGCTTCCCGTGGTATCTTTTCTGTGAATTCGTTCTAATACACCCTCTCTAGCTCAATTATAATTTAACTTTTCACTTGAGATGCAAGTGGTGTTTACCCAGAAGTACGTCAAGAAACAGCGTTATAAAATAATTAAGTTAAGTTGCTGAAGCAGGGCTACGTTATCTCCAGGTTTAATAACATTTGTAACCAAGCCTACGGAATCCCAGAGCCCTGAGCATCTTCTGCGCGACTCCAAGAAGGAGAGATCGTCGTTTGTGAGGCGCCTGGATTGGGAAGTAAATTAAGTTTTCCTATATACTCGATGTAAAAGCTCAAATTCAATCTGTCGCATCTTTGGAAGGTAGCTGAAGAGGGTTGAAGTGGGTGGCAGAACCGAAAGAGATATCGAAAATCGAACCCTCGCGTCTTGCATTAAAGCGACGGATATGAGCGCCTTTCAAGGGGGACACCGATCATCCTTAGGCCATGGACCGACTTTTGAAAGAGCGGGTCAACAGACCGACATTGTCAAACACCGAAAAGAAATCTTCCAACAGCATTCGGCACTGAGACGGGAAATTTCGATTAGTTTATTAAACGAAGTTATATACCGTGAATACAGGCCCCACCAAAATTTTTGACACTACTGCGATATACTCTGGTGTAGAAGTGAGAGAAAATAAGTTATTTATTAACTCATTGTCAAGTACTAATAATGTGAGATATTAGTTGCTCGATATTTGATGTACGAAAGTAACGGTGGCAACACTGGAGAATTATGAGCATCATTCAGAAAGTGTTGCCAGGTCATCTTAAGGTCCAAGCTAAGGACTGAATTGGAAAAGTTATGCTCACAATCTTTCAAAGTACTCTCCATCTCTCTCCGCACACAGTTATAGACGGTGCAACCACTTGTCAAAAACACTGCGGTACTCGGACTGAGATAGTGCCAAGAACTGAATTTATAGCTTGAGCAAAGTCCTGCAGTCGTTTAAAAAGTTTTCCAGCAATGCAAGAGTTCACTGAAGGAAACAACCAAGTCTCACGGTGCAAAGTCAGGGCTATAGGGTGGATGATCAAGCAACTGGAGTTTGGCGACTTCCAGTTTCCTCAAATTTGCAAGTACGGTGAGGAGAGGCATTGTCGTATAAAAGCAACAGTCTCGAAGTTTCTGTCTTTAGCCTCAGTTCTTCAAATAAAGGATCCAAAATATGTGTCATAGCATTCTCCATTCATTGTTATTCCTTCTGGCTTACAGTCAACCAATAATGGTCCTTCATATGTAAAATTTCCTTCACCAATTTTCTCACTCTTTGAATTGTTCTCTCGTTCACAACTTCCCAGAGCGAGGATTGACTTTCAAAGTGTCTCACCCTTTTACAAATAATTGAAATCATCTTGCAATGGTATCAAGTAAACACAATGGATATCACTTTTAACAGCTACCAAGTCCTCGTGGAATTTTTCCCTCTTTCACATAACTTATAGGGTGTGAAAATGTAGAATGTAAAGTTTTCCTTGGAAATATTCATGATTTTTCACTAGCTATTCACACAGGACTGAACTCAACAGACTGCACGACATGCAAGCTTAAACTTGCACTAATGTACTGCATCATCGCAGGAAACTGGCCTATTTTCCAAGTTTAAGGGACCCTATCATAGCAATGTTAAATTACTTAAATTTAGCTTTCTTTTCTATTGGGGGAAGCTCTTTTATTTTGCGGCATAATTTGGCTTCATTTTAACATAGGCCTATTTTATATTACTCAATTTTTACTATTTCCAAAAAAAATTATATTCAAAATGTTTTATATTTTTGTGTATACATTGGAACCAAACATTTTTATTTTTTTTTTTTCATAAATGGCCATGTTAAACTACATAGAAGTACCAGAAAAACAATTCTTGAAATTTTGAAAGCTCTAGGTCAAGTAAAAGCTGAGAAAAAGAAACGTTTGTAAGACAAATGTAACATACTGTAAAATTGTTTTGTAAGGAACATAGAATTCCTTTAGTTTCTAATTATTTATTGTATTATATTTGTCCAGTATTTTCTTTATTTTTGTCTTTAATTTTATGGTTATTGATACCTTATTTAAGAGGTATATTTGTTTTTA
This sequence comes from Metallyticus violacea, assembly GCA_030762175.1. NCBI lineage: Eukaryota > Metazoa > Arthropoda > Insecta > Mantodea > Metallyticidae > Metallyticus > Metallyticus violacea. The sequence continues at coordinate 20,834,111 of CM060845.1, forward strand.
ATTTAAGTTTAAGTCAGAAGTATATTTTCAGCACCTTCCTGTATTTTTCTGCATGGCTGAACATAGCCGTTTACCAAATAATAATAATAATAATAATAATAATAATAATAATAATAATAAATATAGGTTGCAAATATGTACAAAAAACTTAAAGTGAAGCAATGTGTGCAGCTGTATGTCATAAGAAATGAAAGACCTACTCCCAATAAATCCTAAGAAGAAAAATTTAATAATTTAAAATTGATAGAAAGGACATTCCGGGCCTCCTTAAAGAGTATAATTTCCCAAGCATGTGAATAGAATACAAACGTCCTCCACATCTCCACAACAGTTAAGTAACATATACTTAACAAAAATTCCTGTTTCAAGCGCGAGATTTGAAAGTGAAGCAAATAAACATTTGATATTGACAGTTGCAAGAGAGAGACATTTACCAACAAATTATATGTTTTAAAATAAATAAATATTCACATTTATAAATGTCATAGAGACATAAATGATGATGCCTCTTTATTTTAACTTGCTGTCCATGTGGAAATTGCAGGCTAGTCGCCCACGTGATGACTAAAATACCGATTGCACTATTCCCAATACAGTGATACAATGCTATTATAGCTCTCCAGCGCTGTGCGCGGAAATCTATACTGCCATTTGCTGGCGCGCTACAAAACCAGTCCTAGAAATGTTTGTTACCATGTAGTAAAATATGTAACATTTTATAAAAAACGAATCAACGAGACTAAAACTCGATAAAATGATCTGCAAAATCATACCGACTGTACCAAAAAGGCATGCTCCAATATTACTGTATGGTATCATTTCCAATGGAAGCTTAATTAGTGAATTGCATGCTGGTCCATTAGAAACTTAATGCCACAATTTTGAAATTTCAACTGTCAGGCCGTAGATTGTACATCTACAATCGCTTTTTTAAAACTCCTGTACATTCTTTGAATTATTTATTAACACCCGATATAATTGCATTTATACATAAAGTAGATGGAATCACTCATGATTTAATTTTTCAATGTATTCCCTTCCTTCTGCAATGCTTTGGCGCCAATGGTCTAGCAGTTCTTTGATTCCGTGTAAAAAGTAACACAATTTTGCTGCACGCGCACTTACTTGCTAACACTTTGCATGACTTAGTCGCTAGTTTGGAAGTGAACTGTTCTACTGAGATAATCATCTGTAGATTCCCTTATTTCTCAAAACGTTTTCAAGTTTCGAGGTTTTCTGCAAATGCATTTTAAGATTTAATTAATTTTCAATCTCTGTTTTTCTTCTTGGATTGCCATGCCTTGACTCAAGATAAAAATAAATATACATTTCGAAATACTTTATCTTTATAGATGTATTTGCTAGACATTTCTGGTACTGGGTCATCCACTTCTTTGGGCCCTGACTTCCGAGGTAGGCGGTGTAATCAGCCGATGTCTGTACCAGCGAATATGTCAGTCAGTTCAGACCCTACAGAGTTCCGTTTCCTTCTAAATGACAGGTCAGTTCGGCGATTTAGTAAATAAAAGGGCATAATTTATCATAATTCTACAAAAGTGTCAATAGCTCAGTGTTTACCTGGAATTGATCCAGAACAGAAATTTAATTCATAAAATAGCCAAATAAATTCCTGGTGTATATGAAATTGAAACCGTAATATTTTAAAGCAGTTCTTGAATATTCATACCGCCGGCTAATTGACCGTTTGCGGTGCCGACTTTCTTTCCACAAGGAAGGTTTCAGCGGCTGAATACTCCAGGAAACTCAGTAGAGAAGATGGGTAAAAAAATCTATTTTTTGTTTTATGCATAATATTAAAAACACAGTTCGCCGATTACGTCCATTTATAGGCTTGGGGCAGTTAAGGTTAAGTTCAGAGGTTAAATATTGAAATAGAAACATTCACATTTTATTTCTTTGTTTCAAATAATTATTTAAAATTTTCTGCTTAATTTAGTAAATGATTCATTTAAAAATTCCAAATGTAATTACGTAATGTGTTTTATGTATCAAACTGTTTGTTTTTAATACCTCGCACCATCGCATTACCTCTGAAACCATTTGTTATAGAAGGTTGTGATTTGATGTAGGCAAATTACTGTTTCAAACGTCAATAACAGTAATGGCTACTTGTGTGTATACTTTTTGAAGCAATTAGAATTTTAGGTTTATTTTTATTTTTGCAAGCTATACAACCTAATTTTCTTTTTTAAATATATCTGCTGTAATTCCTAGCCCACCAGAGTTATAAACATTTAAAAACCAATGAAATAGGTATTACAAAACCTATCCGGTAAAACATGGTAGTAGTAATAATGGAAATAATAGGCCTATTTCTGAAGAGAATAATTCGGTGAATGATAAACAACGTACTTGTACTCCCCCTAGTGTTTCCAAGAAACAGATATCTGGTAATCATAAGGAAAATATTGAAGACAGCAAAGGAAACATTGATATAGAGATTGACTTGAATATTTTAATTACAATGTTCAGTGAAACCGTCTCCTGTGGTGTAATATTGAGTGCAAGAAATGGATTAATATGTAAATTGTATTAACTTTTAGTCTTAAGTGAAAAATTCACAACATATGTACATTTTTCTCATAAACTAATGAAGATAGAAACATAAAAAGTTTACACCTGATCTATATTATTCCATTCATTGCTGAGTGTTAGTTTCAGGTTATTTTCATAAGAACTTTCTGTGCATGAATATTAATATCTATCATAAAAAGAGGTTTGTAGTAAAAAAAAATAACGTATTATTTTTATAAAGCACATTCTCTAAACCAGAGCTCAGAACTTATAATGTAATGAAAAATTATCACAATTAATATCACGAGAGTGTCTGAGATTACTGATAAATTCATGAACGTAGTGAGAAAGCTCAGGCCCTAATAAATATCATATTAGAACTGCTTCAAAAATAAAATAAGAATTTAAATATCATTTCTCTAAATTTGGCTTACAAAATTGTAATAAATGTACATTTGTACTTAACTTTTTCAAGCCATCTAGCGACAGAAGAATGCCGAATATCAGTAATGCCAATAGAGAGAAGCAAAATGCGGGTTTAGGATTATTTCATAAATAAAATAAGAATAAAAGTAATATATATTCGAAATTTCCTCACAAAATATTAACACTTGTAGAAAATGTTCTACTTTATCTATTCTATTCAGAAACCGTAAGACTGAATTGGACAAAAGTCGATTGTTACCATTGTTCCGATCGTTTTTCTAATACCAACCGAGAGAAAAAAATATAACATACAGTGTCTCCATTTTCTTTGTATTCTGTGGTTGGGAATTCCTAATGATAAGATCAATTTGCACATTTGACACATCACTAAACGCTTTGAAGAACCCTCCAATTTGCATTATGATTGTCGATTGTCCATGCTTTTGTTGCTATCAATATCTCACCACCGCCTCTAGCAAAAATGGTCAGTGATGCTTGTTCTGGAATTATATAGTGGAGATATAGAGTTGGCTACACTGGCCCAAAGCCAACGCACGTCGCGTGATAAAACGGATTTGATATTTTTTTCCAATACTTTCACTCCGTAATCCGGCTATGATTGGTCAAAATTCAAAATGTTGTTTGATTTTGTTGGTCGATTTTAAGATGAGTGAAATTCACATGAGTGAAATAGTAAAATAGTGAAAATAGTGAAATAGTAAAAATCTCACTAAGGTATCTGTAGTCACTTCTGAGAAGAAAAAACAAAAAATTAGTAACTTCGCATCATAATATTGGGTCTTTGATTTCACGTTAAATGGATTTAAATGGCAATTTAAATATGACGCCATGCTGTTACACCACACACTCTTACCGCCTTTTGTCATTTGCCGCAACCTGCATATTTTTAAAAAATGTTTTGAAACTATAACAACAATGTAAGCTATTAATTGTCATGAATTAACTTCCGTTGTCTTGTAAATTCAATTCTTGACCGGAAAAAATAAATAAATCTAAGAATATAAAATTTAAATGTCTTACTTTATTATTAATCAATAAATGTTATATTATATATTTACGAACTCTGAAAAATATGCCAATACGATTTTTTCATTAGTTGAACTAACAAGCATCTCTTTTTTCCATGTACAGAACTCATCAAATTCCATTTTTGATTTTTGAGGAATTAACCCTAAGCTTAATTTATGATTCCTTCTGGAATGATATTCAGTTTTCAATCTCAAACATTGCAGAATTAGCATACATTTCCATTATAATTCTTCAAAAGAAAATAACGTCGTCATAGAAACGAAAACTAAGAAACCATGCAAAGTAACACGTCTTATCTACTACGTCATTATATCACATTTGGCTTATTTTAATACTTTTTAAAATATTTAAATATTAAAATTTCATAAAACATTATATACGACACATATATATTCTTCATTCTGAACACTCGTGAAAAGTACCAAAGTTATACACTAGTTACATAAATAACTATTTTCTGGATTATTAAAATAATTACAAAATAATAAAAAATTACGTTAGTCAATTTAAAAACAATTTATATTTTAGAAATAAGTGCTTAGTAAGGATTAAATTTTAATTAGGGATCTGTAACCTAAGGCACAATTAAAGTAATATTAAAATACATAAAAAGAAAACATAAGTTTTATAAAGTTGTGGCGGTCCCTATATCTTCATAATATTGAGAGTTTTGCATTTTTAACCAGAAAAGAAGAAAATATCATAGTGCTGCCGAAATGAGATTTATGTTAAATTTAGTTGATTGTATTCTCTTAGACAAAATGAAAATATAATATATTATAAATGAGTTAGATATTTTTAAATTGATGAATAAAACAATTTAAAAACAACTGGAGAGAAAACATATAAAGAATAAAAGAAGACCTCACACCAAAGATTATATTGCAATATCATCCGAAAGGTGTAAGGAATATAGGTAAACCAAAAAAGCCATAGCTTAAACTTTTTGACAGAAATTTATGAGACCGGTACAAGCCTTAAGGGCGTAGATCATTAAGTGTTGATGATTATGATGTCTGTAGCGGACCTTTAATTGCCTAATATAACTTAACATGCTGTCAGTCGCATTATCCAGAACTACAAATAACTTTTTCTTCCTTGATATGCCTCTATATATTAAAGTAACTTTTAATGTTTTTCTTTTGATGAAAACATGTAATATTTTAGAAAACAATCGCAATGTAGTATATGGAATATGAATAAAGTAATGAAAACATTTTTATATACATTTACTGAATCGCATGGTAAGTTGCCCCGAAGCTTGCGTTGTCAAGGCAATATAATTAAATAAATGAAAGTCAAAAGTAGTTGGGGATATGTTATTTGTGTATGATATTGCGTACCAATGTGCAGTCAGTGCTTCAGGATAGAGAGAGTACTTCTTCTTATTTTTCATCTCACGGTATTTGCTCTGATCTCATTCAAAGTGAATCCCGGTTTGGTTTTATTTTTCAGGGAGTAACAGTGGCAGACAGCAAGTCTCAAGCTATTTTAACACTACAATATGCACGGAATTCATAGACAGAATGCAAGAATATGTTTTCGTTTAGTTCGCTGTGGTCTACAAATTCTGCAGAATATTTAAAAAGCCTTCAGCTTTAATTTTATAGCATCCCAATAGTTATAAGCAGTGCACGGGAGTTAGACAAAATGCCTTTTCTATCAGGGTTGAATATTTAAGAGTGGTATAAAAATAAACATACATTTGGGGCCGAAAGAGCTGGTTTTTATTTTGTCTTTTTTGTTTTATTTAATTTTTTTTGTTTGTTTTTGTTTTTTGCCTGTTTTGGATCGTTATGTTTTTTTTCTGCGATTATTTACGTAATCATAAAAACACATAAAGAATGTCATTATATCGAAGTGGAAAAGGTATAAAATGAATTCACTTAAGCTTCTTTTAATAGCAGAACGTCCATTAATAAAGGGAAAGTGTGGTTACCTCGGGCAAACGAATACCAGGAACTAGAGAGGACGAGGGAAGTACTGTAGTTTTGAATAGTCCTGGTGAATAACTTGTATCTGTGCGAGACATTTCTAGGAAAACTGTGGTAGGGCTAACTTCTCAGCTGCATAAATGTAACAAACAATTGCAAGCGAGAAAGATGAGCGCGGTAAACCGACTCTACAATTGTTCAGTACGAAAGCAAGAGATTCTCCTATAAACACATGAACAGAAAATGAACTCAACCAGAAATCATTGGACATCTTTTGATAATTCGCCGGGACTTTTCATTCCTTTTTACTTTCTTTTAGGGCCCATTTCCAAGGGGCCCTAAAAGGTGAAGGTTCTGCTGTAACTGGCGTGAAAATAGTTTGTTTTAAATATGCTCCAATCCCTTCAGTGGAAGTAAAATGCTCTTTTTCCATGATGAAAAATGTTCCCTCTGACAAGTGGCTGACTATGACAGTTGATACCTTCAAAAAACATCATCTTGTTGCTTGTAACCAAGAAAAGCAAGCTAAAGTACCTAAATCATGTGATAAAGACATAATTAAGTGACTTAAATAACTATTTTCATTAATAATGAGTAATATTACTCTGTTTTCACTTTTAATAACCACATATTTTAATTATATTACAGCTATTTTTATTTAAGTGTCTTTTCCTGTATATTGTAACCATAATAAATGTCTAATGTCTAACTTCCGGGTTTTGACCATTAGATAAGGTTTCCTAAAATGCATAGCTCCAATTTTGTACTGGTATTTTTCTGTTACGGTGCCGATTTACTTACACAAATAAGGTACTGCTTATGAAGGTATAATTATTACAGAAAATAACTGGAATAAAATGCTTCATAATAAGACATACTTTAAAAATATGTACCAGAGATATTTTTAATTAAGGTCCGCTGCAGAATACGGTTTAAAATTTAAGAGGGGTGGAAGAATGCGCGCGCATGCTCCAGGCATCCCTTGAGTAGACTCCAAAAGTAATTTTAAAGGCGACTTGAGGACAGCTGTAATCAGATGATGGAGAGCTCAAGACAGAAATGAGTGGATTAAATTAACAGCAAGGTTGGGCCTTTCTAAAACAACAGTCCTTCGAATTATTCATGAACATTTAAACATGAATAAGGTTAGTGCAAGATGGGTGCATAGACTTCTTTCCTCAGTCCAAAAGCAGCAACGAGTCATCTGTTGTCAGGCATTTTTGGAGCTCTGCCGTGGCAACGAGAGAGAAGTTCTGCAAACCATTGTTACAGGTGTTGAAACTTCACGACCAAGCGCCTGTGGACATAGTTCCTTTGCAAAGGAAGCTGGGATGAAATGCGGCTTCAAGAAAATCGACCGTCCACCCTACAGTCCAGGATCTAGCTCCCAGCTATTATTTCCTCTTCTCAGAACTCGACAAGGGTCTTCGAGGAAGGAAGTGTAAGTATGACGAAGAAGTGATGGATGCTATTTATGCTAATTTTGCAGAGAAACTTCTATTTTGGGGGAGGGGGATTAAAATGTTCAAAGAAATGAGAAGTGTATTGCAATAAAGGGTAACTACATTGAAGAGTGAAATCTCCAGTAACAATGGTTTACAGAACTTCTCTCTCGTTGCCAGAGCAGAGCTCCAAAAATGCCTGACAACAGATGACTCGTTGCTGCTTTTGGACTGAGGAAAGAAGTCTATGCACCCATCTTGCACTAACCTTATTCATGTTTAAATGTTCATGAATAATTCGAAGGACTGTTGTTTTAGAAAGGCTCAACCTTGCTGCTATTTCTGTAACTTTGAGCCGCCGGTCTTTCATAATTTCTCCATTCACAAGAGCGATGTTTTCAGGAGTGAGTACCTCCAAGGGACGACCTGCACGCTTTTCGTCTTCAATACTTTCTCGACCCATACGAAAAAGTTTGGCCCATTCTTTTACGGTAGAAATGAGAGGGATGCTTCCCCATATACACCGTCCAATCGCTGTTTAATTTCATTTGGATTTAGTCTTTCTTTTGTATAACTTAATAACAGCTCGAAACTCCATTTTGAGCATGTCACAATATTCTACACATAACCTTCTTTATGCAACTATATCTGAACAACTGAATACAGTGGAGTGGAAGTTACAGCGACAATTATTTACTTAACAGATAAGGTATGACATCAGATAAGGATTTTATGAAGACGATAATCCTTATCGGCGAGGCCGGAAACTTATAGACCTACCCTCGTATGTATATATGTATGTAGGTAGGTAGGTAGGTAGGTATGTATGTATGTATGTATGTATGTATGTATGTATGTATGTATGTATGTATGTATGTATGTATGTATGCATGCATATTGGTCTGTATGTATATATATAGGTATGTATATATGTATATTTCGATTGTTACAAGGATGATATCAGCATGTATGGCAGTAAGGTCCATGCGATTAGTGTATTTATTTGTGTATTTTAAAACCGCTACAATTAAAAAAAGTTTCTCACTACTAATTATTTTTATGTTAAAATAGAGGCATTATTTTTCGTCTTTAGTAATAATTTTAGTTAGGATCGAAATCGTTTACGAGCAAGTAGAGGACTACAATAGTCCGCTTGCTAATTTTTGTTATTTTCACTTAAAATGAACGGTATACATACATCGGATTTGTTTAACTTGCTCGTGTATTGCAAATGTCCCACAATGGTTTACTGATTGGGTCAAAGAATTCAGAAGGTCTTCATCGAAGCCCGATGGTCTTTCTGAACGTAGCGAATCGCTGACGTCAAAGCGGCCCTCTTTGAAACCCCAAAAACATATACTTGCTGTGATTTCTCCAATAGCTTCTTCCCGCAGACGGCACAAACGTATCGTGTCTTCTCCGCTGCATTTGCTGCTCTAAACTCAAAAAGAATAATGTCGAAAGTGTTCGATCCCCCCCCCTTTGCCCCTCCATCTTCTTTAGTTTACGAATAGCGCAAACTTTCTTCAAATCTACAAAATCCAAGGCGTATTACAAGCACAACGCTCCAAATAACGAATGACAGATGACAAACGATAAACAGTGTCCTAGCAACGCAGAGTTGCGATGACGAACAAAAAATGCTTATGCATCAACTTAATACTATATTACATGTAACATAAACTTGGACTGTAAACAAAGAACAGGCAAACAAGGAAATTACAGCATTTTTTGCTAAAGTTTGTAAGGAAATGTGAGAAGGATTAAGAAAAAAGAAAAGATTGAGTAACATAGCGAATAGAAGATTATACAGCGCAATAGTAGGTCAGCTTTCAGGACGTATAAAACATTTTTAAATTGGCTGATAGAAGGAAAACAAGGCAAAGAAAAAATAAAAAGAAATGGATCACAGAAGAAGGTTGTAAAACGGCTTTTAACGTAATAAGATAGTAAGATATCAATACTTAAGAGTCTCTGAAGGATAAAATAATTTCTGATTGAAAAAATATAAAGAGGAAAACATCGTAATAGTAATATATTGAAAGTCATTTTAAAAAAATAGCTTGAAAAAAGATAGTGTGTACACACCCGACAAAAAAAAAGAAGTTACCCTAGATACGTGTTGATCGGAGATCTTCGGAGACTCTCATAAACGCAGTATTCACAAAGCGCATGCAGCGACTGGCACACTGCTATGAACGCTTAGCCTATAAATGTAATGATCACAATCATAATCATATGGAAAAAGAATATCAGGGTACAGTAGCAGTGGCCGACCTGTTTAGAAGACGCTGCTCTTCTGCATAAGTTCCTGGGTTCAAACCCCACATACATTTTTTCTCACTTTTTATTATTGGTTTATAATTGTATGTGTAGACATTATGTTTCCTTAATATCATATGTTTTGAGTATAATTTGAGTTTAACGGCATTATCTATGCACACAAAAATTGACGCATTCTTTACAAATAACTAAATAAATAAACGAACAGAAAATGTTATCTTCTAAAGTGAAAACACATAGAAATAAACACAAATTAATATCGGGTGTACCTCAATCTTCGGGGGTACATATGGTGTCAGATTTCTAAAGTAGTGTGGACGATTTTTTTTTTTTTGAATGTTTTATTTATGGACGCTCTTTAACAGCTCAGGACATCAGCGTCCCATTCAACTCAGGGCGTGAAACAGCCGACAAATTTTGCTCAGAGGCTTCTCTTTCAGGCTTGAGGTTCTTTTTCGTGCCGTAAATGTACGACACAGGACCCACGGCTTTACTTCCCTTCCGAAGGAAGTCATACTTAGGATTTTTACGCCCCGAAAAAATCCATCGGTCCTGGCCGGGTTCGAACCCGCGATCTTGGGTGTAGGAGGCAAGTATGGTAACCACTACACCACCAGAACCGACTAGTGTGGACGAGAGGCTACAACATCCCAGGCTTCTTGAATGTGTGCCTTTAAGCCATCTTTTGTCTTTCATGCATGTACAGGGAGTGCGTGCAACAAATACTGAAGGAAATCTAATATTAATTATAGTACACATGTATATATAATATGTTAATGCAAAGCTTGCTGTATGAGAAACAATATTGCCAAACTAATTTGTCATAATATGTTACAAAGATTTATTGAAAAAGAAAGTGCTTCATTCCATGGAGGAGGGACAAACTTACGCTCTTAACCGCAGCATCGCTGCACGCTCTGCCACAGAGCTGATGGAACACTTAACACTAGTCGTCATCTTTAGTACATGTCATATAACACAACTACTACAGTGGCTACACAGCTTTTCTGGATACCTTGTGAACCGCGCGTTTTATCGAGTAGGAGTTTGAAGAATTTTGCGATCGAGACATAACTTACCTAGCAGTAAACATGAATTCCTTGATACTATAACTCTATTTTTGTTATCTTTCTCATGTTGCCAATGCCGGTCCTTTAAATACAATTTTCTCTGTTTCATTAATTGAGTTGGTGAGTAAATACTGAACTATTTAAATTAGTTAGATATCTTATCTAAATAGAGATGTCTTTAATTACAGGTGGATAAATATGAAAGGGGGAAGGAGGTTAAAAATTATGATATGGATCTAAATTTAAAAGCTGATAAAAATGATATGTCCGTGGAAAGGGCTTTATAAAAGTTACTTACAAAGAATAAACATCATTTCTTCGATGTTCCCGATGCTGCTCTAATGAAACGTGATCTATCACTTAAGACCTGAAACTATAGTTTATAAACAGGGAGATTCGAAACCCAAGTCAAGTCGTTTTCAAAGCGATATAGATTTATTTGAAGTGACTTATGTGTCTAAAGAGGCTGGTAGATAGGATTTGTGGTGCCGTAGAGTTCATTTACACTTAACATGCGAATGCACAATTAGCTTGCGTATGGACTGATGTGATATAGTTTCTAACTCTTTCCGTTCATCTCAAATATAATCCTTAGCCTTAAAGAAGAAAGATGTTTAAGGTATAAAAATAAAAAAATTAAAAGAAAAAGAACTTGAATATATTTTCCTTCACAACACTGAACAATAAATTAGATACAAGTAGACTTTAACTGAATAGAGACGGACTTTATACTATGGGGAAGATGAGGGAAGAAGGGAGAGGGGTTGGATTATAAGAAAAATGTAATATTAGCTAGTCTTATGAATTGAAATGTTTGGATAACAAAGAGCACAAAAACGGCGAGTGGATTCAGTGTTAGTAAAAAGCGGCATATAGCAGCTAGTGAATATTTTTCATTTATCAGAGATATGGCAAAAGTCGGCCTTACAAGTTAATTAATGCCTTTATTGTAAAATATATTGAAGAATTAATTTATATGTTTTCTGTGCTATTTATTCGCTGTAAGGTGTAATTTAAATAAGTTATAAGTATAAAAATTCAAAATATTGTTAATAATATTTTTATAACTGGCACTTAAACAAAAACAGGAAATAAAAAGTTATTAATGTTCAAAATATATGCCATCATTTCGGCGAGTGCCATCTATCTCTCTGCCGGCATTCGAATTTATTAACGATTAGTAATCCTTGGGTTTAGAGGCCAAAAGACCTATGAATATGATTTCGACGTCTTTAAGGCTATCATACCGACTTTCTGAAAGAAATGTTTCCAAAGACAGGAATAAACCATGTTCAGAAAAGCAACATTTGGACTGTATACTGGGTGAGGCAGCAATTCCATTCCTCCTAATCCCTGGGTCAATTTTTAGGGTACGGGCAGGAGCATTGTCTTCTATAGTATAGCGTACCTTCTATTTATTAATTCCGAGCAGAGTCTCAAAACTTTGCAAACCGTGCGCGGTTGCCCATTGTACCTACCAATGATCATCAACTCCACGATCATTTGGGACCAGTTCTAACTGGGCAGCAACTTAGAAATTACCTAACATATCATAACAATAACTAAAAGTAGTATTATTTAGAGTATAAACTATCATTTTCGACGAATTTTATCCATCTGGCTGGCATTTGAATTTATTGATCTGAGTCATTGGATTTAGAGGCTGGCATGTGCTTCCTTCATGGACCGGAACAAACCATATCGCTTCTGGTTCAACTCACTAAGCAAACACCCCAATAATGTTGCGTAATAACAACCAGTCAATGTTTTATCATTTTCCAAATACTCAGTTATGATGATAATCTGTGAGCCGCCTCCCCCCACCCCGGCCAAAAGGCTACCATCCTTTTTCTCATTGACCAAACAGTTGCATCTTTTTCGGCGTACATCACTTTTACCAATGCACTGTTTTGACTGCCATTTTGTCTCCGATGTGTAGTAGTGGATCCAAGTTTAGTTTACAGTCACAAAATGATCTAGAATTCAGTTGGTTATGCTGAAACTTTCTTAAACCGATTTTAAAATGTCCTACCTCCAGCATTTTTCGTCTGGAGTCAACAAATGCGACACCACTGAGCTTCTTCATATGCAGAACTTCATGCAGGATATTTTGTACCTGTTCTTATGAGATACCTACCATCTCAGCAATCTCACGAATCTTAATGCGACGATCTTCTATCAGGATACCATGAATTGTATCAACTGTTTCTTCAGAAGAAACCTCAATCGGGAGTCCGGAACATGCATCATCTGAAGTTCTCTTACGATCACGTTTAAATTAATTTATTCAGTAACAAATTATCATGAGTTCCGGTGTATGAAATTACTTTATCCATTTCTGCGAAACGTATTACACCGATCAATTAAAATATCTGCCAATAAAGAGCTGCCTTTGTTTGAAAATTTGAACAAAACCATTACAAGAATCACGCTTACCAACAGGCATGCCGCTTTACGAAAGGTCCCACCATTTCGTTCAAATTTACCAGATTTATCAACCCGGCCTCGTAAACACCATTGTCTATGTTCTATTTAAGTTTATTATAATTAAATATAAACATGACAACATTTATAAAATATATGCCGATAAGTTTATCTGGAAAGCTCAGGTCCTCCAATGTTATTTATTACGAATATTCCAGGAATAGAATAAGAATAAAAGTAATATATATATATATATATATATATATATATTTGAAATTCGCACAAATAATATTATAACAAATAATATTATTGTTATATTGTAAGTATAACTGTTATACTTACGAATAGCCACCTATTCAGACTGAAATAGACGATAGTCGGCTATTACAATCTCTACCGCCTTTTGCTTTACTAATAAAAACCGAGAAAAACATTCTGGACAACGTGTATATTAAAATGTATGGTTTCTTACGCAGATATTGCTACAAAATGTACAAAATTGTTTCAGACTGTTTGTCTGAACACGCCAAAAGCATTTGTTTGGGTGAATACATATTAAGTTAGTTAAATGTACAATTTGCATGCTCGAGAATTATAGTGGGGGTATATGGTTGGCTACACTGACCAGAAAACAAATGCACTTCGCCCGATAAAGGGATTTGGTGAACCTTTTTGACAGTTTCACTGTGATATCGGGCTTTGATTGGTTAAAATTGAAAATTTTGTTTCGTTTCATTGGTCAATTTTATGATGACGTCATATAAGAGAAACAGTCGTTAACATTTATCAATTTGGTTGGTAATTAATCACATACTTGCTTCAGAACTTGGGTGGTAAAAAGGATTATGACCCGTGGAGTTTTCAGTTCCAGCAGTGGATGGTATCAACCGCATACACGCAGGAGCATGTTGTGGCATATCTCTGTATAGACAGTAATGGCTCATTGTTCTAACACTATCAATGTCAACCACGCCTCCTTCAGACAACGTTCGCACAAGATAACAGTCCCCTATGTTGCTAGGTAACAAAAGCGCTTTGGTATGAACTGAACTGTCTTCATTAAATCAAATATTCGTTGTGTAACTTCTATTAGATCGTTTCTTATTCACCTCTATAGTGTTTTCGTACATCGACATGCTTTTGGCCTGACGTAACATAATTATGTTGAGAGGACTGCAAAAGTTATGATGACCTTTTTTGTGACCATATTTCGTTTGCATGTTCTAATGCTCAATAATACTGATATTGTTTGATATTATTAATTTATCATGCTATAGATATGAAATAGGTTTATTATATAGGAATATCACAAAAAAAACGGTATAGCAAGTAAGTTCAGCTTAGCAATAGCTTCATACAATCTTTAAAAAGTATATGCCTAGGCATTGTTAAGTTTTATCGAATTCCGAACGAATGTACCTATGTAGTTGTATCTTTGTAAGATTTTTAAAACATTTCTTCAAATCTGAATGGATTTTGGGCGGTTGCGCGAAGGGGCAGATAAAATTTTTAAATAAAAAGATTTCTCTTTTATTCTGTTTTATTGATGATTGTGTTGGTAGCGGTAGTGGTGGTAGTAGTAGTAATAGTATTAGTAGTAATAGTACTAGTAGCAGTAATAGTACTAGTAGTAATAGTACTAGTAGCTGTAATAGTAGTAGTAGTAATAGTATTAGTAGTAATAGTACTAGTAGTAATAGTACTAGTAGTAATAGTACTAGTAGTAATAGTACTAGTAGTAATAGTACTAGTAGTAATCGTACTAGTAGTAATAGTATTAGTAGTAATAGTAATAGTAGTAATAGTAATAGTAGTAATAGTAATAGTACTAGTAGTAATAGTATTAGTAGTAATAGTAATAGTAGTAATAGTAGTAGTAGTAATGGAATTTTTTGTGGAAGGCTAGCAAGTGCACTAATAATTAATTACACGAGTAAGTGCCAAATGGCCAGGCATTACGGCCGTATATGCTAACACCCTTGGTTTAACAAACAAAATACATTTCTCATACCTAAGAACGGTAACATTTACTAAGATAGAAATTGGAAAATTGCACATGAGATGTGTTTGTGCACTTTGGGTTCCAAGATTGCTTATTTCCTTATTCTTATTTCTAAACAAAAGAACGTTCGTGTGCAGATTTACATATAGTTGATGATGATGTGAATTTCTTTCAAATGCAGTCGCTGCTGATGAAACTTAAGTCACATCATTTCGGTCTTCACAGCAAATAGCAAAACTCCCGAGTTGAAATCTCTATTTTCAACACCAAAAAAATACAAAAGTTGTTGGAACTGCAAAAGTTGTCCTGAGATGTCCTGAAAACTCTGCAAGGCCATGTCCCAACTTGCTTACATTTCCATGCAATAAACTGGATGCTAAATCGTGATGCCCATGGCAGCACATCCTAATTGTTGAAATTCTTTTATTTTTATCTTATTTCTCTAAATTATTAAGTATATTGCTGATTGCTGACCGGGGGACACGGGTTGGATTCCGGGTACAAACTTAGGAAGTTTCTAAGTTAGGAATGCCTATCCAAACTTGTGAGGATAATTGAGGAGATGCCTGATGAAGAGGTGCCATTCTTGAATCTCGAAAGCCGTGTAATTGGTCGCCGTTGGGGTGCCGCTATGCTGATTACATGCTCCTATAATACTCTCCTTTGTCAATGAAGTCATAAGCGAAAGCAGAGATCGCTGCAGCAGACTATAACCCGATCTCGAGCGGTTGCGCGAAGGGCCAGATAAAATTGTTAAATAAAAAGATTTCTCTTTTATTCTGTTTTATTGATGATTGTGTGAAAAGGAGAATATTTTAATTTCATCCAATAATAGTTCATGTAAAAAGTATTGTACTTAATTTGTGTTTACTTTAAGTATAAGTAAATGTTTAGGTGCAAATTTCTTTAATGCATATATACAAAGTTTAAAAACACGTGTGTTTCGTTTTCTTTACTTTCATTATACATTGAAACCTTAGCTGTAACACACAAAGAAAAGTAAATACCAGGTATCAAAAACTATTGGGATTTTAATAAGAAATTGACCCACACCGCTTTCCGGCATTCAGTGCGCAATAAAACGGTACTGTATGGCAGCAGTTACAACCCCCTCCTCTACGAACCCGCTATCCTTAATACTCACCTGCACAGCAGCGTCATTCCAATAATTGCAGGAGAAAGAGGCAGTTGCCAAACTTTTCTTTAACGTTTTTCTACAAATCTATGAAAGATCATATAAGAGGATTTTTCATTGTCATAATCAAAATATCTTTCTGAGTTCAAAGAGTTTTAACTATACCCCAATACTCCTTTCAACCCTATACTTGGTTTAGAGTTCATTAAAAGTGGATAAAAATTATTGACATTTGAAAATTCACATATGTTCCCTTAGGAATCTGACTGAAGGACCGGCATGAATGCTCCGAAGGAATTAAATCACTAGGGGAAAAGTCCACCACCTACACTGAAAAGTAACGATCAGGTTAACAACCAGATTTTATGACATGACCCTTATAGATCATTGGCAATAACTTAGATTGCTTTTCAGATAAAGTAAATTGTTCTGTGAACAGCTATGTGGGACGAGATTTGATGAGGAAGGTAACAGGTAACAGGGAATCCAATTCAGGAACTAAACTTAATTACGACCTTTTAGAATAGTCTCGTTATAGACGACAAAATGACAGTCTAGCTCCCGGTTTTAATTACTTCGGACTGCTGTATAGAAAAAGAACAAAAATGTGCGAATTCCGGACATCTAGGAAACTGCGATAAAGGCAAATGTCATGGCTCAACTTTTATGGGACTTTTATGGCCTTAGGAGACAAAGAGATTTGCCGTGAGTTGTGGAGAAACGTGTCTGAGTGGTGGCATGTATCTAATTGGAATTAAAATGCCTGAAAAACACTTCATAATTAAACACTACTATAAAACATTAAAACTTGAAAAATTAAAGAAAATAATAAAACAGCACTTCAGTTAAATGGAGTTTTTAAGAAATGTAAAGTAAACTTTTATACATAATGTGAATACCAAATCTATCTAAACACAAATCCAAATTAATAAGAAATGTGCTAAGAATAAGAACAGAAATATTACACTTTTATTTAAAAAGCTGCAAAGTACGTTAGAAGTTGATACATTGGCATGAACAACTTATGTAGAGAATGCATAAATAACGAGGGAAGCTATCCAGGTAATTTGAATATCTTGAGAGCCGCTGCATGATTTTATGTATATATTCCATACCTGATGAGCATTGTGACCTCTAGGAACTACCTGAACCTCAATGGCACAGCCTCGCAAATTTCTCTTCTCCCAGCAACGATACTGCGAGTCCAGAGCAATAACTCTATCTCCGGGTGACTCATTCGGTTAAGAAATGCCAGTACTCCATCCCTATTTGACCCTGATTTCATTCTCTGCCCAGGGTAGTCTATACTTTCCCCAGGACCAGCAAGTTTTCTTCACTAACTCTAGTCCAGAATCAAGAAAGTATCCGAACGCTGGAAGATAGTCTATCTGTATGCCATTTATCTCAAACAAGAGCTTTATCGCAGCCAAAAAAGGCGACGAACTGATGCTCAATCTGATGGTTCCCTAGCAACGGCAAGTATTCTGGCAGTTAATTGATTAGACTGGGCCTTGTTCCCAAACATTTTTGACTAACCACACAATTTACTGAACGCCCACGATATTGCAACACGTTTATTTTATTAATAATATAATAACAATTTCTATGTAATGTTGGACATCCAGTGCTGCAAATAGCACGACGTTAACAAGCAATAGAAAATTCTTTAAAAAAAAAAAAAAACAAATACTAGAGTGACATTACAATAAAGCAAAGGCATGCGTCAAAATGTTCAAGTTTACTATGCTAGATATCCGATAAAAGATTTGTATTATCGTTTTTGAAAACTCGCTTACTTAAATTAATGTGAAATATGCGCCTGGCGAGTTGGACATACATGGCCTTATGGTTGACAGGCCAGCACGTAAATAATTGTCAAGACGCAGCAGTTTGTTTCATTGTTTAGATTTCATAGTTTTTATTGTAGAAAATGCTGGTTCGCACCTTTGACGTTGAATATGGCAGAAAAATGTTTATGGGTCTCTTTACAATTTTGGGGTACTGACCTCGCGCATAAATCCAAAAATATTGCATTGAGTTCTCTAGATATATTTAATTTTCATTAAAATCGCATGACAAATCTAAAAAATCTTTTTTCTCGTTGACAGGTTGATGACATTTTGAATGTTGGTCTCACCTGAAGTCCCAAAAGGAGAAATTACATATTTTAACTATGAAACGGACAAGCTAGGAAAGTACTTTGTTACTGAATGTTGTAACACTGTTAGATATTTGCTATTAACTTCTTTAGGCATTTTTTCTTCTCATTTTCAGCAGGTCGATTTTCAAAACACTCAACTACAGTAAAGGGCAGTAAACATACATGCTAGATCCGCAGACTCCCAAAACTTCAGTTTTTTTATAAGATCCTTGAATTTTGTTTATGCGTGATTTTGTTCCTGCCTCAAAAATGTCGACAAGTTATGTTGGTTTAGCAAATGAAAAATTATCTTCCAAAAGTTTAGGATACTCTAACTTTTTGTCCTCAAATAAATAAGAAGCTCGCCTTGAAGCTGTACCAATCGCATCATTGATTTATCCCTAGAAAGTCAACGGTTGCAGTGTGCAACAATAAATTGGTAAGCTCGGCCCCCATAGACTTGCAAAATCTATTCAAACACTCTAGACCTAACTGGTCCATAATTTATCATTTTAATAGTCTTACTTAACAGATTCTAAAACAGTTCTCATGTCAAACGCTTCTGCTTAAGAAACAACGAGTTGCCATTATAGTCAGGCTCACTACTCTCACGAAACATAAAACCTTCATTTTTCCCCGTTAATGGAACTGCTCCGTCTGTGCAAAGAGAGATGCAATTATGGAATATGTTAAAAAAATAATTATTAACACAATCATAAATATCTTTGCATGTATTAGTGGTTTTGAGTTCTTGGCTAAATGAAAATTGTTCAGTAATAATCTGAATTATATTTAACTTAATAAATGTAATTAATTGGCATTTTCCACTTGCATCATGGCTTTGTTCAAATGTAGAGCTAACACAGTATCCCCCGCTAATTTACTGTTTACATTAATTTCAATGTGAAAAGATGTTTCTTTTATTCAACTACTGACAGGGTTATCCGATAACGGAATTTTGGATATTTCTTCTTCAGAAGCATCGCTAAACATAATTTTATCAATTTTTTGCGACTGATAATATTATTTCCTTGATAATGTTGTGAGATTTACTACTACTACTACTACTACTACTACTACTACTACTACTACTACTACTACTACTACTACTACTACTCCCGAAGGTGTTCCCATTGTGTGTGTAGACACAAAGGGGCTAGCCATGAGCAAGTCTCAAGTACCGAAAGCATTCTCCTTCTCCTCATTCACTAAATTATCATACTCTTTGTCACTAATTTTATATGCAAAAAGCATGTTCTCGGGTGGTGAGGAGACATATATACAAAGTAGACCATTACTGCGTTTTATGGAGAGGTTCTGTCCTGGTAAAGCAGTTTGCTACATTAGCACTAATGTAATCAGTGCAAGAAGATACCCTAAATTCTTTTAGTAGTTAAACTGCAAGTGCGCGTGGAATGTTGTCAGAAGTTTCTGAACTTTTGCCGTGATAAGGAGAGGACAGTGGTGAGTGTTCGTCACTGCGGATGAAACTATGGTCTTCTTTCAGAGGCCAAATCAATGGAGTGGCGAAAGAAGGGTTTAGCAGCCTTTAGAAAGGCCAAGACCCTATGGTGCATGAAGAAGTTCATAGTGACAATTTTTGGGACTACAAAGGATAGACCTCAAATAAAGGAACACGAGCTTAACTACTGCAACACAACTGCGAAGTGACATTAAGGAAAAGAATACTGGGTCAAGTTCATTAGTGCACATGACTGCTGTTGCCAAGGCTGCTAGAAACACATATGGCTTGATCATCCACAGTACAACCCAGACCTAGTCTCCCAAAATGTTTGGGTCACGGTTTTTGTCTTAGCTGAGCCGTCACTGATCTACCTGTGTGCCTTGACTCAAAATAAGTGCGTTAAACGTCTCCTCTGTTTGATTTACGTGCTCGTATGGGAATTATGAGCATGCAGCAATGCATGAAAGGGTTGTAACTTTGTAGCTAGGTGGTAGATCTGCCACAGAACTACCTCGTCGGCATTTCACATATCACTGACCTAATCTGCTCTTCGTGTATGGGGGCAGTAAATTTTGAAGCGATAAATTGATTACCTCGATATAACGTTTATTGCTATAAATCTCTTAGACGGTTACATGCACCGAGGCAAAACTGTCATTTTCTCCTAAAAGTTCTAACAGAGTAGCGCATTATTCCCTACACACGCAGCTTGACATTTTAGCAAGTAATACTTGTCTGTACAGGCAGATTCCTTTTTGCCGTTAGTTATGTTCACATACTACAGGAATTCTAGTTACTTAGCAGGCATCGCCTCGATTAAAAAATTGAATGTTTAACGACTAGATGATTTATCGTAACATATCCTTATAGAAAGTGTTTTCAATTTTACTCTCGTATATTTTCCATTGTATCTGCGAAAGATACAATGGAATTGTTCGAAATGTAAAGTGTAATTTCTCAAAGAATTATTGTTTATAAGTTAAGGTATAATTGGGTCCTATAAAAACATATTTTCATCAAATTTTAAACCATTTAAAACAACATTCACGCCAACTTGACCCAAAATATAAAGGAAATCAAACAGCACTAAACAGTAAAATCCAAAGCTCATATTTCAAAAGAAACCTGGATGAAAATGTACTCGTATCATCAAGGAATAAATCTCCATAGTACAGTCAACCTTAAAGAGGTCTACGGGATATTATGGAAGCTGAAGAGAGAGAATCGAAATTCCATATTAGGAGTACATGTAGCTCAGTTGGTTAAAGCATCAGAATAGAAGACATGAAGATCCGCGGTTGAATCCCGGCTGTGGTCCGAATTTTTCAAGCCTGATTATTAATTTCCAACCTCTGTCCCACACACATTAGATGTGACAGAATCATTTCAACATACCAGTTGAATTACCTAAAACTTGCACAGTAAATATTTCCGTAAGGGGAGGTGCTATTGATGTGCTGCTTTCACAGAATTGAAGTTTAGACAGGGACTCATAATTGCAGCCCATGCACGGATATTAAAGTTATATATATATTTGAAATAAAACCATGCCTATTGACATCAAGAAAATACAAGTAGTTTACGAGCTTTAGTAATATTAAGCGTTTAAATACCTACCGTTGTATGCTCCATTTAACTGCTTAGTTAATGAATGAATGAATTTTTTTATTTCTACACAATTCTCTTACATTAACTTTACAAATGATACAACAATTCTTGGAATGCTTATTTTAGGATCTTCACATTTAATATTCTGTTGTAATAGATCCTACTTTCCACTATCTACCCCTTTTCAACATTATCCCATCTATATTATCTCAATTCTAAACTATACTTCTTCAATTATACATTATAAATCTTTATCTATTTTCCACAAAGTGAGTACTTCCTTCCTCTCTTTAATCCAATTAGCCCTATTATTCCTGCTCTCCCCTCCTCTTCTATTGTGATTGTCTCCCAACTGCGTCTGCTCTTCTCTTACTCTTAATATTAAAATCTCCTCTAAGTGTTTATTTTGTATTTCTTCCATATGAAGCGCTCAAATTTCGCCTTTGCCATTGCAATTCTTTTGTCTATCCCTGAGTTTTTGACTTCATCTATCAACTGCTTAGTTACTATGCTACGATGTTCGTATGTGCATTTATATGTTTTTTCCCTTTACACACACTGCATTGGGACTTCCTTGCTAATACTTTATGACGGTTCTTGAAATATGGCTGTTGATTCGATTTATTTAGGAAAGCTCTTTAATATCTCGGGTCATCAGTGTTCCATTCAATTCAGGGCTGCAATTATATTGAAATTACATTTCAAAAGAAGTTCGACTATAAAAATTATCAATATCAAACCAAACTAATAATGAATGAATTTTTAAATTATACAAAATACAAAGTTGAACTTTCTGTGAAGATTAATTGACTTAGGGAAAGCCCGAGTGCAGCCGTTAACGCAAAAATCGGACATAGAATCATCGCGCTTAAGTTACTATTTTTATATCAGCATTTATATATTTACTAAGATCGCCTCCATGGTTTGGTGGTAGCGTTAATCCCAAGAACCTGGGTCCGATTCCCGGGGTTAATTACCCTTATTAATATAATATTTATTTTCAAGGATTTTCCTTGCCCAGAGAAAGTGAGAGCCAGGCATTTTTAAGATGCTCATTTGCGACATTATTAATTCCTTTCTTTCATCCATGTGTCTTCACCATCATCTTCACTGGGACAACGCAGCGGCGTCCTATAAACGTCCCGGCCTCAGAAGTTCACTACAATACACCATGCCAGGAGAATTGCATAAGATCAGGAGAAAATGCGCTAGAATTGGATAAAAATACATTTTTTAACTGAAAACCTGTAGTAATTATAACCTGTTCTATAATAGATGAAAATGATGCCGCTCAGAGGCAATACATTGCCGGCATCTGCATGAAAAATCCCCATATTTTATCTAACTTTTCTTTCATAAGAACACGACGGATCAGAGCATGTTTGTTGTCATTGAGAGATCCGGTCTCTCGTAACTTTTTAACAAGTTGGCAAACAGTTTCTATACTTGGAACGCCATACCACTTCTCTACAAAGAATCTGTTTTCACAATGTATCGTGCATAAAACCCTCTTCTTCAAAAGTATATTTATTTAATTAAAAAGTATATTTATTTAACTAACTACAATCTGTTACCTGCATATGCATTATACGGCTTTAACAAATGGCTTCTCCCAGTACGAAACAAAACGATTATATCGCAATTTTAAATAAATTGATACCGCCTATGGTGCCTCAGTAGTACAAACGGGCGTTAAAAACTATTTTTTAAAAATCTGCTGTGAGATATATTGTCACCAAGCGTTTCATATTTATTACATTTTATACAGTTTAAAAAGTTTTGAAATGCTTAAATTATATATATTATGAATAAAATAAAAATATAAAAGTGAGGTCAGTTTTTATTATGCCATCAGGCTTAGAGGCGTATCTAATTGCCTCCGGCTTTTAGAGAGTTTACGAATGGAAAAATGAAAATGTTTCTTACCATCATTATAAAATGGATTTGTTGTGAAAATATTCATTAAAAATTATAGCAAAAAACTATCGAAATTGTACCGATACCATGTCTTTTCAGTTCAATGTTTCGAGAGTATCGATAAAACTCCCTTCGCTATACCAAAGTCATCTACAGTATATCAGACCTTAATTTAAAATAAATGTGGTCGCCATATAGATTAGTTTGTAAGTCATTCTGTATTATTTTATATTTCTTTCTCTTCTTTAATTCGGTACTACGTTATTCTTTTTTCTTTAATAAATATATATATATGAATATTAAAAATCTTATTCTCTAAAGTGGAAATAGAAAAATACATTTAAAAATTATAAATGTGTAAATTCTATAACTAAATGTGAGCTATAGGCAAACATAACCTGGGCTCTTACGCAAAACTTTCATTTCCTATCAATAAATATGCATGAATATTACAAAAATATATTTACTACAAGTGAAATATATAAAACCTGTGATTAAAAATAAACAAATACATAAACATTTTATAACTAAATACGAGCTTTAGATAAACATAACCTGGGTTCTCAAGCAAGATTTAGTGTATGTGTTGTTCATTTTCTATCAATAAATGTGTATATGTGTTAAAAAGTATGCATACTATAAATGAAATATGGAGGAACTCTTTAAAATAAACAAATAGGTAACTTTTCCAACAATATATCAGCTTTAGCCAAACATATTCTGGGCTGTCATGTAAAAGTTTGTATGTGTGACTGTTATATAGAATCTTGGATACAATTATGTATATGTTTTGTATATTATGCATGTATATACTGAATTGAATTGAGCCACTTACGTCCTATCCAGGGCTTGGCCCTCATTGACTTCTCATATGGTGAGTTAGTTCATGTGAGCTATTTGTCCCTATGTGTTTGTTAAGTCTATAATGTTTCTTATTTTACACATTTAACAATAACTTAACCAAGAAGGTTCAAGTGCTGAGTCTATTAAGTTTGAAGTCAATTTCACTATTGGCTTCGGTTGTTGTCTTCTTTCGGCAGCTCTGTTCCTTGGCTCTTCCAGGTACTGCGGTTCCGTGCTACGCAGCTCCGTGCTTTCCTGAAGGAGTCTGCCCACCTCGTTCTCGGTCTCCCTCTTATTCTCCTCCCGATACATTGATCCCATGTGGTAGCTATATGTCCCCATCTGCTGCTTGGTAGCCCCATTCCCACTCCAGGCTGTTTGCACGTTCAGCCCCGACATATTTCTTAATTCCACAGATGATGTTTTATCCATGAGGGATATCCATAGAACTTTTCGCTCCATTTTACGTTGACAGATGCTAATATTATTTTTTTTTTACTTCTATTAGGCTCGAAATTTGGCATTCATATAATAGTATTGGGAATATACACGAGTCCAGCACGTCTAACCTCATTTTTGACTCAAAGTATTTTATATATAATATAATGGGAAGTATTTTAAAAGAAGTACTAAAAGATTAGTTTAATCAATTGTGCCTGTTTTAATATTCCACATTTGATATATCCCAGATATGGTATTAAAGCAACATTAATATTATTTTAGCATTATTAGAGTTTATTAGGTATGTATGTGTATTGTTATTCACTTCTCCCTCGGTACTTTATCTTCAGGAAATCTAAATGTTGAAGTATCAGCACAATAGCTGGATTTACATCCAGGAACACAGCACAAACAACTTATTCTTATATTGAACATATTTTTTAAATATGTAGACGGTAGATTTAAAAATGTAGAGACATGTGGCGTTCTTTAAATTGCCACCATATTCAAGCAAACACTAAACTCAATGTACATCACACGTGATTGCCCAGTGCCACGTGTTTACATACTACGTATTCGAAAGCCACGCCATTTTGTTCACAATCGATATTGCATTAAGATTCAATATATTGCAGATGGTCTTGCCTATCTCGCCGCAAAGAAAGCAAAATATAACGTATTTATACAACGGCGAAAATCCTGCAACTTTCTTCACCAGTCACTAAAAAGATCGATTGCCTGTAGATCATCACATTTTTGGGATACTGAAAAATTGGATTCAAAGCAATATTGTTTCATCTGTGATCAAGCGGTCACGGTGCTGAAAATCTTTGTGGAGAATGCAGCGAAACTAAGTTAAGCGAGTTAACACTAAAACGCCCGTTGACCGCTATTATTTCCTTATCATTTTAATCATTTTTCTCGCTGAAAACTATGAAATATTGTTCTTATTGCCTTCTATCCTACTGTGATAGAAGGATCCAGTTTCATTTGCTTCCAGAGTGAGTTTGTATATACTTATTGTTTGCTCAGTATCACATATTTAAGAACTCTTCTGACTCAGAGCGATGAAATTTCTTACTTACCGGATGACTGTAGTGACGTAGAGGGAACAATATGACTTCTGAGCTGGGAACCAGGTTCGAATCCAGCTTGAATCGAGCTTCTGCTTTCAGATATTTTTATATTTATGGTTTTTGCTCACGTATTACGTATGTTTAGCGCTTTATGTCTCCAGGTAATTCAATAATGCATTACTACATTTATTAGTTCATTCTTATGCTCATCTTTTATAGCTCATCTCAGGTTAAATGGTTTTCAGTAAAAATAAAATTTATTTATTTTTTATTTCTAGTATAAACACATATTTTCTCGAAAATAAGGAATATTTTATTATGCTAATTGTGTTTGCTCTATGCTATGTAGAAACAAATTATTTGTACAAAAAAGACATAAGTTACCCAAATACGAGTTATATCTGTACAGAAAGGTGTTGCATTGAAACGTTCTCAGAAACATTGATATGCCATTTTAAGCAGAGTGTTTGATTATACTATAGCCACATACAAAATGTTGACATGTCGACAACTGTATTTGGTTTTGTTTTTCTTACATACCCATATTTGACATGTCTTGCGTTTAGCGGCCTTAGATGTTCCTCTGTACTTATAATCAGCTATGGGTGACAGTGAGAATAGTCTATGAAAGCTACGTGAAAATGTAAAATTAAGCGAAATTTTAGACACGGGTACAAGAGCTGACTCACACACTACGCTACAGTCAGTTTGAAACATGTTTGTTGTGCAGTGATGATTATTGTCGGCTATAACTACGCAATAAATGTAAGAAATGTGGGTAAGGTAGCAGTCAATTGACCGCCTACGGGAACCGGTGGTAAATTTGCTATTATTTTAAAAAGTTACGCCTAAAATGAAAAAGAAAGTAAGCTAAACGCATTGAAAGGGATCAAAAGTCACAAAATCATAGAAAAATACTTCGAAAAACAGTGACAATATGAGCGTTCGAAAGTCAAAAGCGGTCAGTTGATTTCTATTGGGCGTTCTAGTGTTAAACAGTATGACGAATTACTTCTCTCAGTAGCTAACTAGCGGATAAATGTGTTTCTGAAGAACAGGTAAGTAAATAATCCAATATTTCCTGTTATTATAGTTTCATTTGAACAACACGCCAGTGGAGCCTGAAAGCGCCATAAAAGTTAGTCGTAACAAAGTGTAGCAGCAGTTTATGAAAAACGGCGCATAGCGAAGAAGAATTTAATGAGAAGAAACTGCGTGCTCTATTTTGAGCGAAGGCCAGAGCTGTTCGCGTGGGCTGGCTGCCTGGAACGGACTGCAAATGCCAGGTGTCATGAAGTGAATGGAAGAAGAAACAAAACTAAGCTTGTTTCACGCTGTCTGCAAACTTTTTCTGCGCTAGAAATATTCTGTTACAGCGTTAATAGACGGCAGATGTTGGCAACTATTTGATTGTTAAAATAACCATGGAAGTAAAACATATGGTCCTAAGATGCTAGTAGGTCTGTTTGTGAACTGGCGGTTCCAGGTTTGAGCTCTTTCTTTTACTCTGAAAAGTTAAAGAGCGAGCTTTAATATCCAACGGACTCCGGGTGTGTTTCTTGTCATTTCATTCACACCACTAACAGTTTTAAATTTCCTGGATATTCCAATACGGAGCACGAGATGTGACATAATGAATACTCAATATTGTTCTCTCCCTCCATTTAAGGCAACTCTTGGTGATCTCGAGAAGACTGGTTGAAAGAAATTATGCTTAAAAAAGATATGACCAATATGTGATAGATCACCTATAGGAATACATTGTGCGCAGGCATATATGATCTATCTCCAAGAACAAACACCAGCCTTGGGAAACACTGTACAGCTTTTCAAACAGAAATGTTTGCTAGCCTGAACTTGATTTTAGACGACTTGAGAAAGAGTACCATGGTAAACGAATTCTCGCCCTTACAGATAGCCAAGTGCTTTAAAAGTACTTCTTTCCGACGGGAATGAATAAATGTGTTTAACGCCCGTTTTTGCTACAGAGGCACCACAGGCGATGGACACTGATGATACATGAGATGAAATGATATATTGGGAAAGGATTTATTTTTAAGGAAGGAATCGTTCCAGGCCTAAGTTTAGGGTACCTCCCCGACATTTGCCATTTATGAGGACTGAGGAAAACCTGGAAAAAACTTCAGTCAGGAAGAACGGTCCTGGCGGTATTCGAACCCAGACTCCCTCTCACGAGTCCGAGACTTAACGACCTCGGCCATCCGTGGCGGTTTTTCGACCAGGTAAAACCTAACCTGGCATGGGGATGCCTGAATACCCGGACTGCTCCGGCATTTCGCAGCAGGCTGGAACTGTGTTGGGTGCCGGTTCATTTGGGTGTTTATGGATATGAAAAAGCAGATCAGCTGGTTGTTGGCCCTGAAACGGTACACGTACTTCCTTGACCGCGGTAAAAACAAAGATTGGGCAAAAACATCAACTTAGGTGGTAAACCTAAACTGGACAAAAACAAGCAAGAAAACTGGTCCTAGGTCCAAGTAACAACCTTTGTCATCTTTTCTAAAATTGGACAGAAGATGAATAATGAAAGTAGTCGAGTTAATTACTGAACATGGTCACTTCAGGAAAGTGGGACTCTGTAAAGATAAAAAATGTGTAAACAGAATGAAGATATTTCCTCGCACATCCTGATTGGAGTGTCTATTTCTCCTGTTTTCCTCCACATCCTGTTTTGGAGTGAGACACTTAATTTTCTATAACCAGAGAGGACATTGGAATGAACGCTGACATTGGAACCAAAATACTGCAACTTGTTGGAACAGTGAAAGCGTCTCTTCCTATAGGGTTGCACAATAAGTCTTATAGATTGACGTGCGGGAAGTCGACAAAACTCCAACAAACCCCTTACTATTTAAATATAAACCGTTTCTTAAACGACCAATAGCGTTTATCGAAACGATAAATAAGTACAAAAATAAATTAAAATATAAATTTTCATGAAAATTTAGATGCACAAACATGTATGACAAATGAAGATTTTTATACATAATTTTCCCACTGTAGACATAAGTTTTTCTAATTAAATAGCTGATCGACACTAGCGGGCGATGTTAAAGTGCGGACTCGCTAAAGGGAGGTTTAGGTTCGATTCCTGTCTGACTTGCGTTTATTCCAGGTATATAGTAAGTGCCGGGAAATTATACGAAATCTAGTCCTGGATTTCTTTCTTCCTAATAAAATTCCTTTCTCAACTTCGTGTCATCTACGAGGAATATTTTTTTTTTCAATCTAAGTATAATGTGGCATGAAATAAAAACTAGAGTGATAGCAAAATGGTATTATTGACAAATCTATAAGCTACTTTTCTGCATAATCATCATACTGCAATACTTGTCGTACCGTACACCAGCTTTCGAATACTTTCCTCTTCTTTCTTTCAAGGATGAGCCATTTCTGTCCCATTCTGAAGCTATTTGTATACTTTCCTCCTCTTTTTGGACGACCCAGTTCACGTTTTCCAACAGAAATATGTTTGTGGTGATAGTCTGTCTGGGGCCATCAGTTTCTCTGACAGTCTTTTAATTTCCTGCAAATTCAACAATTACCTTTGATTTTGAGCTAAATTTGAAAGGTAAAACCACACAAGATTACGGAAAGTTCATTACTTGATGAGGCAGAGTAGATATCAAGTTCGGTGTTCAAAAGCAGGAGCACGCAAGTTAAAAATTGAGGCGGAAATTAATAATCGTCCACCCCCAGGTGTATTATGGAAGATCATGTTAATTAACTAAGTAGATGTTACCATGATTACTGTGTTATGTTTATTTCCTGTACATGTGTTGAGTTATTATGTATGCTGTTATTTCCTTACCAGAGTGTAAACTTGAGCTGGCCGAGGGGACATAAACCTGTTGTCTATTTTAGCTGATCCAAACAAACGGGAACACTGCCCGCTATTTCCTGGAGAATTTGTAAAGCAGGATTCTTGAAGAAGGTGTTTCTTTTGTATAAGTTAGAGAGTTTTTGCTTTGCTATGCGGGGATAGAGAAATATAAATAAGGCAATAAACTTCCTAAAACCAGAATGACGTTAGGATGTTCCGCGACATGCCAAGAGTCACGTAATAAGAAAATGAGAAAGGCTCTATGTAGATAATCCAACTAATGGAAATTCTAAATATGAAGAGACATCCGAGATTTTTCTAGAACTCTATTTTGGAAGGAAAAATAGGGTCATAATACGGCCGACCGTAATGTTTATTTAAGCTCACAATTTTGGTACCCAGGATCAGTTTCCAGGTTTTCAGCCTTACCTGTTTTTATTGAGTCAACAGTAGTAAGCAGAGTCGGGGTTATCAGAGTAGTGTTACATCATTGTATCAATGTATCATGTTAGTCCGGACACCGAGTGACTTGGGATTAGCTATTGTGTACATGCTGGTTATCATTACTTAGTTGATTTTCGTGTTATTCGTTATTACAATGCGAGGACATCAGTATTGTCTCTGTCCGAATCAGTAGTGGACATTAATATTAGTCAAAGACCAGCATTGAGTGAAAAAATTATTCGAGTGTTGAATATTGTTGGTGAAACAATTAACAGTCTAATAGTTTGTGCAAAACAGGCACATGCATCACAAGAACTTCTCCAAGGACTAACGGTGGCCCCTTCAAGTATAACAGAATGTGGACAATAAATCATGTTTCATCTCACAATACAATAAATTTACTTAGTTTCCTTATTAATAGCCTTGACTCCTTCCCCTATGGTCTCCGGATCATAAATATTCCATCACGAAGGAAAGCTATCCCAACAAGTATAAGTCAACGGGAAATGTTCAGGAGAGGAAGAAAAGAAGAATGCCATCATCCCTGAGAATCGAACCACCAATCAAGCAATTAATAATCAATCCCTCTTCTATTCTTACACCAAATTTCCCACCCTAATTCTCCATTACATTCCTCCATTATTTAATTTCGGCTGAAAATTTTACAGATACAGTGATATACCTGATTGTCTTGTTTTATTATGTGAAGTAACCATTGTTTCCTCTTCCTCCTGTTCTGTATCTTTCCGCTGGTTGTCACAGTCTCTCTCTCTCTCTCTCTCTCTCTCTCTCTCTCTCTCTCGTTCTCTTTTTCTGCAAACCCTTTGTTAAAATATTGCCATCACACCCGCGTTTGGAGCGTTGAAGAATAGTTTAGAAAATGTTTGCTTTATTACCAGCGATAAGGGAATACTGTGATATTTTAGAATAGTTGGTATGCCTACATATATCATTTAAAACATTTTTAAAATCAGATTTTCGAATGACGGCTTTAATTCTGTGTATCATGACAGCATGCCAATCAATTCGGTTTCATTAATTGCCCTGCGGTTTGAAACCGATAGTCATTTTGTTTTATTTTTATATTAATGATCGATAATACAAAATCAGTTTGTGAAACCAGAAACTGTTTTTGTTAGGGCTTTTGCCCCACAAATTATATTTGTCATTTTTAATCTAGTTAAATCTAATTAGCGTAATAAAACATGCTTTACCAGCTTGCAATCTAATTTCATATTAATGTGTTATGTGGTTTGACAATATTCCAATATATTGAGCATTCTTACCTGGAATTTATCTACATATCGTGCTGATGTTTACCAATGCAACGATATTACTATCAGTGGAAAGATTTAGTAAAGTGAATGGTAAATAAATAAAATTGATAACGGCATATGATAGCAAAGTACATTTTAACAAAAAATAATATAAAAATAGCGAAAAAGAAAACAGCTAGATAATTAATAGCCCTGACACTTTCAAAGGAATTTCATTTTAAATACAATTACTTAATACAAAGTACAGAATTTTAATTTAAAACAATTCCCATAATATGCGATACGTCTTAGTATAAAAATATTTTCATGAGCTATGGCATTTAGATATGAATTTCATCCCCTTAATGAGTTAATTATTTCCATAATTGCCCTAGATGTATTAATTAATTATATGTTTAAGCATTTTTACTAAATTCTTATTAAAGTAATTATACCGGAATGGTGAAGCTTAATAGATTTTCTGCATTTATTATTATAGTGATTGCCTGAAGTCTCAATGAACCGAAGTGCAACAGAAAAGAAGCGCACATAAAGAAGTTAATGCAATGTTAAAAGTCTATATTTAAGGGTTAACGGTCTATCTAATCAGTGCTCCTTCTTGATAAAGGGCTTCGGCTTGATATACAGAATGATTTAATGTGTTTTAACAGTTTAAAAGTGTTGAGCAATCTATTCATTGTGGCGTAACTTGTCCCAAATGAAGGTTATTTTATTTTTCTCCTCTTGATGTTTATAAAGGAAAAGAACAAATATGGAATACCACTTTGTTTATAAAATACTATACAATGTGTAGTTACATCAAGAATTTTAAGAAGTTATGGGACATGAATTGCAAAACATACTGAAAATGTAGAACAACAAACACATATAATAATAGTATATATAATATATAAATAACAGTATTTTAAATAGCAATAACTAAATAATACTAAATGTGTGACTTTCTAAGTTATTTTTCCTTTTTCTCCTCATCTATTTATTGATATTTTAGTTATTATTCATTGTGTTATTTTATTTCTCATTTATATTGTATACATGTGTATGTGTTAAGCCAATTTTAAAGGATTGTTTTAACATATTAAGCCAAAATCCTACAACCGTTACATTGTTCCATAAACCGCCAAGTGTAAGTTTCAGGTCTTCACAATATTAAAAAAAAAAAATCTTCTGCAGGACACTTAATCTCACACAGGGGCCTAACCGAGTGTTTATCCCTGCAACCGGACTAAGTGCAAAACTTGTGCCTTAATAACGTCAAGTACTCCGGCACTTAAATCAGACTAAAAAATCTTTACATTCGCCAATTGTGCCTATAAAAATATTGTTTATATGTTCAAGTGTAAATTTTGTCCCTATTTTGTAAAGAACTTAATAACAGCTCGACACTCCATTTTAAACATGTCACAATCTTCTACACATAGCCTTCTTTATGCAACTATATCTGAACAACTGAACACAGTTGAGCGGAAGTTACAGCTGCAATTATTTTCTTAACAGATAAGATATGACACCAGTTAAGGGCTTTGTGAAGGCGATGATCCTTATCAGCGAGGCCGGAAACTTATGGACCTACTCTCGTATGTAGTTTTTTATTTTCGTTGTCATTTTCGATGCCTAATAGGGAGGATTGATGGCAATTTGAAGAACTATTAAAAATCGTTTCATGGGTACAACCACAATAGTTACATTCTTTCGGAATTACTTAAAACGTGAAATTGTATGATGCTTTTGCTTATCATTAGCTTAAACTGTAAACCTTCTCGTTGATAACTCCGGTAACCATGACGGCATTTGGTGACTAACTAACGTACAAACTTTGCAAGAAGAAATCGTTTTATCGTATCTTGTCAAAGCATATCGCGATGCTTTTACTTGTTCCAGCAACACAAAATGTAACATATCAGAGAACAGAACAGTGAGAGATTTTGTTATTAGCAGTATTCCATTAGACTGATAAATACAATATACGCATATTGGTTTGCCGAAACGGCGCATAGGAAAGTGGAGGATGTTTAATGTTGCACGCCCGGTGTTTAGTTTGTAAGCAGCTGTGGTTTCGTCCACTATTCATACGAAATTTGTTGTTTGTTTTATGACTTTATTGGAAAATGGCTTATATTACCTTCTGGCAGCTTTAATTAAATGTTGGCGAGTAAGTCTGGTGAAAACTAAAGGTGTAAATTCGACGTTCTTAGAAAAGTATTGAACTATAAAGAGGGGAGTGTTCGAAATGTCGCGGAAAATTCCATGAAGTGGCCTAAAACTATTATTGTAATTTTTGGAAAGCAGAAGTTTGTGAATACGTTTCAACCAGATAGCTGAGATTTGGAAGCCGAAATTGTCGCGTTTGTCATAATATGAAAAAGTATTTTTAAAAAATGCCACTTTATTTTATTTGAATAAGTGGAAATTTCACCTTACTTTTTATTTTGCTGGTAAGTGACTTGTTATTATTTTAATAATTTTACGACAACAAAATTTAAATTATATTTTTAAAACCATAAAAATTCTTTAAATAAATTAACACATTTTAAAAACACGGTAGCACTTGCAGAAAGGGCAATCAATATCTCTAAATTTTGGATAAAGCATAAATCTAACATTCTATTAATTTTTAGCATCAAAGTAGCTCCTTGAAGAATTAAATTTTATTTCAATGACCGCAGACTTTGTGCAAAACATTTAAATCTTATATTAGATACTTTAAATTATTCGCTGTATAATATACGTCAAAATTATGTATAAATATAAATAAGGTCTGTAAAAACGTAATTATAAAAATATATAAATAACTTATATTAAAGCCTGTGAAGGATTCTGACATTTTTTCAGTACTATTACACTTGCTGGGGTTTAACTTTTTTACTGGAAACAACCAATTATTGAAACTGTGAAACTTATGAGTAGTGAATAGGAAATTCAATAAACATATTCATTTAGTCTTTATAGGTATGAAGAAGGTTTTGACAGAGTGGTGCTGCACTTTATGTTTTTTTTTTCTTTAACTTTATACCGCATCCTCCCATTGGTGCTTGTGTTCGGAAAGAGACTTTAAGTTGATAGGGAAGGTAGTTTCATTTACGGAGAATAGTTATAAGAAAAATATACATTTATTAGAAAGCAATATGGAAGCATAATATAATCAACAAGAGTGAATTAAACATTACTGTAAGCACAAGTAATGCAAAGTTTAATGTCAAAGCATGATAAAATATGTAGCGTTAAATGAAGGCCAAATTTAATTAAATTAATACGGCTATAATCGATGTTAATAATTAATGTAAATATGATCTGATGTATGTATATGATTTGTATTAAGGGTATTATTGCCTTCACAAAACCCTTATCTGGTGTCATACCTTATCTGTAAAGTAAATAATTAGAGCTGTAACTTCCACTCCACTGTTTTTTTTTTTTTTTTTTTTGTTTATTTACGGACGCTCTTTAACACCTCAGGTCATCAGCGTCCCATTCAATTCAGGGCGTGAAACGACCGAACAATTTTGCTCAGAGGCCTCTCTTTCAGGCTTGAGGTTCTTTATCGTGCCGTAAATCTACGACACGGGACCCACGGCTTTACTTCCCTTTCGAAGGAAGCCATACTTAGGATTTTTACGCCCGAAAAAAAATCCATCGATCCTGGCCGGGTCTGAACCCGCGATCTTGGGTGTAGAAGACAAGTATGCCACTCCACTGTGTTCAGTTGTTCAGATATAGTTGCATAAAGAAGGTTACGTGTAGAAGATTGTGACATGTTCAAAATGGAGTATCGAGTTTTTAATAAGTTCTTCACAAAAGATGGACTTATTCCAAATGAAATTAAACAGCGATTGGACGATGTATATGGGAAAGCATCCCCCTCATATTCTACCGTAAAAGAATGGGCCAAACTTTTTCGAATGGGTCGAGAAAGCATTGAAGACGAAGCGCGTGCATGTTGGCCCTTGGAGGTGCTCACTGCTGAAAACATCGCTCTTGTGGAAGGAGAAATTATGGAAGACCGGCGGCTCAAAATCACAAAAATAGCAGCAAGTCTGAGCCTTTCTAAAATGACAGTTCTTCGAATTATTTACGAACATTTAAACATGAATAAGGTTAGAGCAAGATGGGTGCCTTGACTTCTGTCCTCGGTCCAAAAGCAGCAACGAGTCATCTGTTGTCAGGCATTTTTGGAACTCTGCCGTGGCAACGAGAGAGAAGTCCTGCAAAACATTGTTACAGGAGATGAAACTATGGTTCTCTACTATGATCCCTTGTCCAAAAGAGAATCAATGGAGTGGCGTAAACCTAGCGAAGCAGCGCCTCTAAAGGCCAAGGTCACTCAGTCAACCAAGAAGATCCTGGCCACAATCTATTGGGAATGTGAAGAAATACTCTTCATTGACTTCAAGGAGAGGAGCTCACAGTAAATGAGAGTACTATGCTGGTTTACTGCACAGACTACGTGCTTCCATCAAAAGAAAAGGCGAGGAAAGGTGAGTGGTGGTGTGCGCCTTCTTTACGACAACACGCCTGTGCAAACAGCTCTTGTTGCAAACGAATCTGTGAATAAATATGGCTTCAAGGAGATCGACTGTCCACCCTAAAGCTCAGATCTAGCTCCTAGAGACTATTTGCTCTTCTCAAAACTCAAGAAGGATCTTCGAGAAAGGAAATTTAATGTGACGATTAAGTGATGGATGCTGTTTATACCCATTTTGCATCCAAGACTTCTGGCTATTTGCGGGAGGGGTTGAAATGTTAATTCTAAGATGTGAGATGTGTACAATAAAAGGTAACCATAATGAAAATTGAAATATACCTTTTGTCTTTATCATACCTAGGCCGGAAACTACTCCTCTCCGTGTTATTCGAGACAAACTCTCGGTAACTCCAGAGTACGGCTATGACTTCATTGATACTGGATGGTTCCGCGCTAGTCTAGACCAATGAAGAAACAATACTGAGAGTCGGTTACCATACAAATGAAAAGATAGGAACAGGATTTTGGCCCATAGCAACTTATGAGTTCGTGCAAAAACGGGTCAGTAGATACAGAATATTGTGGAGTATAATGTATTATATATAAATAATTATGCATTTCTTCAAATAATATATTATTGGAATTATTACTAATTTATATATAGATGAAATGTTTCGGGGACGGAAGACAGAAGTTCATGAAGAAATAAATATAAGTAGGAGAGTTTTAATTTTATTGGTTTTTGCTGATTGCACTGTTGTAATATTTATACAAGGAAGAGAGGTTACAGAAAGAAGTATTAGAATTAAAAATGCAACAAAAAAGTTGCATGAATGAAGGAATAAAAACATATTAAAGACGAGGCATTACACGAAAATGTATCAGCACGGCCCAAATGTGTAATAGCCAACATATTTTTAGATTACATCATACATTTTAAATATTTAGGACGTAATATAACATACAAAATGGATTAGAATATTTATTAAAAAGTACAAAAATGCCTTATATATAAAAGACATTATACGAAGAACATTAAACCAAGAAAACACCCAGCTAAACATTTTTGCTGCAATGGTAATTGCTTTATGGTAGCTAATCTTAGATAATAAAAAGTAAACCTGCACGCTTTATGTAGACGAGAAAAGGGTGATTTCACTTGCTGTAAAAGGCTGCAACAACATAGACAGAAATGAAGGCATTGTGAATGAATTACATTAAAAATAACAAAATATAAATAAAAGTTTATATCCCATATTGAAAGAGCGACAAAAGATAGAATTCCAAAACAAATACTAAAATACTGGTATATAAACAGCATAATCCTGAAAGAAGAAGCACAAGAAGGCTCTGAAACACCAGTTTTATCTTTCTGCTACTTTATTTTGTTTTGAACCCATTATTACAGAGCCAGAGAATTAAACGTCATGGCACGGAACAAACCAACAAAATAGACAATTTTATATAATCTGCAATCTAGTAGTAAAATTTTTAATATCTCTCTCGGGAAGTATGACCTTATAAATGTTCCAGCATTAGACCACTCCCACTTTTAATGCCAACAGCTGTGCATGTTGACATGAAATGCTAAATTAAACTCACTTCTGATGTGGAAAATCTCATAAAACACATATTTCTGATCTAGTAGGATATGGATATTTTATATTACCAAAAAAAATTAAATTTAAAATAATATCCATTTTCAAAGTGAATATATACGCTCATTTAAGTTTGCCATTTTCTACAGGTGTCATAAAGTTTGCTCGAGAGGCCAGACTTTTATTACTTTTGAACCTAATGGGTTCGTATGGTCTTTTAATGACGCCTTTTTGTCTTAACTACATAAACTTCTTTCAATTGGAACTAACTCTATAGAATTCACAATCTTCCAGAGCCAAACATTTCAACAAATTTTCCCAAACTTTTGAAGCTAGTGATTGCTGTATTGAAGAGATCTAATGCCCCTGGAACTTATGCAACTTTGTTCCGAAGACGTATGCTGATAATTAAGCTAGTTAGTTTTGCCAACGCCGCCGTGAAATTTGGAACAATGCAAATCTGATAAGAGGGCGCAGGAGAGCGACGCCTGAGTGTTTTCAGTGCTCTCTGGTGGGCGGGATTTGCATTAGACACTGTGCTACACTCTTCTGCCTACCCTTTCATCCCCTTCCTCGTCTTTAAGTATGGAAGTAACGCATTCTGTTGCATCTGTGTATAGGTTTCATTTGAATTTGCGTTGCAAGTATATGGAGAGTTGTATTCAACGCTGATGGTGTCAAATTCCATTGTGGAATTTGTACAGCAAATCTAGCTTCCTGATTGTTTAATGTTTTGGGAAGTGATGCATCTAATTATTATGAACTTTAATGGCGAGAGTACTTCTAAAAGAATATTTATTTCCAGTTAAAGGAAGACATGTAGTAGTAGTAGCAGAAGTAATATAAGAAGAGGCAAAATAAATAAGAGCTGGGGGAAAAAACAACAACCAAGTACTAATGGTTGGTACAAGATATTATAAAAACAAAGGTTAGACAAAAGATGCAAAAAGACAAAAAAAAATGAGAAGTAAACTAGATGAAGATATAAATAAAATACAACTTAATTTGGGATGAAAAAATTGGTAGTAAGAAAGCGAACATTAAAGTGAAGTAAAAATGAAAAGGTATATATAAAATATAACTAACAGAATAAACGTAGCGGCGTATGGGATAGCATAATAGAAAGCTATGAAGGAAAGAATAAACGGCAGAAAAAAGACAGGACAATTTTATGGAAATAGCCAAAGAAGAAAATAGCCAAAGCAATTTGGAATGAGAGAATCAGATGGAAAAAAAGTCGAAGTGACGGTCGAAATTCGAAACACAGATCTTCTGTCTGCCATGCCTCATGTTCTTATTATCTGATCTATCGTACCTTGAACAACCAGACTCCGATATCAGCTTATCCTAACAGCGGCTTTTGTGGTACAATCACATTTTAAAATAAATAAGAAACAACACTTATTGAAGAGAGGCAGTAAAGATAAACGAATAAACAGATTAAATAAAAATAAAAGAAAACAGAAGAAGTGGAGAAATAGATAACGGTAGAAGGCAGGGTAATAAATATGGTAATATGGGGAGTTTAGGTACAAAAATTAGGAGGAGATATTAACAATAGAAACAGAAGTTATTATCTATTCATGCAACATGAGCGCCTTCTGAAGAATGTTTTTCTTCTTCTTCATCTTCTGCTTCCTATTCTTCTATAGCGATAAAACCCGAGATCAGCACAGAGCTTCCTCTACCTCCGGAAAGCAGATTGCAGGGGGGCATGTGATCAACATGGTGGCACCCAGCAAGTCGTCTATCACGCGGCTGTCTTGATCAAAGAACGCTACCTCTCCATCAGGCAGCTCTCCAATTATCCTCACGAGGCTGAGTGACCCCATCCCAGACCTTACAAAAAATTCTAAGAAGGTAGCGGAAATCGAACCCGAATTCTCCCGGCCAACAGTCAGCAACGCTAACCACTGGACCAAGAAGTCTGTCGGAGGCTTACCAATTTCAGTTACGCTTATTTTTCTGACAGAGGGCAGAGGGACAGATGGAAAGCCATCGCCCCTAACGCCATCTGACAGGGAACTTTGGCATTTCTTCAGTGTGAAATGACACCGCTACAGGTGGCTGAGGTCTTTGAGGCGTGGGACTCGTGAGCGAGAGATTTTTTTCTTATGTTTTCCTCACTCTTCATAATAGGCAAATGCCGGGGAGGTGCCCTAAATTTAAGCCTGGAATGCTTTCTTCCTTTAAAAAAAATCCTTTCCCTAATATAATTTCATTTCATGTATCATCAGTGTCCACTGCCTGTGATGCCTCAGTAATTAAAACGGGCGTTAAACACCATTAAAAAAAAGGTGAAATAAGTGGTAATTATGTCCAGAGATCTCTTTTTTTCAGATATGGGTTACTTTAATGCACCTTAAAATTTACGACATGCGAATCATTCCTTAAGGCAGTAAGGGGGTATATTATTGGCCAAAATTGTCAAAAAATCGAAAATCCCCTTTTTTCTGCAAATGCTTCCTTGAATTTTGGGCGTACACATAGAGTCAACATTTGCCTGTCCCTCCTTCCTTTCGAGCTCTACAGTCATTTATAGAGTCATTTATAGAGTGTCGGTTTATAAATCACACTTTTTCCCAGCATACTTTTTTATGAAACAGTTTTTCTCAAAACGTCATTTTTGCACATTTAAAATGCCCCACACTTCACAGTTTTTCTTCAAATTCAATTAAAATTTACCACAATGTGCAATAGTATCCATTGTAATGTTATATAGTAGAAAAACGTGCTAACACTACTATAAGTTTTTTTTAAAAAAAGTATTTTCATTAAAAGGTATTAATTTTAAAGATTTATAAATTTGAAAAATATAACAGTTCACTCATTAAATTTATTTGAAATATCTTTCTACACAATTTTTGTACGTGGTTCAAATCTCCAATTGCAATCAAATAATTCATAGCTTTCAAATTATTTATCCAGTTTGAATGATGTTTGGTATTCATTTTAACTTAACAGCAATGCAATGACTGTAAAAGTTTCAGCGAGTCCATAGGAAAACGTGGAACTTTGAAAATTCACTCCCAGTGTCCTTTAAAGACCCGCCCGGAAGAATTGCGCTTGAGACTCTGTTTTTACTTGCGAACTTTGGGTCTATCGAGGTCGATTGTAATTTTGTTTGAGGGGTGTTTAACGCCGTTGTAACTACTGAGGCACCAAGGCGGTGGACACTGATGATACATGAGATGGAATGATAAACTGGGAAAGATTTTTTTTTTTAAAGGAAGCGTCCCAGGCCTAAGTTTAGGGTGCCTCCCCGGCATTTGCTAGTTATGAGGACTGAGGAAAACCTGGAAAAAACCCAGTAAGAGAGGACGTCCTGATGGGATTCGAACCCCAGGCCTCCCGCTTACGAGTCCGCTCCTTAACAACTCGGCCAGTCGTGGCGGTCAAGATAGTAAAAGATGTAGGAATTGTGAAAGTGGAGAAGTGAAAAGGCATAGAAGTAAAAGACGAAAAAATGCCGAAGAATAATAATTATAAGGTAAAGAGAAAACATGCAGAACGATTGTAGTATAAAGAAAAAGAAATTAAATAAGTTCTAGAACCAATTATAGAACAGCTTTCAGAACTTCGACTAAAAACGTTTAATTAATAATTTAAATGCTATCCGTCTGAAGGAACAGAAAACTTCCAAACAAGTGGAGTTTCATCCTCCATTTATTGGCGCCTATATTTTAGAATTCTTTAAATTTTGTAATTTAATTTTTCTTTTCCTTAATCCATCTAAAAGTATAATGCAGAGTTAGAATAAATTTTAATGTTACGAGGGAAGCTACGTTATTTTAATTCAATAAAGTTTATTCCTGACAGAGAAATGCGACTGTTAAAGAAGCTAAAACGTTTAATAATCACTTTATAACCACCGACTATAAGCGGTTTCTCTTAATGGGCATTTATGACCGGCTTACCGATAATCATATTGTCGCACTGGTTGAACAAGCGTTGTTTCTCCCTCAAGGATTAAAATACACTCTGGCAAATCGCCTTTTATTGGCTTTCTATGGTTACTGTTACTGAAATGTTTGCCGAAAGATAGAATTCCGACCTATACAATTAAAATATTTATGAGCATACAATTGGCAAAACACGCACAAAAAAAGAAAGGAAAAAAAAAACAATCGTTTGAAATGATGTCGCGTGCTAGAGGCGAGTTGAAAGCAGAGGACGTTCATATTCCATCTCGACCTCTGCACGAAGCCAGTCTTTGTTTGCTTTAACCCTTCGGCTGTGTACTTGTTAGCGCAAGGAATCTCTTGCAAGATGTTGTGGCAAGAAATCTCTTTTCTCTACCTGCTTCACACTTGGCAAGTAGCAGTGTCTTCATCTAACAAGGGATATATTTACTGCTCAAATAATCTTTATTTGTATTTAGTCAAAAACTTTACTGTGCATTAAGTTTTGAAAGTCGCCCTGTAAGGTTCCGAAGTTAGAAAACGACTGAGAAATCGTAAGCCCATATTTGACATCTAGCCCCTCGCCAATTATGACTACTACAAACAGCTTTCGTTTTTCCCAAATTCATCTGCGAGATTTAAGATTGTTTCTAAACGAAGAAGGGGAGAAGAGGTTCGCAATGACAGTTCATTCTAGCACGGGTCTTCATTCACAGCATTTGACTGGAGCAAATACTTCTATAGTGCGGTCCAAACCTCCTGGCACTTCGAAAGAATTAATACCTCGTTGCCATACCTCACTCCGCTTTGGTATTCCGCCTTTTTAGTAAATGCCATCCCAATTTTCGCTTAGAAATTATAAGAAAACAGCAACTGATCAAATAGAAATGTAATACACAACAACATACTTTTCCATGTATTCAAAGGGCACAGCAAACGCCATATCCTCGTACATGATATCTCTTCTAAGTCACTTTCGTCTATTAGGTTAATGAAATTCGGTTGTAAAACGTCTTGGCGTCCTAATTCCTAAAGAAAACGTTTTTTATCATAGTGTCACTAGTCACAGGTTGCTTGTTCTTCCTCCTTTTATGTATAAATTACTAAACATTTTTCTTAATGTCAGGATGTCTTCCTTTGCAGAATCGGCGAATTTCTTCCTACTAGTTTTAGTTGCAAATAATGCTAATTTCTGTTGCCGCCACAAATGAATATTGCTCTCAGCTACATTGAATGTTTTTATTTGGTTTATTTATGGACGTTCTTTAACATCTCAGGACATCAGCGTCCCGTAAAACGGCAGACAAATTTTGCCCATAGGCCTCTTATTTCAGGCTTGAGATTCTTTATCGTGCCGTAAATGACCTAAGGCTTTACTTCCCTTCCGAAGGAAGCCATACTTAGGATTTTTACGCCCGAAAATACCCATCGGTCCTGGCCGGAGTTGAATCCGCGATCTTGGGTTTAGGAGGCAAGTATGGTTACCACTACACCAGCACGACCTTCACTACATTGAGCTCTCCTCGTGTCTTTCTGTTATTATTTTTTCAGCATAAAGAATTGCTTTATGCTTGAAAGTAGAACCATAAGACCTTCTTCTCCATTTTGACCACTTGGTGTGTACTGACTTATTAAATACAGGTGAAAAGCGTTGTTATATTTCAAGGGAACTAAATTACCTTCCGTCCCACAACACAGATGTGCGATTTTCCCGAGGCAGCAACGGTCAATCACATCAAAACACAAAAACTTCAGAAACTTTTTTTTTACGTGTAGAAGAAATAAGCTGGCAGTTCAGTATGAAGTAAATAAGTTCCTCTCCTTCAGCTGTAAGTTTAAGAAAGTTGACCACGTAATTATTAAATTTCTACAATATGGGGACTTTACGAGAACTGAAATCTGACACTCTTAACAGCAGGTTCTAATTTTATTTCTTTAAGCCAAGTTTTATTTTTTGCTCCAAACACATTACGGTCCTTTATTTTTTTTTTTTTTCTGCACCCAATTGCTTCTCTTGGCGAGATCCCAAAACTTCGATGGTTTGTGAAAAGAAAGCTTAGTAACAGGAGATTTCGCTGATAACAAAAAACAATTTTACTGCTGAATGATGGCTGGATTTAATACATTTTTCCAATAAAACATTTAAGACACCAGGAAACAATATATAAACCTGTCTTTTTACATGTGTTTCTATT
This sequence comes from Metallyticus violacea, assembly GCA_030762175.1. Lineage (NCBI taxonomy): Eukaryota > Metazoa > Arthropoda > Insecta > Mantodea > Metallyticidae > Metallyticus > Metallyticus violacea. The sequence continues at coordinate 20,877,624 of CM060845.1, forward strand.
TAATTACAAGACTCATAACTGTGGAAACACAAGTGAATTAATCATTAATTAGATCTATGTGCAGACAGAATTTACTGCTTTGTTTGAGAGTCAGTGAATTAAGTGTTGTTAATGTTATCATTATTTATCTATTTGCCTCCATACGAGAGATTTGTTCAAAAGAGTGTCTCTTTGGAAAATTGCTTTTACACTTTTGTAAAAAACTCCCAAAAGATTTATATGCCCCATTCGGCACTATAGCCCGGGGTGAGCATTGGCCTGCAGCGGCGACTTCTATCTTACAGTTTCATTGATATAGGACAGTATTGCAGGGGGAAAGTGACCAGCAAGCTGATACCCCGCCGGTCGTTTTCATGCAACTTCGTGATCGAAAAAAAACCGCCCCTCCATCAGGCAGCTTTCCAATTGTCCTCACCCCGTTGACCCCGTTCCAAACAGAAAAATTCCTAAGTAACGGGAATCGAACTCGGGTTTCCCGGCCAGCAGTCAGCAACGCTAACCACTATACTGAGGAGGCGGTCAAAATATATATTAAATTTATTCATTCTCAAATAAGGACCGGATTCCTATGACATGGACAATTTTTTCTAAGATATTTTGAGTAGTAGTGTTAGTAAAAATTAGTATATATTAACACACATAATAAAAATAAATAATAAAGTAAAATTTTAGAACAATGAAAATGAATAATGAAGTAAATCTCCACGATTGCCTGGAGAAAGTTAATTTTCGAAGAAGAGAGAAGAAAATTTACAAATGTTGTGATTTATTTAACAATAAGCAAAATTTGATTATGCAAAATAAGCTTAACATTGGCACAAACACAAAAAAGTATTTAACAACAGAACTTGTTAACTGAATAATAAATTCAGTGACCCATATACAATTAATGATATACATTAAGAGTAATTTATACCGCCACGGATGGCCCAGGTCGTTAACGCGCGGACTCTTAAGCGGGATGTCTTGGAGTTCGAATCCCACCAGAACCGTCCTCCCTAATTGAGGTTTTTTCCAGGTTTTCCTCGGTCCTCATAAATAACAAATGCCGGGGAGGTATTACCCTAAACTTGGGCCTGGAAAGGTTCCTTCATTTAAAAAAAAAAAAGCCTATCCTAATTTACCATTTCATTTCATGTATACAACCTGTGATGTCTCAGTAGTGAAAATGGATGTTAAACATTAATCAAAAATATAAGCGTGATTATCTCAGAAGTATATAGTACATCTATTATTATTTTAGAAATTAAAACAGATTTAATTATTACTACTGCCCTTTGAAATTTAACGATAAAAATTAACAAGCCATAAAAGCCTACTACTTGGTATAAATGAGATATTTGTTTGCACATATTCAGAAAATGTAACAGTTTATCCTAACCACTTGCAAATATAAGTTAATATTTATTACAGCTTACGTGCTATTTCAAGCAGCGAGAAAGACTGTGCTTGAGCGGCACTGTTGTTATTTGCAGGTAGTGTACGAATGGCATACCTCAAACGTCAAGAGATGCGAATCGCATAGATAGCACCAACCTTGCAGACCCAACAACCCCACACTTGTTTAACGCTATTACAAAGTGTTTCTGTCTCCCTAGTACACAGTTAATTTCTTTCTGGTTTTAATAAAAGCATATAAGGCACAATTACTAAATCCGATAAAAACCTCATGACTATAAATTTTGCAGAAGTGTTTCGCGACTGGAACCCACTACCATAACACTTTGCTCGCAACACAACAGCGGATTAACAGATAGGCCCCTACATCTTAGAACCGTTATCCTGTTGGGATTATGCCGCTCGTAACAGAAGCCACAACTCAGGACGAGATATTTTCCTACAACATAGGGATAATTGCTTCAACGACCAAGTGTATTTCGGGTACTTAGTATTCAAACCCGGCCTAGCTCTATATATCCCACACTTAAGCTGACTCCTGGTCCCGAAGGAATTCATGCTAATTACACCACCCAGGCTGTGTGTGGCATTTGGGCTAGTTCGCAACTTGGGAATTCGATCACAAATCCATTATTCCCTGTGCAGCTACTGAGAGAAGGTTGCCAGCCCAACTACTGACCACAATTGGAGAGTGGAATTTTCAAAGGTGTTAAGTGGTAAAGTGTTATATTATGTAGGAAGAGGAATATGGACCCATATTCTGGATGAATGTAAATGTACGGAAGAAGAGAGGGAAAAGTATTAAAACACTTCTTTACAGAATAGAACAGAGGGATACGGGTTCTGCTGACAGGGAGGAAGGAGGGGAGAATTTAAGCAAATTTGTGATGACACAACTCAAGTCTAAAAAGGCTGAAAACCGGGGAAGGGAGTGATTGAATTTAACTGTGTGTCACTCATAATAAAATTTTTTTGTATGTTATAAGTATTTTTAATATTTTTAAAAATTAATCTCCTAATATTCCTTTTTGATTTCTATTTAATATTTATATTTATTATTTTTATATTATTGTATTGTTGAATATAACTTTTATAGAGTATTGTGAAATATCTAATCTATTATACTAAATCAAACAGACCTAGTATATTATAAAAGCACATACCGTTTGACTTGTGTGCCTGTGGAAGTTGAATTGTATCAGTGCCACTATAATAAATACATTAATACTTGTAACGCCCGAAAAAAATCCATTTACCCTGACCTAAGAGGCAAATTTGGTGTCACTAGGTCACCAGAACCGACAAGGCACGTTAAAGAACTCCATACATGAAAAAATATATACCCCATCGGTCGTTTCACGTCAAAGTAATACTGGTTCCCTACCAGATGGGCTGACCACCTTTCACTCTGCCCTCTGTTAGAAAATGCGTATAATTTAAAGCTAAATGCTAGAGAGAAGGCCCAAGCAAGTTAGAACAACAGGTAAAAAAAAGCCTAGGCTTATAATGGAGCTATACTGTCATAGTATAAGAATAAGAAGTTACTATGTAAATTATAATAAACATAAACAGCGTGTACTTTCATGTGCAGATTCAAAAGCGCTGCCTGTCCCATTAGGCCGTAGGCAGTGTTGATCAAAATATATTGTTGCTTCCATTGTGAATGCAACTGTGGTGTAAGTTATAAACATGAAACTAATGTTTGTCAGAACTTAGAACCAAGTATTAAAACATTGCTTGCGAATCATTGCTAGAAGCAAAACAATATTGCTAGCATTAGATATTAAATTGGAACTGAGAAAAATTTGTTAAAAGGAGGGGACCAAACTGGAGAACCTTTAGTTACCTCTTTCACAAATTTCACAATAAAGTGAAGTTAAAATCAAAAAAGTCACTTTTATAGATCCACAAATAATAAATCTGATTGTTGATGAAATTTTGACAAAACTTTAAAGGGAGAAGAGAAGATTGCATGGGAATCCTTCAAGTTAATTGATATGAACTTTCCAACATCACAGCTCCCAACTGCAGGTAATTAGTGAAAATGTTGTTGAAAGCATATGACATATGTCTGGAAAAAAGCATTCCTTTATTCCCATTTTGAGCTTTATCTTGATAATTTTGGATCGGTTAGTAAGAACATAGAAAAAGATTTCATCAATATACGAGCATTTCTCTTGAAAAGACGCTCTCAGAGGGAATGGAGTGTATTAACGATTTCTAATTACTGATGAAACATGATAAAAGATTCCCCTGAAGTTTCAACATAGAAGAAAAGCTAAAAGAAAAAACTGGGGAACATTTTTTAAACCTTTGCGTATCATATGAATGAAATTTTTAGTAATATTTATTAAAATATAAACTATCCTCATAAGTAGAACCAAGTAATTATTAAAACAGAATATTTAGCCGTGGTTGTTTGTTGAAATTAAATGTACAAATTAAAACAAAATCGCTGACTCTGCGGTTAGTATAGTCAGTGAACTGAAATGTTAGGAGAGGCGGAGAAATAGAACCATTAAACGTGGTAGGGGGTAGAGGTGGAGGAAGGGTTGTGGTGTAGTGTATGTTTGTTTACTAGGAATGAATTGCATTTCTTGTTTGCATGAAAAATGTTGTTTTCTTTTATATTTTCTGAATGCTGCTCTATATTTAAGAACTCTCTATCATCCAGATAAAAATATCCAATTGTTTTTGCGCAGACTCGTGAGCAGGAGGTCTAGGGTTCGATTCCCACTAGGACCGTTCTCCCTGACTAAGGTTTTTTCAGATTTTCCTCAATCCTCGTAAATGGCAAATACCGGGGACGTACCCTTAACTTAGGCTCGGAATGCTCCCTTCCTTAAAATAAATCCTTTCCTAGTTTACTATTTCATCTCATATAGCATCAGTGCCCACCGCCTGTGGTGCCTCAGTAGTTAAAACGGGCGTTAAACACTATTAAAAATATTACAACTAACAATATCTACACCATAAATCTCCCACCACTTCAATCCCTTCTCACTTCTAATGGTTCTAACCCTCTATCTTTCTAGACACTTTCAGTCCACTGATTATGCTACACGCAGAGTCAGCCAAAGCTTTCATATTAAATTTTAAATTTAATTTAAACGAACGTCCTGGGCGAAAATTTTAATATAATAATAATAATAATAATAATAATAATAATAATAATAACAACAACAACAACAACAGCGCCGGCTGTTAAAGTGAAAAGAATTTTAAGAAAATCAGGCCAACCTTTAATTTTCATGTTTAATGTAGCTGGCAAAAAAATAATCATTTTATTTTCTGATGAGATTCAATTTATCAAATTTGATCTACAGATCAAAGGATCTGGCTGTGTCTGCCAGGTACAGAAATGACGACGTTGCGTGTATATCATGCAAATGAAGCACACCAGGTGACTCGGTTTAAGTCTATTAGGTAGAAGTTTACTCCAGGGGCTGCTGCATATTTTGATACAGGGATTGCTAATTAACTTTCACGTAACAAGCAATTAAGGGGACGCTAGAGGGAGCCACGTGTGTAGCACTTAGCTGACTGCAGAAACAAATAGACAAGCTTGTGTTGCTTCTGGAAATTACCCCTGAGATGCCGGTATAAAACGACACTCCTATTACCATATGCCCCTGATTTCTCTTTTTATCTCTCGTATTTTTCAATGGCAATTTTCTTCCAATTTCGTCCCCTTGTCTCTTTCTTATTGTCTCCCTTTATCTACTTCCTGTTCGTCGTCACCTTTCTGCACTCCAGCTATTCTTCCTTTCTCCTTTTCTTCGGCATTTATTTATTAACCCCTCCTTCGTCGCTGCTCGTAAATTAGTCTTTATTTTTCTTTATACTTCTTAATAAGTCACACCTTTCTTTCATAATTTCTATTTTCTTCCCTATTTGTTACTTTCCTCCCTAACTTCTTTCTATTTTGCTACTTTTCATTATCTTTAATTTTGAGCGAATATTTTTAAAATGCAGTATGCGGTAAAACAAAAGACTTTGAAATGTTAGTTAATGTCGTTGGTACAGAATGTGTTTAAAATGTGTATCACGTGCCACACATTGTTCATAATGTTTCTGAAGATTGTTGAGCATGTTGATGAACAAAGGTTGCTGTAAGAACACAAAAAACGACGTTCATCAGATCGTGAGATCCGGGGAGCAGACAGGATACGGGAATGGAGTTCCACGAGAAATTAGACATCTCCAAAGTGTTGTTGCAGAAGGGCAAGTGACTTCCCCGCAGAGTGGGCTGTTACTCCATCTTGTTGCATCCATTGTCGTTGGAGGGGGAAGTTTCTGCGTGACAAAAAAGAGAGAAATCCCGCACACGAATAGGGTAATAATGAGATCTCTGTAGCGCTTCTGGTTTACTATTTGCGGATTCTGTGCAGCATCCTCTACGAAATAAGGATTCAATATTCCATGAAAGGACACAGTGCACTAAATCGTAACCCGTGCACTGTGCAGTGATTTCTGTTATAACGACATCAGGCTGTTGAAACTCTAAAAATTAGTTGTTTGTCTCTTGATGTAGTCATCAAGGTAAATATGGCTTTCATCGGAAAACCACATGTTGCTGAAGAAATCTGGATGCTCATACGTCATAGACAACACTCCTGTTAGACGCTGAGCAACTTGAATTCGGTATGCACATCCACCCAGCTCTTGAAACATTCGCCGAACAGACCTGTCGCTTAAACCGAGTTTAGTCGTAGACAACGCTTAGGCGTCTCTAACGTCTGTTGGAGAAGTATCCCTGACTCTTGATAGTGGTGACGGTTCTAGGGCGACCTGTTGTCCCCTTTCGTTGGCATAGGACTGATCCCGTATGATGGAACTTGTAAACGACAGCTAACATTTTGTTATTTGGCACCTCCTCATTAAATCTCTCTTCGTGCTGTTCTTTAACGTGAAACAAATTCGGTCCATTCTGACGTCCGTATTTTTTTAACAGCATTTAACGCCCGTTTTTACTGCTGAGACACCACAGGTGGTGGACACTGATGATACACGAGATGAAATGGAAAATTGGGAAAGGATTTTTGAAGGAAGGAAAAGTTCCAAGCCTAAGTTTAGGGTGCCTCCCCAACATTTGCCATTTATGAGGACTGAGGAACACCTGGAAAAAACCTCAGTCAGGAAGGACGGTCCTGGCGGGATTTGAACCCAGACCTTCCGCTCACGAGTCCGCGCCTTAAAGACCTCGGCCAACCGTGGCGGTTCCTATTCCGTATGGTTGGAAATAATGTTCCATGATAAACAGTTTCTCTTCTGTATTGAGAACCATAATTATAGAAATAAACAAAATGTGTCAAAATAAATACTTTTGGCATGGAAACTTGTACAGCAAATGATCGATGCTTTCATTGTCGTTTGTTTTGCCGCTTACCGTATTTATTACAATCTCTATAGTGGATTGAAACAGTTTCAGATTTCTGAAGTTTTCGAGATGTCATATGGTGTTAAAGTAAAGTTGCCAGTTTGTAAAGGGAGAGGGAAGCGAATGGGCAGATTGAACGGAAGAATGACTCTAATAGATATTTTAATTTAACAAAATGAAAAGTAACTCGTTAAATCTTAATAAAATGCTAATATGAATACATTGTAATATTTAGAAATATTTACATAAAACAGTGTCACAGGTTCTTTGTGGTAGGTAGGGTATAGCAAGGGTAAAAACAGGAACAATTGGGTTAAGTGGGGTAAAATTTCACAAAGAAGTGTGACCACTGTGTGGTAAGGTTGACAAGACCTTGCACTGTATATTTGAATGTACAGAACCGAAGAATGGAGAGAGGAAATAAGGAACAAAAAGTGGGATAATTTCCAGGCAGAAATTCAGGCATTAAAGATTTTTGGGATAAGTAGAAAGAATTTTTGGATCAGTTTAGAAATTATGTAGGGAAAGTAAGAGAAAAGTGATAGAGGAAAGGGATCAAAGTAAAGGAAGATGGTAATAAGGTAACAATGAGAGAAGTTACTACCTTTATGGAAGTATTTGTAAAGTTCATTTGATAATACTCGTATGCATAATATAGCGATGCTAAGATCTATGTACACAACAACCGGTGTATTAGTTGTATAAGATCCTGAATTAATAAGCACTCAAGGATCAAGGAAATGTGGTAAGTCTGTAATTGTAAATGAGTGAAAATAATAATAAATGTTAATTCATTCACATGCTGTTTGTCGCCCTAATTTCTACATGAAATCATTTTGGAACATTTTGACGTCGACAGTCTTGTTTTTAAATATAACACTGGACCACACAATTTTTGCAGAATGAAAACTGTTCATATTTTATGATTCCTTACCATGTGGAATCTCTCACAGCAGCCTTAGTTTTGTCTCAACGGGTTACAGTTTGTCAGAAATCGGTATTATAGAAAATAACAGTTTTTATTTGTTCATGAACAGATACATAAAATAAATATTCTGATAAGTTTAAACAAAATAATAAATGCTTCACTGTGAATGTGAAAGTAGGGGTATATCAGAGCATTGGATCAGAAAAAAATTGGCCACAAAAGAGCCATTTTGTTCCCTGGAATGAGAAAAAAAAAAAATATGAAGTATGAAAAATTGGTTTCTCCTTCTAATATTCTTCTTCCACAACTCCATATTAAGGACTCGTGAGCGGGAGGTCTGCGGTTCGAATCCCGCCAGGACCGTCCTCCCTGACTGGGGTTTTTTTCCAGGTTTTCCTCAGTCTTCATAACTGGCAAATGCCGGGGAGGTACCTAAACTTAGGCCTGGAACGCTTCCTTCCTTAAAAAAAAAATATCCTTTCCCAATTTATCATTTCATTTCATGTATCATCAGTGTCCACCGCCTGTGGTGCCTCAGTAGTGAAAACGGGCGTTAAACACTACTCAAAAAAAAAAAAAAACTCCATATTAAGTAGACCTGATGAAGCAATTTGTTACTGCTCTGAATAAGAATAGTAATATTTTCAACTTTCTTGTTACAAAGTTCCCACAGGAAACTGAAGCTAAGATACCAGCAGGGCCCCAGGTTCGTGAGCTTATGCAGGATGAGACCTTTCCTCAGTCGATGTCCGAGTTAGAGAAGTCAGCATAGTTCCATACAAAAAGTAACTTTCTTGGAAACAAGAAATCTGAGAACTATAAAGAAATTGGAGGAAATTTTACAACATTTTATAAATCTAGGGTATAGAATGAGTGTTAAAGTGTATTTTCTCAACAGCATATTACCGCCACGGGTGGCCGAGGTCGTTAAGGCACGGACTCGTGAGCGGGAGGTCTGCGGTTCGAATCCCGCCAGGACCATCCTCCCTGACTGGGGTTTTTTCCAGGTTTTCCTCAGTCTTCATAACTGGCAAATGCCGGGGAGGTACCTAAACTTAGGCCTGGAACGCTTCCTTCCTTAAAAAAAAAATCCTTTCCCAATTTATCATTTCATCTCATGTATCATCAGTGTCCACCGCCTGTGGTACCTCAGTAGTGAAAACGGGCGTTAAACACTACTCAAAAAAAAAAAAACAGCATATTGATTACTTCCCCGCAAATCTTGGTGCAATGAGTGAAGAACAAGGTGGGCGGCTTCATAAAACATTGGACACTAGTTTGAAAAGGGACACTAGTAAGTGGTATTTATTACAGTTTCGAAAAAAAAATTAAGTTTTCTTCTCACTAATAATAAAAAAAAAATGTGAAATTCATCTTTGACACATAGCTCTTTTTTTCAAATATTCATTAATATTTAAGTTAAAACGTAACCTACAAAAACAGATTTGTCATATCTATATGTATTGAAATTTAATATTTCATAAAAATAATTTGTACATTATTACATATGATATCATTTTGTTTAAAACCTAACCCGATAGAATAAAACTGAAAACATATTTTAATCCAGGGCATTCATACTATACATATAATAAAAGTAGATAAGGATAAAACACTGAGAAAAAGTCACACTTTAAATTGCTATATTTCGAACTACTGCGAGTTCTTCAATGGCAAGAAGCTAGACAAGTGAAAGTGATAAAAGTAAATATTGAGTATCGAAGGTAACGTTATGCATGGAAACAGATGAAACTAGAAATGAGAGTGTGGGAAGAAAAAAACTAATATGTAAGATTTAAACCAGGTGGTATACGCGCTTTATGTAAAAATATAGCTGCCATTTCTCTATCTCTGAGTATCTTTTAAAATCCCATATAATCCCAGCGCACAAAACTTTCCAATGCAAACCTAAAACCTCTAACAAGAACTTCATCAACCTTGTTACTACTTACGTGCCTGGAACTGAAAGCATCAGACCTATTTTGAAAGAATGTCACGATACTTTGTTAATGTATCCATCTATGATTTTTCTAAAATTGTACCCCGCCTTACTTTCAGAACACCCCCAACCTTAAAAGTATATTTCGCCGTAACCTATCCTCTCCGAATTTACCACGTCCCTTTGCTGGCTCGTATCCTTGCCAACATCCTAAATGTAAAACCTGTGCACTAATTATGCCGTGCAAATCATTCCATAGCCCTAATTTATCCAAGGAATTTAACATTTCTTCATTTGCTACTTGTTCTTCCAAGAATGTCGTATATATGTTATCTTGTAAGCTTTGTAAAGCATTTTATATTGGTTTAACTTCTACTGTTGTTTCGCTACGTATAGACGTTCTGTTAAAACCAAGTCTCCCTTGCCGGTTGCCCAACATGCCTTATCTCACTGTAAGGATTTTGATGATGCTTTTAGTCTAGCTCTTATTGATGCTTTACCTACACAATGCTATGAAAGTTTACTCTGAGATAGAGAAATGGCAGCTATATTTTTACATAAAGCGCGTATACCACCTGGTTTAAATCTTACATATTAGTTTTTTTCTTCCCACACTCTCATTTCTAGTTTCATCTGTTTCCATGCATAACGTTACCTTCGATACTCAATATTTACTTTTATCACCTTCACTTGTCTAGCTTCTTGCCATTGAAGAACTCGCAGTAGTTCGAAATATAGCAATTTCAAGTGTGACTTTTTCTCAGTGTTTTATCTTTATCTACTTTTATTATTGCTGTTAATTTGTTACATTGTTAATAGTGTTTCTTTATTTTTATTTTTCATTTATATTATATATATATATAAGTGGAAAATTTTAAAAGATATTTTAAGACCAGTCAATGAAACTCGCCTCCTTGCTCTAGTTGTGAGCGTTTCTCATTGTTATCCAAGTTCGATCCCCAATACTTGCTTAAAAATATCTTAAGTTAGGGAGGCCTGGGACACAGTCCAATCATTCTCTGCTATTGATTTATGCTACTCACTATCCAAAAAATTGCTCCTTTTATACTAACGCAGATGCTACTACTAGACCGGAGTGTGTTTTATTTGCTTTCAACAAGAAAGTAATAACGATTAATGGCAAAGAGAAAGACATCCACCTGTATCGTAACTATGGTGATGCACTGCCGCTGTATTTGTCAAAGTTTAGGATAATTTTACATCAACTGTAACGGAAGTTGTTTCAACTAAATGCTACAAATGAAAATGCGCCTATTATTATTATCATCTCTGCTGTCGGACTGACATGAACTGAAATAAATATTGGTTTCTAATTGACTTGTAAATATAACAAATCAATTTCTATGAGAATCAATAAGTTGATTGTTCTGTTGTGGTTATTGTCACAGGACAGCTATACCGGCATTCTATCTTGCATATCGCACCGTGTAAGCGGAGTTAGTTGTAGAGAAAGGACTCTTAACAAAGGAATGAAGCATTTTCAGATCCATGTTATATTTACACCCTCTATACGCAAGGAATGTTTCCCCAAAGTTTTGACAAACCATTGTCTTATATTCTGTATAGAAGTTATTGCTGAAGATAAAAATAGAGCGTCGGTACTGGTGATGTAGTGATAACCTTGTCTCCTAAACTTAATATCGCGGGTTCAATCCCGGCCAGGGTCGATGGAATTTTTTGAGTGTAAATATCCTAAGTATGGCTTCCTTCGGAAGGGAAGTAAAACCACGGGTCGGTTCCGTGTCGTAGATTTACGGCTTGTAAAAAAACCTCGAGCCTGAAAGAAGAGGCCTCTGAAAAATTTTGCCGACCATTTCACGTCCTGAATTGAATGGGACGCTGATAACCTGCAATGTTAGAGAGCGTCCATACAAATCAACAAAAAATAATAAAATAAAAGCAGAACCTATTCCATCCGCAGAGTTGGAAAATAATTTAGAGGAACCTAAAATTTGTATATCACTCGAACAAAAATATAAATGGGAACCATATACTTCTTTCGGCGCTAAAAATTCACACAATTTTCGTTTTTCAGTTGAAAATTTAAAATCATGCAAGAGACTTCAGTGATGCATAGCATTTAGATTACGCTACCGTTTCCCTTCAATGAATGCAAAATGATATGGGAAAAAACTAGCATCATAAATATGAATGGTTGATCTAAGCAGATTTAAAGATGCTCTATAGTATATCAGCAGTAAGAGCTTACAAAGTTCCTACCTTGTTTATGCAAATGGGATAAAGAAACAAGAGAATAAACAGTGAATAGAAATTTAACATCAGGTTGCAAGAGGGGTGTTATAAAAGTCCTCGACCTGACCATTAAAACCAAGAGTTAAGAGATTATTTTATTTTTCTAAAGTATGATACTTAAAACTATTATAGTAATTTGGCCATCTTTACGACATCTCTACTTAGAGATAAAATTTGGATCCTGTAAAATTTATTTTACTTCCTCCTCTTATATATTGGGAAAGTTGAAACAATAAAAATCAAATAAAACTTTCGGAGAAATATACTCCTTTCATTTTTTCTGTATGATTTGTTTGAAATAAAATTATCAGATTATTAGCAAATAAATAAATGCATCAGAAAACTATTAAAAATGTATAGCTCTCGCAAAAGACAAAATCATGGCACTGTGCCGCCTAAATAGGAATGAGCTTTCATAAGCTAACATAGTTTCTGCATCCATAATCATCAAACCTCTTTCGATTTCTGGCTAAGGGGAAAGAATTTTTACACACCAGTTCTTCAATTCAATTCTCCTCAAAGCGAATAAAAGAGAACCTGTTCGTTGAGATATCTATCATCTGCAGCTAACATTATGACGCTATTTTTGTACCAGTTCAGCAGAAACAATTGTAAAAGTGCTTTGTGAGCTCCACGAGCATCCCCTGTACCATTCAGACTAACAGAGGAAACATAAAAATAAAATGGAAAAAGGTTTCGTAGTGAACGTCAAACGCACACGATGTGCTATTTCTGCTTCCGATATCAGTTTAGAAGCCATACTATGTAACTTTATTAGGTGTGGGGATGTGATAGGCTTTTAACTAAATCCAGAGGGAAAAAATATGAACACAGAATTCATGCTCGTATGGGTCCCTATTGTTTTATGTGATCATTTGACAATTTACTAGAGTTCCTGTTTCTGCTGCTAAAGTGGCGTAAATAAGTCAATCCTTCCTTGCTTTTTCCATATTTTTCTGCTTCCGTTTTTAATTCTGACACCCACTTTTAAAGATATACTGGCATTTGCTAAGCAATGCAAGCTCAGACATTCACTAAGCATTACAGTACTGTTAACGGCGTTTATTCACAAATATTTTTACAAACTTTAGAGGTGGGTTCTTAACCAAAACAAGACAAAAACACATATAAATATATGTCCGAAATCCTTAGTTTTGGAGTTATTAATGAAAGTTTATTATAACAAGACTCTCTTCTGTTTGATTATGGCTTAATCGACTACATGAAGGATTTCCTCGGCTAGAAATCATTTTCGAACACCCACCAAGGGTGCCAATAAATGTATTCACACTTTCGCAGTTGATATCTATTTCACATATTTCAAAGTTGGACCCAAAAACAACAATAAGGTGTAGTGTGATGTTCTGTAAACAGATGTGACCAACATTGTCATAGGTTGCTATGTGATAGGTAAATCAACAATGAAGGAATAAAGTCAAGATTATCGTAAATCAACAATGAACAAATAAAGCCAAGATTATCGTATAATGTTTTGAAAACAAATACGACTCACATTACGTTATGCTAGCGTTGCTACAACAAAAAGGATTCAAGATTATCGTTTGAAAGCGGAAAGCAACTTTGACAGTGGTATTGGAAAACCGAGAATGTTGTTAAAGTTCAAAGGCAATGAAGACGTGTGTACAGAACAGAATCGCCAACATGAGTAACAATTGCATGCGTTCGAGACAAATTTGAAACTTGTGATACAGTATGCGATGTACACAAGGGCCGACCTGGGTAGACCAGCTACACTTCGGGAAGAAATTGAAACGGCATTTGCTGCAATCGCTGAGGACACTTTCGCAAACGTTGCTCAATCAGTAGTTTAACGTACTCAGAAGTGTATCGACACGCTGCGGCATTTTGAACAACTGTTGTAATTGTAAAAGTCTAAGATGATTAGTGCTCATCATTTTTTGTTTGTATGAATTCAGATTTGTTATGTTAACACAGTTTTTTCTTTGCTTGAAGTGTGTATACATTTCTAGCACCCTCTGTGTTATATTAATTGAAATATTGGAACAAACTGCGGTCAAGTTAACTTTTTGAGTGGTGCACATAAGACTATAGATAAATGTTTCAATATATATATATATATATATATATATATATATATAGTTAAACTTTGTGTTTTAAAAATAATAAAATACGAAAAGTGCCTAAAACAAGTGAACTGCAATTTTTTTTATAATCTGCAAATACTATCAACGACTGGCCATCCACATACTGGTTCCTTTTGTGCATTAGTGTGTTGTAAACTAAGCGAGACTATTTTGCTCCACTATATGCATAAGAACGTAAATCAAAAGAGAGTAAAAGGTAAAACAGTCACAACAGAAGCGGAGAGTACCTACAAGAGGACTGAATGTAAAACATTTACGGTGGAAAAACCCACTAAAATTTTCCTCAGCATCTCTTGCAATAAACAAGAAACTGAGAGGTCTGACACATTTTAGAATTATAGGTCAGAAACCTTGCATCACAGTAAGTGTATATTATTTCCATTTTCAAAGATGTTCTTGGACATTTACGCACAAAATCTACAAAAATGAGAAGTAATAAGTAATGAATTTACTTCCTTTACTGAGTTTAGCTTAATTTTTTTTATGTTTAATAGCTTTATGTTCTTTGAATTTAAGTTAAAATGCATTATATCAAGAATTATCAACAATTGCACTATTTAATGGTGTTTTTATCTACTCTGCATACCTGGGGGAATTTTTATTAATTATACAAAGATAAATTACCGTAGTTTTGTAACGTTGTCTTAATTTATTTATTGGAGAGTTAAGGCTTTTCTTTAAACAGGCTTGAACTGTTATTTTCATCAAAAGATTCTTTCTAAAACAATATTAATTCTGGAAGAATGTAATTTTTTTTTTTCACGTTTCTAAAGTACACGAAATACCATAGTTTGCAATTTTAAAGCCCATTCCTATATCCTTTTACCAATTCCGTAGGATATTATCAAGGTGCAAATTAAAAATAACGGCTGTTTGGACACCCATTACTTTCTCTGCTATGTATCAATACTATTTTATTTGTCCGTTATTTCAAAACGCTATGACAGTCCTGTCTCCAACATACAACTCCCAATTTTTCCATTAATATCGGATTAACTAATTTCCGAATGTTGGATCGTAGCTTTCCAGTTATTGGAATGGTTAACGATTTCGTGTCAAACGCTGATAACATAGTGTGGTTTTGCGCAAAAAGCATAATAACTCTCCTTTGTTTATATAACTGAAAGAGTTAATACAGTGTAAGGCATGCTTACGCATAAGCAATTTAATCCTGTTTCCATAGCAACCCAGCTGGAAATAATTTCATATCCATCCGCTATTTCTGCAATAACAACCCGCATTTTGCTTCAGTTTTTATGAATGTATATTGCTCTTTTCTTAAAAAGTATATTTCAGTTCATAACAATAATTTTTGCTTATTTGTATTTGTTAAATGCTAAAGAACGAAATACAGCATCCTGCAAAACACTGTGCCATTTTAACAATAGTTGAATGTCACTATATTAAAATGATGTTGGCAAGAAACTAACGATGATTTTAAGCATCAATGAAGGTACTGGCAGAAACATTATTAAAATAATAACACGTGATGTATTGCTCAACATTGCTTGAGGAGCCCTTAAGGTTTATGATCAATGCAGATTTAATCGAATTAAATGGTTATGAGATCTATACAATTTAGAAAGAGTTTTCTTTGGTTTAGCACTTTTAGACGACATGTTTAAAACAGTTTGATAGGGGCATTCTTCTTTTTAAATAGAGAGTAGAAAGATAAATAGCATATAGGAAAATAACTATTGAGAGCTGAAAATAGTAATGCAATAAGTCAAATTTAGCAAGTTTAATAAAAAGTTAATATTAGAAATAATTTTATAACATAATTAAACTTTAATGTATTAAGGTCGCTTACAAAAGATGCATAGCTATCCGAAATATCAAGTAAGCTATGAGGGTAGTCCATATGTTTCGGGCCTAACCATTTTCTAGGTATGATAAAGACAAAAACTATATTTCACTTTTCAATATAGTTGCCCTTTATTGCAATGTACTTCTCACATCCCCCCCCTCAAATAGTCAGAAGTCTTATCTGCAAAGTGGACATAAACAGCATCCATCACTTCTTCGTCACACTTAAATTTCCTTCCTCGAAGATCCTTCTTGGGTTTTGAGAAGAGGAAATAGTCACTAGGAGCTAGATCTGGACTGTAGGGTGGATGCTCGATATCCTTGAAGCCGCATTTCTTCACAGTTTCCTTTGCAACAAGAACTTTGTGCACAGGCGCGTTGTCGTGAAGAAGGCGCACATCGCCACTTGGCTTTCCTCGCCTTTTCTCTTCGATGAAAGCACGTAGTATGTGCAGTAGGCCAGCATAGTACTCCCCATTTAGTGCGGTGTTCCTCTCCTTGAAGTCAATGAAGAGTATTCCTTCACAGTCCTAAAAGATTGTGGTCATGATCTCCTTGGTTGACTGAGTGACCTCGACCATAAGAGATGGTGCTTCACCAGGTTTACGCCACTCCATTGATTCTCTTTCGGATAAGGGTTCATAGTAAAGGGCCATAGTTTCATGTTGTGTAACAATGGTTTGCAGAACTTCTCTCTTGTTTCCAATGCAGAGCTCCGAAAATGTCAGACAATAGATGACTCGTTGCTGCTTTTGGATTGAGGGGAGAAGTCCAGGCACCCATTTTGCACTAACCTTATTCATTTTTAAATGTTCATGAATAATTCTAAGGACTGTTGTTTAGAAAGACCCAACCTTGCTGCTATTTCTGTAACTTTGAGCCGCCGGTCTTCCATAATTTCTCCTTCCAGAAGAGCGGTATTTTCAGTAGTGAGCACCTCCAAGAGCCGACCTGCACGTTCTTCGTCTTTAATGCATTCTCGATCCATTCGAAAAAGTTTGGCCCATTCTTTTACGGTAGAATATGAGGGGGATGCTTCCCCATATACACCGTCCAATTGCCGTTTAATTTCATTTGGAGTAAGTCCTTCTTTTGTGAAGAATTTAATAGCAGGTCGATACTCCATTTTGTACATATCACAATCTTCTACGCATAGCCTTCTTTATACAACTATTCCTGGACACAGCGAAGCGGAAGTTAAAGCTACAATTACTTAACTGATAAATATGACACCAGATAAGGATTCTGTGAAGGCGATAATCCTTATCGGGGAGGCCGGAAATTTATGGAACTACCCTTATAGTCACATTATTTTTGCGTTATTATATTTTAATATATTGCTTCAGCACAATAAAGAATCGCAGTTGTCCCAAATATCCAATAAAACCGTTAAGTTTAATGTATTTACCCCTCGCGAATGAAGCACACAAAATTGTGTGATTATCATGTAAAAGAATTTACATTGTATTTGTTTTAATATATATTAATATATTGACTCAACTCGCCGATGAAATAGGGTACACAGTTATCCGAAATATTAATTAAACCAGTGACATGTTTTTATTTTTTGAAAATTT
The DNA here is from genome assembly GCA_030762175.1 of Metallyticus violacea. NCBI lineage: Eukaryota > Metazoa > Arthropoda > Insecta > Mantodea > Metallyticidae > Metallyticus > Metallyticus violacea. The sequence continues at coordinate 20,895,052 of CM060845.1, forward strand.
AATGTATTTACTCAACTCGCCTACAAAGAAGAGTGCACAGTTATCCAAAATGAGAAGCCAACCAGTTACTTTGTTTTTGCTTTATAATATTTTAATATATCTCTCAGCTCGCCTACAAAGCAAAATGCACAGTCGTCAGAAATATGTGTAAACTAGTCTATATTAATTTTATTTTTAGATATTTATTTTATTCGCTCCGAATAAGATTACGCAGTTATCAGAAATAGGCAATGGGCTAGTTTACATTGTTCTTGTTACATTAAATTTTATTTACTGACTCAGTAAGCTCATGAAGAACGATACACCATTGTCCAAAATATCAAGCAAATCTGTATATATCGTTCAATATAATATATTTACTAATCTCACCAATTAAGTATACACAAATATCCAATAAATCACGTAAAGTAGTTTATGTTGTATTTTTATTTGTTAATATGCGGCTCAGCTCACCAATGAAGAAGGTTACACAGTTTTCCGTAATATCCAGTGAATCAATTTAAAATTGTTTTTGTTTTATCACATTTTAATATAATGAATCAGGTCGCTTTTGAATAGGACACACTAGGTGAGACTTGTAGCCCAATGGACGGGCCAGATTCTCCCACAGGGTCATCTATGGTTTACAAGCATATTATTTGATCAAAGATGTAAAGCAGGTATCATTAAACCGGGTTTTAATATGAAAGGAAAAATTATAATTTCATTTAACAATTAATAGTCAAAATTACTTCCTTAATTATTTATCAGTTAATTTTTAGAGCATTAATGTGATAAATTAAAAGTAATTAAACTCTGATTACATCCTGTAATGTCGTTATTTAGTTACTAATGTGTTTAGACAATACAGGAGAGCTCCTTAAAATGAATATATTTGGTTTTTAAGAGGTGAGTAACGTGACAATATATTGACTCGTCTCGCAAAGTAAGGATACACAGCTATACGATATATCATGTATAATAGTTTACACTGTATTTTTTTATTATTTTTAAACTAGTTGATTCAGTTCGCCTACGAAGAAGGATGCAAAATTATTTGAAATATAAAATAAACCAGTTTACAATGTGTATGTTTTATGACATTTTAATTTATTGACTCAGTTCGATCGTAAAGAAGGATACATAATTATCCGAAAGTTCGCGTTAACCAGCTTAATTCTTATTAATATATGTTAACATCTAAACTCAGCTTTACTACGAAGAAAGATATGGTTATCAGAAATATCACGTTTTTATATTTTTTACCAGCACTATAGTTTAATGTTTGTCAGCTCATCTTAGAAGATAATATAGAGCTATATAAAATATGGGTATGCATTTGCATTATCTCTGGTTTTTACTTTAATATTTTGTCAGTTCATGCGAAGAAAGATTAGCAGATATTCGGAATATTTAAAAAATTTACCAGTTTTCGGAGATTTTTCCTTCATTCTTTTTAACACTTGACTCTCCAAAAAAGGAATTACGTTTAACCAAAATATACCTTTTAAGTAATTATTTAATTCCATTTATTTTATTATTTATTGTCATTTTTTAAGTTTAAAATCAACTTATTTCGCCTATAAAGAAAAATAAAAAAAATATTGGAAATAATACTAGAACTGCTGTATAACTTTATTTTTCTATTCAATAATTTTAATATATTGAATAAACTTGCTTACAGTATCAAAAATATTTAATTTTTCATTATGTCTGATTTTAATTTTTCATTTTAATCATTGTGAACATTTTGTTCTTTTTATTCACTTACATTTGTGCATGCGCGCATGCATGCACATTGATCTATCACCTACAATATACTTTGCAGTAAATTCTTTAAAATAGAAAACAGAGTGTGAAACTGGTATATATATTGCGGGTCTAATTTCCCCCATTCCTTCATTGTCTGACAGTCTTGCAGAATACAAGCACGAAGACTCTCTACAACTTCGGCTAATCCATACATCATATCAGCATCTGCCAACTCCACATTTGAATACATCATTTTACTGTACTTGGAAGAGGTCCGTAAACACATAGATCTGACACGACATGCTCGGTTTTACGTCAAGCAATGAAGTAAGTAGCATAACAAACGACTACGTCGTACGTAACTATCACAACAACAGTGAACCTAGCAACTAAGAGTAGTTATAGCACCCCCGCCACATTTAACTATAGGTAAAAGCGTATTAAACAAAAGTACTGTTGTGGGGTAAATGTCACATGACAGCTATGCTGACATTCTAGCTTGCATATCACACACAGTATAATTGGAGTTACAGACAAAGGGCTCTAAACAAGGAAATAACGCATTTCCGGCCCCATGTTCATATAATATATTTGTATTTTCTAAATGCAAGGAATATTTACCCAAAGTTTTCACATAACTTTTTATTATATCCTATATACTCTATAAACAGAAGCCCAGCCTCTGATGGGATTTGTTATAGATTGTGTTTCGGAAAGTAAGGTAGCTCAGTATTGCGAGTTCTATTAGGGCTTCCTGAGGTTCTGATCAAGGGCAAAAGTACGCTGTATAAGCTGAGCTTATTCTGTGCTGATCTGGCAAACCAGAAAGAGCACTGCGATAAACATAACACATACCTACAGAAAGGAAGTGGGTGTTCTGCAGTGTACAAAAAGAGAATGTGTGCGTGGTGAAGGAGGAGGGAGATACACGGTTACCAACATGATATCATTGCCAACAACACAAGGGGAGGAAGTTCCCTTCAGAAGCACTTAAGTTGTTACCGTTGGCAATTTCCTTCCTCAAACAGCGTTACTCAGTACCTGCGTACCCGAGTTTATCGCCCGTGGTGTTGCTAACGTTAGCAATATTGAATTTTACAAAGTCGCTGTACAAACCCACACACTTCCCATTTACTCTAAAAGTTTCTTTTCATTTTCTTAATGGAACGGAAAACTGAAACAATAACTCCACAAATCTCTTCCTCTATTCTCTTCCTCTATTCTCTTGCCTGCCCCATTTCCTTCTTTCACTCTCCAGTTTCCATAGCCAATATGTCTGTAAGAACAGCGCTGGTTTCTATCCTAAGGGGACCATTGAATGCAAAGTTAATTAAAGAAATTACCTAGAAAAATACGCCCGCTGCTTTTGAATTCAACACCTGAACTTCTGGGAATAGAAGCAAAGAACCCTAAAAAAAAGTTTCTGTTTAATAAACATAGAACCAAAATTCAGTGATTAGTCAACCTATGAAGGATAAGATGGAAAAGAAAAAAATTAACTAAGAGTAAAAATATGACTTTTCAGCTTTTAATTCCAATATGCAGGGTGTTCCTTATATTGCCCAGCCGCGGATCCTGTGTCCTGCACACCGTCTATTACACTGGAGGTTTTTCCTTTTAAAACTACCTCGTTACTTACTCATGAGTGATTTGCTTCGGCTAGAACGGGAGTTATAAATTTAAAAGTATTAGGAATATAAAGAAATAGGAATTTATTTAATGTGTGGATTTTTTGATTGATTTATTTAAGGACGCTCTTTAACAGCTCAAGGTCATCAGCGTCCCATCCAACTAAGGGCGTGAAACGGCCGACAAATTTTGCTCAGAGGCCTCTCTTTCAGGCTTGAGGGTCTTTTTCGTGCCGAAAATGTACAACACGGGACCCACGGCTTTACTTCCTTTCCGAAGGAAGCCATACTTAGAATGTAATGTGTGGAGATAACAACAGTTTTTTATATTGTAATCAAACAAAGTTATGGAGAGAAAAGGTTTAGAATATAAAAAATGGGAAATTTTAGATCGGGAAACTTTAATTAGGAAGATTTTAAATGTAAAAGGTAAGAAAGATATAAAAATGATAAGGAACTATTTAGGTAAAGTAGATAAAATTGAATAAAAATGACGAAGAGGATGGTGGAAGGAAATGTATAATTAGAAGTGTAGTATTTTTTTTTTTTTTTTTTTTTGAGTAGTGTTTAACACCCGTTTTTACTACTAAGACACCACAGGTGCTGGACACTGTTGATACATGAGATGAAATGATATATTGGGAAAGGATTTTTTTAAGGAAGGAAACGTTTCAGGCCTAAGTTTAGGGTACCTCCCCGGCATTTGCCATTTATGAGGACTGAGGAAAACCTGGAAAAAAACTTCAGTCAGAGAGAGCGGTCCTGGCTGGATTCGAACCCCAGACCTTCCGCTCCTTTTTAAATGACACCATTTCTCATCTGATAAAATTATTAAATGTGGGTCAACATTACCGTCAACGATATTTTGTAAACCCCATGTACAGAAATTTACTCATTTTTTGTCATCATGAGGTTGTAATTCATGAACTGTAGTCACGCTGCGGGATTTCAATTTTAAAAATTTAGCACCTCTGTGAATAGAAGAGGTATTTAAAACATCCACTTGCTGTGTAACACGGCTTAGAGATTTCTTTGGAGAGCGTTCGAATGATGCATCAATTTTGTCAATTTTTTCTCCGTTATAACATTTATTTTTTGCTTCATAGGTTTAGCGATCCCGTTGTCCTAAACTTATTAACCAGATATCTAACATTTTCTCTACCTGGAACTGAAATACCCGGAAATTTCTTCTGAAAATGTTTATACACCCGTCTACATGATACATTTTTACGTATGTATCGTAAATAAAAGTTCTTTGTTCAAGCGTGAACTTTTCGGTAGTCATTTCAGTGAACTAATAAGAATAAGCAAATGTAATTCACACACAACACAGATGTCTTGAATAAACTTTCACTTTCGAAGTACACAATGGACAGTTCTAGTCTTTACAGCTGGAACAGAAGGCAGCAACTGACACAGTATAATACAGCTGACAAAAGTAGCCTCGAAGGGGTCATTCACCTCTATTGGAATAATACCAAAGTCACTGCAATGCAAGCGAACTACGCAAATACGTGATCAATTGTCCGGCTATAAATGGAACGAACGGTATTGCTAAAACTAATCAAAAGTTTTCAATTTGCGCTCTAATGCTATATGACTGTCTTACATGTTTAAAGATTCTCAGAACTTAGCAGCTGCATACACCGAGCAACCAACTCCTCCTCTGATTCGTCCTCCAGGCTGATCAAGTACCACCACACAAAAAATCAAGTGGACTGAGGTCAGGAGAAACCAAGCCAGTCAATGGGCCCGTGCTGTAAATGGTTTGCTTACCTGATAAGCTGTTCAAAAGTTGCAAAACTGCAATGGGGAAATGAGAGGGTGCACCATCGTGTCGATATTAATATTTTATGCCAAATATCACTGGAGAGGTCCTCAAACAAAGCAAGCAGAAACTACAGGCTAATTTTGAAGTCGAGAGGTCATGTTGTTTTGACAATTACTCGCATTAATGGTTTTAAACAACAATTATCATAATCAATTAACAAAAACTGTAACCTTTTCATTCTCAGCTATATTTTCAACGTTTAACTTTATCTTCCAATGTTAATATTAGTTTCAAACCTATTATTACTTAACAAAATTAAAGTTTTGGTTTCTTCTATAGGGCATTACATAACGCAATTTTTAAATTGAGCGCCTCTGTTGGTTGGTTAGGTTGCCAGGGAGAATGACATCTATTTGTATTGCGATTGACGACTGTCATTTGTTTGTATTGCGATTGACGACTGTCATTTGTGTGTATTGTTATCAGCTAGAATGGAGTAATACATCAACGCGTTTAGATTCTGAAAGTGCATTTTAAGTACTTTGAATGTTATGCAGAGACCGTTCGAAGAATTCGTGTAATTTTTGGTAGATGAAATGCGCATAACGTGTTAACAGTGCAGAGACGGGTAACGAAATGTGAAGATACAGGATCGATAGAGAACACCAAATCACTTGTTCTTTAGCCAAAAGTAACGATACTGCAAGGGAAAAATGTCGCTTTTCTGGATTGAATACCCCTAAAATTTTTCGGAATTCTCTTCCTATTGTTAACTTTCACTAAATGAATTTACTTTGTTTTTCTCGTAACTGCTTTTTGTTATTTTTCGGCATTTAAAGCCTAGTCTTTATACAAATATAAACTTAATTGTATGAAATATTTTCCGCATTTGCATTAGAATTTTGCGCTTATAAAACTATAATTTTTTTAAGATATGAAAAAATATTTCTATGGTCGTGAGTCTGTTTAGAAAATGTTATTCTTGTGGCTTTAATTTATTGTCTTAATCATTAATTAGTAAACACATTAAAAAGCTTTTTAAACGCGAATGCAGCTTAGAGATAGGAATACAATCACGAAATTTGATTTCAAAATAAATTTTGAGAAAGGAGTAGCATTTTTCACAGAATATAGTTTTTCATAAAAAGGGAAAAAGTTATTAATATATCTGGAAATGCGCACGTAGAATATTAATAGTGCCCTAAAGTTTTTATAATAGCAATAGTCTCTGAAAGGAGGTCTGGGCTATATATTTAGCTTGGGAGCCGCATATGTTCACACAGCCTTATGGACTGGTGCGTTGTCGTGCAGTAAATAACTCCTCGACTCAACATTCCACGTTTCTTTCAGCGATTTCCTTCGACTTGTAATCTATTGCGGTTGTACCCATGGACATCGTTTTGATTAATCTTTCCAAATCTCCATTGATCGTACCTACTAGGCACCGAGTAAGACAAAAAAAATATATATAAATGAAAAATAAAATAACACAATGAAATGTGGCTAAATCAATAACTAAATAAGATAAAAAAGATAAAACACTAGGAATGTCATAGATTTACTGGTGCAGTATTTCGATAGCTACTGTACTTGTCTAAATAGAACACGAGCTGTTCGAAATATTGCGATAGTAAATTTATGACTTTCCTAGTGTTTTATTCTTTTTCTTCTTATCTGTTCATCCATCCATCTTATATTGTGTGTCTGTCTGTTAACGCTATAGCGGTCGCAATTTTTGTTTTTCTCGAGGAAACTCGTCATATAACCAGTATATTCTTAAATATCATCATTTGTCTGTAAGAGTATAGAAGTCATTGCTTATATTTTATAAAGAGCAGTATTTTATTATTTATAAAAATGCCGGCTAACCGCTCACTCAAAATTTTGGGGTTCCCCACTCTGGTGGCAGGAAGCAATGGTATGCTCCATTTCAACCAGAATTAGCTGGAATAAATATCAGGTAAAACCAAAGCACCCGGTTAAAATCTGATCAGAATCCGCTTTGTCCGCCACAAATAGTACTTACGGCCGCTGAGCTTGAACCCAGTCACTCGGTGAAAGACATGCGGTCTACGGACATTCGGCAGAACAAAATGTTCCGGGGAAACTTTCGGCGAGGTTTTGGAAAGCTGTGCAGCTGATGATTACGTATGACTTCACCACTCTCTCTTCGGTTTTGAAGAACAATAAGTAATTATCCAAAATATCCCATCACCAATATCGGAGGAAACCAACTGATTTAATTTAAATATTATTAACTACAACAAAATAAGCATTAAGGCAGGAGATGTTAGAAATGTTGTCCTGCTATATTCACATATTGCTTGTATCTTTTTAGTAAAGAGTCGTTTTCACGATGTTCATCTTCCGAAATTGAGTAAATTTCTAGATTGATATTTTCTTTTAGTTCACCTAATGTGTGGAAGTAGGTTCAATACAATTTATTTTTCAAATTCTTCCAAAAATTAAAATCTACCTTAAATTAAAGTAAAACTTTTCAGATAACTAATAATTTTCTGAAAATATTTCTCAAGCAAGTGTATTGAAGAGATTTACTAAGTGTTGAAAATTTTGTAACTGAAAGTCCCTATCATATTGTCGTCCCAGATTTTAAAAAAGGAAGCTAAAAGTAAACAGTTTAGAGGGATGGGTAACTTAAATATGAGCTACTATAAGGGCCGTTCAATAAATAATGATCATATTCTTTGGACAACATACCTTTATTCATTGTCATAATCTTTCTCAAAGCAGTCCCCGTTGATGCAATGCACCTGTTATAGAATTTCTGCCAGTCTTCAAAGACGTGCTGGAAACTATTTTTTGACATATTCATTAGAATCGTCTCCGCAGCCTTCACCGCTACTTCTGATGATGGAAAATGCCTCCCAAGAAGTTTTTTATTGAACTTCAGGAAAAGAAAAAAGATCGAATGAGGCTAAATCTGGACTATAGGGGGTGTGAGGGACACACTTCACATTGATTTTTGTGAGATATTCAGCAGCAACATTAGCGATGTGCGGCTGTATATTATTGTGGTGCAGCATCCGGAAAGATGGTCCTTTGTGTTAAATATGGTCTTGCATAGTTTCTAGACATCTCTGTAGCGTTGCCCAGTTATAGTTGTGTGCAGTGAAATGACCATCACTCCTCCCCTGTATGTGTATGTGTGTGTGTGTGTGTGTGTGTGTGTGTGTGTGTGTGCGCGCGCGTGCGCGCTGGAGATTTCCACTGAGAGCTTTGTTGTTTACTCTCAGGATGAAATGATGTAGTCAAATTTCATCAGCTGTGATTACCTTAGAAAGAAACTGCACAGTTTCTTGTAATATCATCTTCAATTGCATATAAACCTGCAAGCGAACGTTTTTGTTCGGGAATTAGCAGTTTTAGAGTACAGTGAAAGTTTAAGAATGTTCTTAATGTTATTCCGCCATTCTCTCTCACAATTACTAGCAGCGGTGATAATCTTTTATTGTGCTAGATACAAACTGGAGCGCCGAGTCTATCTTCCTTTGAATTTGATTGCTTTTTCTTTTTAAACATTTTAAACCATCTTTGAGCTGTACTGTAGGGAAAATAAATTTTTCATAAGTCTTCTGTAGCATTTCATAGGTCACAGGTTGAATATTTGTTTTTCTTTTCGTTTGCATAAGAACTGTGTATGCCAATAAACATCAAAACACGTTATTTTTTTTTGAAATTACAAATAAATTATTCGGAAAAAGCGTTACTTCAATTTTGGATTCGGGAGATAGAAACATTACACATTTTACATTTAACAAAATGATAATTGAAATATAGAGTAAAATAAGAATGCTTTAAATGAATCTCTAAACGCTTAAGCCACCAATACTTGATGTAGAAGAAAGAGAAAATATATCAAGGTAATTATTTCATATGATACATAAGACTATTGTGAAACAATATATAAGGATACTGAAAATTACCTATAAACTGGTGTACCCTCCATTATGTTTCATTAGCAAGTGTTTTGAAGGTTATGGATATAGCCAAGAACAGCTTCTGTATGCCTGGCTCTCGCCGACTTTATGCAATTACCACTGATAATATTCAGCTTGGCCAACAGCCAGTATATGCCTTGGGTGATGGGGTGAACAGCTGGCTAGTTTATCCTTGCGGTTTAAGTTCTAAATCCACAAAGATATGAGAAACACCTGCCCTGGCATAAGCCACACTTCTGGAAGCAAGTGTTGTATCAATTGCCTCATTTAACTAAAGCGCTGAAACTCAGCCTGTTTGTCTACAAACATGGACAGTACATTGGAATTTATTGCATGCAGTTGCCAAGCTTTTAGTTATTAATTGGGCAATGTGTAACCCCAGACCAATTCGTCATGTTTTTTCTTTCTTTCTGTTTGAACGAATACATAACACTGTAATATTACTGGGCACATTGCCAATGTCAGATTGGTCAATAATTTTACAACTTTTATTGCTAAAGTTAGCAACAATGCGTATAAATACTTTGAAATTCTAAAGAATTTATATATATATATATATATATATATATATATATATAATTTCAAACATTGCAAATAAATTAGATATTCTGAACATGGCTGGAAGAGAAAAAAGACGGTCTAATTTCTACAAAGTTATCGCCGTCGAGATTATGTAGCGCCCAACTCGTTTGTATTGTTTTTAGCTCTGAGGTGGCCCTTTTGGGGAGGCATGCACAGGGCCCTTCATTGTTTTGTCGCCCTTTTCATGGCAGCTATCGAGCCAGCAGTTACAGGGGGTAGTTTCAGGATAAACGGATATAATATCTGCGCAACTGTTCCTTCTTTTGTTTGCAAATACACTTTCAATGAAATTAATCATATACATTATTATAGGAGATGATGGTATATTCCTTCTACGTGTAAACAATTTTGGATTTTTTTAAAAAAATTTCATGTATACATAAACGTCATTAACGAAAAGTTCGTTGCCCAGGAGCTGCGAAAACTAAGTGAATTCCTCACCTAGTGGAGTAAATTTGTAAATGAATATAAAATACAAATTATTTCCATGTTAATTAATGAAATGAAATAAGTTCTGGCAGTACTGTGCGGTGTTAGGGGAATTATTGCAATCTTTAAGTATTACATTACCACATTTTTAGAATTATTATTATTATTATTATTATTATTATTATTCATATGCTATTAATTAAATGAAATGTATGATCACTGATAGACAAAGCTATACTCTGCGAATATTTTTAAACATTTTTAAGTGAGTCCTAGATACCATCTTTACATTCACTAAAATAGAGCAACATCAGAAATTTTCGAGTTACTTGCATAATTAAGATCTTTATATGTTTCAATAAAACCGAATCATGTTACCATTCAACGTAAAAATCAAATATAAAATGCAACAATAAACAATCAAATGTCTCATCGATTTTCATTGGCTTTGAAATTTAATTTAAATGTAAAAATATGTAAAGCAAACGCTTTCTGAAGGTTATCACAGAGCGCTCTTATATACAAATAACAGGGCTATTCAAAAAGAAGGAACATATTTAAAACATTTCTTTCTTACAAATTACAAAAGTAGAACTTAATTCCAATGTTCCTGGAGAGACAAAAGTTTAAAATTTGAACCGTCCTGGTAAAAGTTCCAATCACGGATGCATTGGTGCTGTTGTTTGCCATGTTGATTGTCTGTAGTAAAATGGTAACACAACAGCAAAAAGCATTTTGCATGCTACAATTAGCAAAACTAAAGTCCATTATTGGAGTTCAACGAACTTTTCGCTGTCAGTTTAATAAACAACCGCCTGCGCATAAGCAGATTTACCAGTGGCATCGAATATTCGTAGAAGATATTGCATCTGCAAACGGAAAAGCACAGGACGTCCACGCACATCGAACGAAAATGTCGAGCGTATTCGTACAGCTTAAGAAAGGAGCCTAAAAAATCCTCAGCACAAGCAAGCAAGGAACTTTACATTCCTCAACCAACTGTATGGCGAGTTCTGAAACACCGGCTGCACCTGAAGCCGTACAAACTGCAGTTTATGCAAGCATTGCAACCTGACGACCACAACAAAAGGTATGAATTTTGCATTAGAAGTTCAAGGCAATGGAGACGTGTACAGAACAGAACCGCCAACGCGAGTAACAATTTCACGCACTCGAGACAAATTTGAGACTCATAGTACCGTATGCAACAGGATGGTGCACCTCCACATTACCACCGAGACGTATCTTGTTGACAATCTTCCAAGGCACTGGACAGGACGAAGCGATCCGATTGAGTTTCCACCGCGTTCTCCGGATCTAATTGCGTTGGACTTCTACCTATGGATAACTCTTATGGATGTTATATACCGTAGAAAACCAAATACATCGGCACTTCAGGAAGAAATTGAAACAGTAAATGGTGTAATCGTTGAGGACACTTTCGCAAACGTTGCTCAATCAGTAGTTAAACGTAGTGTATCGACTCCGATGGTGGGTATTTTGAGCAACTGTTGTAACTGTAAAGTCTAAAATGATTAGTGCTCAACATTTTCTGTTTGTGTGAATTTAGTTTAGTTATGTTAACAGTTTTTTTCTTTGCTTGAAGTGTGTATATATATACTTTTTGTCTTTTTCGGTACATAGTAGATAGGAACAATGGAGATTTGGAAATATGTTTAAAAACGATATCCAACAATCACATTAGCTTACATTCCTTCAGAATTCAGTAAGATAGGCGTGAAGTGTTTAATCGACGAGTGTTTACTTCACTACAACGCATCAGTTCATACGGCTCTTGTTAACACATGCGCCTTCCAAGCTAGATTATTCACCGTACAGCATAAACCTGGCTTTCAGAGACTATTACGTTAATAAAAACTGAAATTTGAACTTCGAGAGTGGAGAATCATGAACGACATTGAGCTGTTTGCTTCGAAAATGTCGTAGGATGATTGAAATGTTGATCCAGGGATGTGACAAATGCGTTGAAGTAAAGGTAGATTATATTGAAAAATCATTAACAACATGCCTTAGGCTAATCAGCTCGTTCCAGCAAAGTTGGAATAGGAGTCCATCTTTTCCAAGATCTTCCCATCATCTGCTTTCTTTTTCAATAAAGAATGGTAGTAATTTTAACAAGTATAATTTCTCGAGCTAAATTTTACATCTAGTGGTATAATGTGTAACATACACACGGTACAATTTTCACTGATGTCACGTTGGTTCTGCCTGCAGCAAATAGGTGATGAAACTCGACGAACAATATGCTGCTCTGAAATTCTGTTTTCCTATCAACAAATCTTCAGCTGATGTTACAGGTGGCCTGTGGAAAATTCGTTCTTCCTTATAGTACAGCTCTCGAAGGTAATGGGGTACATAATGCCCTATCTTGACAATGTTAAAATGTATGAAACATTTTCTCAGCAACTATACAACCTAAAAAGTTGAACTTTTCATAATATTTGGGTGTAATATCCTTATGATAGCTGAAATATAAGTTTTTTTTTTTTACAGTTGATTAATTTTGGAAAAACAATTTTGTTGTAAAAATTATTTTCGTAAATTTTATAATACATATTTTTAATAATTTTTCCAAATTTTAATTATTTTCAAAACAGTATTTCAGTGTATGTAAAACACCTACACAAACGACTCCTGAAATTTTCAGCTCAGTATATTAAATTAACTTATGGGAAATGAGCTCAAACGTTGAAACATCACTGGAGGTCTGGAGCATAGCTTGGGCCATGAGAATCTTCTATATTTTCCAGTTCTAATTTCCTTTTGAACTGTTTTGCTTTATTTATGAGTTTTAAAGTTTATTGTTTACACTCCTGAAACCCTCATCTATTCGCTGCATTGCATCAACAGTATTTGAGCCAGCACCTAACAACTGCAGTACTTCACATTTTATTGTTTTTCCTTCATTATATGTGGTCACAGCATTTTAAAACTTGCCGTTCTTCTAGAATATACATCGAGATCATTTAAACAGCCTAACTGAGAGTAAATGTCATCCTTTCGTATAACAATATAAAAAATCTAATTTCTTGACCCAACAACCATGCCGTATCTCCTTAAAGAGGGGGGCAATCAATTTGAAGGGAATATGGACCCAATACTCTAGATGTGTGGAAAAAAATATTAACACAGCTGCTGGCGTTGTGAGATAATATTCCAATAACATTCAGAAAACTTTCATAAATTCTTAAAATTTCACTGGGCGTCACCCATACGTTGATAAATGAAAAGTTGCACATGAGATATTTTTGTGTATGGGGGTTCCAAGACAGCTGATTTCCGAACAAAAGAGGTTCGCATGCAGATTTGCATACAATTGAATGTGATGTAACAGGAAGAGGCGGAGTTTCTTTCAAAGGTAATCACCACTCTCGATTCTAGAGCAAACAGCTAAGATGTGCATGAAAATCTGCATCATCACCAAAACGAAAAAAGAAAAATGGCTGCTTCTGCTGGAAAAGTTATAGTCAGTTCATTTTCTGACATTCAAGGAACGTTTATCAGCATATCATACCTGCATACACAACTGTAGCTGTAGGCAATACTACAGAGATGCTCTAAAACTCTGCAAGACCATATCACACACTTGCCAAAGGTCACATTTTCGTGTAACAATTTGGATGTTGCATCACAATAACGCAACGTAAAGTTCTCTCCCTATAGTCGAGGTTTTCCCTAAATTGAAGAAATGTCTTCATGGGAAGGGTTTTACATCATCAGAAGCAGCGATGAAAGCTGCGAAGTTGATTCTGGAGGAAATGTCAAAAAACATCATGTCCAGAAACGCTGGGACAGATAATTCCATCCAAAAGGAATTAGTTTGAGAAAAATCATCAAAATTAATGAATGAAAACAAATCGTCAAAAAAGTGTGGTCATTCTTAGTAGGGCAGTACTTGTATATCCATTAGTTTCAAAATTATAGCAAAAAGCAGGAGCCGAGAGCTAGGAAACTCCGGCTTTAATAACAATAGCTTGTTTACAGGTGTCAAAATGTTACATATTTTCCAAATCGCAGTGTGGATTCTGCATAAGCGATGTTTTAATATTAAAAATACAAGCTTAAAAATGTAAATTAATTTTATTTTTATAGAATAATGTAAATATAATTAACTAACGGTCTAATTTAACGCATAAAATATAATCATGCACAAGGTATTACGAAAATATAAAAATGTACAAACATGTAGAATTGTGCGACAGTTTATAATATCAATATGTCTATCTTTCTACCCTATTTCTGGAGACATTAAATAATTTAGCTACAAATGAAATTCCGTTATATTTATCACCGTAGCTCACAGTGTTCTGTAATGTCTGAGGGAAGGGACTCTCTAAAGCCCCGTCCTTATCAGATATGCAAGACGCGTTCCCAGTGATTTAATCAGCACTGAAGACAGGTAACCATGGCAACCGCATGTGTTTCCTTACTGCACAGAAACGGACGAGATTCTTTTATTTGCAACACCGCAAATATACGGAATACAATTGTTTGTTTTATGTTTTATCTCCATGTCGGCACTTTTCGCCCCATTTTGAGTAATAAAATATAGTGTGAAGAAATTAAAAAAAAAACAGTAAATCTTCTGTAACATTTTAATAATAATTCCATAGGTCAATATGTTATCTTGTTTAAATACTCACGCCGTGTCAAAGAGTAGATACTGCGAAGGACCATTAGGAACGCTTCAATACACTGGCGACATCTACATAGATAATTCCTGCATTTCCGTACGAACACGGCGGCTAGGTACACGTACAGAAGTTTTATCTCCTATAATTTTTTAACAAGTGGATGAACAGTTTCTCTACCTGGATCACGACTCCCTGAATATTTTTTTCGAAGCGTCTTATCACTTTTACGCAAGATTCTTTTTATACATACACATTGAAGCGGTTTGGATTTGGCAGCCACTTTGGGCGCCAAATTATGAAGCGATTTAGTGGGGAATGTTGTTGTAGTTGTTTCTTTTGAGCGGCCTCACTTGTGATACCGATTTTGAAATGGTTTGGTAGATTGATTATTAGTCGCTTCGATGTCGCTGCCCGCGCTTCGATGTCGCTGCCCGCGCTTCAATGACAACAATTTCTCAGGATGATTCTGCTATTTTGTTGACTCATGCTCAACAGGACCGGGAGAGGACTTCAAGGGTGTAAATGAGCAATCGATGCAACATAATATATATATATATATATATGTATATATATATATTGGTTCTCTGTTGTGTCTACAATCTTTCTCGTGATCTAATGTTTTGCTTACGATAATCTTAACTATGCCGATACTAACTTATTTGCCGCGTGTGAAACTTACAGATGAGTGCTGTGAAAGTCGAACTTAAAATGATTACTGCGAGCTGCTTCTGCGAACTGAATATCCCAGCCAAGTGACTGCTTCCTTATATATTAAATTCAAAGCAAAAACCGTTGGCTAGCAGATGCCAAAAGGCAAGAGCAAGCCTCGCACATTTCTTTAAATTTTTGAAGCTGATTAAGTTCACCTGCCGTATGTTTCATTTGTTGTTCTTTGAAAGTTTAAAACTTTTCTGGATATTAACTGGTTTGAAGGGTAACTGATAATCACCGGTCTGGGCCAAAGCTCTTTAACGAATATAAAAGTCCTTCCGTTTATTAACCTAGCCCCAGCTGTTCTTTTAAAAAAGAAAAGGGCTTCATGCGTTACCATTTGGTTTCTTTCTCTGAATAGAAGTTTTATGACTTTTTTGTTGACTTTCCAAGCTACTGTAACAAAACATCAAGGAGCTTTCTCGTTTTGGTTGACATTCAAATCATGTTTTAGCACTATACCGTATTATACATATATAATATCAACATTACTAATTACAATACAAAAAAGATCTTGATTTGGGTTTACATAAATGTACATTATAATTATATTTCAGCGGAGGGGGGGGGGCGTAAGGACAATATCGTACATAAAACCAGTTCTTCAAGATTATTTATGTAGTGACATAACTAACGAAGAACATAGCACATAATTGATAAACAATGAAAACACCGAGGCACAACCACTGGCTAACAAAGCCTTCCTCAAACTAACTACAAGATGCTATCTGCATATGCATAAATGGCCTTGATGACTGGCTTTCCCGAGCACGCAACTGCGAACAGTAACGCAAATAACCTCAATGTATGAAATCAGAGGTAGACAGGAAAAATTCGAGGTCACGGCAGGTATTCAATTCACGGATCCTTGACTTACCGTGTCCATCCTTTTCCATCTGAGGTGCCGTGCTTTGTTCGGTCATAACCGCGAATATACCCATCTTAGTTCATTTTTCCTGGTTTTCGACGACTATTCTAACAAAGAAGTATCCTTAAAATGCTTTATAGCCATCACATCTTAGCCTAACATGCGACTTATGTAACAAAATCACATTTCACATAGCAAATGAACTCTAATAGTGTGGTTATTATTTATTTTTTAAAGTTGTGAGCCGGCATGTGAAAGGTTTGTTCTAAGAAAATTAAAAATTAGAATGTTTCTATATAATCTGTTAGAAGTGAGATGCACTACTTCCAAAGGTGCTCCAGTTTTGACAACACTTATGCCATGAAGATAAAAAGTTTATTGATCGTCACACCATACACGAACAGCATCCATGACAGTCATCATGGTTGAATTGCTGTGATGTTCGAGTATCTGAAACAAGTAAAAGTATGATGTTGCCAAATCCGGTAAGTATGGTAGATGCGACTCAAAGCCACACTCATGGATTGCAAAGGAAGCACAGGTATTCGAGGAATGTCATCCCATATTCCATTTTTTTTTTTTTTTTTTCAGAATGCTTCTGGGTAACTGTGACTCACAATTTCTGCAAGATGTTGCAGTTATATTCGGGGTTTATTGTTTCCTATTTGCGGAGAAAGTCAAACGACTAACTCCCTCGGAACCTCAGTAAATAAACGTCATCAGCTTCACTGTTGAGGCCTGCACGAAAGGGGTGGCCTCGCATATTTCCCTCATAAAAGGTAAATGCCAGGGAAGTATTCTAAACTTAGGCCTGGAACGTTTCCTTAAAAACAATTCTTTCCCAATATCATTTCATCTCATGTATCATCAGTGCCCACCGCATGTGGTGCCTCAATATTAAAAACGTACGTTAAACACTATTCAAATAAAAAAGTCTGGATTTGTCTTTCATTTTCGGGTACCTGCATTATGTGGGATTTTGTCGCATTCATTCTGTATCACCAGGTATATACATCTTCCAGCTCTATCTGATTTTGTCAGCAGCAGGTAACTAAAGACTACACGATCGCTCAAGCGGCCTTCTATTCTCGAAGTGAGCCGCTGCTGGCTTTGCATGAGGTAGAGGTGGTGATAACTTGTGAGAGTTAGGCTTGAAATGGCACCAAGTATGTTCCACTGTAACTCCTTCGAACAACTGTCAATATGCCTGAACCACAAGTACTCCAAGGCTTCTAGTCTGCTCTTAGGGTTTATCATTTCTGTAGCCTTAACAATCTCTAGATGAAGGAGATTCGCGGTTCTAAATCTGTGCCTCTAGTCCTAAACTCACCTTGAATTTTACCTATCGAACTCGTTTGCATTTGAAACTCGTGAATATCATTCAAAATTTAATAAGAGAAACTACCAGCAACCCCATACAACCCGCACCTGTCTACAGGGGTACAAACCGATAGTTTTGTTTGTAGTCTTTGCTCCTTGATGAAGAGAAATGTTCAATTAGTGCCGTGTTTGATATTGACCTACTGTTTTGTTGACAAGTTGTGTTTGCGCATGAAACAGGTAATGTGTTTTTGTTTGTGTGCTTGTTCACTTGATCGTCCCACTGTTTGCATTCGCTCCAGAACCTCGTTTTATGGCACCAGTTGTATATCTCTTAAGGCAAACCGTGAAAATAAACAAGGTCTATCCGAGCAAACGGAGCTATTATTCGGTTGCTGGTTCTTGATTGAATTATACGCATTTGCCAGTAATTAACAGCACAGTGAATTCATAGCAACGGCTTTAGTCCAACGTGTAGCGCGCAGAATGAGTTACTAAACACCGAGATAATCACAAGAACCAACATTTAAATTCCAATTTCAACAAAATTCACTATAAGCATAAAATAATTTCCTTAACACTGGACTACACAATTTTAGCTTAATGAAAAATGTTCACATTTTCTGATTTCTTACAGCATGGAATCTCTCGAACCACACTTAAAAATGTCTCACCAATATACAGTTTTTTCAGAAATCGGTATTATAAATATTAACTTTTGTTCTTTGTTCATTGAGCACATACATAAAATTAAAAATTCTGAGAGATTTAAACAAGATAATATAAAATGTTCACTGTTGAATGGGACAGTAGGGTTAAAGCGGAGCATTGCACCGGAAAACGTCAACAAAAGAGCAATTTGATTCCTGGAGAAAACAATATGAAGTAAACCATTGGTTATTCTTTCTAATGTCCTTCTTCCACCACTCCATATTAAATTAGGTTTATGAAGCAATTTTTTGCAGCTCTGAATAAGGACAGTGATTGTTTTAACTTGCTTGTTACAAAGTTCCTACAGGAAACTGAAGCTAAGTAGCAGCAGATTCGTGAGCTTTTGCAAATTGAGACCTTTCCTCATTCGACGTCCGAGTTAGAGACGTGTTTGGCTTACAAAGAAGTGATAGAAAACTGTCTTGGCTACAAGAAAACTATAAAGAAATTGTAGAGGAAATGTTACAACATTTTAGAAATCTAGTGTGTCCAATGAGTGTCATATTTCATTTTCTCAACATCATATTGATTACTTCCCTGCGAATATTGAAGCAATGAGTAAACAACAAGATGAACGATTTCATAAAGACATTAAAATAATGGAAACGCTGCTATCAAGGCATTTGGGAGGTGTCAATGATGGCTGATTGGTGCTGCTATTTGAAAACTGGCACTATAAGGGACATGTCAGAACTTTGAAATAAAAAAAATGTCTTCTCCTTAGTAGTGAAAAAAGTTTGGAAATTCATAATTATTCACATAGCTCTCTTTTTCAAAATATTCATTAATATAAATTATAATGAAACCTATAAAAACACTTTTGTCTTAGCTATGTCTTAAAATTTAATAGTATTTCATAAAAAATATAAGTACATTATTACATTTGATGTGATTTTTGTTTAAAAAGTAGCCCGATAGAGTAAAATGAAAACATGATTGAATCCAGGGCATTCACATGGAAAATAAAAAAGTAAGTTTGGGGGGGAGGGTTAGACTATTGAATTTGCATTTAAAATCCCTAATGAGACAGATGAAGCGAAACAGATCAGACTTTTAGTAGATCGAACATTTAAACAGTAAGTAATTAAATTTATTATCGAAGTCTTAACACAGTCTACTATATCGTGTGAACTATGTATTTATGTTTCTATGTTACACTTCTGGCAGGTGTGCTGCCATGCGCCAATTAAACAGGCAGTGCTCTATCTGAACCACATTCAACAATTTTGCCCTCCAAAGAGTGTGACTCGGCAATAAAGCATGTAACTCCCATTTTGGGCCGGTCCTGGTGGTCTAGTGATAACCATATTTGCCTCGTAAACCCAAGATCGCTGGTTTAATCCCGGCCAGAGTTTATGGATTAGTTTTGTGTGGGGGGGGGGGGTAAAAATTCTAAGTATAGCTCTCTTCGAAAGAGTAGAAGTAAATTCGTGGGTCCCGTGTCGTAGATTTACGGCACGAAAAAGAACCTTAAGCTAAAAAAAGAAGCCTCTGAGCAAAATTTATCGCCAGTTTCACGCCCTGAATTGAATGGGACGCTGATGACCTGAGATGTTAAACAGCGACCGTAAATAAAACAAATGAACAAAAATTCTCATTTTGGAAGTTCCATGTCCTAATTACTTGGGACCGGTTATCCTGACTTGGGTATTTTCATTGTTTCCCCTGGTCCAGGACCTTTCCAGGAGCTTTTCGCTCCTCCCCTTCGTATCATGGCGTCTTCTAGAAGCCCTCACTCGCAGCGATCACTTGCCTCACCATTTCTCTTGCTTCACTGTGTGTAGTTTCTTTCGTTGTTGTGATACATTCATTGTTTGTATATAACTTGTAGATCAATATATGTGTAAAACTATATCCTAACATTAACTAAACTATGCAGTGCAAAACGTCCAAAAACTCACTGTGAATATAATGCACTTGTTAACGCAATCAGGGAGGATGGTCCTGGCGGGAATGGAATCCCAGACGTCCCGCTCACGAGTCCGCGCCTTAACCACCTCGGCCACCTGTGGCAGTTTAGCCTCGAGATGTGAAAGTCGTTTGTCTTCTGTTCATAAGTGCGAAGTGACACGTTTAAGGGGATCCGGTATGCCCTATCCCAGCAGCGTTAAATTATTAAAATTTAGTTTTCTTTTTCTTAGCATCTATTGGGGATAAGTCCTTAATTTTTATGACATATAGTTGCGTATATTGACTTCAATTTAACATTGGATTTTTTTTAGAAATTATTTTTTATTTTTAAAAAAATTTTAAAACCAAAATGTTTGTACATACATTACAACCAATTGTTTTTGTAATTTTTTTGTAAATGATTATGTTAAAATATGGTAGGTGTCATAAGAACAAGTCCTGAAAAATGAAAATGCTCTAGATCAAATAGAAACTGAGAAAAAGTAAGCGCGTAAAAAGCAAATAAATAAATAAAAACAGGAAGATACTGAAAATTTGGCATCCATTTTTCTATAAGTTACGCTTTTTTCCTACAAACATTTCTTTTCCTCAGCTTCTACTTTACCTAGAGCTTTCATATTGTTAGGAATTGTTCTTCTTGTACTTTTGCATAGTTTAACATTGTCATTTAAAAAAAATAATTACATAAAAGCTATGGATTGCATGTACAAAAATATAAAAAAGTTGGTTCCAAAGAAAATGCTTTTTTAAAAAGTAAAAGTTGGTATATTAAAAAATAAAAGTGTTAAAGAGAAACCAATATTTGTAACTATATACCATAATAATGGTAAACCTACTCCCAAAAGGTCCTAAGAAAAATAAAACTAAATTTTAATAATTTGACATTAGAATAGGGCATATCGGCTGCCCTTAAGGTGCGGACTTGTGATCAGAAGGTCTAGAGCACGATTCCCGCTAGGACCATTCTCAATGTGTTTCCTCAGGCCTACTTTAAAACTTAGACCAAGAATGCATTTAAAAAAAATCCAATTTATAATTTCATTGTGCAGCATCAGTGCCCACTGCCTGTGTTGTCTCAACAGCAAAAAAGGGGATTAAATACTATTTAAAAATGATTTTAAAGTCATTAAAATGCACCACATTGTATTACATGCGTGTGTTAGTTTTGTATATCTAGAAAAGTCACGTGATAGAGAAAAACTGTTCCTCCCCCCCCCATTGAATTCAGCACCCCATGTTTATATAGCAGCATTATATTTCAAACCAGATGCAGAAAAAGGTTTAAATTTGTTCATCAGTGTTATTATATAGATGCAGAAAAAATATACTGGGGGGGGGGGGGGGTTGCCCTGGCTCTACTCCCTTGGCTGTTAGAGAATTGTCAATAGCATTTTGCTACCATACAATTCTAAAAAATGTCGGTCCTGGTGGTGTAGTGGTTACCATACTTGCCTCCTAAACCCAAGATCGCGGGTTCGAACCAGGACCGATGGATTTTTTCGGGGCGTAAAAATCCTAAGTATGGCTTCCTTCGGAAGGGAAGTAAAGCCGTGGGTCCCTGCCGTACATTTACGGCACGAAAAAACCTCAAGTCTGAAAGAGAGGCCTCTGAGCAAAATTTGTCGGCCGTTTCACGCCCTGAGTTGAATGGGACGCTGATGACCTGAGCTGTTAAAGAGCGTCCATAAATAAATCATTCAAAAAAAATTCTAAAATTTCTCAACCCAATCATGATTTTGTGATTTTAATAGCTTAAAATATTTATTCACACTTCTTATATAGACGTAGAATGATTTTAATCTAATTTTAAGAAATGTGGTTAATGATATAATTTCTTTTTGATGCCCAGCAAAGCTTAATGTTTTCATTTGAATGTCAATTTCACGTATTGTGCAATGTTCAATGAGCTTGTTTATAGGTTCATTCTCGCTAATACGGACAAGGTAAGTTTAGCGTTTGAAACCCGATCAGCTGTTCCCAGGCCTATCACACTGTCACTACAAACACATCCTGCATGGGACGGGTACTCAATCAAGCGTATCAGTAGCCAGGTTCATAAGGGTGAATATCCCGCGGCAAGCCTTTATTATGTACTTGAATGCAGTACTGTAATAGGTTACGAAAGCGCGGAGAACCTAGCTTTGTCCTCTGTGAGGGCAAAATGCTTCCCTGGCACTGAACTATATAATTGTAGTACACAAAGAGAACTCAGGGCACTGGCCAATTCACCTGGCGAGAGTACATTATATAGGTAATATATAATTATTATATTTCATATCATTTAATAGGTAATAACAATACTTAAGCTAATGGTATCAAACATAGCAAATAGAGAACGATGTAAAGACATACTAAAGGGAAAGATTTATTTTCAGACAATATTGAACATCAATAACACCAAATATTGACGGCGTATGTATGTATCGTGCCATCCCATGCATAAATGATTACATTATGTGCACATTGTTCCACTGTACTACTACAAACGTTGTTTCATCCCTGAACCATCTAAATCGCTACTTCATTACAAAGCAATACTTTAAGATATACGTTTAAAAGTATTATTTTTAAATTTTACAATTGTTTAATTTTGATATAAAAATAATCGACACCTTTTAGATCCCATAATATATGGTTTATGTTAGGGGTTTCAAGCTATGGTCCAAGGACCCTTGGGGATCCGCGAGGCACTCCTAGCAGATGCATGAAGATTTAGAATCTGCTATCAACTTTTAGTCTCAAATGCCAACGTAACTTATGAAAAAAGTACGTCACGCAGGAGCTGCATTAACTAGGCGAAATCTTCACCGAGGTTAATAGCGCATAATAAAATATATAAATTAGACCTTATTAATTAATGAAATGAAATAAGTTATGGCGTTATTTTGTGGTGTTAGGGGAGCAAAATTAGAATTCTTGCAATGTATAATGATTACAAAAGAGAAACCATATTTTTAGAATTTTTATTATTATTATTATTATTATTATTATTATTATTGAGATTAAACCACAAAAATTAATTAAATTAAATGCATGACAAAGTTATACTGTGTGGGTATTTTTAAACATTTTTAAATGTATCCATGTTTATGAACTGAGCCCTTGATATCACCTTTACATTCACTAAAATAGAGAGAAGTAACAGAAGTAAGTAATAGGGCCGTTGAGATCCTTCGCGTCAGTGTGTTTGTTCTACTTAGATCCATAGATTTCACTTTTGCTTTGCTATGGACGCATTTCGTCCAACACAAGCACTAATTTCTTGGAATAACATCCCGTACTCTCGATATACAGCTCTCCCTTGATCAAATTCTAACACCTGTCGTGTTCTCTCCTTCTGAAAAAATATGGATCTCTTTGAAGCGTCTCTTATAGGCATTGCAATTTTAATAGTTAGCAGTTCTTTTTTTTTTTTTTTTTTTTTGGCATTCTTTTTTCTGCTCTACCAAAAATTCTCTCAGATAGCTGCTGCCCGGGATGAGTCATATGAGTCATATGAGTGTGCTCAACAATTCCATATATTTTTATTTTGACCTGTGTAGGAGTCTAAAAATAAATTAATTTCAGTTAAGCCATTTTCTGAATGAAATATTTTCAAAATTTGAAAGAAATTTCCGGTACACCAGAGGCAACTTGTTTGCATCATTGGACCGGGGAAAGTCGTGCCATTTTTGCACGAATTATAAGAATGAGACAGGACAGGTTTGCTACTGTGCCTGTGTAGTTTTGGCTCTTCCCCCCGTTTATATAAGGGGGGGGGTGACGATGGGTAACGACCGTTGCTGAGCTTGGGCAAGGAGGAAGGTTTTTGTAATCCGGAGTGTTGATTTTCTACAGTCTGCGGGAGTTTCTTTTTCTAGCAACGAAATGTTCGTGCCTAAGTTCATTTTAAATTACAGAACATCATTCGGTCTAAATTCCTCCCGCTATGCTGAAACACTTAAGATTGGGATCTTTGGTTTTATTAGTTGCCCCTACAGTGATTATAATGGGCCACGGGCTAAAAATTATATATTTTACAGGGGGACATTTATATTTATAATTTTATTTAAATTGTGGTTTAGATAATTGTTTGTTAATCTTAAAATATTTTAATAACATTTAATTTTTTTAGTGTTGGAAGGTTCAAACTTTACTAATGAGTGCTGAAGATAAACGATAGTGCGACCCCAATTGTTATTCTATTGTCTGTAGATTCCTCTTTCTTAAATTTTTCTTGACTGTGGTATAAAATGCTTGTTATGAGATACCGCTTAACACAGTATTAATTATTAACAATCATACAAAGATCTAAGGGCTTAGCTGGGGACTCCGTTTCCTGCCTTGTAAATCGCCTAGAGCTCAAGGTAGATAAATGTAATCCAAGGAAATCAACTTTTGGCCAAACTGTTTCAGAAAGTCATGCAAATTGAATTTTCAAAATTTGAAAATTAATTGATTTTTGTAAAAACACTCCCCAATAGTTAAATGTTATAAATATATTAAAATTAATTAATTTATTTTTCAAAAAATTCATCATTTCGACAACTTTAGGAACTTATGTCAAGTTTTTGGTCTTGTCGGTGTGTAATATATGATACCGCCTCAAAATTTAACAATAAGAGTTGGTAGTGTGGACACTATTGTTAACGGGTCAGGACTAAGACACATCACTGCAGTTTCAACTCTCATTGTTGGCACTGTGAGAAACGAGATCAGAATAATTTAGTCTATTGTCACCACGGGTGAGAATCGATTGCATTACTTCACACCTGAAACAAAAAGTTTCAATGCAATGACGTCACCTCTCATCTCCGAAGCCAAAAGGAAAAAGACCGCTTTTTCTGCAGCCAAGATTATGTCTACATTTGGGGAGAGGGGGATATGAGCGGTGTTTTCCACTTAGAGCGACGGACAGTGAATGCAGAGTCGCCCAGGGCAAAATGAAAGCAGGGGGATTCTGTCCACGTCTTACCAGACAACGATCGAACACATACAACGCAGGAAATACTGAAAGTGAGGTAGAAAGAAATGTCTTTTCATCCTCTCTACAACCCGGATCATGCACTATATTTTCACAAGGATTTTTCCATTATAAGAAATTAAGTATTAATGTCATTATTGCATTGGAGAATCATGACCTACATAAAAAATTAGGGTACCTTAATCGATGATTTCGTGGTCTTTCCTTTTGTTCATTAAATTCAGATTTCATTTAAAAGCGTCTAATACTTTTTCTATAACATACTAAGAAAATGTGACACCACGGACGGCAGAGATATTTGTGTTTTTTTTTTTTTTTTTTTCTTGTTTTCCTCAGTCCTCATAAATGGAAAATGCCGGAGAGGTACCCTAAACTTAGGTCTGAAACGTTTCCTTCCTTTACCAATTTATCATTTAATTTCATGTAACATCAGTGTCCATTGCCTATTGTGCCCCAGTAGTAAAAACGGGAGTTAAACGCTATTTTAAAAAAATACTAAGAAAATGTGTACCTTCTGCGCTTAAAAAAACCAAATTAAAAATTTTATCCGTACACTGGTATAAATTATTGAAAATCTTGGTAGACAATAAAATAAATGTGTAAAAAATAGTTTTGGTTGGGATTTACATATACATTTTTCGATTGCTTTATGCAGCAACTGTTGAAATATTGTCTCATATATATTGTGTTTATAAAATATAGTTTTAATAATGTCTCCTTGGACTATTAATTTTCAGGCATTTGAACAAAATAAAGTTGCCTTTATATGACATAAAATTTCTCTGGGCTTTGGAACTATGCTACTGCACCAAAAATCTGCTTACAGACACAGCAGAATTCAAACAGCTGAATTGTTTTTAAAAAGTTCAGAGTAGAACATGTAATAATGTAACCTACTTTAAGCTCAGGTTATATGAATAACGGTACCGCCTGAACGCGGCTGTTTATTGAGGAGATAGCAGATTATAGCTAGTTTATTTATTTTAATATTTATATTTATTTTCTTAAAGCATAAAATAATACTCTATTTAATCATGGTAATAATAAACAATAGCCTTTGTTTTAAGAGACGTAGAAAATGATGCCCCTCAGCGGTAGTAAATTGCCGGTATCTGCGTAGGGCATTCCTCCGTTTCATCTAACCTTTCTAAAAACCTTCCGGAAACCACTTCATAGGCGAAATGACGGTATTGGAGCATACCTGGGATTTAAGTTCTGACCTAATAATGTTAAAACCTCATTTTTTTTATTGTAATACCAGAATATTTCAGACTGAAATCGTATATACGTATTCCAACTTTCTTGTTGCGTAATTTTAACGAATTCCGAAAGAATGTATCTGTTGTGGTTGTACCGCGAAACCTGTGTGTGTGTGTGTGTGTGTGTGTGTGTGTGTGTGTGTGTGTGTGTCCGCTAACGCTCTGGCGGTCGCAATTTTTGTTTTTTTATGAAATAAATTCGGTATATAACCATCAATTAACAAACGATTCGTTGAGTTCTTTAAAAGCAAAATTGGGTATTTTGGAATGGAGGTTAACCTATAGTGAAAATTAAAAAAAAAAAAAAAAGTTAAAATGGCTTTAGCGCCCAGAATGTTCTCAACGTAACTCGGTATGTTTCTTAAAATAAATTGATAAAAGCATTTGCTGAAAATTAGGGCAATCAGGCGTAGGAGTAGGAAACCTGTAAAACGAATGGGGGTTAAAACGAAATTTAAAAATCGCTCTAACGGCAGCAGTTTTAATTTTTTTAAAGGAAACTCGGTATATGCCATTGAAATAAAATAAGAAAAATATTTTCCGAAAATCAGTGAAATCGGACTATTAAGAATGGGGTTTACCTGAAACCCAAAATTTAAAATTGTTCTAGTGGCATTATATGTGGTTTTTTGAAATGAAGTTCCGTATATACTTTTTAAATAAAATATGAATAGTTTCTGAAAATCAGGGTAATTGGGCCATTAGAGTAGAGTTTATATAAAGTCCAAAACTTAAAAATCGCTCTAGAGGTACACATTTGTTTCTTTACAGCAATATTTGGTATTTACAAATTAAATAAAAGAAGAAAAATTAGTTTCTGAAAATTAGGAAAATTGGACCATTGGGAATAGAGGGTATACTTGAAAACCTCTTGCATTTAATTTTCTCTATATTGTTTTAAAATAAAATTCCATATTAATTCAGCATATAAACTATATTAAAAACGAAGCACATGTTTAATATTTAGCAAAAGCACCGTTATAAAGATAGCAAATGTGAAATATAAATCTATATTGTGTGAAAATTAAGCGCTCTGTAATAACCTTCAGAAAACGTTTGCATTTTTTTTTATTTTTACTACAATAACATTTAAATTAAATTCCAAGTCAATGAAAATCGATGAAACTTTTAATTGTTTATGTTGATTGTGTATATTTGCTTAGTACTTTGTAATTGCTTTTAAATGGTAACATGTTTTTGTTTTATTGAAACATATGAACATCTTCTCTTAAACACACAATTTAGCTCGAAACTTTCTGTTATATTTTTCTATTTTAGTGAATGTAAAGACGATATCAAGGGTTCAGTTCATAAACATGGTTACATTTAAAAATGTTTAAAAATACTCACACAGTAGCTTTATGTATCAGTGATCATATATTTCACTTAATTAATAGTATACCATTCATTTTGTGAAGATGATGATAATAATAATAATAATAATAATAATAATAATAATAATAATAATAATAATAATAAATTTGAGGTTTTCTCATTTGTGATACTTATAGGTTGTAAGAATACTACTTTTATTCCCTTAATACCACACAGTAATACCTTAACTTATTTCATTAATTAATAAGGTCTAATTTGGATTTTATATTCTTTTTTCCATCCCTACGAATAAGTCAGTCGTTTTTCCTGCTGTCCGCGACATTTTTTGGTGCACATATACCGTGGCATAAAAAAACAAACGACGGTTTCGTTGTCATAGCAACATGAGACACAAATTGTATATTATCGCGTCTTAAATTTCACATCGTATTTTTTCCCCCTCGCTCTATATTCACTACTATTGTACTGGACAAACGGCAGTGGCGCGCATGTTGTACAACATTAAATAACGCCCTAGTTTGGGTGCTGACAGCAAAATCCTTTATTTACGAAATGAGGGTGTGTTTGTGTAAGAGGGAGTATTGGCTTTTGGGGCCCCGTGCTTACACGTTCAGTAGTGATCCAAAAAATCAATATTCCATTGGTACACTTGCTCAGTGTAGACAATTTACAAAATAAACAAAAGTTTGATAAGCCATTATTATCACAATGCATACCATTCGCGTATGGAATGTAAGCTATAATTACATTTGAACAGTTACAGTGCAATTTGGAATCAACCAGTCCAATTACTTTAAGCCCAGCTTCGTTCCCTCGCCGGGATAAATTCCATGATATAGGATATGTCAGAACGTCATCATCTATATATATATCTTAATAGTCAGTGTGTATAAAGCGCTTGTTGCTTGCTGATGCAAAGAAAACAAGGCAACAGGAAACTGGTTTCGTAATGTTAGCGTAAATTTCTGAATAATGAAAACCTGGTGTAATAATCTAACAAAATATTTTTAAAAAAAATTAAATATATTAAGCGTTCAGTAGCATTGTAGTTACTTGTTTATTACCTTATCTGTATCTGCGAATAGACAGAAAATTTAACGGGGCACAAAAAGAGCCCACGGACATCTAAATATTTGCTCCTGCAAATCTCACAGTTCCAATCTACTGTCATAAAAACTGGTTAGTTTTGAAGCAGTAGCCTACCTCTCCGTACATAAATGTGTGTCCTCCGAAACCGATCATGATAAACAACCATGGCATGCTTCTTTAGAAACGCCACTAACCTCTCTGCTTCTCTATATTTCAAATGCATCTACATCTAATACGTTGTTTATACATACACAGTCTCCAATTAAAGGTGCACTTTACATAGAAACGCGCACAGCTTTGACCAATACTCGTCCTGTGCAAGCAAGGCCCAACATGCAAACCTGTCCCTATTCCAGTATATAAACTTAACTCCAAGGTTCGCCCGCCACTATTCTGTGTTTGGATAATGTTCCAGTATATCGTATGTTGTGTATCTTCCAGATTTCCACAAAGAGGGCAAGTGTTTTTTGGATTTCCAAGCATAGGCTATTCCTGATAGGTCATTGAAAAGAAACTGGGTTTACGGGATGCCGTATATTGGGGACTCAAAAATGATGCGACCAAATATTATGCAGAAGCTTCACTTGGACGCGTGACCTGTTCAACGGGGATTTGCCTGCCCTGTTTCTAACTGACTCAGTTCTCTCCTCCACTTCCCCCCCCCCCTCTACCCATGTACGTGGTGCGAAGTGTATAGGAGTTGAACGTTGTGAGATCATGTGTTTCAGTATTATAGTGAATATTAGTGATTGAATATTGATTTTCCACAGTACCTAAACCGGTTTTTTCCACAATAATGATTTTTGGGAGAGGGTGCAGGGAGTGGCCGGCAAGATCATGAAATTTATTGCCGTTAGACTTCTTTCTGTGATATCATTTGAAGTCACTAATACCCAACAACTTCGAAGATCTGGAGAATCGATGAAGAGGTACTATGTAATGGGACCCACGACTTTACTTCCCTTCCGAAAGAAGCCACCATACTTAGGAGTTTTACGCCGAGATAGAACCCGGGATCTTGGGTCTACGAGGCAAGTAAGATTACCACTAGACCACCTACAGAGGAAATGCCCTCACATGTAAAGCCAGAAAATCTTTTCGGAAAAATCAAGAAAAACTTAAAATGCTTACGTATTTATAACACTCGCTTCTCTTTTATAGGCCATAAAATGCCCTTGGCTAACTCAGAGCACAAATTCTAGCAACACAGCGGTCTAGTGAGTTTTATCACCTCCCAGTAGTTTTTTTTTCCTACGTCATAGTAAGGAGAGTTTTATTGCCTGCAGTGCACTCTTGTCTCTTCAACAAATTGTAATTCCACATAACTTCCAGTCAAAACTTTTCTCCCCCCCCCCTTTTTAAGTTAGAAGCTGCAAAACTTCGGGGAAGCTATAATGTTCAAGCTTGCCATCACTGCAGCCACCTTCTGCTTCCGAAATTCCCTAGAGGGCTTAGCATGTTTTGTGTTGAAGTAACATCGTATATAGACCTTATCATCAAGGGAACTGAGGACTTTTTTTTTAAGCAGTGCTTCTCCGGAAGCTGCAGATTTTCTCGTGCTCACAGGCATTAAACTTCAAAGTTGGAAGTCACAATTCTTAGCCTCAACCTACTTCATAAAGCTACAGTATATTTTAATACCAGAGCAGCCCATCCTCATATGCAGCCGCAAATACACAGCGATCCCGGATGCAAAGATGCTAGAACTTTAATAAAGATTGATCATATTTGTTTTACAGGCATAATTTACTCTAAAATTTAACTTTACAATTTTTTTTATCTTAATATGAAATGCCTTCGTGGTTTTACTTTCATGTTTGTACTTCCGGATCACACCGTGAGAGGTGTGCAAGTTGAAACATGTTTAGTTCCACCTAAAGCAAAACAGCGTTGACATGCGAAGAACAGAACAGCAATTTCGTTCAACAAATCTTCAACTGAGGCCTATGCAATGCCACAGAAACTATATGGAGAGTGTACTTCTCCCCTAGAGCACAGCTTGCAGATGGTTTAAAATGACTACAGAATGAAGGCGATCAATTTCAAAAAAAGGTGCACCCGGTCCTCCAGCTTGTGCTCTAACGGAAGAAGACATTAACCGGTGCTGTCATTGTGAAGGAGGATCGTCGAATAACATTAAGAGAAATCCTGAAATTTTCGCTGCATGTCAATAATATGTTAGTAACTGAAAAGATGCATGTGAGAAGTGTTTGTCCTCAGTGGGTTCCAAAACTGATCCCCATCCCCCAAGTGCGTTAGCGTGCAGGTTTTCATGCAGTTGGATGTGGTGTTATAGAAATATGCGGAGTTTCTTTCAAATATAATTACTGCTGATGAAACTTGACTACACCATAAAGTAGTTGCTTATACTGAGAAAGTTATGGTAATCTCGTTTTTCAATATTCGGTGAATGCTTTATCAGCATATCGCATATACATACACAACTGTAACTGGAAGGATATTGCAGAGACGTCCTGAAAACTCTGCATTGAAGCATCATAAGTAAAAGCTGTTGTTCCGCAGGCTGTGGGTTCAATTCTTGTCACAATTCTGATTGGTAAGTATAATAACAACTATGATAGTTGTAATTATATGAATCGATATGTTAAGATTTAAGTGTACAAATTGAAAAATTCACTTAAAACGTAGACTAAAATCTGTATTATTAAGACTTAGTGAGAAAAAAAAGTGATGAACGAGGCTCGAATTCGAAAACAATTGACTACCTGTTACTCGAAAGTTAATGTCATAACCATGGCGCCAGAGTGATGTGTTGTTCAGAAATCTGCCTTCGTTACCGTGTGTTATTTGACCAGTGGCGCACTGGCGTACTTACAGTCATAGCTTCGAAATTTGAACATATAGGCCATAAGTTTTCTATCTCAAATTACCTGTCTAAGACACCTCCACATTCTTTAAAAGTATTTTTAAGTATTTTATTAACATCCTATATAGTATAGCATAGTATAGTTTAGGGTCTCTCACGCACGAGTTGGCCAGTCGGGCTGCGGTTCTGTCATAATTGTAAGAACCCAAATCATTACAAAGTTAGTGGTTTCAGTTGCCTAGTTACCATTACAATGAAGATAAATATAAACCTCATCACAGGAGATATCGGAAATGTACTGTTTCTGCATCCATTCAACTCTGGCAACTTTTTAAAAATGTTTATTTTACGCCCATAAGTTAAGCTTACGAAAAAGAGTTAATTTCTGTGCTAATATTGTCTGTCAGTTCTTCTAATATGTTGGGGTTTGACCTACATAATTTATTTTTCAAGTTCCCTCATAAATAAAAATAACATGATGTGAGATCTGGGAAATGTGCGGGGCATAACCCCTTTCTAATTGCCCAAAATTCAAAATTTTCTTCAATGAAATGTTAATGAGTGTACAGCTCTATGCGCAGTGGTATGATCTTGCTGGAAATATCCAAACCAATGTTCAATATAATCAGTAGTTCAAAGAATGGGGTGAATATTTCTGTAACGTTCTGAGTTTACCGTATATGCAAAAAGATCGGCCCTATGTACTGTACGCATTAACCACGCACCATACACCGATTTTCCCGTCATGTAATGGGGTTCGCTCCACTAAATCTGGTTGCTCTGAGCTCTAATGCCGGTTATTCTGCATCGAAACATTAACATTGCTCAAAATTCAGTTACAGATCTCGTAATCACATGGTAGCAATTCGTGGACAACAGAGATCTTGTATGGTTTAAATTATAGTTTGGTAGTTCGCAAAGCTGAGCTTGTTGAAACTGCTGTTTCCTGAAAATTTTGAGGATAATGTTCAAGTCATACTCCAACTTTGCCTAAATTCTCCTCAGTAAACATGCACCGCTTTACTCTCAGGTTCTTATCGAGAATCTAACTCATTTCCATAAATGCATTTATAATTTTTTGGACGGTTTCCTTGCTTGGAGGACACGCATCTCGGAATTCTGTTAAAATTGCCGTCTAACTTCCCTGCAAGATGATGCAATCACATACAAATTATACTTATGATATGTACTTAACTTTGCATTATTAAAACACACTCCAAAACACTTTATATACAACATAAACACTCAAATCACTTCCCCACTTGTCACAAGCTTCCGTAAACTGAGGCACGAACTAAATCTTTCCAACAGTGTTACTACCTGTTTAGAACCCTTCGTCAGCAATGTGTATTAGCTGAAGGCTGTTACTCGTCCTGCAGGGGTTCTCCAGGATTCGGTGCCTAACATCAACGACATTGCTAAAGAGATAAAACACTCCAATTGTCAACAATGCGCTGACAACTCACAATGCTACGAGAATTACAATTGAAACAAATATTTAGACTAAAATTGAATCCACTAAAATCACAGGCTATAGTCATGAAATATATGAGGGTAGGTCCATAAGTTTCCGACTTCACCGATAAAAATTATCGTCTTGGCAAACTCCTTATCTGATGCCATACCTTATCTGTTAAGTAAATAATTGCAGCTGTAACTTCCGCTCCGCTGTGTTCAGTTGTTCAGATATAGTTGCATAAAGAATGGTATGTATAGAAGATTGTGACATATTGAAAATGGAGTATCTAACTGTTATTCAGTTCTTCACAAAAGAAAGACTTACTCCAAATAAAATATTCTACCGTGAAAGAATGGGCCAAACTTTTTCGAATGGGGCGACAAAGCATTGAAGACGAAGAGAATGCAGGTCGGCCCTTAGAGGTGCTCAGTCCTGAAAACATCGCTCTTGTGGAAGGAGAAATTTTGGAAGACCTGCGTCTCAAAGCTACAAAAACAAGGTTGTACCTTTCTAAAAGAGCAGTCCTTCAATTATTCGTGAACATTTAAACATGAATAAGATTAGTGCCTAGACTGTTCTTTCCTCATTCCAAAAGCAGCAACGAGTCATCTGTTTTTAGGCATTTTTGGAGCTCTGCCGTGGCAACGAGAGAGAAAGAGAGAAGTTCTATAAACTATGGTCCTCCTTCTATGATCTTTTGCCCTAAAGAGAATCAATGGAGTAACGTAAACCTGACGAAGCGCCTCCTCAAAAGGCCAAGGTCACTCTGTCAACCAAGAAGATCATGGCCACAATCTTTTGGGACTGTGAGGTCAAACCTCTTCATTGACTTACACCACAGTGAAAGAGGAGTACTATGCTGGTTTACTGCACAGATAACATGCTTCCATCAAAGAGAAAAGGCGAGGAAACCTGAGTGGTGGTGTGTGCCTTCTGTACACTGCTCTTGTTGCAAAGGAAGTTGTGAAGGAATGTGGCTTCAAGGAGATCGATCATCCACCCTACAGCCCAGATCTAGCTCGCAGTGACTATTTCCTCCCCTTAAAACCCAAGAAGAACCTTCGAGGAAGGAAATTTAAGTGTGACGAAGAAGTGATGGACGCTATTTATGCCCATTTTGCAGAAAAGACTTCTGATTATTTAGGGGGGATTGAAATGTTGATCCAACAATATGAGAAGATCATAAAGGGAACTATATTGAAAAGTGAAATATAGTTTTTGTCTTTATCATACCTAGAAAATGGTTAGGTCGGAAACTTATGAACCTACCCTCGTAAATACCAGTATCAAGCTTTAATACACTCCTGTAATACATACAATTGATACAAGGTAATCGCGGCCGCTTTCCGACATTAAGAACGCAATAAAACGGTACTGTTGGGCTGGGGTCACAGTTCCTGTACACTGCGAAACCTACATCTTACCATTCACATGCACAGTGGCGTCATTCCAGTAACTACAAGAGGAAGGCGTGGTTGTCGAATATCGAAATGTTTTCTACAAATCTGTTAAATATAGGAGAAAAATGTTCATAACATTTTTCAATGTCTTCGTCGATCCCTCTCTGATTCATAGGATGTCAGCTATAGTCCTTCCACTAGCTATAAAAAGTGCACATTAATCTCGTATATCTGTTAACAATGTATTTGTCAGCTTTAACTGTTGCTTTGTTTTAAGAACACATTTCAATATTTAAAACTTGTTTTCCAACACAATAAGTGAATTTCAGTTACAATTGACACATTATACTCTTGTCCTCTTCCTAGGAATTATCACTGTACAGGAAAGGGGACAATGAATCTTTTCTTTGAACCCACGCTAAATCGATTCTTTCCCTGTCCGCTACATCGGCATTTCTCTGTAAAGACCTTCAGTTTAACATGATACACAAGAGAGACTGCACTTAAAGCGGTCATCGGCGAAAGTGAGGAGCAAACTCAACGCTACTTAATGTAACAATAAACTGTACCTTACCCTTGGGGTTGGTGCCCGGAGCGGAGCCGCACACCAATTGTCCCAGAAGTGCTGCGTGCAATACGAGCGGCGCTAACATCCACATCTTGCCTGTCCTCAGTTTCACTTGCCACGCATGTCACAATTATAACGAACACCCGTTCTTTCTGTAGTCACCCACCATTCATTTAAAATCTCTTTCACTACAAGTTTTAAAAAATATGCAGTATTTCCCTACATAGCTCGCAGTTTGTTCTCTGTTTATAAAAACAAAGCATCACTCGGAATCACACGCGTTCGTGTACAGCACTGGTCACTAATTATCGTCACCGTATGCAGTTTGCCACAACGCACGAGTGTTGCCCGTCAGTGAGTAGCACAGATGACAGGCCATGTTCCATGTGGTCTGCGTTTTATAGGATAATAAAATGTTCGTCCTCTGCATCCATAACTGCAACCTGGAACAAGAACACCGGCAAATACACCATGAGAATAGAATACAGAGGTAAGCAAGGCTTGGTCAATAATGCTAGTAAATACGGGTCAAAATTCCCATAAATCCAACACAATTTCCAGTTTATTTCCCAAAGAGTAATTTTAAATTCAAAATGGTTCCCACAGTTTTAAAAAGTGCACTCTTTGATAAAACGTATGAATAATCCCCAGATGCTATATGTCGATTAGAGAACTTCGGGGACGCTGGGAAATGCTGTATTCACAACGCGCATGCTGCGACTGGCACCTTGCAATGGGCACTTAGCCTGTAAACTTGGTCACAATCACAAGCACATGGAAAGAGAACATTGGGGTAGTCGAGCGATTTAGAAGACGTTGCTCTTCTGCGTAAGCTCCTGGGTTCAAATCCCATACAACTGTTTTATTTTTTATTATTGGTTTTAATAAGTGAATATGAGGAACATAATGTTTCCTTAATATTGTCCGTCCTGGTGGTGCAGTACTTGCCTCCTAAATCCAAAATTGCGGGTTTAACCCCGGCCAGGATCAATGTTTTTTCGGGCGTAAAAATCCTAAGTAATCCTTAGTAAATCTGTAAGGCATTAAAAATAACTTCAAACCTGAAAGAAGAGGCCTCTGAGCAAAATTTATCGGCCGTTACATGCCCTGAATTGAATGGCACTGAGATAACCTGAGAGGTTAAAGAGTTTCCATAAATAAACCAAACCAATCATTCCTTTATTAACATATATTGTAACGTATCATTTGAGTTTTATGATATTTACCTAACATACAAAAACGTAATCACAAATTAACTTAATCTTTACAAATAACTAAATAAATACATAAACAGAAACATTTCTCTTCTAAAGTGAAAACACACAGAAATACATACAAATTCATATCGGGTGTATAAATCCTTAGCATGTACAACTGCCCTCAATCTTCGGGCTTAGATGGTGTCAGATTTCTATAGTGGGGTGGATGAGAGGCTACAACAAACTAGGCTTCTTGAATATGTGTCCATTAGCAACTTTTGTTCTTCGTTCATGTGCAGGGAAAACAATATTACGAAATAAAGCTGTCATAATATGTTAAAAAGGTTTATTAAAAATAAGATTTTCTTGCCGGGAGGCGATCCTGCAACCTTAATCACAGCATCACTACACACTCTTCCAAAGAGCTCACGTAGCACACATACTAGTAAACGTCTTTAGTGCTTACCGTATACGAGGGTAGATTCGTAAGTTTTCGGCCTAACCATTTTCTAGGTATGATACAGACAAAAACTATATTTCACTTTTCAATATGGTTACTCTTTATTACAATACATTTCTCACATCCTTGAATTAACATTTCACAGCCCCCCAAAAATGGTCATAAATGTTTTCTGCAAAATGGGCATAAACAGCATCCATTACATCTATATTATATTTAAATTTCCTTCCTCGAAGGTCCTTCTTGGGTTTTGAGAAGATAAAATAGCCACTGGGAGCTAGATCTGGTCTGTAGGAGGATGGTCGATCTCCTTGAAGGCACATTTTTTCACAGCTTCCCTTGCAACAAGAGCTGCGTGCACAGGCGCGTTGTCGTGAAGAAGGCGCATCCGCCACTCAGCTTTCCTCGTCTTTTCTCTTTGATGGAAGCACGTAGTCTGTGCAGTAGGCCAGATTTACTATGATGTTCCTCTCCTTGAAGTCAATGAAAAGTATTCCTTCATAGTTCCAAAATATTGTGGCCATGATCTTTGTGACTGACTGAGTGACCTTGGCCTTTAGAGGCAGTGCTTTGCCAGGTTTACACCACTCCATTGACTCTCTTTTGGACAAGTACAGGACATAGTTTCATCTCCTGTAACAATGGTTTGCAGAACTTCTCTCTCGTTCCCATGGCAGAGCTCCAAAAATGCCCGACAACAGATGACTCATTGCTGCTTTTGGACTGAGGAAAGAAGTCTAGGCACCCATATTGCACTAACCTTATTCATGTTTAAATGTTCATGAATAATTCGGAGGACTGTTATGCTACTATTTCTGTAACTTTGAGCCGCCGGTCTTCCATAATTTCCCCTTCCACAAGAGCGAAGTTTTCAGGAGTGAGCACCTCTTAGGGCCGACCTGCATTCTCTTCGTCTTCAATGCTTTCTCGATTATTTCGAAAAAGTTTGGCCAATTCATTTACGGTTGAATTTGAGGGAGGTGCTTCCCCATATACACTGTCCAGTCGCTGTTTAATATCTTTTGGAGTAAGATCTTCTTTTTTTGAAGAACTTAATACCAGCTCGACGCTCCATTTTGAACATGTCACAATCTGCTACACATAGCCTTCTTTATGCAACTATATCTGAACAACTGAACCAGCTTAGCCGAAATTGCAGCTGCAATTATTTGCTTAACAGATAAGGTATGACACCAGATAAGGGTTTTGGAAAGGTGATAATTCTTATTGGCGAGGCCGGAAACTTATGGATCTACTCTCGTAACAGAACTGCTGCAGTGACTACATGGCTTTGCTGGTTATCTTGTGGACCGCCCGGTGTAACGAGCAGGACTTAGAAGAATTTTGCATTCAAGAGAGGACTCGTTTATTTTGTCAAATGGTGTACATATAAATTCAAATTACATAAATTAATAATTGTTAAACATATTGTCGTAATCTTCAAATACCGGAAATTAAATTCAATGTCTCTTGTCAACCATATACCGTGCTATTAAAAATACAAGTTGCCATATATAGGGCATCCAGGAGGAACGCCACTGCATTGGCCGGTTCCCGTTATGCGTTTCTCCTTACTCACCTTGACATTAAAGTACTAATATTAGGATCGTCCAAAATCACGTATTTCACGTTGCACAAGAATGAAATGCATACATAGTACATACTAGTCGTAGTAGAGATGTTCTATCGTAATACGTATGTTTAATATCGATGACATTTTGCTGTGAAAGAATGACATTTTCTTTGTGCTCATAGAAACCTGTTAACATTTAAAAAATAAAAATGTGAAGTCCATTATCGTTCTAAATTCCCATATGAGTTCATTTCTTAAGTTATACTACGTTAATAAATGCACTTTGTATTAGAAGGCTGTCGAAATGATGTTTACAGTGTTCTCATTGTACGTACAATTTTCTTAAAATAGTAGAGCCTTTTATCTTTACTACCGTGCAAAATGTTACTTCATTAGTTGTATTTTTTAATAATGACAAAAAAGCATTATTTCAAACATATTTAATATATTCAACTTCATCACAAAACTATACAATTAAAACGCATCGGTTTAAAACTTAAAAAAGCCTTTATCCTTGTCCCCTGTCTATCAAATCGGTTTGAGAGTCAATCTGCTATTTAAGCGCAATCCAATATGTACTATGCATGTTGTCATGGAAACCTTCGCCTGTAGCCCGCAGAGGCGACTTACTTGGTAGCATATTGACAGGTAGCTCTGAAGACTTGCTGAAAGTTTACGAGAGTTAAGGAGTGAAAATGCCATCTCCTGGCGCAGTGTTGACGACGGGTAACCTATCTTCACATATCAGGTGGGCATGTCTCTATAGCGCTCTCCTTGCAGTTGGAAAGTTGACGATCGCTCGCATTTGGAGGCAAGAAGTGCCAGCTGCCGCCAGGGTCGTAAACTTTCACAGCAACTTCACGTTCGTGGGAGGCTTACAGATTTAGCGCCTTGCGTCGCCCCATTAATTCGGTAAACCGGGTGCTGAAACTTCCCTTTCGCTTTGTAAGTTTTTCAACAATTCAGAGTTCCAAGAAGTGCCGCAGTTGCTGAGACAAGCCTTTTGAACGAATTGGTGAAATGTTCAAAGTAGTATTAAGTATGGGCGGTACATGATTGTGGGCTTCGACTACTGAGAAATGCATGTATTGTGACAGATGGAAGGATTAACGATATGTTAATATTGTTGAGATCTGGTATTAACAATATTTTACACATACTGTGTTGGGATCACATAGATCAAGTATTACAGCTGAGATTTCACGCCAGTTAAGCGTGGTTGTACGGTTGAAAGAATGGGGGAGTATACAAAAATCACATGTATGTGGATTGGGGTGATGTATCTGCGCATGCGTACGGGTGCATGTCTAGTATCTAAGTGTACAAAAACTAGCTACAAACCGAACCTGTCCTGCGACCAAAGTCCTGAACGGCAGCGGAGAAAACCGATTTCCGCCCGAAAGCAGTTAAGTTAGAAATATTAATGGGAAGTTCTGTTGTTTTTTGTTAAACCTAAACTAACCTAACCTATGAAAAAGTAATATGTATTCTATTAAGAACAGTGTAGAAAAACTATGATTACAAATGAGAAAAAAAGTTTGCCCGTGAGGGTATCGAAGCCACGACCACCTTATAGGCACGACGATCTAACATGTTAATCAATTATCCGACTAAATAAACCCTACTACTGAAATCGTAACCAATCGGCTTTCTTCGCTGCCTTTCGGAACTGCGGCCGCAAGACGGGGTCGGCGCGTAAGGTAAAGTTTGCAAACGGAGTCGAGTGTAACATCGCACAGGACGAGGACGTCTCGTCACATTCTCCGAAGCAACCTTTGTTAAGGTGATGTTACATTAATTAATTTACTATGCAATAAAACTGAATGATCCAATGCAAATTATTATAGTGATTACTTGAAACCCTGGCTCCATGATTTTCCCTGTGCTAATTATTTGTAAGTAAAGATGTTTGTGATATACGCAGATTCAAGCTCCTTACATGTCCAGTTATGTTCTAATTGATTTGTTAACACGGTGGATAAGTGGGTGCTCTAAATTTAGGCTGAGACAATGTGTTTTGGAATAAGAGTCAAATAGGGAACATTTGAGGTCAACTGAAACCTATTCTGATTCTAAACGTTGATACAAAATGCGCTTTGTGTTGAAAAATCAGTGTCATACAAATTATTCTAACAGTGTGATTAACTTTTAAGCCTTGGTTACAAGTACTCGAAACCGTTTCCTTAGGGATAAAATCTCTGCAGCTCCAGGAAAGATTCGCCGCTAGAAAGCATAGCGCAGGTGACAAGTATGTTGGCACCTGTTTTGAAACCTTAGCCTAACACATGTTTTATTTTTAAAAAATCACATTTTATATATGCACAGGTATGTATCGAAAACTTAGGCTGAAATGGACCAATCAGATCTGGCTATTAAACATTTGTTTACTCTTTCCTGATATATCCTAAAGAATAACCAATAAATGGTTTTATACAGTGTGTCCCGCCTAGAGTTACCAAGAAATAAATTCTCAAAGTTCAAAAATAGAGACAGATATTCTTATGATTTTCCTTGTACAAGATACAGAATCTCTCAAGTTTATACAACAATAGTGTGAAGGACATGTGTGTACTAAGGTAAGCGTTTCAACAACACATCAAAAACGTCGACTTATGCTGTAATTTGCAAAACAGAATTTTGTTACGCTTGTTCTCCATGAGTGTAGATGTCGGCGCCTAAGATTAGGAGGCAGTATGGTACGTTGAATGCACTCTTCAGGTCTTATCTTCACGAATTCCCATAGAGAAATTCATCCAAACATACCAATGTATTTGCATCATTTATCCCTTGCATTGGGAATATCTACAATGTCGAAGTCTTGTCTATATAAAACATATAGTAAATTCACTTTTGTTTATGAGAAAATGTAAAAATTACTGTTATCATTTCATTAGGCCAGCAACCAACTATATTTAACAAGGCCACCTGCACCTTTTCAACGCAATCGCGGCAAAAACAAACCCTTTATATGCCACCAAATAAATATCATTAAGAAGCGGTAATCCATTGACCTTCATGGTTGTGTTTTGTGGTTTTGGTTGTGCTAATGTGCTTTCATAAGGGTTTTGCCGTGTGATTTTGTACCAATATTCATCATGCGCTCTTACGCCATGGTGCACCGCCACACTTCCGCTAGAAAATGAGAATAACACACGTTTTGGCTTCGGTTGTTCTGCTATGCAATCCGCGCATCCTCTAGTGTTAGCTCCGGAAGACAAATAAGTCTGTCGTGCAGCAGCTGGTCAAGCAGGTTGAACACCTTTAAATAAAAATATGTATATATATTAATTATATAATATAAAATAAAAATAAAGTAACACTATTAACAATGTAACAAATAAACAGTAATAATAAAAGTAGAATAGGATAACTCGTTGAGTTCTTCAATGGCAAGAAGCTATTATCCTATTCTACTTTTATTATTACTATATATATATTATATATATAATCAAAGTTAGTTAATGAAATAAATTATGGAACTACTGTATGCTAATTCGCACGACAAACTCTAAAGCTAACTAATAAAATAAAAACAGAAATATAATATTACTTAACTAGATTTGTCCGTTTTTTTTTTCATAAAAAATCGCTTGAAAATAAATATCCACAGTGAAAATTATTCTAATTTTCAAAGGTAAGAGCAACAAAATTACATTTCTTGCAATCTATAAGTATTGCTAAAGAGGAATCACATTTTTAAAACTCTTCTTCTTGTTATTATTAAGATTAAACCCCACAAATTAATGGTGTACTATTAATTAAATGAAATATATAGCCACTGACAGATAAATCAGTACTGTGTAATTTTTTTTTATGAACTAAGCTCTTGGCATTATCTTTACATTCACTAAAATAGAGAGAAATAACAGAATTTTCGAGTTACATTGCGTATTTAAGATGATGTTCATATGTTTCAATAAAACAAAAACACGTTACTGTTAAAAACCAATTACAATGTTCAAAAGAGACACGAAATCAACAATATATAAACGATAGTTCCAACGATTTTCATTGACTTTGAAATTTTAAGTTTTGTTGTAGTAAAAACATGATTTTAGAAGGTTGTTACCGAGCGCTCTTACATTCAAATATAATTCTCACACACATATTAGATTTATATTTCACATTTTCTACCTTCACACAATACTTTTGTTAAATATAAAACACATGCGTCGTTATAAATTCAGTTTATATGTTCAATTAATTTGTCCTTTTATTTTAAAACAATATTGAGAAAATTAAACGCAAGAGCGATTTTAAAATTTCGGTTTTCAAGTATATTCCTACTCCTAATGATTCTATTTCCATAATTTTCAGTAAGTATTTTCCTTCTTTTTATTTAAATGGTATATAGCGAGTTCTTTTGTGAAAAAAACTAATATTGGTGCCGCTAGAGCGATTTTAAAATTTTGGGTTTCAGATAAACCTCCACTCTTAGTGGTTCGATTTTCCTGATTTTCAAAAAACTATTTTTATATTTATTATTTAGATGATATATATACCGAGTTTAGTTGCGAAAAAGTAAATATTGGTGCCCCTAGAGCAAGATTTTTAAATTTTGATTTTTGTGTAAACCGCCACTCTCAGTATTCTGATTTCATTAATTTCGGAAAATGTTTTTATTAATTTATTTTAATGATATATGCCGAGATTTGTTGAGAAAAAACAAAAAGTGCGGCCTCTAGAGCGATTTTGAAAATTTCGCTTTAGGTTAACCCCTACCCACAGTGATCCAACTTTTCCGCTTAACGAACTCGATAAATTGTTTGTCAATTTATGATTATTGAGAAAAAATAAAAGATGCTCCCATTAGAGCGCTAACAGACACACCATACCATATATTATATATTGTTTTCATTGTCATTTCCGGTACCTAGGTTGATCTAGGTCGATAAGAGTTTTTAAGAAAATATTCAAAAATTGTTTCATGGGTACAACCGCATTCCTTCAAAATTCGCCAAAACATTTTTAATAAGATGTCATATATTCAAAAATTTCAATTCCTGCCCTTCTAATAATTAAGGAAATGCATCCATTGCAATATGATTACAAGATATTAGAATTCAAAGATTTACAAAAAGTAAAATGAAATATTAAAGCAACAGTTGCCTTAGCAGTGTATACTAGTTATGGGTTAGTGCCTACTCATAGCTACCAGCACCCGGGCTGTGAATTTAAACACCTTGACTACAACCCCACGATCATTACAGCAACAATGGCGGTCTATAAACAACCGAGCTGTAAAATGTGTCGTTTTCCTGTTACGCAGAGAACAAGAGAGGAGGTGATTTAAAATCGCTTTTCAATTACTCATTTAAGCGGTTCAGACAAAAGCCTGTTACTACAGATTGTTCTGGATAAATTATAGCGGTACGCTTCCAAAATGCTCAATTAACTAGTCACATGATTAACACTTAACCACAGAGAAATACCAAAATGTGCAAATGAGACATCATCGTGTCGCGTCAAAACCCAAGGGCTTGTTTGGCAATTAGTAACCACAGTTTAGTGCGTCGTTTTTCCCCTAATGACAGGAATCAATTCGTAAAGGACGTGTATTGGGCTATTTGAGAATACATTCATTTCCGGTAACTCTTCTGGGGTGACTTGGAAATGGATGTCTAAGTAAAAGCGTGAAGTTTTAATTTTTGATTGACACGTGTCATCAATTTTCA
Organism: Metallyticus violacea; assembly: GCA_030762175.1. Lineage (NCBI taxonomy): Eukaryota > Metazoa > Arthropoda > Insecta > Mantodea > Metallyticidae > Metallyticus > Metallyticus violacea. The sequence goes on from CM060845.1 coordinate 20,939,135, forward strand.
CCATAACCAATAAATTTGCAGCAGTACCAAAAAACATTCCACGTGCAATCTCCAGTTAAGATAAACAAACCGTCTTCGAATAATTGGCAAGTGACAAGAGAATATTACAAGAATATGTTCATTTGTGAAGCATGTCCACGAAATCTTCTGACTTGTCGATTTTAACTTTTAGTGTGCAGCGACAATATACAGCGGTTTCTCGTGTAAACAATCCCGCCAGCTACGAGCGGCACTTCCCCACTCTTTCCCTTCTTCTTGAACGTCGTTTCGAAGCAGTGCAGTAGTTGAACTTTGCCAAGATGGAACAGTTGACTCTAGAGTGGCGCATTTTCGTACGTAAAAGTTACACGTCGTCTTAGTGCAGAATTTTGTTTGCAGCCCCTTGTTCAAATATCTCCTTTCAGAAAAGCAATTCACGATATTGCGAACAAATTGGAGTCTACTGGATTAGTACACAAAAAACGCATAAACCTACAGTTTTAACAGAGGACGAACTAGACGAAATTGATGCAAACATTCGCCAACTAAGTCACTCACGAAATTAACACAACAAATGGGGGTTTCAATGGGTTCTGCACATAAAGCAACAAAATCATATGAAATTTAAATAGAACAAGTGTGCACAATTCCATTGTTTAAAATAAGGCCATTCAGTAGCAAGAGTGCCGTATTATGAATGACTTTTTCATCTGTGAATGAAGGTTTAAAGGACCCAAAACTTCTATGCTTTTCAAACGAGGCCTGATTTCACCTGAACGACCGTGTAAACAATCAAAACATGCGGTACAGGTGTATCGAAAATCCACATCGTGTACAGAAAACCCCTCTTCAAATGTATTAATTTTGGAGGTAAGCCTTGCTGGAGAATATCGTCGCAGAACGATGGAACACGAGTTCCCTCCCAGCCAGACGATACTCTCAATCAAACATAAGTTCGGAGTTCAACTTAGCTTACACCAAAATCGAGAAGGAAGCACGTTGTCTAAGTTTCTAGAAGAAAACAAAGTTCCTAACAGGTAAGAGCGCACACAATTTAGCCGAGCAGCGAATACTTAAAAACCAATACAAGAAATTTGTGAGAATGAAGGACTAATGTCGGTGGGTAACAATTTTAAAATCTATAAAATTATAGGCTTTTATTTTTTTAGTCAGTTCCAAAGGAATGGCGGTTGTGCACATTAAAAGCATTTTGTAAATTTCTTCAGATCGGCATCGATCTTATCTACTAGGTACCGAAAATAATAATGTAAAAAAAGTGTGCGTGTGTGTATGCTAACGCTCTAGCGCACGCAGTTTTTTGTTTTTCCTCAGAGAAATTCCGCAAATAACCATCAATTAACAAACGATTCATCGAGTTTGTTAAGCAGAAAAATTGGACGATTGAGGGTGGGGTTTAATCTAAAGCGAAAATAGCTCTAGCGGCCACAGTTTTTGTTTTTTCTCAACGAATCTCGATATATGCCATTACAATAAATTATTAAAAACAATGACCGAAAATCAGCGAAATCAGATTATTAGGAGTGGGGGTTTACCAGAAGTCAACATTTAAAAATCGCTCTAGCGGCACCAATATTTGTTTTTTCGCAACGAAACACAGTACTATACAATTTAAATAAAGTAGGAAAAATAGTTTCTGAAAATTAGGGAAACCAAAATATTAGAATTAGGGGTATATCTGAAAATCAAATTTAAAAAGGGCTATTGCGTTTAATTTATACTCTCATTTTTTTTTCAAAATAATTAAACTGTATTTATAACGTTGTAAATGGTTTATATTTAACAAAAGTATCCCCGTTTAGTTAGCAGCTGTGAAATATTAATCTAATATGTGTCTAAGAGTTATATTTGTATGTAAGAGTGCTCTGTAATAACTTTCAGGAAACGTTTTCGTTATATTTTTTATTACAATAACATTTAAATTAATTTCAGAGCCAATAAAAATCGATGGAACTATCGATTGTATATTGTTGATGGTGTGTATTTGCTTAAGGCATTGTAATTGTTTTTAAATAGTAACATGTTTTTGTTTTATTGAAACATATGAACATCATCTTAAATACACAATGTAACTCGAAACTTTCTGTTATTTCTCTCTATTTTAGTATGTAAAGATGATATCAAGAGCTCAGTTCAGAAACATGGTTACATTTAAAGGTAATCACACAGTGTAGCTTTATTTGACAATGGTGATATATTTCATTTAGTAAATAGTATACCATTAAATTGCTATGTTGCAATCTCAATATTAAAAATAAGAATAGTTCTTAAAATGTAGTTTCTCTTTTATAGTACTTATAGATTGCAAGAATTTTAATTTTGTTCCGCTTACTTTTTTAAAATTAGAATATTTTCATTATAGACATTTATTTTTAAGATATTGTGAAGGGAAAAAACAACTAAACTAGTGCACTAAGAGTTCAATTTTTCTTTTATTTGTTAGCTTTAGAGTTTGTCACAGTAATGTCATAACTTATTTAATTAATAACATCATAATATTCTTTTTTAAAGTTGCTTTCTGAAGAATTCGCTTAGTTTATGCAGCTCCTGCGTGATGGACATTCTTTTTTTGGGGGGGTCTATCATACGTGTGTACATCTGCCAATGGGCATTAATGACTTTAGCAATTTGTGCCTTTAAACAGTCACATTCATATCAAATCTTGTTAATCTTATACGACGTGAAATACAAAAATGTTGTTGCACTTTATGTACACCCTGTACATTAAATTCTAAACTTTTACAGCATTGTATAGCCTAACTGTATAAAATAAACTAGTTGTGTTCTGTTTTTGAAAGGCGTGTTTTTTATTTCACTAACAGTATGCAAGTTCTTCCTCTCTATGCCAGCATCAAGCAAGTGGAAACAGTAAATATTCTCAAACGATGTATGTCAGTTGCCGTAACGAAGAGAAAAAACATTTTGTACATGTTTGCTTTATTTAATACGTACGTATACATGTATATATAGGTCGCCTAATTCCATGTTTGCTGTGCCAGCCACGTGACTGAGCGCAATGCCATCTAGCAGCAAGAGTAATGAAGCTATTTGTTCCCAACGCCGCCGCGCTGACATTCTGCTGGAAGCACATACAGTTTTTCAAAACTCTTCTATCCCCTCCCCTTCGAGCCGTCCTTTTTTATATTAGATTCTCCTGTTTGTTCAGGCAGTGGCATGGAAAATTGATTGTAGCTGGGCCAAATTGGGGAGGAGCAGGAAGTTAGATGTACCCCCCCTTCATCTTGATTTATTTCAGTTGCGCATGCTTCGTGCTGCTTTTGATCTTTCTAACAAAATCTTCAATAATTGAACAGAAGTTCGGTCAGATTGAATTCTGTATTCATCATTGCAGAGATGAGAAAAAGGTCGCGAGTGAATCAACTGTTAATGAACATCATGCATCACTTCCATTACCATTGTCAAGGAAGATACTAATCAGCTGATGTCAAAACTCTGTACAAAAAAAATTAATTGCTTATCTATTCAGCTTTCTGGAATTAAAACATAAATACAAATTTTACTTTTGTGCTAACCCCACGTGTTATTTCAAATACGTTTTCTAGAAAACCTAGTGATATCATCCCAATATTTCATTACAAAAAAATTGCCGAAAGCCAGTATTCACAAGAATGTTTTCATACTAATTAATTTCTAGTGCAGAATTTTTGTGTTTTATTCAAATAAAAAATTATTCCCATTACAAATAAAAGTGTATTGAATTTAGTTCAAATTGTTTATTTAGTTTGGAATGTATTTACGAGTAATTCGGTTAAAATACATTAAATTGTATTGACATGCATTTAATTAAGTTTAATGTATATAAGTAGGCCATAAAAATATATTTGGATGAAATGTGTTAATTTAAGTCGACATGTATTGAAACAGGTTGACTTATATTTAATTAGGTTTACATGTATTTACCTAAGACTACCGATTTCCTTCCAAGATAAAATGGAAAAAGAAATACAAAGAACGATCTCATTAATCTGGAAGCATTTGGGCCCTTAAGTTAATGCTATTAACTAAGAAAATCAGATTTCAGACGCTCGAAACCGTGTATACCCCTGTATTACTATATGTGTGCCGGACATGATCTCTAACAGAAAAGTAAAGAACAAAATTCAAATATGCCAAAGATAAATGCAACGCAAGCTCCTGGGAATTACTTTGAAGGACAAAATACCTATAGCATTAATACATCAGTTATCTCAGACAATAGACATCACACAAATAACTATCTCAAGCAAGTGACAATGGGGAGGCCACGTCGCAAGAATGCAGGACCTACAAGATCTCCATGTGGGACCCTCGGATAGGAAAAATGACACAAGATAGACCCAGAAGAATATGACAGACCTGTTCAAGGAACATGCAGATCCAGGTTGGTCAAGAGTGGCAAGAGGAAGAAAAAACTAGAAATCTCTCTAGAAGCAACTAATTAGTGCAGTGAGAAATGGAGTAACCAAAGAACAAATCAGTCAGAGTGTCTTAAACAGCATACGAACAACTAGCATGGAATAGCTCACCACGTTAGGAAAAAGCGAGTTTTCCCTGCTTGTTAGGACACCTTTGCCCTTAAGGGACACAACAGGCTATCATCTTTATTTTTGTTCTATTTAATTAGTTTGGCATATATTTAATTACATTGGGATGTACTTAGCTAAGTTCATATGCACTAAAGTAGATTTATATGCAATGAATAATTTAAATTACTTGTATTTAAATACAAGGTAATTTACATGTATTAATGCTCGTATTATTTAATATGCTCGAAAAGTAATTGTACAAATTAAATAACTTTATGTAAATAAGTAATTGTACGTTCGTTCTGACTTGCTTTCCTATTATACTAATAAATACACAAGAGAGGATATACAATGCTACGATTAAATCTATTCCGCTACATGGAAGTGAAATTTGGGGAGGGGGAGAGCTGAACATGTAAATAAAATTCAAGTAGGTTTTTGGAAAAGGATTCTCGGGCTCTCCAAAGAAACGTCAAACCGTGGGGTCATGAGGGAGGTGGATTGTTTTGAAGATATGATTAATAGTAAAATAAGAACCGTGAAATACTTTTTTAGGCTAATGCAGGGAGAACAGTGCACACACCACATTGAAATTATGAGTTCTTGTCTAAACTTAAGTTCTATGAAAGCAGCACATCAATAGCACCCCCCATTTCAAAAATATTTGCTGTTCAAGTTTTAGTTGATTCACCCGATCAAACTTGAAAAATATCGGGTCAAGACCGGGATCAAACTACATATCTCTAGTCTTTCGGGCTGGCGCTCTACCAGCTGAGCTACCGTGTCTTCCTAGCACGAAACCACGAAACTCTCTAATCTGATTTTTAAGGGTTTCAGAGGCTAAGTGGCTCCAAATGCCCAATACATGTCTGGAAATTCAATATTTTACACTGATAGATTTTATACCGTGAAATGAACAAACAGATTTCACAGAATATATTTTGTAATATACAACAACAAGCTAAATCAGTTGTTTATTGTTTCCTTGATAAGAAGAATAACTGAAATATAAACGCAGCCATAAGGTGAGCAGATGAGCTCGGTCTTTTATATAGAAAACGAAGAATTTCTGAACACTACTTCATTACGGAAATCTGTTTGATTTTCGTGGCCTCTATCACATCAGAAAATTAGGAACAGTTATTCTGAAACAGCCTGTATAATTTCCAACTTATTAATTCCCACATTCTTTAGTACTGCACGTGCCTCGTGTATCGAAATGTAACCAATCATCGCTGCATTTTCCAAGTGAACAAATTAGCGTTTTTTGGCGAGGACATTGGGTCCCTTACTGACCTCTGCCTGTTTCGTCATTCATATGTAAATCCTGAAGCCGGAATTGCGCTCTGCGAGCTACCCCATTATAATCACGACACCTATTGTGTAAGCATACACAATGGTATGAAACACTTGAGGAATTTGTAGCGGTACCTAAATATCAGTTCCCATTTAATTTCTCTCCTGGGTCTCGGGGTTTCCTTTCCTCAAGGCTGCTCCCCGGCCGCCGATAAATTCTGTCAGCAAATCCACACCGGCGGTGTTTTCGGCGCTGCTAAATGCGGTTTTAGTCGTGCACAGGTGGCTGCTGGTCGGTAAATCAAAACACTAACTCACAGAATTAGCCAACAAGAGCAGGGTTCTGCATCGTGAGTAATAATCAATGTTCTTAAGAGAAAGAACCACAAAATACGAAAACGTTATTTTTAAGATCTTCCCCCAGGCGTGATGTTCGTTGTTCTATTGCGCGTCCATTGTTTTTATGTTGTTAGCTGCATCCAGCAATATCTGCGCCTTATTCTGCACACACAGCTCTCCAATATTCTTGTTACATGTTTAAGTGGTCCAAAAAATACTCAACAGCTTAAAATGCAATAATTAGTTAATTTATTTCACGTTCTCTAAGCCATACAGACATGCGAGTGATTTGTACAAGAATAACAATATCGTTGGAACGTTCCGTTCCTTAAAAAATCCTTTCCCAATTTATCATTTCATCTCATGTACCATCCGTGTCCACTTAGTAGTAAAAACGGGCGTTAAACGCTACTCAAAAATGCATTATTCTTGAGATTAAAATACAAAATTTAATGGTATACTATTAATTGAATGAAATATAAGACCACTGACAGACAAAGATATACTGTGTGGGTATTTTCAAAAATTCTTAAATGTTCATGACCTGAGCATCTTTACATTCACTAAAATAGAGAAATAATAAACAGTTTCCAGTTACATTGTGTATTTAAGAAGATGATGTTCATATGTTTCACTAAAAGAAACACGTGCTACTAATCAAAAACATTTCAAATGTACAAAGCAAATAAAAACATCGAAAGTTACATCGATTTTTATTGGCTTTGAAATTTAATTTAAATGTCACTGCATTAAAAACATGTAACGTAAACGTTTTCTAACCGTTATTACAGAGTGCTCTTACATGCAGATATAATTCTTACACACATATAAGATTAATATTTCATATTTGCTATCTTCACGACGATGTTTTTATTAAGATGTTTTTATTAAATATAAACATATGCATCGTTATAAATAATGATGATATACTGAATTAATTTGTGTGTTTATTTTAAAGCAATAGAGAGAAAAATAAAATACAACAGCACTTTTTAAATTTCGATTTTCAAGTATACCCCTAATAGTCGGTCCTGGGCCGATGGATTTTTTCGGGCGTAAAAATCCTAAGTATGGCTTCCTTCGGAAGGGAAGTAAAGCCGTGGGTCCCGTGTCGTACATTTACGGCACGAAAAAGAAACTCAAGTCTGAAAGAGAGGCCTCTGAGCAAAATTTGTCGGCCGTTTCACGCCCTGAGTTTAATGGGACGTTGATGACCTGAGATGTTAAACAGCGTCCATAAATAAATCAATAAAAAAAATCTTTCTAATCTGCGATAACACGTCGACAATGCAGTCTCTGTTGCCCCTAAAATGCTGTCTATACATTTACGCATTATTGCTCCATAAAGTCCCAATAATCAAAAGCATTTAAAAAAAAGATTTAAAGGGAATAAAATTATTTATTTGTTATACACTTTTAAAGTTGTAAAATGGAACATCCTTCTAATCAAGCGTGTATTTTATGCCAGTGTGTTAAATCTTTAAAACTGCTACAAATTATAATTTTTATAACAGTGTTTAACGCCAGTACATTCAACTTTTCGGGGTGCACTATACACAGACACATGCTGTCTTAGATTTTTTTGTATGATATTCCCTCCCATACTCCAGGCATACGAACTGTTTATTAACAACATAAAAATAAACAATGTAGCACTAATAGTTTCTAACTGCACATTCCACAGTGATAGGTGTATGATTGCTGTCTTTTTAGAGAATGGGCGATAACATTTCACTTTTCGCACTAACACTAATACTTTTTAACTCACCCGGGATTCCCGCAGTTAGCATTAACAAAACAATAACACAGCTGATTTTAGAAGAGGCGCAATTAACTCCGCTTCGGTTTTCTCCGCTGGCGTTCGTGAAAGGAAGCCTGGACTGGGGCCAATGTTTCCGTGGTCTGTACGGGTAAGTCAAAATACTGACGATACTAATTTAAAATATAGTGTTTTGCTATTTTAATAGTATTGTGATAATATGGAATCGTGCAGTAGTTTTATTTTAACACTAAATACATTTTACTATGACTAACTCGTTCTTAAACGCGTTGAAACAATGGGTTGGTGACTCTTCAGGAATAAATTTTTCCCTCCATTTTTGCATAATTGTCGACTGTAGCGAAAATATCTTATTATTACAGAGTAAGGGAAGATAAAAAGTTCAGTGAATCATCAAGAAGTCATTTCAAGAGTGATTGGTGAAAATGCACTGGAAAAGAACCGGGAGACTGGACTCATATACAACCAGATTTAAGGGGGGAGTCGTAAAAATGTTGCATGTAATTTAATTTAATATCCCTTACATTATTAATGCTCACCGTAGAAAGATTTTGAATATGAAAATTTGCATGAATATTTTACTTACGTGACGTCATGATAAAATCGACAAAAGAAACGAAAGAACATTTTGAATTTTGACCAATAACATTGAAATTATCGAAAAGTTTTGTCAAATCCGTTTTATCACGCGACGTGCATTTGTCTTGTGGTAGTGTAGCCAACCCTATAACCCCACTTTGTAATCCCTGAGCATGCATTATGATTACTATTCTGTGCTTTCAGTAATTGTAAATTTAACTAACTTAATGTTTATTCACTCAAGCAATTTTTTGGGCATTAAGCCAAACAGTCTGAAATCATTTTTTTTTAAATTCCGTAACACCGTCTACCTAAGCAATCCGTAAATATTGATAAACATGTTGTTCAGAATGTATTGTTTTTCTCAGTAAATCAAACGATAGCGATTGTGACAGGTTGATTCGGGTACCACTAGGCCCTGGGTCCAGGGGTATAACACAGAGGTCTGTGCTACCCAGTAGTTTTTTGCATTAGGACGGTACCTTGTTTCCTAAACCGACTCGCCTTTCGACTGCAGACGATTGCGTCGCCCAGGCGCGCTAAGTTCCCTTAGCTTCCAGATTCTCACTGGTGGATAGACCATAGTAGCTTAGACCTACTCGTATTTAAGAGGTGAGTCACCCCAGCATTAAGGTAGCCACCACCCTCCCTACAAACAACGGCGATTCCGTGGACTTTTGTCTAATTCAGAATGACGGTTTCTGAATAAGTAAGTATTCATAAGTATAACATTTTATACAATAGTTTATAATCCGTGAGCGAATTTCAAATATATATCATTTTTATTTTTATTCTATTCATGACATAGTCCTAAATCCGTTTTGGCTCTTCTCTACTGGCATTACTGACAATCGACATACATCTGTTGCAAGATGGCATTAAAAGCTTAAGTATTCATAATATACATATATAATTGTTACAATATTGTAAGCCAAGTTTACGGGAAATTATTTAAATTCTTATTTTATTCGTGAAATAGTTCTAATAAATACCACTCGAGAGTCAGGCATTTGTGATATTTATTAGGACTACTTGTGATAATATTACAGAGCCATTTCGTGGTAAATTTAACATAAATTAAATTTTGCATTTATTTTGATTTCGGCATATCCTTAATAAAATGTCCACTTCACCACTGCTATTAAAAATATCTAAAGTGCTTTAATTAATAAATAATTTCTCTCACTTTCACACTCGATTTCTATTACTGAAAGAGATTATAGAGACGTGATAACGTTGTTTCCCTGAGCGAAATTTTGATACACCTTATTCCTCATGTGCATCATCAACGTAACATAAATAAATAGCTGGATGACTGCAAAGTTATCCACAGTTTTTTTCCCTCTCTATTTTTTGTTTTCTCGCCCACCTCTCTACTGTTCCTCAGATTTATGTTTTCCAACGCACGTAAACAAAGCAAGGGAAATTCTACAGCAATCTCTGCCTCGTCTTGTTTAGCGCGAGACGGTGCATGTCTGAATAACACGCGATATTTTATCACAGCAACGGGTTCTTCGCTTCTGCGCTACATTTCAGAGGAGGTTTATGCACTCTGAAAACGTTGTCATGTAAGCCCCCCCCCCCTCACTGTTTTTTCTCTGTCGTGGTACTCGATTTGAAGCTCCCGCATGCCATGAACACCGCAACATAACAAACAAGCCGGTAATTTACCGTCCGGCTACACTAGCGCTGCAATTCCCCCCTTTAAAAACACGCTTGTCAACCATTGCAGCGTAAGCAACCCTTCTAATTGGCTGCAATGTTTAAACCTCAAAGCTGGCAGTACTGAGATGTAAGGTATTTCATTAATCTCTTTTCTTCCTTTCTTTTTATTTATTTCTGCTTTTTTTTTTTTTCCACCTATTCTTTACTATTGTGGACAGTGATGAACTGTGTTGAAATTAACTACGAAATTTGTGTGCAGAATTGCGCAATGTAAAAAAAAATTATTGCAAATCCTGTACACCTTTCATTTAATTTTCGACACCCCGCTATTACACATTTAATACAGCGATGACTAATCCCTGCCCTTTGTGCAAGGGCATCATTCCTTGCAGTGTCCTGGTGATGTAGTGATAACCATACTTGCCTTTTAAACCCAAGATCGCGGGTTCAAACCCGATGGGTATCTATGGGTTTTTTTCGGGCGTAAAAATCTTAAGTATGACTCCGTTCGGAAGGGAAGTAAAGTCGTGGGTCCGTGTCATACATTTACGGCACAATAAAGAACCTGAAGTCTGAAAGACGCTGCCTCTGAGCAAAATTCATCGGCCGTTTCACATCCTGAGTTGAATGGGTGCTGATGACCTGAGATGTCACAGAACGTCCATAAACAAACCACATCAACAACTTGCAGCGTGAGGAAAGTAATAAACATTAGTAGCACAGAGAGGTCAAAATGCGTCACCAGGAATGGTGACGTAGTGGCCTTTGCTGATTATTGACATTGTGCTATGATTCCTTTTGTTTTTATTTGTTTAATTGGTTTATTTACGAACACTCTTAAATATCTCCGGTCATCAGCTTCCCATTCAATTGAAACGGCCAACAAATTTCGCTAAAAGAGCTGTTCTTCAGGCTCCAAGACCTTTTACATCCTAAATCTACAAATGGAACCCACAGCTTTATTTGCCTTCCAAAGGAAGCCACACTTAGGGTTTTTACTCCATAAAAAATCCATCGACACTGACCGGAATTGAACCCGCAATCTTGGGTTTTATGAGGCAAGTATGGTCAACTTTAGACCACCAGAATCGGCTATGTAATTCCTGAAGGAGTCACACTTCAAAAGGCAACTCATTTGGAGCAATAGTGGTCATCCTCAATTGTTTGTATTCCGCAATGGGAACATGTTGGATATAAAGGAAAGGCAACATATTTAGTGTGTCACAAAGTACTAATTATAGTGTCTCTACACATGGTAATAATAAGTTAACAATCTTTCCAATACTGTTAACACATATTGTAAGCACTGTTAAAATTACGCTTTGGGGTTGCCATTTGACATTGTTGATTAGCCGTGACCTGCCCTTACCGACTGACAGATCCTGCGCTGGAGTCACGTCTCCTTTCACTAACGTGAGTGAAGAAAACTTCTGCTGATTTTCAAAGACATGCGAAACCATTTTTGACAGGTACTTAAGAATCGCCTCCGCAGCCTTTACTGCTTAAATAGTGCTCTGTCATCATTTCCTTGAGAAGTTAAACTGAAAAGCATTGATAAAGGAAGGTTCAGGGTTGCGATACGCAACCAGCTCAGAAATAGCATTACTTCCGTAACAGATGCTCCTCATCTGCGAGCAGTGACACCCAAGCAACAATTGAAACTATTGTCCTGGAAAATCGCCATGTGATATGAATTTCCTCATAGTGATCTCCATTTTCGGCAAGGGTTTACAACGGCATATCATCTTAGAATTGGTATAGCTACCTGTGAAGAACTTTTGCGGAGCTTTGAAGCAGAAGATGGTGGCTTCCTTGCAAGAACTGTTATTGAAAGTGAAGCCTGGATACTCTACCACTAATTCAAATCAAAAAGAGCAAGAAAGCTTCTGCACACAACCAAAATAATAATATTGACTAGCTGTGGTACCGAACCATTCTTAGTCCAGTACCTTTGAAGGATATTCAACGTTGCGGGTGTCATAAGTAAAATGACTACATTGCAATAAAAAAGAAGAAAATATTATTTCCAAAATTTTAATGAGAATAATTAAGCATATATTGAAGTTTTATTATAACGTTTACATTTCTGCGCGCCGCTTCTCCCATCGGGAAACTTCGCAGTCCACCAAAACCCTATCAGTGGGTCGAAACCCATCGGTTGAGAAAATATAAGAGGAATTCATACACTTTTTAATCTTGAATGGTCTGTATTAAATGACAAGAAGATACAGAAAATGTATACACTTAAGTACCACTTTTGTTCTATTAATTATATTAAAATATGTATTTTGACTCGGGCTTGTATGCAAGATTAGTGGCCTGACAAATTTGGAGAAGATATTAAGAGATCTCACAATTTGTGTTAAACACCCTACAGTGATGGAAAATGTATTGCATCACCTCCATTCGCATTAGTATTGTCACTTCCACTGTGGTTCATTTAAATCTTAGATATATTGTTGCTCGTTTGTTGCTAGTGTATTCTTGTTTCCGATTTTGGACTTCCATGTGCATTTTGCTAGCAATACAATCTATATGTTGTCATTTTCTCAGTTTACATTGCTATAGATTATTTCTAGTTGAGACATTGTGATGACAGGTGGGCAAAGGAGTGGAATTAATGCAGAGTTTTCTTACTCTGCTATCCTTACTCATTCCTCTATTGGTCTAAGCACTATAGACAAAGTCTCTAGAACAGGTTTTCATCAGTTTATTCCTTTCAAGAGTATTAAAGAAATACGGGGCGAAGGGAAGAGGCAGGAAAAGGACATCTTACTCCAAGACAGGACAGGATACTAAGAGAAATTTATCTCAGTGATCGTTGGCTCTCATCCTCAGAAAGACAGAGTGTGACGTCTCAGTGACCAGCAGAACTATCAGAAGTAACTCCTTGAAGTAGAACTTCCTGCCTGTCGAGGCATAAAGAAAAGTTTACTGACTAAAACAATGAGACAAAGAGACCTCAGTGGGCAAAATAGAATGCAGCATGGACAACAAAGATGAGGAAAATGATATTTTTTTCCAGATAAATCTAAATTGAACCTACATGACTCCGGTGGAAAAATGTACCTGTGTTGCAGAAGTGGTGAAAAAATGTTTCTTTCATACATAACACAAACAGTGAGCCAGAAGGTCAGATGATCTGGGGGTGCATTTCCAGTCATGACATAGGTCGTATGAATTCGAAAAGTGTAGCAGAGACGCAACGAAGTGTTTATTTTCGTGTGAGGTGGGCCCCCTGTAGACAGACAGTGTATAGACTAACCACATAATTTGAAACTGACGGCAGTATTTTAGAGCAAAAGCGATCACAGTCGGTCCTCCAGAGGGTGGCTTTGAAACGAAGTCCCAGGAAACCCACGAGACGAGCTTCAGCTGAATTGAACGTCTCACCTCATTCTCTTCAAAGAATACTTCATGCCGACGTGAACTTATTCCAATACAAAATTACAGTGTTGCCAAACTGACGGAAAATGACAAGGTACAAGATTACAGTTTACGACTTCGGCTCTTGCAAATGATGATGCCGTGATTAATTACACGTGGTTTTCTGATGAGATCTACATTCATTTGAACGGAAGCGTCAATAGGCGGAATATCAGATTTTGGGCATGATAACCTCCTGGTGTTGTACACGAAATTGAAAATTACGGAGAAAAGGTTAGTGTATGGAATCATTGGGCCAACTTTTTCAACAGCACAGTTAACAGTGCGCGCTACATGGAAAGGTTGCAGAATAATTTTCTTCCGCAACTTTATGCAACAGGTTTACCAACGGAGACACAATGATTCATGCAAGATGGAGCTCGTCCTCATGCAGCAAACGTTATTCTGGATTTCCTGCACAAACATTTCGGGCTCCGTGTGATGTCCCGCCGATATGCAGAACGTTTCCAGGGCGGTTCAATATGGCCGCCACGCAGCCAGGATATTAATCCTTGTGATTATTTCTTATGGAGACATTTGAAGGAGACAGTTTACCGCAACAAACCACGCAATCTAATGCAACTGCGAGCGACTATCACAAAAATATTCCAGGGAGTAACAGAAGACTTGTGTCGCAGAGTGGTCGGAAACGTCACTTCATCTCGAAAAGGTGATACGTCAACATGGTGGACATATTGAACATGTACTGCACGTTCGCTGAGCATACACATTCTGATGATTAATTTAAAAAAGGAAATATTGACATGTTTTGTTTATTAAAATTTATATAAACAATTTTCGATGTATGACATTTCGTGCTCCACTCTGTATTTAGCTTTAGGCGACAGCAGATAAATAGCAACGTGACAATGCTATAAATCCTCATGATTCTAATAATGTTACGCGTGTTTTTCTAGTTTGTGTTTTATTTAGATTGAACATAACACTGGATCATTACAAATTACTCCATATATGTATATATATTTAACTAAATTTACAAAAGAAGAACTAGAGGGAAAAGAAACAAATGTGCAATATAATATTTAGCTTTTCTTTTCTTTTCTTTTCTTTTTTTTTTTTTTTTTTTTTTTTTTTTTGGTATCTCGGTAAATTTCAAAGCTTCTCAGTTGTTTTTGCTGCGATACCAGAAGAATCGTTAATATATTTTCTCAGCTTCTTCTTTGTTTTTGGAGACAATTTTCCGGGTCTCGCAGATCTTTTGACATCATAAATCGTCTTTTGACATCATAAATCACTTATCCCATATCTCATTTACGGACAGAACGGTTGAACTTCTAGGCAATGCTTTTAATGGTATTACCAGCTGCAGGAAGTGTTTGAAGTTTTGGCTGAATAATTCTTTTTATTGTCAAACTTAATAAAATATGTACCGTTGTGGATATAAAAAAATACTGAGTGATTTATTATTTCAAGCTGAATTTTATATTTTCTGCAGCTAATCCCTTTTATGATTCTAACGATATATATGAAGTGAAGCTTGAAAAATAACTCTTTCGTTTTACATTAACTAGAAGCATTTAAATAAAGCATTTTGCTTGTATTTTAAGAAACGTTTTAAAACCTATCTCAATAAAAGCTGCACACAGATAAAAGAAATATATTTAACCTCCACTGTACTATCCAAAACAATTGTTAAGTCGAATTTTTCTCAAATTAGTCTCCGTTGGATGCAATGCATCTGTCCTAGCATTTCTACCAGTTTTAAAAGACACGCTTGAAACCATTTGTTGACAGGTCCTTCAGACTCGCCGCCTCAGCCTTTACCACTGCCTCTGATGATGGAAAATGCCCCCCCCCCGAAGGTTTTCTTCAATATGGAGAAAACAGAAAGTAACATGGACTAAATGTGAACTATAGGAAGGGTGAGGGACTCACTTCACATCGATTTTTATGTGATATTCAGCAACAACATTTGCCGTTGCCATTGTAGCATCGAGCATATTGCACGGAAATGTTGCCCTTAGCTTGTGATAGAGTTTTCAGGATTTGTCTATAGTATTGCCCACTTACAGTGCAGGTGTTAAGTAAGACATGCCCGTAACTATTCTTTTAATATCGAAAAATGAGATGACTATAACTTACACTTGTAGCTTAACGCCCGTTTTAATTCCTGAGACATCACAGGCGGTGGACACTGACGATATGTGAGATGAAATTATAAATTGTGAAAGGATTTTTTTTAAGGAATGGAAGAGCCTAAGTTTAAGGTACTTCCCCAGCATTTGCTATTTATGAGGACTGAGAAATACCTGGGAAAACCTCAGTCAGGGATGAAGGTTCTAATGGGAATCTAACCTCAGGCGTTTCATTCGCGAATCCGCGCCTTAAAGATCTCACCCACCATGGCCGTCAGATCATGCGTGTGTTTGTGTGTGGTGGAATTTCCACATGAGCTTTGAAGTTTGCTTTAATAATCAATATAATAATACTAGCCATGTTTCATCCGCAGCTTCCTTTAACGTAATCTTCAACTGCATGCAGACATTTCATTGGGCATCATCAACCGTTCACAGACACCTCTCATATGCAACATTTCAGTTATCGACGTTTTTCTGTAGTGGTAATGGCTAAATCTTTTTGCTGTTTATTGTAATTTTTTTGCATATATTATGACATTTTAAGAATACACATCCACATGATTTAACAACAAAAAACGATTATTGGCTTTTACCTAATTGAAAGTATTTAGTTCTGATCGAAACGCATGCTGTTAAATATCTTCATGCATCTGTAATTCCATCACGGTTTCTTCTGCCGACTGTCTAGAGCTCGCGCACAATAAATCTGCACTTGGAGTCAGTTATTGTAGCATAGTAAAATTGTTCAGGACATTCTTCTACAGCAGCTATTCTTTCTAAGATTGCAATATTTATGTACATGAGCGAAAAAGCACAAGAAAGTAATTCGTATACTATCTTTAGTTTATCTAATTAATATTTTAAGGTAACAGGTTTCCATTAGTTCACTGGAATACAATATGCATTTCAGTTTGTTACATGATGTTCTGGCAATTGTCCAAGAGATCAGTGTCGGCATAATAGATATAGAGAAACTGTGTGATGTAAGTGCAAAAATGTCGTGCGTTAGGTCTATCTGTAGCAGTTCTACTAATCCATAGCTTTAAAAGGAATTAAATATTTCATGTTAAGTACAGTTTTACATTTATATTTTTTCTACATTGTTAAGCAATTTGGCTATATTTTAAATATATATTTCTCAATTTTATATATAAAATCCAGCTCTAATTATTATAAAGTCAGTTTCAAGTCAAAGTAGCACAAATGACTTTTCGCTCCTCCCCTACGACCATAAGTAGACGCAACTCCGACTCCAAATATAATTTAATAAAATTAATTTTTATGAAAGTCATTCTTTATGGAATATCAAAATAATATTACACATTTTTAGAAGGAGATAGAGATAGCAACCAGCCTTTATTTTTCGTTTTCGTTGTTTTCCCTGAGGAAGTGATCAAATATGAAAAAATATATTTATATTCAATTATGACATACTGGCTTTCCCCAATGTTCGTTCTTAGTGACATACCTGTGTACAAATACAGGTGTCATACCGGAAACAAACGAATAGCTCTAGCTCATGTATAAGTAGCAAAATGGCAACTATGTTTGTTCGTCAATTGTTTTCCGATGTCGTGTTTTGTAATTGTTTTGTTTTAACTTTTTTGGGTTGCGTGTTTGCGTAGTAACAGCTAGCTTCTTGCAATGAATTGCAAATTAATCACAGAAAAACGAGTTTGTGCTATAACGTTGGTAGAAGCACAGTAAAAAAATAAATCATTGCCGATAGCATACTTTGAGATAAAATCTCCTAATGTTTAACCGTCATCAGCGATTAGTAACTTGAAAAAACAAGCATACCACTTTAAGACGACCTGAAGCTGTTTTTTTTTCTTCTTCTTCTTTTCTTTCTCCCGGGCGCTCTTTAACATCTCAGGTCTTCAGCAACCCATTCAATTCAGGGCGAGAAATGGCCGACACATTTTGCTCAGAGGCTCTTCTTTCAGGCTTGAGGTTTTTTTTTTTTTATGCCGTAAATGTACAACACGGGACCCACGGCTTTACCGAAAAAATCCATCGATTCTGGCCGGGATTGAACCCGAAAATGGTTACCACTAGAACGCCAGGACCGACATTTTCTAGAGTTCTTGGAATGGTTTCTTTTCAACACAAAGCCTATCCTGAGGTTATAAACAATTCTATGGACCTATAAAGCAACGTTTAAAGTAAACGGCCGAGTGACCCTGCATAATTGTATTCATAGGGCTAGTAAAAATACATGTTCAATTATCCCAAAATAATTAAAACTCCTGGGGTCACTCTTTGGGGTGACATTTGGAGAGGAGGGAAAGCTAAAAGACATTGTCTACAAGGACATGCCGACTACACAAGAAGATATGAAACGACGTATTACAGCAGTCTGTTCTGAAACTTCTGCTGAAATGCTACAACATGTGCAGCAATCGTTACATGACAGACTGGAAGCTTGTAATTTGACTGGTGGCCTGTGAAGATCAATTCAGAATTTATTTTTCACTTTTGCATTTCTTAACAGAGTGCAAAAACATGGTACAGTAAAATCACATAAGTACAAAATGTAATATGTGATTTCTTGGAAATTCAGAAAAAAAGAAACCGCCAAGGGTGGCCGAGGTCGTTAAGGTGTGGACTCGTGAGCGGAAGGTCTGGAGTTCGGTTTTCACCAGGACCGTTCTTCCTGACTCCGATTTTTTCCAGGTTTTCCTCAAATCTCATTAATGACAAATCCCGGGGAGGTGCCCTAAACTTGGGCATGGAACGTTTTCCTTCCTTTAAAAAAATTTCCTTTCCTATTTTATTATTTCATCTCGTGTATCATCAGTGTCCACCGCCTGTGGTGCCTCAGTAGTAAAAACGGGCGTTAAACACTATTAAAAAAGAAAGAAGAAAAACACACACTAAATAAGAAAAGTAAACATACGAACATCGTAGCCTAGTAACTGAGCAGTTGAATGGAGTAGACAGCTGTAGATATTTAAAGGGTCATTTACGATAGCTCGTGGACTACTTGCACTAGAATCCTGCAAAGAACACCATTGACCTTCTGGTTTCCTTGGTTTTGTATTCTTAATGTAAATAGGCATTGTTCCATTTGAAAAAAATATCGATTTTTTCAAGAAATACCATTCTAATAATTATTAATATGTACATGGGCTACAATTATGAGTCCTTGTCTAAACTTCAATTCTGTGAAAACAACATATCAATAGCACTTCCCATTTCACAAATATTTGTGGTGCAAGTTTTAGATGATTCACCTTGTATACTGTGTTTTTACCATTTTCCAGTATTATTGTTGGTTGCTGTTATGATTCACAAATTCTTGCTTACGGATTTTTGGAAATACAGAGTCGGCGATACTGAAAAGATTCCACATCCTTGAAGTAAAATTATTACGTTAAGAATTACCATATGTGTGATATGAATGATGTGATGTGAAACCTGTGTTTCATTGAAATTTTCGCTATATTCCATTAATAGAAATTGTGATGAAATGAAATAGTTGCATTAAAACGGGAAAACTAATGGACATGAACAAAGATTATGCTTTACTAAAAGCATAATCTCTATTTACCAATTTTGTGTGCGTGCGTGCTTGCTTGTGTGATAGGGTTCCTGGTCGAATAATATTTCTAATTGTTTGAATACATACTATAAAAGGTGTGTGTCTTTTAACGCTCTAGCGGTGGCAACTTTATAAACCAAATTTGGCCTATAATGTTCAATTAACAAACAAAATATCGAGATCGTTAACAGAAAAATTGGACCATTAGCGCAATTTATTTTTCCGACGAAACTTTGTATATTTCTTCAAAATAAATTGATAAAAGTAGTTTCTGAAAATCAAGGTAATGAGTTCATTAGAAGTGGGGTTTAAAGCGAAATTTAAAAATGCTCTAGCGACCGCAATTTTACATTTTTTAAAGGAAACTCGTTATATGCCATTGAAATAAAATAAGAAAAATATTTTGTGAAAATCAGTGAAATTGAACTATTGGAAGAGGGGATTTAACCTGAAACCCAGAATTTATAAATTGCTCTAGTGGCATCAATATATGTTTTTCGCAACTCCGTATGTACCATTTAAATAGAATAAGAAAATTAGTTTCCTAAAATCAGAAAACCGGGCTGTTAGGAGTGGGGGTTTACGTATAACCGAACATTTTAAAACCACTCTTGCGCCTAATTTTCTCTGTTTAGTTTTAAAATAAACGGACAAATTAATTCAGCATATAGCGATGCATATGTTTTATATTTAACAAAAGTATCGTCGTGAAGATAGCAAATGTGGAATATTAATCTTATATGTGTGTGAGAATTATTTTTGTATGTAACAGCGCTCTGTAACAACCTTCAGAAAACGTTTACGTTACATTTTAATAACATTTGAATTAAATTTCAAAGCCACTGAAAATCGATGTAACTTTCGATTGTTTTTATTTGCTTTGTACATTGTAATTGTTTTAAATAGTAACATGTTTTTGTTTTATTGAAACATATGAACATCATCTTCTTAAATACGCAATGTAACTGGAAAATTTCTGTTATTTCTCTCTATTTTAGTGAATGTAAAGATGACATCAAGGGCTCAGTTCATAAACATGGTTATATTTATTTTTTTTAAAAAAATACCCACAATAATAAATCTAAAAAGTGGTATCTCTTTTGTAATACTTATAGGTTGCAAGAATTCTAATTTTCTTCCTTTAATACCACACGGTAATGCCATAACTTATTTCTTTTCATTATTTAATTAGGCCTAATTTGGGTTTTGTATTCTTTTTTAAAGTTCCTTACTAGGTGAGGAACTTGCTTAGTTTACGCAGTTCCTGAAAGACGGGCTTTTTATAATTTCTTCAGACACAAAACTTTTAAGACTTCACGTATCGTGTTTTATATGAATTGGCCAATCCCATATGGGAGAGTAAAAATATGCCACTATTCTAGACGCACTGCTCAGAAATTGACTTATGTTCCGTGTAACCAACCCCAGATAATTCCATTACAGGAGTTTGATCATAGCTAGTTTCAAACCTCCGTCCACCGGCTTTAGTTCGGTGCGCTAGAAGCATATATTGGCTTACTCGAAAGTGGGACATTGCTGGAGTGTCGACACATTTCATTTCGATATGTATCGAAACGTTTCCGTCAGAGCAATCAGTCCATCTGGAACACAACACAAATGAATGAATAAACGAGGATGACGAAAGGGGAGTGCTACACAAAGAAATGCTCAGAATGGAAAAATCGATTTGCACTGAGGTCATGTAGCAAACTACACAGGGCAGTCTGTTCTTCTTTTGCTTATTATTTCTCCTGCTAGCAAATATCCAAAAAGCATTACGGATGGTGACAAATGGCATACGCGGTTTATTACATTCTGCAAGTGCTCGATTTGTTTACGATATGATCGTTTGCAGCCCATCGGTCATAAATCGTATTATTACACTTGTAACAGTTTTGTATATTTGGGATACACTATGAATATCTTCATAATGGGAATTATGGAAGCTACAGTATGCGGCAAAACAAACGGCACTAAAATGTTAAGCTAATGGTGTTCAAAATGTGAACCATCACGTGCCAGACATTGTTCATGTTTCTGAAGATTATTGAACATATTGATTAACAAAGTTTGTTGTAAGGACAAAAAACGACGTTATCTTCTCTCATGGTTCGGGAATATTTGTAAGTGTGTCATCTGTCTTGAGAACTTATTCTTTCAACATGCTCCATATGTAGACATCAGGAGCAATGGGATCCGGGGAGCAGACAGGATACGGGAATGGAGTTCCGAGAGAAATTAGACATCTCCAAAGTGTCGCTGCAGAAGGGCAAGTGACTCCCCCGCAGTGTGGGCTCTGCTCCATCTTGCTGCATGCATTGTCGTTGGAGGGGGAAGTTTCTGGCGTAACAAAAAAGACGCAAATCCCGCACGATTGGGTAATAATGAGGTCACTGTAGCCCTTCTGGTTTACTGTTTGCGGTTTCTGTGCAGCATCCTGACGAAATAATTGCCCAAAATCTCATGGCGTACCAAATCGTAAAACACGCACTGTGCAGTGGTTTCTGTATACGACATCCAGTCGTTGAAACTGTAAAAAAAAAAGGAGTGTTTGTCGCTTCCTTAATGCTCTGGTCACTCGTCGGTCAACTTCCGTTAACGAATGAGTAAGTCTGTGCTAGTTCAGCCGCCCCAGGTTGTTCCGTTAGGAATGGTGCGGCTGAGCTACGTTACTTGCCTGCAGCCGAAAGGCGAGACGGTACCGTCCCAATACAAAAATCCGCTTCGACTCCGGGCGGGTTCCGGATGAGCAAGTTAATGGGTAATGGGCAGGAGCCCTTATTAATGTAGATGCTCCAGGTGAGGATTCTGCTGACCCCGAGACCCGTGGTACTTCTGATGTTAGTAGAAGAACATAGGGCTGGACTATTCGAGCCCCTTGCTTCAAGGAGTGTCCGGATAGATTGGAATCTGTGAGATGTGTGGTCATCAACCCATGGGATATTGGGTACCTGCGACTGCAGTGTGCCACGTTGGAGTGCCTCTGATGTGTACCATGTTGTAAGAGCCCAAGTCTTCAAGCGCTGTTTGCTGCAGGGAGGGTGGTGAGCTCCCTAACTCGCTGGTTAACTTCGGTTAACGAATGAGTAAGCCTGTGGCTAGGTCAGGTTGATCAACCAGTGCAGCTGGGCAGCGTCATTTGCCTGCGGCAGAACGGCGGGTTGGATTATCTAGGAACCGTCCTAAAGCAAAAGGCTATCAGCTCCTGGCGAGTCCCCGGGGAACCAGTTATTGTGGCGGACGGGAGCCCAATTAATGTTGATGTAGTCATCAAGGTGAATATGACTTTCATCTGATAACCACATGTTGCAGAAGATGCTCATACGTCATAGACAACACTCGGGCTCGCTCATCTCTTCCTGTCAGACGCTGAGCAACTTGAATCCGGTATGCACATCCACCCAGCTCTTGAAACATCTACCGAACAGATCTATCGCTCAGACCACGTCTGTAGATAACGCTTAGGCGACTCTAACACCTGTTAGAGAAGTAAATTTTGCTCAGATGCTTCTTCTTTCAGGTTTGATGTGCTTTTTCGTGCCTTAAATCTACGACACGGGACCCGCGACTTTAATTGCCTTCTTAAGCTATGCTTAGGATTTTTACGCCCAAAGCTATCCATCGATCCTGGACGGGATTAAACCTGCAATCTCGGATTTAGGAGACACTGCACAGGCCCCAGCAGTATATTTGTTGAGACGAAAGCAGAAATAAATAGCAGGATATTGTTCATCGCGTGTCACCTCCAATTTACTGCAGACGAAACTGCACATGTCTCAAATTGCACATCTCTCACAGGCGGGAACCGAGGTAACAAGAATGAAATTAGCACCAACCTGTACATTATGCATTAAGCTAACAAAATATTATAAAGTAAAAATTTAGTACGAGAAATTATGGTTAAAAATATGATTAATATTTATTGAACTCTCGAAGTTTTAAAGATGAAACAATTTGTCAGGTTGAGGAGGAACATTGTTACCACAACGCCACAAGCGATTTCGTTTATAAAGTGCAAATTAATTGATAAAATATTTACATTTATATGCACTATACATTTTTCATAATTCAGTTCTCCCTTATATCAAGTATTATCTACAAAACTCGCTATATACGTAATTTGGTGCAAAAATGTCTTTCCAAAATTTTAGAGAAATATCTCTGTTAAGTTGAGTACTAAATATGTTTCATTGCAGTATTTTAATAATTTGAGGATAAGTTTGGGCAAGTGAAAAAAAAATGTTAACTAATGTTCACTTTGCAAAGAGTTTAGCTTTTCAGTTTTTTTTTTTCCTCTCAAAATTGTTTATAATGGTAAAACTATTTTGCATCCCA
Source organism: Metallyticus violacea (assembly GCA_030762175.1). Lineage (NCBI taxonomy): Eukaryota > Metazoa > Arthropoda > Insecta > Mantodea > Metallyticidae > Metallyticus > Metallyticus violacea. The sequence continues at coordinate 20,962,721 of CM060845.1, forward strand.
CATTTTCGTATTATTTGTTTATTGATTATTTTAAACATCGTTTTAAAACACCCACAAACTTTGATTCTATACGTGAAGCGCAAAAGGTGTTCACAGTTACGCACATGATGAAGAGAACCTGTGCTCAACACAGGACGGAGCCCATTTGAATACAAACTAACTGCACTTTGTCGTCGAACTGAGAGAACACTGTGCAGTCCGTTTAGCTGATCACACATTCATGAAACAATCCGCCCGCTTGTGACAATGTTAGGCAAGTTGGCCCAGAAAGTGTGGGTGGGTGTGTATGTATGTATGTATGTATGTATGTATGTATGTATGTATGTATGTATGTATGTATGTATGTATGTATGTATGTATGTATGTATGTATGTATGTATGTATGTATGTATGTATGTATGTATGTATGTATGTATGTATGTATGTAGGGATGTATGTATGCATGCATGTTTTCAAGAATAGTGTCTGAATTGGAAAACGTATTAAAGATACTATTTATTCAAAATACCCCATCAAATATTATTGTGACCAGCTCCTTTGTTCCGAGCTACTACTCCAGGATCTCAGGTTAAATTCCGGTTATGCCATGGGGATATTTCCTTGGCTACGAAGGTGTCAAAGGCATCCACGGTCTGATTACGATACAGTGGTGGAAAAATGTATTGCATCATATCCCTTTATGCCTTTGACAATGGTTAATATAAAGCTTATGTATTCATTGGTGCTTATTTGTTGCTTGTGCATTCTTATCTCCATTGCTGAACTTCCAAGTAAAATTTTACTAACAATACTACACTATTTGCTGTCATTTTATTAGTTTACGTTATGTATACTTATCCATACTAGCTCAGGCGGTTAGAGCGTCATGCTGTAGTTGTGAAGGTAGTAGTTTCGAATCGTTACGATGCTTCTTTTTTTTTCTGCCGGGGTTAAAGGTTGCTATCATTACAACGATTTACTCTCTTAGTACCACGTTATATTTACGAACTTTTTTTTTTCTACTTCAGTAAAAAGAGATTTGCCACCATTACAATATTACCTGTCTACTTAATAGCACACATTGTTGTTGTTGATTTCGTTTATGGACGCTCTCTGACATCTCAGGTCATCAGGGTCCCATTCAATTAAGGACGTAAAACGGCCGACAAATTTTGTTCAGAGGCCTCTTCTTTCAGGCTTGAGGTTCTTTTTCGTGCCGTAAATGTACGACACGGGACCCACGGCTTTACTTCTTTTCCGAAGGAAGCCATACTTAGGATTTTTACGCCCGAAAAAAATCATTTGATCCTTGCCGGGTTTGAACCCGCGACCTTGGGTTTAGAAGGTAAGTATGGTTACCACTACACCACCAGGACCTACAGCAAGGCTTAAGCACATTTAGTAGAGACATAGTGGCAATTGTCGTCCTGAACCTTAAAGAATATGTTTTCTGAAACTGTAAATCTTACAACAACAAATTTACAGCTTATTAAGCAATTGTTCCCAAATAATAAAAATTTTACATTTGACAAACCTTAATTATTACTTTATAATTATTTTTAAATACCAGAAAAATGTTAATTTTTAACATTTGTGCTGCCTTTGGTGAACTTTTCCCATAACTACCAATCTTCACATTCTAAGATTTTAAAATCACTTTAAAAACATACGTAATTAAAAGCAAAAGTTTAGTTTTGAAAAATATTTGCATATAGCGTCATTATTTTATGCAAATTCCAAACCCCCTTGTGTTTTTTACGTGCACAAAAGAATCCACAACTGTATCGTACATTTTTTAAGAAAAATGCAATTTAAATTATGGAAGTTACGACAAATGACCAAATAAATGTGTATTGCGTAACAGCATGTTGACCATATTTTTAAAAATTTAAAGTTCCCAAACAAAATTACATACGGGTGTAACCTGCAAACTGTAACAACATATATAATGCATAAAATAAAAATTAATTTTTTGACCGAAAATGTGAAAGCAACGGAAAGGAAGGGGTGGCAGCCAGGCCGTCATATTTAAATGTCACAGATACATAAAGACTCTATATGGGCATAATATGCAAACTATGTGTAATTTCATTTTAAGCATAAAGCCAAAAATCTATTTTTGACCCAAAATCTCTATCAAATATCCACAAAGCTTGGAGGTGTTCCAGATATTCTATGAATACATTCCATTCTTTGTGTCCGTCACAGCGGTATGCGATATCTCCCTGAATAATGCCGCAGACTTGAATTCTATCTGATTAGACAGCGTATTCGGACATGGCACTGACATGTTACCCTCAAGCCTACATATTCATGAATAAGGGATTCCTGTGACATGGCCTATTTTTTCAATGCGATATTTTGAGTTTCGAGTAAGTAAATATCGTATAAGCCTTATAATATAATTTTAATGATTTTTATTTTGTCTCAATACCACCTTTTATACATTTAAATTACTGGCTATGTTTGTGCTTAATTCTGTTTAAAAGCAACGTTTTTATCATAGTTTGAGATTTTCAAGGCCAGTACTATGTGATATTTATCGTGTATTCTGCGAAATGCATGTTTTTTCTCTGTTAACAAGTATCTTTATTTCAATTCATAATATTGAATCAGATAATCGAATAAAACAATCCACTGCTTTACATATGGAGAACATGCAATCGAGTAAAATACCCGTTTGTCATTTTTATTGATTGAGGAACAACTAAATTCCTATTAATATGAATAAGTTAAATAAAATCCTTTAACTTTAACAGTTAAGTTCCAATAAGTAAGTTTTTAAACAGAGCCTAGCTACTTGGTAGCAATATTATAAGCCGCCCACCGGTTATCTTTGCGGCATGTTTTGCTCTCAGCTCGCCGATTTCGTCCATCAGTGCAAGTTGATTATTTACGGACGCTTTTTAACATCTCAGGTCATCAGCGTTACATTCAATTCAGGGCGTGAAACGACCGATAAATTTTGCTCAAAGGCCTCTTCTTTCAGGCTTGAGGTTTATATAAGTTGTCGTAAATTTACGACAAGGGACCCGCTTTACTTCCCTTCTGAAGGAAGCCATACTCAGGATCAATGTGAGTCACTATTATTGCTTTTTACATTGAAATATCACATTATACAAAATGTTAATCAGAACCTTTTGCTGGCGACTCCATATACAGTCTATGACCATATTATGACACACCTTGAATTTGAAAAGTATTAGGACATTGAGAGGATAAAAGTAGAACAAATTCCATTTTATTAGCCCACAATCGAGAATTACACTTCTTTCAATATTTATAAGGTATTTGGACTAGCCCAGGGACTATTTCCTCTTCTCAAAACTCAAGAAGGACCTACGACGAAGAAAGTTTAAATGTGCTGTTTATACCGATTTTGCAGGCAAGAGCTCTGACTATTTGCGGGGGGGGGGGGTTTGGAAATGTAATTCAAAGATGTGAGAAGTGTATTGCAATAAAAGGTAACTATATCGAAAAGTGAAACATATTTTTGTCTTTAGCAAACTTAAAAAATGGTTAAGCCGGAAACTTATGGACCTACCCTTGTAGATAAATAGATACTCCAGTACAATATATGGCATATTAGCACAGATGGTTATAGCGCCGTCTGTAATACAAAGGTAGCTGTTTCAAATACTCATGGCCAAGACTTTTTTTTCTGCAGGAGTTAAAGGAGATTTGCCAACACTGCAATGATTTACCCGCCTAATTAGTGTAGCACACAGTTACGTGTCAATTTATGTTTACGAAAAGGAGGCGAGCGTAGTCCGTCAGGCCGTAGCTCGCCGCAGCAAACCATTAGGTTCACCGGTTTCTAGATTAAGTTAAGGTTAGTATGTGTGAATTAATTATGAATTCCAATAAGACAACGAAGTGATAAAATGAAGTTGAAACATAGCTGGAAAAATCGATTTTTTTATTTAAAAAACAATATATTGCTCTAAAAATTTACGGAGAATAACACATTGTTTACGTTACGTGTAACAAAAAAAAATATACATGGAACACTTTTACAAACCGATGCTTTTTCATTTTAGTTGTGGTTCCAGTCCTGTGAATCCCATAGGCGACTAGACAGTTAAGGATACGTTCGGTTTTCTCCGCTGCCATCCGTGAAATCTCATGCTGGAGCACGCCTCCTTTCACGAGATCGGAAGGAGGCGGATGAGATCGGCACGAGAAGAGGTTCATAATGTAACGTTAAGTAACAACTGACTGCTACAAATTCTGATGCGTTTTGGGAAAGAATAGAAAACGTTTGAAACAAGTAATTGAACTCGTGTAATTTAACTTTGAATGTGACGAAAATCTGTGAACAGCACCATAGCGTTCAAATTATTTTCCTCTCTTGCTACGGATAATTCAATATAGGCGCATTAAACCGACAAAGTTTTAATAATTCTGCAATAGTGTTAAAATATGTAGTAAGCTGTGAATAAATTTAGCTAACAACATTCCTATCTCGTTAACGTTTCCCTTCTCTTTGTGCATTAATATGTAGCATTAAAATTTGTATTACATAAAATACGAACTCTAATTATTAATAAACGTTTACTAGGCGACATTGAAAAATGTATAATACTAGCCGTTAAACGATAGCAGCTGTTGCAACGTCGCAACCGCAGCATAGCCAACTTTACATGAACTGGCGCTAACTGTCAAGTGCAAAGTTTTTAGCCGCCCGGGTGTAGTAACAGCGCCTGGGTGCGGCGGCTTTAAGAGCCAGAAATCCGCCATCTGTAACAAATCATTTTTGTTTGCCTTCCACGGAATCAATTTCGTGTATATTATTAACTAAAGATAAAGCATTACCTTTAAAGTTGTTACAAAAATTAGGATAGAAACAAACAAATTTATACATTGCTTTCAAAGCATTCGCCTTTAAAGAACATCTTCTCATGCGTTCAAATAATTTTCGAAACATTTTTCCACTCTGAATTTGGTATCTCGAAAAATGGATTTCGTCCACACGTTTTTTATTTGGCGTATGGGAACAAAAAGAAGTCGTTAGGCGATAGATGAATACAGGCATAGAGACATTGTCCGTGTTTTCCTCCTTCAAATAATCAGCTGTTTGACGTGCTGTGTGAGAGCTGGTATTGTCATGTACGACGTTTTCAGTTGTTTTTCCTGATTTCGCCGATTAATTCTGGCAAACAGAGTGTTGTATACCATTCAGCATAAACTTTTCTTCGATTATCTAAAGGAATGGTTGCGTCATGTCCAGTACAACCGAAGAAACAAACGATCATTTTCTTGGAAGTGCTTCGTGACCGAATAATTTTATTCGGTTCATCTCGGTAAACCCAAACATGGTTTGGAGTGTTTGCTTAGTTTCCGGTTCATACAAATATATCCAAGTCTCGTCACCTGTCACGATGTTGTATATGATTTCGCAGTTCCTCGGTGGAATTTTTTGAGTATTTCATTACGCTATTTAGTACGAGCATTTTTTGAGCTTCGGTCAAATTATTTGGAATTCATCGGAAACAGATTGTTTTCGCAGTCACATGTTTGTACAAAATCGAATGTACTCTAGTGTTTGATGTACTTAAGGATCTCCCTATTTCCCTGTAAGTCACATTACGATCATCTTCAATCATGTTGCACACAACATCGATGTTTTCTGGAACGAAAACCGATTTTGGTTGACCTTCACGAAATTCATTACTGGCGGACGCACGATCATGACGAAATTGTGTAAACCAACTGTAAACGTCTTTTCTAATGTTGCTTCATTACCAAAATTTGAACAAAGTGATTCTATGCATTGCTGTTGAGCTTGATCTTTACTAAAATCGTAAAATAAAAATCGTCCAAGGAAAACCTTAATTTGAAATGTCCATTTTTTTGCAAAATTGGTTTATTTAAACGCCCGCTGTGAACAAACTACTCAGTCAATTTCTAAGCTGCAACTGTTTTCACAATAACAAATGTCAATTGTTTCGAATATAGTAATGACATATCTCAATAGCGCCATCTAGTGGTCGTTTGTAACAACTTAAATGGTAACCGTAGTATAGCGTCTGGTATGAGGCGGTTTTAAGAGCCATCTGTAGCAAATCACTTTTTCTTGACCTTCAACGGACTACCCCAATAAGATAAAAAGCAATTTCGTGTGTATTATTAACTAAATATAAGTGAACAATTGGTACCACCAGAAATGCGACGCAGTTTATACAAAACAATTTCTGTCTTTACACGCCAAATTACTCGTACAGCTAAGCATTGGTCTTTGGGGCGTTTCTTTTGCCAGCCCGACTGCCCACTCAGTTTCCCTTAATCACTGAGCCCATCCACAAACTCCGCAATTTATTTCCTTGTTTTCTCTTGATGTTTTCTGCTAATGAACCCGGAAATAAAACTGCAGCTGTCAGGAAGTAAAACAACATTACAGAACACCTGTTGTTTTTGCTGCCTTTAACTACCAAAAATTTAACTAAATCTAATTAATTATGCTGCAGCTACGGCTCTCAGAGACAGAGCCAAGCAGTTTTAATCAATAGTTTTACTCGCTCTAATTACTTACACCCTAATTACAAATTCAAAAGTTAAACATGGACCCTTGTTTTAGATATTCCAGCCATTATAGCACGTAAGTTAATTTCTCGTATCATTTTATTGCTTTCATCCTTGCTCCAAACAATAGCGAACTCTGTGAAATTAAAAACCCACTGGTAAACTATCCACCAAATTTAGGAAAGTGAAAGTGTAACGTGGAGATTGTGTAAAGTTAAATTTTCTAACTAATAAATGAAGAAGTTAGCAAAGTTAATACCCACATGTCCACAATTGAAGATGTCGAGATTCCGCGACTATTATTTGCGGACGGTTTGGTAGTGGGGTCAATTACTAGTATTAGTCTAGCGAAATAAATGGAAGTAATCGCTAAATTCTGTAAGAAATGGGGACTAAGAATAAATATTCGAAAATCAAAAATATGGTATTTAAGAATGGAAACAAGTTACGCATGAATGAGAAATGATATTGGGAAGGGGCAGAAATTGAGGTGGTTAATAAATCTGACTATTTGGATATTAAACTTAACAAGAATGGAGGGTAGAGGAAACAAAAAAGAAAGGTTCTAGGAAAAGGTAGGCTGGTTTTGAAAGCTATTACTGCCTGTACGTATAAAGTACCAGAAATACATATAAAATGGTTGGAGAAAATACATAGGGTAGTAGTAGAGGTTAAAATGATGTTTGAGATGGACATTTTGAATGATGTTGAGGGATAGCTTTTTTTTTTTTTTTGAGTAGTGTTTAACGCCCGTTTTTACTACTGAGGCACCACAGGTGGTGGACACTGATGATACATGAGATGAAATGATATATTGGGAAAGGATTTTTTTTTAAGGAAGGAAGCGTTCCAGGCCTAAGTTTAGGTACCTCCCCGGCATTTGCCAGTTATGAAGACTGAGGAAAACCTGGAAAAAAACCCAGTCAGGGAGGACGGTCCTGGCGGGATTCGAACCCAGACCTCCCGCTCACGAGTCCGTGCCTTAACGACCTCGGCCACCCGTGCCGGTTGTTGATGAGGGATAGCTAAATTTAGACTTAATTCAAAGCAATTTCTGCAAACAAAATATGGGCGTACCAAAACGCTCATCAAACGGAGTAGCACAAGCCGAATTGGGTAGAGTATTGTTAGTAAAGGAAAAATAATGACAAGAACTTTGAAATATCGGTTTAGGATTAATAATTTAGAAGAGAATTCCATTTTGAAACACTGTTTAGTGACTCAAAAGAAAATGAAGGGAGGAAATACGTGGGTTAGTAGAATCAATGAGATTATTGGGGAAAAAATGGGTTGGGTATGCTGTGGCATGATGGAGAAAGTAGAGAAAGATTTTTGGAGAGAAATTAAACAAAGAATTGATGATATGGAAAGACAGGAGATAGCAGGTAGTTTTAGTAGTAAAAAGTCATTGAGGGTTTATAGGGGGTTAATGGAAATATGGGGTAGAGAGAGTTGTCTGGATGAAGGTGACAGGAGAACCAGGAAGGTAATCGCATGGGCCCGGAGAGGAGTGGTGAATTTAAAAGGAATAGGAGGAGATTTAAATATAGAGGAATGCCCGATGTGTGGAATGCAAGGTAGTTACTGGCATGCAGTTGTGGAATGAAGAGAAACTAAAGAAATGAGAGCAAAACTGGGCTTGAGAAGTGGGATAACTTAGTAATAGAGATAAGGAAAAGCAAGGTGGTGAAAATGAAAACAAGGCAGGAAATCTTGGAGATTGGGTTTAGGTAAGGTTAAAAGAAAATGGTTGAAGAAAATAAGTAAGAAATGAGGAACCAGATCGGGCAGAAACATAATTCAAGTTGGTTTTGATTGAGTTAATTTTGTAGATGTAAGTTGCCTGATAAATTGAGAAACCGCAAGGTTGAAATTATTTTGGTCAGTTGGTTACACAGCAACTCAACATTTACTAGAGTGACTATGGTTGTATTTTCTTGTAAGACTCAATGATTATGAAATTGTACTGTGGAAGCTTGTTGTATTATTAACTGGAAATAAATTCAATAACTAAAAAACAGTCCCGTGGAGAGTATGTGCCTTAGACGCAAGTAATAGATGATTTCATAGGAAGCCTGGCCACGCTTAACACGCGATATCTCAACTAAACATCAAGCTGCGAAGATATACTCCTTTGTGAGAATGTTTACAAGCCCAATATTTGCTTGCAACCGGAAAGTACAGTGCGATCAGTTTTGTTTTCCCCCGGAGTGTTTCACCTATGGGCGAGCGTGCAGCTCATTAACCGGTTAGCCACCTAACCTGGTGTCGCTGACAAGTGGAAGGGTAAAACAATAAAACAAATCAACCATACAACAATACCTAAACTAATTTAAGAGGCTCATTACTTACCAAATTACAAAATGAGGTGTTGAAACTGTCTACCCTCATTCTTCACACATTTTTGCATCTCTTTAGGAAATTATTCATCACTTGATGTAGTTCATTTTGAGAAACCGGGACTATTTGCTGAGCAATATTATCTTTGAGTTCTTGTATGGTGTTCCGGTTCGTCTTGTACACGGTATTTTTTCGTTTACTCCAGGGATAATAATCCTAGGCTGTTAAATCGGAGGGCCGAGGGGTCACAAATCCTTACTAATAACTCTGTCTTGTGGAAACACATTGTGAATTGCTTTCATGGAATTATTCCCAGCGTGAGAAGTGACTGAATCCTGTTGAAAATAAAGCATGACTCCGCTCTGTACGGTTAATTTTCTGAAAAAATGAATTAGTGTGGTACTCATATAATTAACAGAATAAAATGTGTGCTCAAAAAAATGGTTCCACAATTCTTTCACCACTAAGTTAATACATATGAATATAAAGACGCGCTATGCTGTTGTAAACACATGAAGCATAATGCACTTTATGTATACCGTCAAATTAAGAAACGAACAACACACACTCAAAACACCTGTGCTACTTTCTGCGACATTTAGCAAGGCCAATGAGTACGGAAGCAGGCTTGCTACCCCCGCGCCGCGGGGGAAAGCATCTGTGATCGTACGGTATATTATTGCTCAGTATGTGTAGACTCCTTTATCACTGAGAGAAGATTTATCCGAACTGACTTAGAAGACCGGTTGCGAAGTCCTTGCTTTCTGATACTTACGTGTTTCAGGAGTGTAAACGCTGCATTTCCATTCTGATCACGCCATTCATTTGTTTGGAGAAGCTCATTTAAGTCAGATGTTGCACAATGTAGTGTGACATTCAAAACTGAATACAGAGCAGTATTGTTTTAACTAAAAAAGGGTTCCCACGCAGTGGCATTAGTCTTAACGGTATGTATGGGGAAGTTTTCTCTTTCATATTCTACTATGGAGTGGTCAAAATTATTTCATTTGGGCAGAGAAAGTCTTGAAGATGATCTACACAAGGATAGATCTTTGGATAAGTTGACACAGAAAGCATCTCCCTTGTTAAAGAGGGATGACAGGTGGCTGAAGACAAAAGAAACAACTACAAGTTTTGAGTTTTCTAAAAAACTGTGCTTCGCATCCTTCATCAGTATTTGCCTATGCATAAGATCAGTGCAAGAAATGCAGGCATCGATGGAATGTTATCAGAAATTTTGAACATTTGCCGTGATAACGAAAGGGAAACATAGAGTGGGCCAACAGTAACTACCCATTGTGAACAGCAATTTATAAATTTGGTTGCGATCTTCCCGTCGATTTAAATTACGCGTCTTTTGTTTGTATCTGGAAGGTTCTTATGTAACCAGTAGAGTGACAATTTGGAGTGATGAGATATCATTCAAATTAACAGCTCACGTCAACAGACACAGCTGCACCTAATGTTATATCGAGAACCACAGAATTGTCTTTGAGAAGCAGCTGAATCAACCTGGTGTTACTGTTTGGGGTGGTATCTCATGTCATGGAGCTATTGGGCCTTCATTTTTTATGTCACAGTCACTGGAGAGAAGTACCTGGAAATGTTAGATAACTATGTCATTCCAGGGCTACAAATGCAGCACGATAAATTCAACTTATTTCACTTTCAACATGACGGTGCTCCACCGCATTATGCATTAACTAAGAAACTACGTTGATGAATCTTTTCATGGTAAAGTTATTGGAAGGTGAGCATCAATAGAAATGTCACCAGAATCGTTAGACCTTACATCAATGATTTTTTTCTTTTGTGGCTACGATTAAAGAATAAGTGAATGCAACGAAATAAGAAATACTTGAGAACTTAGAAAGAAACTATTCAAAAGGATTTTGAAGAAATCGATGCAAAGAGACAAATGTACGAACAAGTGTGCCTAAGCGTCCCAGATTGTCTGCAGAAATGTATCGACAGAGATGGAAAACATGAGAAACACTTTTATAAATAATAATCTAATGTAGGTTAAATAGTGTTAATTTCGTTGTACTATTATTTTTCGTTAATAAGAACAGTAAATTTTGTTCCCCCAGCATAGAAAGCCGTTTTCGCACGAGGTCCCCTACTGTCTTCTTTCATAAGAGAATCAATGAGAGAGGAGGATGAAGCAGCACCCCAAGAAAGACCAAGGTCACACAATCCAGGAGTTCACAGCGACAATGTTTAGATACTCAGAGATTTCTGAATAAAAACTACAAAGAACAAAACATAGCGGTGACTGGGAAGTACTGTGTGTAGTTTTCTTCAGTGACATGAAGGAAAAGAGACGTGCTATGCTTAGTCGAGAATTTAATCTCTTGCACGACAACGCACTGGTTCACACTGCTGCTGTTGCCAAGATTGCCGTAAACGTTTGTGGCTTCCAGAAGCTGAATCATCCATAGTGAAGCCCAGGCTTACCCAAAATGACTATTACCTGTTTTAAAACCTGAAATTTGACCTTCTAATTCACGATCTATAATAAGTTGGCTGTTTTCCAGCGTTTTCCAAAGTTTCTCGTGATTTTTAGAGATTGAAAGACTAATCCAGATATATGAAAAATGCAATGAAGTAAAAAAATGATACGTGTATTTTTATTCTACAGCTGCCTAAGTCGTGTTTCTTGAACGCCATGATGCTCTACCTCAGGTGGCAAGCTGAGGACTGGATCTAGATCTGATTTGAGGGCAGTCTTGATTGATCAGTTCTAATGCCAAATCAAATATCACTCAAGCATCGAATTACTGTACTCGGGCGGTAGAAGGCATTAGTGCAGTCCATTTTCAAGTCTCGCACCGCAATCAGACGGAATACATTACGTTAGATGATGAAGTGAGTAGGGCGGTGGAGTAGCTGTCAGAATGAGTGGCAGGGGTACCTACCCACACCTCACTGTGTCTGCCCGGATTACTGCTTATTACTTAAATCCAGTTCGGCTCCCCTCGGTGGAAAATGAAAAATCTAACCACACGGTCAATACGTCTCATAAATTAGCAGTGCAAGTAATATAATTATACCGCGAGATTCATTAAAACTTGCACCGCAAATATTTCTGAAATGGTAGGTGCTATTGTTGTGCTGCTTTCAGAGAATTGAAGTTTAGGGAGGGGCTCATAATTTCAGACTATGCACAGATGCTAATAATTATTATAATGTCTATTTCTTGATTAAAGGTAGAGTTTTTCAAATGTAAAAATGTCTATTAAAGTTAACAAAATAAAACTAGAGGAAATTAGAATGTCAATGGTGTTCTTGCACGGTTCTAGTGCAACTAATTAATGAGTTGCTACGATATTGGCTTGTTTATTTACTTTTGTTTCCCTTACTTTTATTTTATTGGAAATTCCTTGCATGTACTATATAACAATTCTTGAAGTAGAAGGCGATGGAGACGGTATTTACTAATGCTGAAAAGTGACATGGAGAATGTAGAAAGAATGCTGTACTTTCTTGCAATGTGTACGGTGAAAGATGTCCCAATAGACGTACTACGCATGTCTTCACCGATTGTTTCAAAACCGTTGGATTGGACGAAGGGGCGCTGGCCTGCCCGTTCACCATTTCTCTGTGGGGGAAGCTAAAAGACACTGCCTACAAGAACATACAGACTACACCAGGAGATATAAAACGACGCATTACAGCTGCCTGTTCTGAAACTTCTGCACAGCAATCTTTACATGACAGACCGGAAGCTGGTCGTCATCATTTTGAGCACAACCTGTGAAGACCAGTTTTCTCATTTCTTAAGAGAGTGCTGACACGTGGTACAGTAAAAACACATAAGTACAAAATGGTGTTTTCTTGCCAATTCAGGTCGGTCCTGGTGGTGTAGTGGTTACCATACTTGCCTCCTATGCCCAAGATCGCTGGTTCGAATCCGGCCAGGACCGATGGATTTTTTCGGGCGTAAAAATCCTAAGTATGGCTTCCTTCGGAAGGGAAGTAAACCGTGGGTCCCGTGTCGTACATTTACGGCACGAAAAAGAACCTCAAGCCTGAAAGAGAGGCCTCTGAGCAAAATTTGTCGGCCGTTTCACGCCCTGAGTTGAATGGGACGCTGATGACCTGAGATGTTAAAGAGCGTCCATAAAAAAGCATTCAATCAATCAATCAATGTCAATTCAGAAAGAAAAATAACAACACACACTAAATAAGAAAAATAAGCATACGAACATCGTAGCCTAGTAACTAAACAGTTAAATGGAGCAGACACCTGTAGATATTTAAATTTTTCATACTACGGTAGCTCGTAAAATAACTTGCTTTAGAATCGTGCAAAAAACACCATTGGCATTTCCTCCATTGTTCCATTTGAAAAATGTATTTATTTTAAAGAAATACACATTTTATTAATTGTTAATATCTGTGTATGGAATGTAAATATGAGCCCTTGTCTAAACATAAATTCTGTGAAAGCAGCAAATTCCCATTTCACAAGTATTTGCGGTGCAAGTTTTAAGTGATTAACCCAGTATTTTCCTTTTATGATACAGCACTGCGACTTTGAGATCTATTGTCTTTAAATAGTTTTTCTTTCTTTCTTTTTTTTTTTTTTTTTTTTTTTTTTTTGAATGAATTTTAACGCTCGTTTTAACTACTGAGACACGAAGGCGGCGGACAATGATGATACATGAGATGAAATTATAAATTGGGAAAGGATTTTTTGTTTAAGGAAGGAAATGTTCCAGGCCTAAGTTTGGAGTATCTCCCGGATTTGCCATTTATGAGGACTGAAGAAACCTCAGTCAGGGAGATTGGTCCTGGTTGCAATCCCAGACCTCCCGCTAACGAGTCCTATCCTTAACGACCTCGACACCCATGGCGATCATTGAAAAGTGTTTAATGCCTGTTTTAACTTCTGAAGCATCACAGGCAGTGGATATACTTGCTTAGTAAACACCGACCAGCTTGATGTGTTTTTTCGAGCGTAAAAATCCTAACTATGACCTCTTTGGAAGGGAAGTAAAGCCGTGGGTTCCGTGTCTTAGATTTACGGCACGTTAAAGAATCTCAAGTCCGAAAGAAAAAGCCTCTAAGCAAAATTGTTCGGTCGTTTCACGCCCTGAATTGAATGAGACGCTGATGATCAGAGATGTTAAAGAGCGTCCGTAAATAAACTAAATCAAGAGCAACAACAACAGGCGGTGGGCAATGATGATATAAGAAATGATAAACTTGGAGGAAAAAATTTAAAGAAAGGAAGCGTTCCAGGCCTAACTTTAGGGTACCTCCTCGGCATTTGCGATTTAGGAAGACTGAGGAAAATTTGATATAAACCTCAGTCGGGGAGGACGGTTTTGCTGGGAATCGAACCCCAGATCTCCCACTCATGAGTCCGCGCCTTAACGACCCCGGCCACCCATGGCGGTAAGAAATCTATTGTAAAAAAATATAGATCATGATAATTCTGATGAATATTATTATTTTTACACTATTTTAAACTCTTCTAAACGATAGAGGTGTCACCGAGAGTATACACTGATGTAGGAGATAAAACTTAGATTTTTTAAATTTTTTTTATTTACTTTTTTATTTTTATATTTTTATTTTTATTTTGTTTATTTATTTATTTATTTATTTATTGCTTGGGGAGAAGGAATCGTACCATGACTAAGTTTAGGGTACATCTTTGACATTTGCCAGGTGATGAGCACTGAGTAAACGCCGTTCATTCGTGATATTAAAACTCGATCACTGTATCGTTAGGGCATTTTCTGCCTAAGTTCCTAGAAACTGAAGAAAACCACCTGAAAAATCTTCAATCAACCAAATCCAAAGGCAAATCCAATTCGTATCTGCCACGCAGAAACGCAGCCGCTATTGGTTGTACTTTGACCACGATCGGGGTGGAACGTTTAGCTAATTATTGGAATTCATTTAAAAAATTATATTGAAACTCTACAAAAACAGGCAGTGTGTTCATTTCCATTAGCGATTAAACTACCACAAATATCGTAAACTACCACAAATATCGATGATCTCATCTGCTGAAAGCCAGATATTTCAAACTTATATATCTGTTCTGATATATTTAATTTTTTCCTGAAAGTTTGCAGAAAATAATGTTTCCTTAAGGATGATTTGTCTGGTATCTTTTGGCCAATGATTAGGCGGTAAATTTATGGACCTACCCTCTTATGTACATTTAATCATATTCTTTGATGAAACAAAGTTTTACATGGTTACATGTGTTCATAGAACAAAAGATTATGGAGGACAAAAAATCCACAAATAATTCACGAAATTTCTCTGCACGATGAAAATATTGGTGTGCGGTTTGCCGTACAGTAAATCAAAAAATAAGACCTCTATTTTTTTAAGATACCGTAAATTCGCAGATGTATTGTACGCAAATACTCGCACATTTTTTAAACATGAGAGACAATACGCATATTTTCAGCAAAACTTTGCCACAGTCCATGCTGCCTGTGATTCGTTGAAGGCTATAAGGGAGCTTTATGAAGACAAAATTATTTCTAAAAGGTTATGACCCCTACTTCCTCCAATCTTACCGGTGCTATTATTATCTGTGAGCAACTCTAAAAATAGTCTATAGAAATAACCCATGCACTGTAGATGAATTGAAAGACAATATAAAGCAGAAATTACAAGGATTACAAAAGAATAACATTTGCGTGTGAATGCAGAAGGACTTACTTTGAGCAATAGGCTAATGGAATAAAAATATGATTATGCGCATGCCGTTAATTAATGAAAGTTAATGAGCAGAATACTCGGGAAATTACGGATCTCTAATGCCACTGTTTACTGCGCTCCCTACCGGCTTCCTCCTGCCCGCTTTCTCGGATCAAGCGTTACGTGAATTCTGTGTATTTTTTCATTTGTTAGGTATTTATTTATCATATATTTTAATATTTTTCTTATTTTAGACAATTTTTGGTGTCAACGTCTTATTAGGCACTTTTAGGTTTCATCAAGTTTTACTATATGACAAAATAGATAACTGTTAAAATGTCACAATTAGATAGCAAGTAACAAAATAATTTAAAACCTAAGCATCCGGGCCCTAGTGATAACTAAAGAAACCGCCTCTGTGGTTGAGGACAGGCAAACTGAAGCTCAAAGAGACCTCAGCCAGGTTAAGACTTTCTGTTACAACCGACTTTCACATTATTCACGGGTAACTTCCCATGGCAAAGTGCAAGGTGGCTGCCTGACTTTCTCTACAGTTCAGAAGGAGAATCCTGGGAAATGTTCCCACAAGTTTTAGAGCATTACCAAGACTATCAGAAAGTACTGTTGAAATACATTCTATCTAATGGCATACAGGAAGTGACACAAAGAGGTAAGCCACAGGCTAAAAATAAACTAAGCCCATGCAATATTTTATACACAGAAGGGGTCGGGTACCTTTCGCCTTTTATAACTAAAAATTTTGTTGGGTTATTCTTCACTATGTGACCCATGTGTTTTCAAGAGTATTTGAATTGTAAAGTGTTTTAGTTTTAAGCATGTTTTAATGGTAAAATTTGCGTTGAAGACGTGAAACTTTGGAAAGGGTTAAAACGTTCATATATATAAATGAAAGGATTTATTCCATTTTAGTGTTTGTAATTTTTTTGCACAAGAGTTCATATAACTACTAGTTAAATTGGGCAGTTCTACAACACTCATTGTGTGAACCTTTTTAAGATTTTGCAGTTTTTGTAATTCTAAATTTAAAATATGTTGCATATGAAAAGTGCATTATCTGAGTTATTTAGCAAATGTTATTTCAATAGTATTCTTGAGCTTTCTGAGTTTTACTATCTTTCTCCCGTATTATTGAGTCACCTATTCTGAGCCCCATGCTGAGAGTTTTCTTCTAGCATATTCCTGAAGTGACATCAACATCAACGTGAGGATGTCATTGTTAAATTATTGATATACGATACAATAGTCAAAATTTGTCTTTATTTGTATATTTAAAAATATGTAAAATAAAGGTATATTGTCTTTATGAAGGTTGAAACTCCTATATCCTAGATCCAGCTTCCAGGGGCTATTAACTAAAGAAAGTTCTTTGATGAAAAAATGAGGAATAAGTATAAAAAAGAATTATAATGAAAAATGACAATTCTTTACTTCTGTGACCTCTAAAATTTATCAGGTAATTATTTTCTACAACTTATTATTATTCTCTAGTCTCCTGTTTACATTAATTATTGTGTAATAACCGCTTTTTAGCGAAATTCGAAGGAATCTAAGCTAAATCATGGGGCGGTTTTTGAAAAAAATTCTTCAAATTTCAATAGATCCTACCTACTAGGCACCGAATATGACAATGAATATATATATATATATATATATATATATATATATATATATATACATATATCTGTTAACGCTTAAAGTCAGAATTTTTGCTTTTCTCAACTGAACTGGGCATATAGCCATCAATTAACAAACAATTCGTCGAGTATGTTAACCAGCAAAATTGAACCATGGGTGGAAGTTAATCTACAGCTAATTTTTTAAAAAAAAATTAAAATCGGTCTATCGGCCGCAATGTTTGCCTTTTCTCAACGAAACCCTGTAAATGTCTTTAAAATAAATGCATAAAAGTAGTTTCTGAAAATCAGGGCAATCGGATTATTAGCAGTGGGTTGTACCTTGAAAAAGAGCGGGGTTAAAGCGAAATTTTAAAAATCGCTCTAACGGCCGCAATTTTAAAATTTTTAAAGAAAACTCAGTGTGTGCCATTGAAATAAAGTAAGAAAATAGTTCCTGAAAATCAGTTATTAGGAAATGGGGTTTCCTGAAACAAAAAAAAAAATGTACAAATTACTCTAACTGCATCAATATTTCCTCTTTCACAACAAAACTCCGTATATATCATTTAAATAAAATAAGAAAATTAGTCTCTGAAAATCAGGGAAATCGGGTCATTAGGAATCGTGGTTTACCTGAAACCCCTTAATTTAAAAATCGCTCTAGTAGCACTAATATGTATTTCTTCAAAACAAAATTCGATATATACCATTTAAATAAAATAAAGATATTTTCTAAAATTACGAGTAGAGCTATATTGCAAATGGAATTTTAAAAATAGCTTTGTTTAATTTTCTCTATTTTGTTTTAAAATAAAAGTACAAATTAATTCAACATATAAACTGTATTTATAGCATTGCATATGTTTTATATTAAACAAAAGCATCCTCATGCAGATAGCAAATGCGAAATATTAATCTAATATTTGTTTGGAATTATATTTTTATGTAAGAACGCTCTGTAATAGTATTAAGAAAACGTTTACGTTACATGTTTTTACTATAATAACATTTAAAATAAATTTCAAAGCCAATGAAAATCAATGAAACTTTGGATTGTTTATTGTTGATTGTGTATATTTGCTTAGCACATTGTAATTTCATTTGAATAGTAAAATATTTTTGTTTTATAGGAAGATATGCCCATCTTCTTCTTAAATATATAATATAACTCGAAACTTTCTGTTATTTCTCTGTATTTTATTGAATGTGAAGATGAAATGAAGGGCTCAGTTCATAGATATGATCAAATTTTAAAATGTTTAAAAATACTCACACAATATAACTTTAATCTGTTAATTAATGGTCATATGTTTTATTTAATTAATAGCATATCATTAATTTTGCGGTTTAATCTCAATAATAATAATAATAATAATAATAATAATAATAATAATAATAATAATAATAATAATTATTATTATTATTATTATTATTATTATTTTAAAAATGTACTTTCTCTTTTGTGACACCTATAGATTGCAAGAACTCTAATTTTGTTCCCTATTACAGTAATGCCATAACTATTTTATTTCATAAATTATTATGGTCTTAATTTAGATTTTATGTTCATTTTTAAAGTTATTCTACTAGGTGAGGAATTCGCTTAGTTTACGCACCTCCTGAGTGACGAACTTTTCAAATTTATTTGCTAATCTCATTTCAAGATATACTGGCATTTCTCATTTTATAAACACGTTGGTTTTAGCGATGAGATAAATTGGAAGCGACACGATGTAGGGTGCTGCTGGTATTGAACGCAGCGTGAAAAGATTCATAGGCGCTTGTCTCTCTATACACATCCGTGAACGGCTCTGTTCATTCATTGAATGGGAAAGCTCTGTGTTCATCGATCTGGTAATCCGGCAAATAATCACAGAACTCATCAGCTACAGAATGATTCGGTTTACAGGCATAAAACGTTTCACAAAACATTGGCCAACTCGGTTGGGCTCTGAAAACGATAAGCGAAATAAATGAGGCAGACATTTGCACTGTGACAGAAGACATGCGCGTGCATAGCACTCGCGGATTTCTACAGCAATCAACTAAGTGTTGCCACAACCGCGGACACGAGCTCAATCATAGTGGCAGACGAGTGAACTCAATGGCATTTCGGAAGTTTCTCGTAAAAGGCGAGCCATAGTTTAATACATAATGGATTGTTTCGTCTCCTAGAATGTGTAGTTGGTATTTAAATCTTTTCTGTTTAACTTCCTTTTGATTGTTTTCCTTTGGGTTTATATTTGTAAAGTTGGAAACGTGATTTCTGAGCTATCATTCTGTCCATATGTTAGACCCAGTCTCTATACTTAGGCCTGGAACGTTTCCTTCCTTCGTCTGTGGTGCCTCAGTAGTAAAAACAGGCATTAAACACTACTACTCAAAAAAATCATCGTTTCCCTGGCAACAGCTACATCTTTCGGCAGCGAACTTCCCAGACTATCAAAGAAGACCGTGAAAACTTTCCATAGCATTTCACTTGTGTGTAAAGCCATTCTCTGAACTTGTTTATATACAAAATAAGTACATAAATCGTTTGGAAAACGTATAATCAGAACTCGGAATACAAATTTCTCACTGAAACGCAACATTATCTTTTTTATTCAAGAATTAAAAGTAACGAATAATGTTGTACTATAAAAGTTTGTTAACATCAATGCTTTATATGCATCACATACATGCTGAATATAATATTATTGCCATTGTTCAAGGATACAGAACAATAAAACGTACATGATTTTGTTTCTTTATGTCATTAAATGTTGTAAAATCAGAGATGACAACTTTAAAAATATATACTAAGCAAATTTAGCATTTTAAACTTAAAATTACATTTTAAGGGTCTGCAACAGTATGTCAACAGTACAGAATACAGAATACAGAGCCCTACAACACTGCCATTACCTAAGACTATTTCTTTGTCGTCTAAAATTCTTTTAATTGTATCCCCTCCACACTCACACATATATATACGTATACAAGAGACTTAAACAAGCTATTGAATTACATTTGATGCCACCACACAGACATGTTACAGAGAATTTCACACTGTTCCTAGAGGTGAATATCTGTGACATGAAAACGGTGGTTTGCACACAGATCCTCTGGAGTACATGCTATACTCTTCTATATTTTATCTTCTAAGTATAGCATGCTGTTGGTCCTGTTTGGTCTAGTGGTAACCACATTTACCTCGTAGACCCAAGTCCGCGGCTTCAAAACCGGACAGGATCGATGGATTTGTAGGGTGTAAAAATCCTAAGTATAGCTCCCTTCGGAAGAGAAGTAAATCACGTAAAAGCACTTCAAAGTCTGAAGGAAGAGGCAGCTGAGCAAAATTTATTGACCGCTTAAAGTCCTGAATTGAATGGGGCGCTAATGATCAACAATGTTAGAGAGCGTCTTTAAATAACAATAATAATAACAATATAATTCAGAAGGTATAATGGAAATTGTAGTACATACTGTATATTGTGATCTTAATTGGGGTCCGGAGCATACTTCATTTTCGGTACATGTACGGCCAGGTTAAAACTAATTTATCCGGCAATAAATAGTTTTCAGCGTTCGAGCAGAGTATCCGTAAATCATTTGAAACTCTGCTTTAATCTGCATAACCATTCACTTCTTTAAATAAAATTGAATCGTTGCATGGATATTTTTCCCTCTTCTGGTTTTTATGACAGATATGTCGATTCAAATGGCTGTCAGACGGTAACTACACACATTATTTCGCAGATCGTTACAGGAATAATGCTCATCGACAATAGGTCTGCGCCATTTCATAGACATTTGCCGGATGTTTCAAAGTACTCCCGGTTCGTTTCTTATGAATTTTAATTTGGGTTAGAGGAGTCGAATTTACAACGCCTAATTATAAATGAGAATGTTTTATACAGTTTCTAGGTTAAAATTAAGAGAATCTGTAAGAAATATATTTAAATGACATGTAAATTAAGTCTCAATAGCTTATATAAAAAGCCAGTTGGTCTTTTCAAGCTAAATAGTAATATACATAAATGTGATTGATCTTTCTAGAAAATGGTACCTTTTCTGTAACCCATTTCTTGTAGCATACATTATTAAATCAACCTTCCGCTTTCCTATGCAGCACGGTGACGTAATTTTTTGTTTGGTTACTGTCTACTTTTCTGGCGGGTTTATTGGACGATTTCTTCTGGATCCTTTGTAAAATAGCTCAAAATAAATACTCTCACAACGTCACAAAACTACGTAAATTGAACCATAGAGCTTGGAATACCATTGCCTGTTGAACTTATGAAACAACCTTTGGGTAACCGACCGTATCTCGTAGTCTAAGAATGTCCAGCAAATGACAGTGAAAGTGTTTTACATAAGATTGCATAAAAATTTCCCTTCTGCTGTTTCTCCTCACAGGGGTTTTCATTGGTCACTACAACGCTATTAAAATTAAAATAATAAAAAGGTTGTGCCATTTATGGAATTGAAAAAAATTAATATTTAAGTAAATGGGTTTAGTACTTAATAGGCTTTACGTTAATAAAGAAGAAATATTAATACTAAATTTTAATATTACGATTCAAAATGTATTAAGTATTTGATAATCGCTGATATCTGACAATTTGACAGTAGTAACAGAGGGGGGTTGGTGGTGGTGGTGGTGCTAGTTAGGCATCCATTTGCTATTTTTATTTTATTAATATAGACGATTGGCACTGGTGATACATATGATGTAATCACAACTTAGGGAAAGAGGATTTTTTTTAAGGAAGGAAATGTTTCAGGCCAAAATTCAGAACTGAGAGCAGCCATTATTATTTATTAAAGTAAGTTCCTCGTTTGTGTCCTCCCCATATTTCCCATTTAATGTTTCTAATGAAAACACGCCACATGCTAAAAGTCATTCTTTCCTATTAGAATGTTGTATTGTTCTAAATGCCCCCTTACACTCATTCCTGTCTCTCTCTCTTCCCAATGTGGTGTTTTCACAACCATTTCTTGCATTAAACTATGAATACAGCTGTAACTCAGTAATGATCTTCAAAGAGATCCGGCGAGGCATGTCTAGATGTTGGTAGTTAGCAATACAAATATGTACTGCTCTTATGCTAACATATGCCCCTGGCATATTTACAGACATACACTCAATACGTTTGGACATGTTTCTGTATAGGAGGTTAACATTTCCCTGGATATCTCCCCCATTTTTTGTTTAGGTGCGCTTCCCTTACTCGTACAACAAAAACCCCTCACCTCTAAACCCTTTAATCCCCTAACCATGTATCTGTCATGCATAGAACATCGAGGGATTTACCATACCCAATAAATATGTCATGAGAGAAGTGAGTGACATCTTTTCTCCAAAATTTTTTTAATTTTCTTTATATTTTTGTTTGAATACATAGTTTTTAGTAATGGCAAAATGAATGCCTATTTACAATTGACTTTATTACCTATGATTGAATTTCTAAATTATACTTTGTTATTTCTCCATGATATAACTTATATTCACTTCATTTTATTAGAAAGTTGATTATTTTCTGTTTATTTATTGGTATAAATTGACGAAAGTGGCTATTAATTATCTGTAAACCCTGGTTCAGTCTCCAGTACAAGAGGCTGCATACATACAAGCGTCATTGACACGTAATAGATTGGTAAGTTTTGGTTACGTTTGCCTTACCAATATATTCGTTGGTGTTTCGTTCATTGTAGGGAAAATGAAGTATTTAGGAATGAAACTGCAACCAATGAAAATGGTAGAAGGCTATACATGAAGCAATGAAGCCAACATGTGGTTAGGCAATTTCATCTACGTTAAGTCTGGTGGCGTCAGCTACAGAGTATTGGCCTAGTAAAGGACTCTTCTCCAGCTGGTAAGTAGCCCACATCCTGTTAGCGATTTGCTGATGAACTAATGAAAAGATTTTTGTAACATTTCTTAAAATATCCATCGATTCTACATACAAGGCACCAAAAATGACGATAAAAAAGGGTGTGTGTGTGTGTGTATGTCTGTTAAGGCTCCAGCGGTCGCAATTTTTGTTTTTTCTCAACGATCAATTAACAAACGATTCGTCGAGTTCAATAACCAGCAAAATTGGACCATTAGGGGTGGGGTTAAACTAAAGCGAAGCATGTATGTGTGTGGGGGGAGGGGTTGTGTATGTCTGTCAACGCTCTTGCGTCTGCAATTTTTGTTTTTTCTCAAGAAACGTGGCATATAATAATCAATTAACAAACTATTCGTCCAGTTCTTTAACCAGAAATATTGAACCATTGGGAGTGGGTATTAGTCTAAAGCGATGTATATATAATGCTTGATTGATTTGTTTTATTTACGGACGCTATTCAACATCTCAAGTCATCAGCGTTCCAATCAATTTAGGGTGTGTAACGGTCGGTCATTTTTGCTTAGAGGTCTTTTCTTTCAGGTTTGAGGTTCTTTTTCGTGCCGTAGATCTACGACACGCACCCACATTTTTACTTCCCTTCCGAATGAAACCATACTTTTTATTTTTACGCCCGAAAAAATCCATTGACCCTGACTGGGATTGAGCCCGCGATCTTGGATTTAGAAAGCAAGTATAGTTACCATTACACCACCAGGAATGACCTGTGTGTGTGTGTGTGTGTGTGTGTGTGTGTGTGTGTGTGTGTGTGCCTATCAATGCTTTTCGGCCGCAATTTTTGTTTTTCTCAACGAAACGTGGCATATAATGATCAATTAATAAACGATTCGTCGAGTTCGTTAACCAGCAAAGTTGGACCATTGAGGGTGAGGGTTAGCTTAAAGCAAAGTTTTAAAAATCGCCACAGTGTTTCTTTCTTTTTTCTTTTCTCCCCCTCCCCCCTCCCCGCTTGAACGAAACTCGATATTTGCCATTAAAATAAAATAAGATAAGTGGTTTCCAAACCTCAGCGAAATCAGACTATTAGAAGTGAGGGCTTATTCGTCTAAAAGGGCTAAAAGTACAATGAAAGTATAATTTTTCTCTTTAATTTTATAAAACACGCTACTTATTTAAATAGGCCCTTCCAATAACATCCTTTAGTTTTAATTTTGATTAATTCAGATATCAAAGCTTTTACGCCCTAAAAGAGCACTATTTTTAATCGCTCCAGTTCATAGATCATGTCATTCCGTAGTCTGAAACAGTATTTCGAGATTTTTAAATGAGTGCCTGACAAAAAACGTATTCATATTTGATTGGTGGCGCTCTCAGCGGTGCAAGGGGACAAGTTTCCGATTAAACGGTGACCCCCGTTTAAATATCTGTTATTGCACATAAGGAAGTTACTCTATTATAAATAGTTTATATTAATATAATGCAGTTCTTGTGTAAGAATGCTGGCTATTTGATTATTTTCCACAACTTCTTGTTGAACACATAAATTTTAAGGAGGTTGAATGTGGGAACTAAAACGAAGTGCAAATGTAGTGAGCCCGTACAAACATTTGCACAGAACGCGCTTTGTTTGTTTTTATTCCCGGACCGTTTCATTGCGCGTGGATATGTCGCCCTATCTGCAAGCCTTGGTGCCCGTAGATTTTAATCTAACAACACAACAGTTGAATATGCATATGTCACTGTAGGTTGCGATATGCAGATACACGACGAGATTTCTGGCTTTTCTGTTATCCGCAAAGAGGCTCAACCACTACATGGGCCCTTCCTGTGTTGGTTCTGTAATCTGATTTGTACTAATTCCGTAAATATATTAATTATTTACAAACCAGTTATCCAAATAGACATAACATGTGGGCTCGCTAATGCTTTCTACAGCTTTGTTCGGAATGTCATATTTTTTTCATTAAATATAATTAATTATTAAAATATACTGAAAATTTTATCAATATTTTACCAAAAGCTGAAAGTAGGATAATTTTTCAATGTCACATATTATTTCGCGAAATGACCATGAAAAGTTTTGAGACGAGCAAAAATAATTTGTCACATTCCAAATACTTTCCGTCAGATGTTAACACAGTCAACGCTGAAACCAGCCAATCTATTCGTTCTCCCAGAAGATTCCTCCAGGTTGAAAAATCAATGAAACATTAATAATTCCTCAAGGATTCAAAGTTGAGTTACAACCTTACGGGGGCGGATTGCTAGGGCAATTTCTTTTTAATAGTATTTAACGTCTGTTTTAGTTCCTGAAGCATCACAGGCGGTGGACACTAATGAAATATGAAATGAAATGAATTGAGAAAGATTTTTTTTTAAAGAAAGGAAGCGTTCCAGGCCTAAGTTTAGGGTACCTCCACGGCATTTGCAATGTATGAGAACCGAGGAAAACCTGGAAAAAACCCTCTATCAGGGAGGACGGTTCTACAGGGAAACGAGCCCCACACCTCCCGCTCACGAGTTCGCGCCTTAACGACCTCGGCTATCCTTGGCGGTTTGCTAAATTTGGTAAAAATATAGTTTTTTTTTTTGCAAAAACAAACATTTTTTTCTGAACATAATCTCCTTTGAGCTGAATACATTTAGTTCAACGATATTACATAATAGTGTTTTTCAACTCTCTGAGGATAATATCTTCCTTTTCAAACCAGTTTTGGAGGTTAAAAAAAACATAGGGCCAAATATGGGAAGTAGGGAGGATGAGAAACTATTTTGAAGCCACAGCTCATGCATTTTTGTCATCGCAACGACCGATGTGTGAGCACGCTCATTGTTCAAGTGTAGGAGCACATTATTGAGCGCCAATCTTGGTCGCTTCTGCCTCAACTCACTATCCAAATGGTCCAATAACGTTGCCAATTACTGGTTTACCCTTTTCCAAATAGTCAATCATGATTATATCTTGTGAGTTCCCCAAAAAGTTTGTCATCAGTTTTAACGTTTTTCGGTGCACGTTCGCCTTCACCACCCCACTGTTTTAACTGCCGTTTTGTCTCCAGGGCATAGTGGTGGATCCAATTATAGTCTACAATCATAAAACGACACCAGAAGCGATTCGGATTATGCTGCAACTTTTCCAAACACGATTTTGAAATATTCTTCCTCGAGCGTCTGTCTGGAGTCGTTCGCAGAAGTTCATGTAGGATGTTCATATAAATGCCTACCATCTCAGCACGAGTCTTTAATGCGACTGTCCTCTAACGACCATTTCTTTAAAAGAAATCTCAATCAGGAGTCCAGATGGTGCAGCATCTTCAGCACTCTACAGCCGCGTTTAAATCTATTTATCCAGTGATAAATGGTTTTGAGTGCTAGTGTAGAGTCCCCATGAACTCGCATCGTTTCAGTTTGTATCTGGGCTGCAATCCACTTTCTCAATAAATTGTTTTATCACTGCACGTTACTCGTCTTTATTTACATCGATCACTTAAAACAGCTGCTAACAAAGAGCTGTTTGAAAATGTGAATAAAACTGTTACAAGATCACGCTTACCAACAGTCATGCCGCTTAGTATAATTTGCCGTCATTTCGTTGAAATTTACCAGACATATCAGACCATCTCATATACGGGTGTAAAATTAACAATGGCCCATACAAACATACACGCGCGTTTGAACCTTTGAAATTTTATAAAGTGAAACGATTTGATCAGCTCCTCAGAGGTACAGGCTAATTGTGAGATTCTTTATTTATAGTCCCACTTTGGCGCCAAATTATTAAGCTGTTTAGTAGGCTCCGGCTATGTGCCCCAGGTTGAGCACCAATTTTGAAGCAATTTGTTGTTAACGTCGAGTGGATTTTTTTTTTTTTTTTCCATTCTCAATCACTGGTTCTCATCTTGCCAAATAAAATCGTTAAATTCTTGTAAACCACTGAATAAAAATATACACATAATAAACGCAAAGGAAACTTTTCTCTCTTCTTTTACAAGTCACTCTCCAGAAATTCAAGAAAGAAATATATTGTACCAAAAAAGATAGTAACATGCAGAACCTCTTGGGATGTTGATTCTGATGGCGTAGGGGTAACCATACTTGCTTCCTAAACCCAAGATCGCCGGTTTAATGCCTGCCAGGATCGATGGATTTTTCCGGCGTAAAAACCCTTTCCTTTCCTACGCCGTGGGTCCCAAGTTGTAGATTTAAGGCATGTAAAAGAACCTCAGGCCTGAAATAAGAGGCCTCTATAGGACGCTGATGACCTGAGGTGTTAAAGAGTGTCTGTAAATAAATCAAATCAACAACAAAGAAATCTCTCGGGGTCGCCACCCACACTTTGCGAAACATTGCTCTTATTATAAAAATGCAAAGCCCCACAGACACAGTTTTACTACCACATGTTTTCCAATAACCTGTTTTTAATATGAAAAACAAAGGAAGTGTATGCCATGCACATAAAAAGCAACCTATGTTTATACCACATTAAAATTATGTCTTGCAACTTACTGAGAGACAAAAAAAAAAACCTCTGGAGAAAAAAACTACTGAATTATTAATTCTGAAGCCATTTGAGTACACTTAAATCTAGTCTTTGCTTAAATAACGAAACAACGAAAGATCCGTTGGGAAAAAGAAAATAACGCAAAGTAAATGGTACAAAGAAAAGACATAATGGGAAGGGAGAAAAAAAAGATGATAAAGCTCCTAAGGAAGAGCAAGAGGAAAGAAAAAGCCTCGATGGTTTTGTTCTTTTTAACAACTGAAAGAAAGAAAATTTCTGCCCATATATCGCGTAATTGTGGGCTCCTTTTCTAATGCAATAGGATCTCTTTAATTTTAAATTCTCCTCCTCCTCCTCCTCTTGCCCCTTCTTCTTCTTTTATTCTCTCCCTTTCCATTCATGGATTACTCCAATTTACCTCGATACCAATCAGCAGAAAATCCTTGTGTCAATTTGGAAGCCACTGCAATGTAACCTTTTAAAGAAACCCTTGTTGGAGTTTAATCACTTCCTATTTTATTCCTTCCACTCCAAGTGATTCAGTGAACATTAGTATGCTTTGGTGTTGATGAAAGTGGAAACATCCGTTAAGTATTCCCCAATATTCCCTGTTCAAGTCTTCAACTATATTAGTTTTTAACAATCATCCCGGTAGATCCACCTACAAAGAGGTTACCACCACTAGTGACCGAGGTCGTTAAGGCGCGGACTCGTGAGCGGGAGGTCTAGGGTTCGATTCCCTCCAGGACCGTCCTCTCTGATTGAGGTTTTTTTTCTCATAAAATTCAAATGCCTAAGAGGTACCTGAACTTAGGCCGGGAACGCTTCCTTCCTTTAAAAAAAAATCCTTTCCCAATTTATCATTTCATCCCATGTATTATCATTGTTCACCTTCTATTCAAAATTAAAAAAATACAAAGAGGTTATTTGAGTTACGGTCTCCAGAGCGCGACCGCGCATAGGGAGAAACTCGTCAACAAGACGGTGTAATACACGTGCAGTAGTAGTTTGTAGTTAGTTTGAGGGAGCATTTGTCAGCGAGTGATTGTGTTCGTGTTCGTAGTGTGTAAATTGTGTGGACGACATATATGTGAAAATGAATAGTTGTAGAGAAATAGGAAAGCGATTTGCGGGGGGGGGGGAATCTTCCTGTAAATCGTGTTTCACATAGAGAAATTGCTCTTCGTCTTATTACGGAAGGTTTACATTACACATATATAAATACGAGAACAGGTTTTTTTAATCGCACACAGCAAATATGCAAGATGAAAACGGAGCAACCCTGATTGGTTGACAAAAGCAGAAGTTAGCACGAAGTGTGTCTGTACAGGGAACGAGCGAACTTCCTCGGGTCGCCAGTCGCCTACATACAAAAAAATAAAGTTAATCCGGAAGAGCAATATGCTCCGTTGAAGTTTTGCTTTCGTTTGCAGAAGCTTACAGATTGTTGCAGCAGGTATATGGTGATGATTTCTGCCACAATATACAGCACTTCGATGGTACAAGGAATTTAAGAAGGACCGTGTTTCAACAACAAAGCAAGACGGTACAGGGGCTCCAGGAATAGCATTACGCGAAACCATTATTAACACGCGTTATTGTTCGTGTAGACCGACAACAGACTTGCAGACATGTTACACATTTCCAATGGCAGTACATTTTCGATTCTGCATGATCACTTGAATATGAGACGCGTTTGTGCGAGGTGGGTCCCATGATTACTGACTCCTGAACAAAAGATGGTGCGAGTGGAAGTGTGTAGGGAACTTTATTTGTGTCCCGCATCCTCCGTACTCCCCAGATCTACCTTCCTGTGACTTTTGTCTCTTCTCCTGTCTGAAAAAGGAGTTAAGGGGGAGCGTTTTGGCGCTTCCGAGGCCGCTGTGAAAAAGACTGAGGCTGTTTAGAAGATGATGTCAAAAAATGACTTCCAGCACGTGTTGCAGGACTGGCAGACGCGTTGGGCAAAGTGCATTCAACTCAACAGAGGAAACTTGGAAAAAGACCACACCAATCTGGACCGAGTCCAGCGTATTCCATGTGCAAAAAAAAAAAAAAAAAAAAAAAAAAAAAACACATTCTTTTTTGACTAACTCTCGTACAAGTGTCGCATAAGCCTTACAGTCATACATGCGAGTACCACCTTTAAACAATCAGAATATACAATCCAAAAAATGATAACATTAATTCCTATTAACTTTATATATATATATATATATATATATATATATATATATATATATATATATACAAACCTACATACATGCATAACACACCCATAAACTTATATCACACATTTTCTATGAATAATAAGTTTATACAGATATACAAACATGAATAGAACCCATATCCCTAAGCCCCCTTCTCAAACTCCTCTCACTTCTCTACAACCATTAACGTTCTTTGTAGGTCTTCGCTAGGAATATTGCTGGTTTTTGTGTGTATCTCTCATGCACTAGCATGTCTAGGCAGACATTCAAACTTCTGTTGCAATCCAGAAATTGTGGTGGTAAATGCTCATTTAATGAAAGCTCTGTTTATCTGCCTCTGTTCTGGCAGAACATGCCTCCAGGTATCGCTTTCTCCTCAAAGTGGGCAACTTCCTTATTAAAAAGTTACCATACCAATGACAAGAAACATAAACCCGAACGCAGATACTGGCAATGTGCTGCCGCTGCGGGACACCGTTTTCAACATATCTTGCGAATCTAACAGATTAACGTTTATCAGTTTTAAATACAATATTGCTTTATTCGTTCAGTAAAAATATAAACACTCAAGTATCCTAACTGCACTTACCAACATTGGATTAACATGGAAATTCATTTTTTATCATTTTTATAGGTCATGGGCTTTCAAATGAACATTTTGAATGTTGTTTAACGCCCGTTTATATTACTGAGGCATCACAAGCGATGGACATGATGATACATAAAATGATAAACTGAGAAAGGATTTTTTAAAGGAAGGAAACATTCTAGGTCTGAGTTTAGTATACCTCCCCGGCATTTTCCAGTTATGAGGACTGAAGAAAATCTGTGGAAATCCTCAGTCAGAGAAGACGATTCTGGCGAGAATCGAACCCCATACCTGCTGCTCACAAGTTCGCGCCTTAACGACCTCGGTTAACCGTAGCAATATTTAAATGAAAGTGTTAGGTAATCAGTGGAATTTAATGAAGATATCTAAACGTGGGTAATTAATTCTTTTTGCACCTTGCGATGGGCTGAACGAGAACGTCTCGATTGCTCAACCAGCTCAAGAAATTAGTTGCCAAGGCTGTACATCCTGGATCGGGTGAGTGGCGTTTTTGGTGCACCACATCGGAGGTTTTCGGATTTTTTCTTGTGGTTCTCCCGTGGTTTCCAGTTTCATTCCAGCTTCACTTTTCACTTCATTTCCCTCTCTCCTAATTTCATTCAAGAACGTCCGTTTGGTGGCCACGGGTCCATTAATGTGAGTGGCAGGACTGAAGAACCTACTGCCTGCATCATCTGCTCCTAAAATGCGTCTACAGTCGAAATGTCTGTCTTGGAGAAAAATCGAGACTGTCAAGGTTAGCACATTGCCCTAAAATTACTAGGAACGAACCTCGTGGTCTAGTAGTGTGAAACAGTTACTTTCACTTACTGAGTGAGCGTGAGACGGGACAGAGTGCTAAGTTACACTGGAATAATGTTGGACCCGTAGAGAGTGGGACATTGCTCTGGACTTCACAGATGATGCCGTTCTTCTAGCTCATTACTAAACTCCCCACTGCAGAACCTCAGTCCCATTGCTCTAGCACTCCCAGTTGGGAACTTGAGCCCATGGAAAATGATACGTTAGACTTACCAGGTATGAAACTTCAAGCCTATAGAAGATGAGAAACCGTTCCGGAATCCTCTGTTGCGAAATATCAGTCCCACAGAAGGTGAAACATTGCTGTGGATTTCGCAATTGATAACATTGGGTTTATAGAAATCGGAACACAGTTTGAAACACCAGCCCCATAAAAAGTGGTATCTTGTTGAGGACTTCCAGTTGCACAACTTCATATCTAACACCTGCGGGGTTGGGGGAGGTCAACGTAGAAGTTGTTTTAATAATCAAACATCGTTTTCACTACAGACGGTATTCATTAATAGCATAAAATGAAATTGTACATTGGAAAATTAAGTCTATACCCAGGCCGCTGAAACTTTGCACTTGACAGCTACCTACTCAGTTCATAATGATACAGATTAACAACACCTTCTAAACCAATCACAAAGTAACATTGTCGTTCAGTCTGTCTTGATGTGAAAGCTGCCCTGTTGCCAGTTTTACTCATTATATGAGCAACTGATTTCTACCATGTGTTTGTTGTTGAGTTGCTATGATTAAATGAACTGGTTAGTTTTTAGTAGTTAGAAAATATCCTAAAGAGATCATTTGCAAAGTAATTCACAATGTGATATCTAATTCTTTAAGGGAAGTTAAGGGGTCAAAAATAACGTTTTTGTTTTTGTTTTTTTTTTTTTGTACCATTTTAATATTTGGAATTTTCTATTTATTTTATATGATTTTCATTTATTTTCCTTGGTTTTAAGTATTTTAATAAAAGTTTAATTATGTTACTGCAGAAAATATTGGGGGGGGGGATTTCACGAGCACTTATCCAGTTAAAATTCTATACTTCAGAAAATATTTGCTGTAGAAGGCTTTAGTAATTTAGCTTGAATGTACAAAAAGTTGTATTTCATAAGTTGGCAGTGTTTGTTTCTATGATATTCATCCATTGCTTTTTTAAATGTTGGGGGGCTTAAGAATGCATTTCACTAAAAAAAAACATGTTGATTGCAATTATGGAAAAACTATTTTTACATAAATTTTCCATTTAATTATGATCTGTATAAGCTATCATTTTGAAACTTTTACCATTTATTCGAGCTAGGACAAAATGTGACATTGGAAAAAAAAATTAAATGTTGGAAAAAAAATAGAAAAAAGCAAACAATTTAAAATAATTTATAATTTTCTTCACAGTAATGGTGTAGTACTAAAAATAGATCACCATATTTCAATTATGTACATCTGTATGTTATAAAAATTTAATTTCAATAGTTCTTAGAAAATGAGAACTGAAGTTGGTAAATTTAACATCACAAGGATAGGCCTTTCACACGTCTCTTAAGTCCAGGTATTACACGGTTATAACGGTTTGAAGCTGCTTCTTCCTCCTAAAATCGTGAGCCAAGATCTACATAGTAGATATCTCATTACCGCCACGGGTGGCCGAGATCGTTAAGGCGCGATCTCTTGAGCGGGAGATCACCGTCCTCCCAGAATGAGCTCTTATCCAGGTTTTCCTCAGTCCTCATAAATGGCAATTGCCGAGAAGGTACCTTAAACTTAGACCAGGAACGTTTCCTTCCTTAAAAAAAAAAGCCTTTCCCAATTTATCATTTCATCTCGTGGACTTCAGTATCCACCGCCATAAAACGGGCGTTAAACACTATTAAAAATACCGCGTGTTTTCAGTTCAGTTAGTGTGATTAATTGAACTGGTTGTCTTTTAGTAGTTAAAAATATCCTAAAGAGGTCATTCACAGTGACACCTAATTCCTTAAGTCGAGGTGTACTGAATACCAATATAATTTATGCGATAAATAATTCTAGATCAAAATGTTTCATCATTGCATACAATTAATATAGTGTACTAGGCGACATTGGAGCTGTACAATATCGGCTGTTAAAAGTGGTGGCTGTTGCAACGTAGCAGCCGTAGCACAGCCAACATTACATTTTTTTTTTATTCACGGACGCTCTTTAACATCTCAAGTCATCAGCGTCCCATTCAAATCAGGGCGTGAAACGGCCGATAAATTTTGCTCAGAGGCCTCTTTTTTCAGGCTTGAGATTCTTTATCATGCCGTAAATGTACGAAACGGGACCCAAGGCTTTACTTCCCTTCCGAAGAAAACCATACTTAGGATTTTTACGCCCGAAAAAATCCATTGATCCTGCCGGGATCGAACCCGCGGTGTTGGGTTTAGAAGGCAAGTATGGTACTACACCACCAGGACCGACATTTGGGCTATATGAACTGACTCTAACTGCCAAGTGCAAAGTTTCAGTGGTTCGGGTATAGGGTACTTGTGCAGCCCGGTGGTTTTTACATTTAGGACGATACCTTGTTTCCTAAACCGACCCACCTTTCTGCCTTAGACGATTGTGCCGCCCAAACGGGCCAAGTAAACTTACCTACCGGATTCTCACTGATGGATGGATGTCATATTTAACAGAAGAGTCACCTGGTATACCGCCCCACGACAAGCAGTGCTTGAGGACTTAACCACCTCTGCCCCTAACGTACACGCCAGATGCATCCCCTGCAAGTACTCAATTTTCCGTGAGTTGCTACCCATCCGAACAGTCTCCTAAAGGAAGGGTTCGAATAGTCCAGCCCTGCTACTTCTAATAACGTCAGAAGTACCACGGGTACTCAGGGTCCGCAGAGCCTGCTCCAGGAACATCTGAAAGGCAAGCAGTACCCGCAGCTACCGCCATAAAAAAAAAACTCGGTTAGGGAGAAATGACCTGGCGGGGATTGAATAGCAAACGCGTACTCACTAATCTGTGTCTTAACGACTTTGGTCATCATGTCGATAAAGATATTGGTGTATTGAGGGGAGTTGTCGCAAAGATTAAGTTTCCCGCAATTTTCCCCATGGAATAGGGGCGGCAATATGTTATACAGTAATCAGTCTTCCTCCGTTTCGTAATACATGTACTTGATTCTACAGATGGAGTCAATGTGTTAAAGGAGAGTTGAATAGCGCGTGCACGGTAGGCAGCAGAATAGAACCCTGTTGAAATCGCGGATAAAGGAGAAACTGCGAGCTGTTGTTCGCCACAAATGGGCTCTCCCGGTTCCGAAATTCATAACAGCTGCTTGAAGTGTGTTCGTCTGTGCACAGGACACGCAATGGTACTAACGTGAGGCCTAGGTAGGGAAATAAATTATTATACCCCTTCTGTGCGCATCATATTCCATGTCTTGAACAAATACCGAGCCCTAGTGACAGGTAGGAGCAAATGATGAATAGAATTCCCTTTACCTGCTCGTTCATCGGATAGAGCGAGCTTTGTAGCCCAGAATTCCTGTACACGATTTCAACTCTCTTGTTGTTGATTTCGTTTATTTACGAACTCTCTTTAGCATCTCAGGTCATCAACGTCCCATTCAATTCAGGGTGTGAAACGGCTGATAAAATCTGCTCAGATGCCCTCTTTTGGTTTTTTTACGTACTGTAAATCTACGGCTCGTGATCCGCGACTTTACTTCTCCGAAAAAATAGCTCTAACTATCGTCTGATTTCCATGAACAATACGTAGCCAGTATTTCACCGCTTGGATCCTGCATTCTATAATCTCGCTAGAGGCATAAAATTCCCCAAGGATTCTGCAATTTGCTGTATACCAACACGA
Source organism: Metallyticus violacea (assembly GCA_030762175.1). Lineage (NCBI taxonomy): Eukaryota > Metazoa > Arthropoda > Insecta > Mantodea > Metallyticidae > Metallyticus > Metallyticus violacea. The sequence goes on from CM060845.1 coordinate 20,997,658, forward strand.
GTGCCGAGGTCGTTAATGCGCGAATTGATGAATGAGGTTTGATTCCCATCAGAAGGTTTTTTTCAGGTTTTCCTCAGTGCTGGTAAATGTCAAATGCCGGGGAGGTACCCTAACTTAGACCTGGAAAGCTTCCTTCCTTAAAAGTATCCTTTTCCAGTATATCATTTCATTTCACGTATCATCAGTGCCCACCGCCTGTAGTGCCCCAGTAGTTAAAACGGGCGTTAAACACTTTAGAAAAGAAAAAATAAACAAATTTGCTGTACCCCGACCCGCTCTTAAAATACCTTTCAGAAAACGGGTCCTCACCCGATCCAATTAAATCTGTTTGCCCCCACCCGAAATTTCAAACACCTAAGTCATTTTAGATTGTACTAGTGCCCCATATTGTCTCTAACAACCCTACCGGTACATCTAGAATTCTGCTTCACATACGTGGGTCACCTTTTAAGTTTTTACAAACGATCACTAGGTGACGCCATCAGCATATATCATTTCTGTTTTCGCAAAATTTGACATTTGTTATTGCAGCTTAGGAACTAGCCTAGTAGTTGTTTACGATGAGCGTTTAAGCAAGGCAATTTTACGAAAAAATAGAAATCGTTTTCGTTGAATGATTTTTTTTACGATTTTAGTAACGGCCCAACTCAATTGCAATGTTCAGAATCGCTTCGTTCAACTTTTGATAATGAAGGACCATGTGAAAACTCTGTTCACAATTGGTTTGCAGCATTTAGTCGTAGTAGTGCATCAGTCGTCGGTGATGAATTTCATGAAGGTCGACTAAAATAGGTTGTCATTCCAAAAAAAATCGATGCTGTCAGCAACATGATTGAAGAAGATCGGCATGTGACTTGCAGTGAGATAGAGGCGTCCTTAAGCATATCCAAGACTGCAGTACATTCGATTTTGCATGAGCATTTAGCTCTCAAAAAGATTTGTTCCCGTTTTTGACCGAAACTTAAAAACGCTCGGTTTAATTTCTCAAAAAATTCTACCGAGGAACTGCAAAATCCGTATAAAATACCGTAATAGGTGACGAAACATATGAACCGGAAATTAAGAAACAATCCACTGTAAGGGTGTCCTAAGATGAACCGAATCGCACAAAATTTGTTCGTTCACGAAGCACTTCCAAGAAAATGATCGTTTGTTTCTTCGGTTGTACTGGACATGTCGCAACCATTCCTTTAGAGAATCCAAAAAGTTAATGCTGTATCGATTCTGGCCGAGATGAACCCGCGATCTTGGGTTTAGAAGCTAAGTATGGTTACCACTACACCACCAGGACTGACCTGTACCAAGCGAGTAACATACGTTTGAACCTTTCTTCAAAAGTAATAGGACCGTGGCGATCTTCGTCAGCCCTACTCAACAACTTTGGTATTGAGAGTTTAGTTAAAGTTTTAAAGTTGCTTTTAAATTTTTTGATTTGTTTAACGGTAATAGAAACTTGCGTATTGTAACCATTTTGAAGTTCAGAGTAGTACTAATTCTCTTTAAACATTCCTAATTATTTATTTTATAAAATATATTAATAATAAATGTTATATTTTATAATAATTTTAAATTGAATTTTAAATTTATAGTTAAATTTTCGTTTTCCAAGCTATATTACTAAGTACTTATATTAATATGTGCAGCCAATATTGTTACATGTCAATCAAATTTTCATATTGTTAAAATATTCGCAAGTATCTTCTCCCGTACTCAAAACTACTTTTTTCTGCCACATCCTGGAGATTTTTCTTTCTAGTACACTTCCTAATTTGACTTTTGCCCTGTCATCAGCGGGAAAGTGTCAAATTGAACATTATAAACAATTTAATAGCAGAAATGGAGGGCAAGCTGCAATATATTTCACAGTGCTAAACACAGTGTACATTTTCGATAGGTCGGACAGTGTGTAACAATACCGATTGTTTATATACAGGTTTGCATGTGAACGCTATAACGTAACAACACGAAACGAAAATAGTCCAGTATCACTCAGTTGCACTGTTTAGGCTGATATCGCTAGGGAAACATTTGAGTGTGCTATGATAAACAAAACTTCTTTTTTGTCAGTCTTACTGCAACTGAATACAACAATAAAATATCGTGTGAAACTGCCAGTTTCCAAGGACGAGTAGTCAGAATAATATTTTCAGACATCAAAAAATATATTTAATTTGATAGAAGTTTTAAAACAGCTCGCCTATTTTTACACCTATTGCTATTAAGCAAAATAATAATAAAAATTTTGGTCAATGTAGGTTCTAACACATCTCAGAGAGAAGACCGCCACGGGTGGCCGAGGTCGTTAAGGCACGGACTCGTGAGCGGGAGGTCTGCGGTTCGAATCCTGCCAGGACCGTTCTCCCTGACTGGTTTTTTTTCCACGTTTTCCTCAGTCTTCATAACTGGCAAATGCTGGGGAGGTACCTAAACTAAACCTGGAACGCTTTCTTCCTTAAAAAAAAAGTATCCTTTCCCAGTTTATTATTTAATTTCATGTATCATCAGTGTCCACCTACTGTGGTGCCTCAGTAGTAAAAACGGGCGGTAAACACTACTCAAAAAAAAATATATCATAGATTTACTGTTGTATCTCTCTGTCCAATATGGTGCTCATTGAATTTTTATTGGACAATACATAGGAAACGAGATACTACTCCATCATGCATGAACTGCATTCGTTGCAAGTAATTCGTTTGAAAATAAATGGTATGCTGTGTCTTTGTCACGCCCTCCCACATATCATTTTTACTTTCCCTTCCCCTTCTATTCCTCCCCTTACCTCAATACGTTCACTAGTCGCTTTTTATTCGTTGCCTATTGACCATAATACACCGAGGTAATGCGTGTTGATTGTGTGAGGCTAGCGACGTCATCCTTCCCATGTTTATAAGCCTCTTGTTTCTCATTTCTAGCAAAAGGTTGGTCGTTGTATAGGGAAGAGAGATGTTGGTTTTGGCCTGGGTGTGCAAAACTTGGGGCAGCAGCCAAATTCACTTATATTCATGCAATGACCTAGGTATTTTGTACAGCTAAGGAGGGTAATGATTCTGAAACGGGGGGGGGGTGTTCCGTTACTGTTAGGGTAATAGGTAGAATTCCTTTAGCCTAACTTGTTTTAATGTGGCTATATGTTACCAGTAAGGGGTTAGTATATTTTGTAACAGGACAAGACTCATATTGCTCATATTTGCAATATTTTAAATTACAACTGGAAATACATGTAAGGTTTGTAAAGTGATCGATACACCGAAACATGTTTCGTTCGAATACCCTAAATACCAGTCAATTGTAGCTGAGGAAAGATGTCTACGTGCAGGGAAATACATTTGCAACATCATGAGAGATCAAGATGGGTTTTGGGTATTGAAATATTTAACAAAATAACGTGTAAAATTCTAGAAGAGTAAATAAACAATAAAAATTAAATAATAGAAAAGTCCAGCTGTCATAAGTCGCACATTCCCCTAGAAGAACCCAGAGATTTACAGAAAGGTAAGAAAGATATATGAAGAATTAGTTCAAAAACTAGAAGATGAAGAAGATAACGCCCAAATTGAATCCGAAGAAGGGAGCAGAATTTAAACAGAGGAAAATAATGCTAGTCTTCGAGCGGAAAGGAAGCAACTGAGAAAAGAACATGAAGTAGACCGAGCAGAAGAGGGGAAAAATATAAGGAATATATGGAAAAAACAGAAGAGGAAGAATGAAGCCAGAGGTAAAACAAAAACACCAACACCAGTCTATAATCTATGATGAAAAAACACAGATAAAAGTTGAAATGTGTAAGAGGATGAAGGAAAAAGATAAGAATGGAAACTGCACAGTAAACACACCACGGTCCAGTATAGCTGCTGCTTGCGACCGGCAGCAACCTCATCGATGTCCAGGTTCTGTTGCCTGGAATTCCGTTGGGGAGCAGCCGGATATGGAGCTTCGGCAGAAATGAAGGTTGTAGATTGAAAAATTGTTTGTAAAATTTATAAATTTATTAATGTTCATCTTAATTAATTGTAAAAATATACATGTTTACAAATTACGTTGATTTAAATTTAAGTGAAGTATAATAATCACAGCCCGGAAGTTCAGGCATTTAATACGGTTATAATAGGCCAGTAAAAAGGTACTTAAAATACTGAAAAGATGTATTAAAGTAGGCATGTATTAAAAGTGAAAACAAAGAATAATATCACTCATTATTAATTAAAATACATATTTAAGATACTTTTTATCACATAATTAAATTACCTAAACTTACATTTCTTGGTTACAATCAACAACAAAATGTTTTTTCAAGGTATCAACTGTCATAGTCAGCCACTTGTCAGAGAGAACATTTTTCATCGTGAAAAAAGAACGTTTTACTTCCACTGAAGTGATTGGAGCATATTTAAAACAAGCTATTTCGGAAGGACTCATAAAGTTACAACATAAAATTCAACATTCATACATCATGGAAATATTGTTCAAGACAAAGTATAGAAGTTTTGAATAGTCCTGGCGAATGCACAAAAGATGCGCAGAGGTTTCTGGTCGAGTTCATTTCCTGTATATACTTTTATAGGTTAGTACCTCTCATACTTCTGATACTGGTCACATTGTAGGGACGATTTATTGCACAGCTGTGCCGCTCTCATATTTTCACTTGCAATTGTTTGTTACATTTATGCAGCAAAGAAGTTACCCCTGCCACAAATTTACTACAATTGTCACGCACAAATCAATACAAATTCATTCACCAGGACTATTCAAAACTACAGTTTTTCCCTCATCCTCTCTATTTCCTGGTATTCGTATGCCCGAGGTAACCGTGTGTTCCTTTCACTAATAGAGGTTCTACTATTTAAAGAGCTTAAGTGAATGGGTTGAGGAGAAAGTTTTTGACTGCCTAAAAAGAAGTAAATATATAAGATCTCAACAGATATTTTTGTAAGGTATACATGCCATTTAATTGTTATAAACTTATAACTTTTTTCACTTCGATTCTTCATGTGCATTTTAAAATGCGTATATAATCGCATAAATATATCTACATTGATAGAAAAGGCATTTTACTTAACTTTCAGGCTCTAGTTTTTTTTTTAATAGTCGTAGTCGTAGGCGTAGTCGTAGCAGCAGTAGCAGTGCCTCGTAAACGCAAGATCGCGGATTCAATCCCGGCCAGGGTCGATGGATTTTTTCGGGCGCAAAAAAAGCTGAGAGTTTAAAAAGCGCCCGTAAATAAACCAAACCAGTAAAACAAAAAAGCAGTGGTACGAGTTACCTCCCACTGTTCAAACGATAATCTTGGCTCCATTTTGTTGTAGCAAAGCTAGCATAACGTAATTTGAGTCACATCTGTTTACAGAACATCATGCGATAATCTTGGCTTCATTTGTTCATTGTTGATTTACCTGTCACGTAGCAACGCTATCATAGTGTGTGTGGGTTACATCTGTTTACAGAACATCATACTACATATTACTGTTACTTTTCGATCTAACTTTGAAATATATTAAACAGATATCAATTGTGAAAGTGTGTATACATTTTTTGGCACCCTCGGTATGTAGTACTTGAACTTCTATGCCAAGCTATATTTAAAATCAACCAATTAAGAACCATCCACAGCCTGTACTGGGTTTATTATCCAGTTCCTTCCCCATTAAATGACTTATCCACGCGGATTTAAGGAAATTGCTATTATCGTGCGAAAGTTTGTATCTGCTCACGCATGTGCAGCTATTTGTTTTAGTACTTACACTCATTATACCTTTCCTTTTTTATTTTTAAACATGCTGTATAATGTTTGCCTTGCTTAGTTATAGCTGCTACTTTAGTGTTCAGGCTATCGATTTGGCAACGTTTCCTTCTCACCTATCATGTTTACGATAGCTCGTTGCCAACCATCCCCCAGTAACTCTCCCAAACGTTTCCGACAAGACTATACATAATCTAACGCATTAGTTTAAAAAAGTAAAACGATGATGAAATGATAATAGTGTTCTAAGTATAAAAAAGAATATAAGAGACACTGAATATTTTCTCTCTCTTTCTCTTTCGTTTTCTCCGTCGCCTCATTCGTGAGTGAACAAGACCCACTTGGCATTTTTGATTTTCATTCTTATTCCCTTTCCTTTTCTTCTACCTTTTTTCTTTCCCTGTGTTTATCTCTCTATAAGTGTCATATGAACATTTTCTTGTTTTTATTCACATTCCTTTTTCAGTTCCGTAGAATAGAAAGATATTTATGTCTTTAAGTGCCCAAACTTAGTTCTCAACTTGGAAAGAGATCCTGGTATACGTTTTCTACTGTACAGGGTGTTCCAAATATTTCGCGACCTTTCGGGAACATTCTTCTTTCCAAGTGGTGAATAACAGCGAATAGCCACAAGTAGAAACTAGAAATATTCTCTAGTAAACAGCTGTAAAGTTCTCGGATAAATATGCTAAAAATTCTTGTTGAAAAAAGAAAAGCTTTGGATTTAATTAGTGGTCAAATGCTGAAAATTTTCAAATTTTATTTTTTTGTTCACTTTTTGCTCAATCTGGTATATCATTTATTTAACATTTCTAATTGTAAGTGCTTTTAATTACTTAGTAACTGGGACCAATTAACATAAGATTCATCGAGTTCAAAAACCAGCAAAACCTAAAGCAGTGTGCGAGAGAGAGAGAGAGAGAGAGAGAGAGAGAGAGAGAGCATGCGGGCGCGTTAACCCTCTAGCAGCCACAATTCGGGTAATTCGGAACTATTGTGTTGTGCCTATGAGAAGAGGGTTAAAAATGTTCTTCAAATATAAATCGAGTATTCTTTTTAGGTACTACCAGCTTTCTGAGGAATTCGCTTAGTACGTGACGAACTTTTGCTTTTCATGATTTTACCTACAGTGTGTGTTTCAGAAGGTGAAGAGTATAGTTTATAGAGTTCTTCGTGATCTATCATAGTTCAATGTGACGTAATACATTATGTGTATTAAAATTTTGGGAGGACCTGAATCAGATACAAACCCCAGTTTCTCAAAAGGATGCTATAGGTAGAAGTACATCAAATTGCGGGATTCTTAAAGATTTTTTTGTCTATAACGAAAGTGTCAATTTAAAAAAAATAACAATTAAGTATTGGTTAACAATAATACGGGGAACAAGCACTTCTTCGAGCAATACATCTGAGGGAGGCAAATAACAGATTGGACTAGTGCTTATTTTTAGTTAAGGGGATAGAATGTTACACGCAATAGCTGGAAGGTAGTCGAGACATTTACTTATAGATAGGCAAAATAATGAGGCACAATGCGCAGAAAAGGTCAAGCTTAACCTGCAGGCTCAAATAGGGCATAACTCGGGAAAAGGAATTGCTTACATGTCTGTGGATAAGAATAAAGTAGTGGTCTCGCATAGTTCAGATTAGATGCTTGAAAAGGAAATATAATAATTCATATTTCGAGATAAGAATTTGTCTTCTGTGCGGAGAAAGGGATACCTAGAGGCAAGTTCTGGCAGAATGCAGACAGACAAAGTTTTTAAGGAACGAATAGGTTTGAATTCCTACCTGGAAATGATGGTACATGAGAGATACACACACATATATCGGAAATATTTCAAGCGAAGATCCGACAAAGGTGTCTATAGAGAAACAGAGGATAGTTGGAGAATGAGGGTGGTAATAGAAGAGAGGCACAGGGGAAGAATTCTACATATGTTTTTATATGTATATGAAATTATTTATAGAATTTTTTTAAGTATAACGGTATGTTTGTATGTATAGATTTGAAAGTAACCTTGACAAATTTGGCATAATATCATTGGTTGTTAAACGGACTGTATTAGCATATACAGCCGTAAACGTCCATGCTTCAGTCATAATTATTTGTGTACTTGTAAACTTGTCACATTAAAAGCCTATTACCATTAACAGGAGAGTCGTCAAGAAAGTAATGCGCCACATTTTTCTTCTCAGCCGACAACAATGTTGCGAATGCGAAACGTTAGGTATGATGAAGTGCGCGCGCAAACTTTCCTTTTCCTTCGACAGATAGCGTAGCTGCAGCAATGTTTCAAAATGACTTCTCTAAGTGATGCATGTTACAAGCACCTTGTCGTCATAGAATTTCTCACTGCGGAAAAAGAAACTGGGGAGATTATTCATAAATGTTTGTGTGAAGTCTATGGAGCATCTGCAGTCGACAGTTGGTCGCTGGGCATCAGAAGGCGGTTCGGACAAGCTCCAAGATTTGCTGCGGGCGGGGTCACACCTGACATGTTGCAGAGTGCTGATGTTCTCATTCGCGAGGATCGACAGTTGGTGCTGAAGCTGTCAATCAGCAAAGGAAGTGGGGATTATCCGCGCTCTTGATTACTCAAAAGTGTGTGGAAATGGGTTCCGCGCTGTCTTACGGTGGAAAACAAATCTCCCAGAAAAAAAAATTATTTCGAGTTGCTGCAACGTTTTGAAGCAGGGGGCCTTCTTATCCCGGATTGTGACAGGTGATCTAACCTGGGTTCACCATTTTCAGCCCGAAACAAAACTACAATCGATGGAATGGCGTCATCTTCGCTCTCCATAAAGCAATTGTTTCCGCCGGTAAGATCATAATCACTATGAGCGTGTGATTCTCATTGATGTGATGTATTAATGGTACTGCCAAGACAACCCAGAAAATATTTTGATTCAACACGATAACGCTTGACCTCACACAAGTTTGAGGACTTCTGAACAGATCACGAAACAGGGTTGAACAGTGTTACCCCATCCACCCTACAGCCCTGACCTAGCTCCCACGGACTTCCACTTGCTTGGACCATTAAAGGATGGCTTTCGTGGAAGACATTTTGAGAATGACGAGATGATTCGCTCAGTGAAGAAATAACTTCGTGACCAGAACAAGGATTGGTAGCAACAGGGTATACACGCCCTTATGTCTCGTTGGAGGACGGCCATAGAACTGGAAGTAGATTACGTGGAAAACTACAGCGTGTAGATAAAACATCATTCTTTCATTGCGTGAATTTCTAATTGTGTGGAATAAATAATGGTTGAAGAAAAAATGTGGGGCCTTATCTTCTGAGCGACCCTCTTATTACCACTACATACTGTAGTGGTAATAGCATACACTTGTCAGAATTTTTAAGCCTCTGTTTCCTCCAAGATATGCATAAGAGAAATACTGAAAAGTGTAAAGTAAAAGCCGTAACAGTATAGTATAGCTATATAAGTTAAATAACACATATCAAAGAGAGCCTATAAGTTACGATAACGCGTGAAAACAAAATAAGAACTCGGTAATTAATGTGAATAAGAATAACATAGGAATTCAGAAAGTAGAAATGGTACATTGTTCTTAGAAAAATGTGAAGTATAAAAAGGAAATAAATATTTAGGAACGAAAATAGAGCTCAAGGTATGAAGAGCACAAGCTAAGGAACTGGTAGAGAAAGAACGGAGATTAACGCGATAAATTGGAGGAAAATATCGTAAAAAGAATGACAGTGAGCATCTATAAAAGGATAAAACAAAGTGTAGCTTTATATGGATGTGAAATTTAACAATTTTCAGAACAGCAGAAACGAGTAAGCAAAAAATGACAGAAATGTATTACTAAAAAAGGGACACCAATATCCAGGAAAAAAGAGAGAAATTATCAGCATGTATCAGGAGGGCAACGTGTGAAACTTGCTTTGGGGAGGTCACGGGTTCAAATCTCTTCGGTCGACCATCCTTACATTGGGTTTACTAGTATGGATCTCTCATTTCCACAAATTTTCCGCCAGGCCGTTTCGTTTCATTTCCTTCCTCAGTTCTGGTGAGGTAAGCTGGTGCTGTGCGGCGTGGCGGGGAATTTTCCCTTGGAAAAAGTTTATGTCCTTGCTTCAGGCAAGTTTTGTCTGTGGGACCCTCTGAGTTCACAGTTGGAGAAAGACCTTTGTGGCCCTCATGGACTTGCAAACGATCTCGGAAAGCGTTAGTGACATCTCTTCTTATCTCCTTCTCTCCTCCCGGAAAGGTCTCACTTAGGCAACTTAAATATAAATGTCCCATTTGTGTGACTTAGGTAGCCTATCTTCTCCTCCTTCCTGGTCTACTCTTGTTTTATTAGGCCGTCACTGAGCAAATGTCATTGACGTGTACAGTAATGAAAGGCAGTAAAAAAACAAAAAAAAAATGAATTGCCAACAAAAAGAAAAAAAGATTGCGAACGGCAAAAAAGAGCGCCTATGCAATAATAAAAACTGACATAATGGAGAGTGTATCCTTAAGGATTGTAGATAAAAGAAGAATTTAAAATGTTATTAGCCATCGATTGGCCAAAGTAATTAAGAGAAAACGGTAAAAGAAGGAAAGAAGAAAAATTTCCTCTTGCTGCTTAATTCAATAAAAACCTTCAATTCTTTAACGTTTATTTTATCTTCGAAAACAGGCGATAATCTTTCGTTACATTCTAAAAAACTTAGTACCGCGTTTTGCGATTATCCCCCCCCCCCCGAAACTCGTTCTTAATACGCATACGCATCTCTCAGAGTTTTCCTTTGTTCTAATTACTCTTGTCATAATTATCCCGCCTTTGTCCCAAAGAAATGATGCAAGGACACTTTCTGCCCATAACTGAACATGACATGTCTTTGGGAGAACGGGACCAAATGTGCCCGTTCCTTTGATTACTCTTTTGTTTCTGGATCGTAATGATGACAGGGCCTGGTTTACCGATAGTTATGTTCCAAATGTTCCTCAAAGTGGCAGCAGTGTTACTTGGAAAGTATCATTCAAATGGTCTGTTTCATCAGAATTCGTCTGCGTCAAATAAATTACACTGAAAAATAAGTGTTTTGTTTTGCACACGAATTAAATTAATTGATTCTTTATAATCATCAGAGCTCAGAATTGCAGGCATTTGTTTTGGTTAAAATAGGCAGACAAAAAGGCACTTAAAGTTCTGAAAATATGCACTAAAATAATTAAAATGCTCATTTATTTAAAGTAAAACCAACAAGTAATACCACTCATTAATAATGAAAACAGTTATTTAAAATACTTCATAATTTATCACATAATTAAAATACTTCAAATTGCTTTTCTTGGTTATAAACAAAAAGTTTTTTCAAAGTATCAACTGTCATAGTCAGCCGCTTGTCAGAGAGAACATTTTTCATCATTGAAAAAGAACCTTCTACTTCCCCTGAAGCGATTGGAGCATATTTAAAACGAACTAATTCGGAAGGACTCGTACCAGTTGTAACAGAACATTCACCTTTCAGGATGTCATAGAAATGTTGATCAAGACAAAGTAAAAGTAGTTCTGATCAGTTCTGGTAAATGAGAAAATTATTCTCAGTGGTTTCTGTTTATGCTTTTATAGGGTAATCAGGTTAGTATCTCTCTTACTTCCGTACTGAACACACTGTAGGGACGGTTTATTGCACAGCTGTACCGCTCTCATCTTTCTCGCTTGCAATTGTTTGTTACATTTATGCAGATGAGAAGTTACCCCCACCACAAATGTTATAGATTTGTCTCGCACATATGATACAAGGTCATTCGCCAGGACTATTCAAATCTACAGTACTTCCCGTATCCTCTCTATTTCCTGGTATTCGTATGTCTAAGCTAACCGTGTATTGCTTTCACTAATGAAGATATAATGAGATTTTAAATAGATATTTTTGTGAGGTGAACATGCCATTTAATTTTTATAACTTTTTCACTTCGTATATTGAAATTCTTTACGTGAAAACGCAGAAAAATCCATAGTGATCCAAAACTGGCTAAAAGATGGTTAAACCTTAAAAGCAAAAATAAGCAAAAAAGACAAAACTAAAACTGGCCCTATAGATCCAAAAAGTACGGAAACATGTTAATTTCTATCTGATTCTTAACTATATCCACCCAGGGGAAAAAGGATTTTGCCTAATTTCCGGGCTCTGCTCATAACATTAAAAAATATTTTTTTTAAAATATGTATGAAATAAAAACTCACAAAATACTTAGCATAAAATGTGTTTAAAATATAAAAATCACATTTATATTTACCTATAGTTATAACATTTTTATGTCATGCAAAAATATATAAAAATGCTTGAATTTAATCGCTTTTTAAAAAATACTGCTGAGACATTTCCGTTTGTAAGACACACCAAGCAAATCTTTAATTAATTGCTAAAAAGCTGACTTTTTCCTATACATCGTTTTCCCATGATAGCAAAGTCCTGGTAGGAACGTTCTCATGATTCCCAGATTGGAAGGAAAGAAGTCTCAACTGGGAATGTAGAAAATTGTAGTTTGAAATACATAACACACCCTGTAGTATTGTATGCGGTTAGTATGTCCTCTATTGCCTCTTTCAACCCTTACACTCCACAGAAAAGTATTGCACACAGTCTTCATCATACCTATGCTTGTTTGTCATTGTCCACTAACATATTTGGATCCACTGCATTTGATGCTGTTTTTAATATGTTGAATACAAACTATTCAGTTTGGTTCACATCCACGGTTTTCCGAACTCAAGCAATTTTTTTTAAGATATGGAAATTCAGTTAGTCAACAATTTTTTATATCAGTTCATGTTAAACCTACCAATTTACACCAGTACCTACATTTTGAGAGTTGCCATCCATCACATATTAAAAAAGCCATTCCCTTTTCTTTGTCACTTCGTGGACAGCGGATTTGTAATAACAACAAAACTTTGGATAGATATATTACCCAGTTAACTGATAAAATAGTTGAGTGTGGTTATCAGTATAAAATTCAGGCTTCTCACCATGATCCTAGGATTTCATGGTGACATATTTTCCGAATATAGAAAGACTTAAGACAATTACAACATTATTATTCAAAATCATTTAATTGCCTCATTTTCTCAGGCATTACCACGGCTTTGTTACCGGTCGGCTCGAAACCTTAGAAGTATCTTTCGTAGGAATATTGATTATCCCCAACCTCTTATTTTATACCTGGTTCCTATCCATGCAATCTCCCTAAATGTAAGACCTGTGCTTTAATATCCCTTGCTCATCTATTGTTAGTCCCAGTTTGAAATTAAAGAAATTTAAAATTTACTCATTTTCCAACTGTTCCTCAACGCATGTTGTGTATTTATTGAAATGGAAGTTTTGTATAGCATTCTATATTGGTCTTACGTCAACCATGATTTCTACCAGAATGATCACAAGTGTTCTGTCAAAATGTTCCCCAAGGCTGGTAGTACAGTACGCTTATCTCCCCCAAGCTATCTTCTACTATTGCTTTTGTTTTGTTTTCATAGATGCCGCCCCTCAACTTCTACCTCTATTTCATTGAGAGATCGAGAGATGGCAGCGATAGTTTTACATAAGCTCGGATCCCGCCAGGCCAATATCTCTCTCTCAAATTTCTCCAGGTTTGCCAAGCAACTTCGCTATGTTACAGTTGACGGCCCTATCAGGACGTTAGAACCCCCAATCACCAATACCTCACCAGGAGAAGTACTGCTCACCTCAGTTCGTCTTGTCTTTTAGCGCGTACATGAGCCCAGCTCGAAATATCGGTGTTTTTAATTTTTTAGTTCTGTCTTAGTTTCAGTGTTAACTTTTTATATTGGAACGTTTCCATACCTTTTATATATATATATATATATATATATATATATATTAAATAAAGTAAGTGATAAACTACATCTTTGTCGAACACCTTGATTTGTTAAGATTTTATCTGATATTTCAAGTCCTGAAACTAATATTTATTTTAGTATTTACATAAATACTCTTAATGGCACTAACAAAGTGTTCAGGAAATACTCTTGTTTCTAATATTTTCCATAAAAGACATTTTTTTACTTTATCAATGACTTTCTCAAATGAACCTTAAATGAGGTTTTTAGATTAAATGCATGATGTTTTTCAGTAATTTGTCTATTTATGAATGCATTATCTCTATCCGAATGTTCTTTTCTAAAGTCTGGCAATTCTTTTAATATTACTGCGTCAGTAGTAGTTTGTAATCATTGATTAAGAATTTTTCCATAAATTTTATAACCTGTGCTTATTCAGGTTATAAAATTATAGAGGTTTAACATATACCTCTATAATTTACATCACTTGTATTCCCTTTTTAAATAAATAAATAACGTTAGCTCTATTTCCATAGGTACTAAAAGTTCTTCCTATACATACTTTTAAAAAATGAATAAACAGAATTTTAATATCGCTCCACCATATTTAATTGCTTCAGTATTAATTTCATCCAGCCCATTTTTTTTTCTTTTTTTTTTTTTTTTTTTTTTGCTATTTTTAGACCAGTTTCTAATTCTTTTATGTCTATTTGATCTGCAGAACTGATCAATTTTTATATAATAATCTTCTGAATTATTTTCATCACACTATAAATTTCTGTAATATATCCATTGATTTCCACTTATTACGTTAATATTTGCAATATATTTTTCAATTTTGTTAATATTTTTCATAAGTTTAAAAGTTATGTTTTGTCTTCCGGGAACATCATCTTCAATATTAGTAATAAAACATCCCCAAGATTCACTGTGACTTTATTTTATCAAATTTATGATTTTATCTCTTTTATTTTTATATATTTGCCAACCCTTATTAGTTCTTGTTTGTAAATAAAGATTATAAACATTATATTTTTCTTTAATATTTCTGTGTTTCATATTTTCAGGCCCTTCTTCGGTTTGATATTTCACTTTTTCCAAGTAGTTCATTAGCTACTTTCAGAATTGCTAGTTTTAGCCTATTCCATTCTTTAATATTGTCCTTAGTGTCCCCTTACTGCAAGGGGATGCAGGAATGAAAAAAATATATCTACCGGCTCCATTTGTTAACTGGGAGGGAGAGAGAATAGTGGGCATTGCTGGCAGATAGGAAGGAGGAGGAGGGAGTAGGTAAATTAAAAAAACAAGTGAAACAGCTCAGACCGGAAGATGCAGACAATTGGGAAGGGTGGTAGTGGAACACAAGTCACAATTTATATATTTTTGTAAATATTTGTACATACACGAGGGAGGGAGTATGTGCGGGAGTGTAAAATATTTACCTTTGTACTGTTTTCTTTTCCGATTATTTTAATTATGTGTTTAAAAATTTTTCTATTATAAATATTTTATTCCATTTATTTATTACATTATATATCGTCTTTAAAAAGCTGTAAATTGGTTTGTGCAGTTTCATGTATTTCCTAGTGTATTGGGAAAGTACTTGCGGTCCCAGCACCTGTGACATGGATGAGTTAAATTTGTAACAAATATATTTTGTAAAATATCACTACTGCTACTACAACCAATAATATAGGCAGATTATAAAGTGAATCTCCTCTTTCTTTTTTTTTATTGTGAAAGCATATTATGACGAAGGTTCCAACTGTGTGTCAATACCACAATACAATGTATCACTTCTGTAACACTCCAGGAAAAGCATCACACAAAGTGAAAAGTTAAGGAAATGTTCCGGTACCAAAGTTCTGCACATTTCAACTTTCCATTGCACGCATCATTAGGAACTGTACCATAGCCCATGCTTTCCTCTTCACTAAATCAATCCAACAGGAGAAATATGAACCACTCGGCTTGTTGCTTTTCCCGGCATGAAGAAAGGTGATGCAGGAAGGAAACAAGGCGTTTAAAGAAAAAGAATAATAAAAGGTAATAAAGAAAGTACAGCAGAACCCCATAAACAAAAGACATCCTTTTGTCCCCCTAGCAACTCTTAGAACGCTCAAGAAGGAGATTATGTGAAGTAGTCACCAATTGCTCCCCCCCCCCATGAGTCACTTTTTTACTCTCCTCTCGTTCTGAGGACCCTTAGTTCAAACCCTGCTCGCCGGGTGCATTTTAAGTTGAATAAGCCCAAGGCTTTGTCTCTGCTACGTCATTTAAATTTCATAAAGCGGAGTAACTTAAAAATCCTAATTCACTAACTCACTGCGAGCAACAAAATTTTCTAAACTCTATTTAGGAAGTAAATTTCATGTAGGTATAACATGATCAAAATGTTCTCTCTGTTTAAGATTGGAGAATGTACCAAGACGGGTTTGATTTCACAAGATTTATACGATTTTGTTATATATATATATACACACACACACAATGGCGTCTATAGCTTAGTCGGCTGGCAGCAAGTTCACCAAATACAAAGTGTAACCTTCTTTTGATGGAGTGGTGGTTTCGATAGTTTGGGGATAGTTTCGCAGGCAGCCAACCAGTGATAACTTTGGATGTAGAAAGTCCACTTCTCATGGCATGTCAGCAGCCTATTTAAAAAGGGAACCTTCTGCTGATGTAACGATAAAGAAAAACGAAACCAACTCATGGGTCATCTGCTTTGTCAGCTTGTGTTGGGAACCCAGTGAACAAGATTATACCTTTAGACTCGGTCTCCTATAATAGAACCAAGACATTAGAGAAGAAGAGAGGGGAGTTGGGGAGGAGGGTGAGGAGCACTCTAAGGAAAAGTTCTATTCGTTTGTATATATATATATATATATATATAATCAAGGGTATGTCTATAAGTTCTATAAGTTTCCGATCTCGCCGATAAGGGTTATCGCCTTCACAAAATCTTTATCTGGTGTCATATCTGTAAAGTAAATAATTGTAATGTAACTTCCGCTCCACTGTGTTCGGTTGTTCAGATATAGCTGCATAAAGAAGGCTATGTGTAGAAGATTGTGACATGTTCAAAATGGAGCATCGAGTTGTTATTAAGGTCTTCACAAAAAGGACTTACTCCAAATGAAATTAAACATCCCCCTCATATTCTACCGTAAAAGAATGGGCCCAACTTTTTCGAATGGGTCGTAAAAGCATTGAATACGAAGAGCATGTAGGTCGGCCCTTGGAGATGCTCACTCCTGAAAACATCGCTCTTGTGGAAGGAGAAATGATGGAAGACCGGCGGCTCAAAGTTACAGAAATAACAGCAAGATTGGGCCTTTCTAAAACAATAGTCCTTTGAATTATTCATGAATATTTAAATATGAATAAGATTAGTGCCTGGATGTCTTTCCTCAGTCCAAAAGAAGCAATGAGTCATCTTTTGTCAGGCACTTTTGGAGCTCTGCCGTGGCAATGAGAGAGAAGTTCTGCAAACCATTGTTACAGGAGATGAAATTACGGTCCTCTACTATTCCGTTGTGCAAAAGATATTCAATGGAGTGGCGAAGCACCGCCTCTAAATGCCAAGATCACTCAGACAACCAAGTCATGGCCACAGTCTTTTGGGACTGTGAAGAAACACTCTTCATTGGCTTCAAGGAGAGGAACGATACAGTTAATGGGGAATACTCTTCATTGACTTCGAGGAGAGGAACACCATAGTTAATGGGGAGTACTATGCTGATCTACTGCACAGACTACGAGCTTCAATTAAAGAGAAAAGGCGAAAAAAATATAAGTGGTGTTGTGCGCCTTCTTTACTAAAACGCACCTTTGCACAAACTCTTGTTGCAAAAGAAACTGTGAAGAAATATGACTTCAAGGAGATCGATCATCCACCCTATAGCCCAAATCTAGCTCCCAGTAACTATTTTCTCTTCTCAAAACTCAAAAAGGACCTTCGAGGAAGGAAATTTAAGTGTGACAAAGAAGTTATGGATGCTGTTTATACCATTTTACAGACAGGACTTCTGACAATTTGGAGGGGGAGATATGTTAATTCAAAGATGTGAGAACTATATTGCAATAAAGGGTAACTATATTGAAAAGTGAAATAAAGTTTTTATCATTATAATACCTATAAAATGGTTAGGCGGAAAACTTATAGACCTATCCTGGTATATATAATTACGCTTAGAAAATGGGTGATTTAAGTTTGTCGATGAGTTTGTATTTATGTATATATCAGGTAGACTCTTTAAAACTGCTACAATAAAAGTCGTTTACTACTATTACTACTACCACCACTACTAAAAGAGTCAAATAGAAGAGCGGGAAATTATGAAAAGAGATATTCATCCTAACATTCGGGGGAAACCACGAAAATAAAGACCAAGTTCGGGATAATGGGCTCCTAGTATTTGAACCTGTCCCAGGAGTTACCGCCTCAGCCTCAGCTACCTGGATCGGTGACTGGCTGTACTCAAAGAGAAGAGGGAAAGTATTCTTTATAAAAAGCGTACACAGTTACCAGTGCTTACAAAAGAAACGTCTAGATCAAATTGAACATGTTCTGGAACGTTATGCTAAAAATCATTTGCACGTCTTTCTCAGCAAATGGGAATTTCCTAGTCTTCTGTTCGAACGGTTACAAAGCTACTAAAAATTACTATAGTGTAAGGACTTTAAACCGGGTGACCATGCATTCAGGAATAGGTTTTGTGAATACATTTTGAATAGTGTGCATTACGGAAAAACTAAGTCTAATCTAAATTTCTTTAAGGACGAAACTCTCTGGAGCTCAGAAACATTAGACCTACTCAGCGAGGAACTTGTGTACAATCCGAAATTGGAGTGTGGGCGCCATTAGCGGCGAAAGAATAGTAGATGCTATTCTTTCCGGTAAATTTTGCTCAGAGGCCTTTTCTTTCAAGCTGGAGGTTATTTTACGTGCCGTAAATCTACGACATGGGACTCACAGCTTTACTTCCCTTCCGAAGGCAGCCATACTTAGGATTTTTACTCCCGAAAAATTCATTGATCCTGGCTGGGATCGAACCCGCGATCCTGGGTCTACGAGGCAAGTATGGTTACTTTACACCAGCGGATGTCCGGTACCATAAAAGAAGCTCCTAATATCTGTATAAATTACCAAGTAATCATTTTTCAAACCAGACAGGATGACTAAAACTTAAAGCTTTGGACTTCGCTTTCGGGACCGAGTTCAAACTCCTTGGAGCAGATCATCCTACTTTTGAGTTTTTCGCGGTTTGCCCTGGTCTCTTAGGTGATTGCTGAAGTGGATCTTTCATGCCCACGAATATTTCACTTTCCCTGTACATATCATTTCATTTCATTGATTCTATTACAAGGTCGAACGTGCCAGGCGACGTGGGCATGAGCTGTGTGCGGTGTGACGGTAACTTGCGCTTTTGAAAAATTTCTGGCACGGCGTCTGGTATGGAAGCGGCCCTTATGAGGGTCTTGGGGTAATGGTGGCATTGGGATGTTCCATCTGGAAACAATTTTAGGGACCTCGTCTACATCCGTGACCTATTACCCATGAATCTTAGTCGCCTGGCGTCCCCCTTACCTCTCCATCCCGGAGATCCCCAATTGTTGGCTTGGGTATACTTACCCATACATTCAGATTCACCAGTCACGCCTTCTTTTAAGGACGACAGCGGAGGTCAACGGAGAAAATCATGCGGGACCAACAAATACAGGCGGATGTAACAGTTGTAATGTACAGAAACAAACAATGGAATGTAAAAATAAAAAAAATTTAGGACCCTTGTTAATAGTTAACCACATTCAATATATAGCGAAATTCACTGGGAAACTGCAATGTAGGAATTTAACACGTAAGGATAATAATTGATAAAAAACCATAGCCTTTTAACACTATATATATATATATATATATATATATATATATATATATATATATATATATAATTGAAGAACTCGCAGTAGTTCGAAATATAGCAATTTCAAGTGTGACTCTTTCTCTGTGTTTTATCTTTAACTACTTTTATTATTAGTGTTAATGTGTTACATTGTTAATAGTGTTTATTTTTATTTTTCATTAATATTATATATATATTACCTAAACTAACCTAACTTAACCACAATTTGCAATGTACATAAATAACAGTTAAAGTCCAAACTAGCTTTGTCCTCCTAAAGCATGTAACATTTATTATAGTAAGAAAAGTGCAGACAAATTATGAAGACTAAAAAAAAAAAAAGTTTGTCCATGTGGGAATCGAACCCATTACCTACGCATTGGTAGCAAGCCACACTAATTCACGTCGGTCCTGGTGGTGTAGTGGTTACCATACTTGCCTTCTAAACCTAAGATCGCGGGTTCAAACACGGCCAGGACCGATGGATTTTTTCGGGCGTAAAAATCCTAAATATGGTTTCCTTCGGAAGGAAAGTAAAACCGTGTCGTACATTTACGGCATGAAAAAGAACCTCAAGCCTGAAAGAGAGGCCTCTGAGTAAAATTAGTCAGCCATTTCACGCCTGAGTTGAATGGGACGCTGATGACCTGAGATGTTAAAGAGTGTCCATAAATAAATCAATCAAAAAAAAAAAACGCTAACCAACTGAGCCACCAGCCGGTAGCCGGTACTGTATTAGTGGATTGGAATTAGGCTCGGTTTTCTCCGTTGCCGTCCGTGAAAGAAGGCGTGACTAACCACGGTGCATTACACATACACAAGACTGAATTTTCAAAATATCCTCCTCCGACCCTAACAATACAATCCAATCCAATACGATCATTTCTCAATGTGTACAAAATGGTTCATATCTTCTAAGACAGTTAACAGAATAAAAAAGAATATGAATAAACGTAAATTATAAAAGAAATTTTTATTTTTAACTGATACATAGAGGAAGAAATTAGTATTGACAGTGAAGCGTTTAAAATTGCATTTTTAAGTACAGTTTTTATGATGTACCTTTTGTATAAAATACCGTATTATAAGGAGCAGAAATGAACAAACGAAAAACAAAAAGTGAATTGCAATAGACATGAACCCAAACTATATCTGGGTGGAAAAGCCAAAGGAAAAAAGCAAACGTTTTGGAAGTCACAGAGGAAAGAAGATTACGCTGGCATACGTCAAGTGGATATCAGATTTCAGAATATCTCCAAAAATCTTTAAATCGACACGCAGAAGGAAAAGGAGACATAACAGAAAGAGCAAAAATGGATCAAGGGGAACTGTGCTGGAAGAGAATATCATAACTACGAATCTCTGGGTCGGTCCTGGGGTCTAGTAGTAATCATTCTTGCCTCGTAAACCCAAGATCGCGGGTTCAATCCCGGCCAGGATCGATGGATTTTTTCGGGAATAAAAATCCTTCGGAAGGGAAGTAAAGCCGTGGGTCCCGTGTTATAGATTTAAGACATGAAAAAGAACCTCAAGGCTGAAAGAAGAGGCCTCTGAGCAAAATTTGTCGGCCGCTTCACGTCCTGAATTGAATGGGACACTGAGGACCTGAGATGTTAAAGAGCGTCCGTAAGTAAACCAAATCAACATTATGAATCTCTGGAGGTCAATATCATTATTTTCATTAACTCAATGTTATACCGGATACCTTCATAATAATTCAATAGCATTTAAATGTAAATATATGTGATTGATTAAAAGTTCAGGATTACTGTTTAAATTTCCGCTATTACATTTCTATAATAATTCATGGCAACCTGTATATCCCTAGAGTAATATTAAAAAAATAATAAAGTAACAAATGCAGTAACTACACAGGAAATTTGTTGTTGAAAACAGAATATGAAATATTCACAAAAATAATAAATAAACAACTGAAAGCTGTATCAGAGTGTTTGCAAGTGAAACAGCCAGCCCTATTTAGACTATGAAAATAAACATAGGATTTAATGAACAAAGAGTAATTGTGGATTGTTGTGGGAAGGAAGAGCTACACACATATTATAAATAATTGTATTAAGAGCTGTGTTTGAATTGGTCAATGAAAATATCCGAAACTTTAGGAGAAAGCAATCAGAAGTAATAATAGTAAATAAAGAATTAGGAAAAGAAACTCTAACCGTCACGATTAAGATTTTCGCTAGCAAGAATTCTTGTCTATTAATTGAAAGATCACCGCCACGGGTAGCGAGATCGTTAAGGTGCGAACTCGTGAATTTAATCAAGTATTTTTTTACCACATACTCACGGAGTTTCATTCAGTGGGCAGCCTTGAATGGCAATACAGAGGATTGTTTGCGGTCTGTGCTAACAAGTTTAAAACTTTAAAGTAGCGCCGCACTTAAACCTACACTTTTCCTTACACTCGGAGGTGCTAAGAACTGCTTGACTCCACAGTTCCGAGATCTCCCGAGCGATAGCGCAGAAAGCTGAAAGTAGTGTAACTTTCAGATATAGCTAGATAATAAGACTCTCAAGCATCACGACATGATAACTCAGGCGGTTAGAGCGTCATGCTATAGTTGTGAAGGTAGTGTTTTCGAATCCTCACGTCCTGATTTTTTCTGCTGGAGTTGAAGTAGATTTACCACCATTAAAATGATTTACTCGCTAACATAGTACCACGCACAAAATGCGCTCTAAATTTATATTTAGGGGTTTTTTTTCTGCTGGAATCAAAGGAGAATTTCCACCATAACAGTGATTTACCCGCTCCTATCAATTTATATTTACGAATAGGAAACGAGCGTAGGCCGTCAGGCCGTAGCGAGCCTCATCAAGCAACCGGGTCCACCGGTTTCTAGGATTTACCCGAGGTTAATGTTAAGGTTATTATATGTGTATATATGAATTAATTGCGAATTCCAATAAGACAACGCGTGGTAAAAAGTGAAAAACTCAAGTTTTGTAATAAGGAACAACATGTTGCAGCCAAATAGTTTCCGGGGACAACACATAGTTACATTATCTTTAACAAAAAATTAATACATGTATTATTTACACTTTTACAAGCTGTCACGCAAACAGAAAAAAATACCTGTTCCGCTATCTCCCGTTCGGGACTAAGGAGCTCGCACCTCTCCGCTGTCGCTCGGTACTGGAGCTGTAGCAGCTCTAGCACTGTACCTCCGAGAATTTTTCCGGGTAAGGATAAGTAAGGCTACGGATAACCTCGGTTGTGTGAGCGATACCTAGTTAACGGCTGAGTACAGGAAGAAGCATAAGTAGGTAGCAGCTTGTGGTTAGTTTTGGGGGCTTGGTGCTTTCGCGTTTTACTCGATGCCTTCATTGTGTTCTAATTGTCCTTAGTATTTAGTTATGTCACTGCATAAACATAGTCTCTAAAAACTAGTTTTTATATATTTATGAAAAGATAAGACCATTCACAAGACATTATCCTGGTAATTGTGTTCCACGTAGAGAAATTGTTCGCCATCTTGTTAAAAGTTACGAGAGACAGGATATCTCAATGACAAAAAACGTGTTCGTAACTGCCGTGTTCTTAAAGAACAAAAAGTAGTTCAAATACAAAACTGTTCTACACAGGTGCCTGCAATGTATTATCATTGGGAGGAATAATTTTCAATATATCTTATAATACAGGTTAATGCTTATTATTTTTAAATACATTAGCAATTAATGTTTCAGCAAAAATAAAAACAACTACGTGCGGCGACTCTATCCCTCTTTTGCGGTTGCCCTCAGGCTGCCCGTGACTTAAATAATCTCACTCTGGGAAGGGTACATTACAGCGTTTTCCAATGAAAAAATAAGTCGAGATAATGCAGCAATGTAAGAAGCAGGTTCCAGACACTTCACGAGTAATAGGATTTATTCACAGGGCAAGAAACAGGCAAATTCACGACCAGCCACCAGATGTATTCCTAAAATAATTTTGATGGTCCTTGTCTCTGGCCTGAATAAAGCCAGACAGGGAACCATTTCACTAAAACTGTGCACACTATTATCAACCGGGATTTGAATGTCTGCTTCAATCACGTTTTACAGGATATTTAGAGAAAAACATCTTACAGCGACATCCCTGTTAAAACTACCACGGGTGGCCGAGGTCGTTAAGGCGCGGACTCATCAGCGAGAGGTTTGAGGTTCGATTCCCAACGGACCGTTCTCCCAGACTCCGGTTTTTCCAGGATTTCCTCATTCCTCATAACACAGCCCGGGGAGCTATCCTAAACTTAGTCCTGGAACGTTTCCTTCCTTTAAAAAATATTCATTTCCCAGTTAATCATTTCACATCATGTATCATCAGTGTCACCGCCTGTGATGCCTCTGTAGTTAACATTATGGATTTCGATGTATTTGTTTTATTGAAAAGGGCCCTTGGAGGCAGAAGAATACGAATTGCGACGATCTGTAGAAAGCTTGCCAGCAGGAGTGAAATAAAATAAACATCAATGTACTACACACAGGCTTGCTGCAGTGGAAATTTCGATGTAGAGCAAAAGCTCACCCTCGAGGCCATCATGCAGCTGTTTGAATTCGTTACCGTAGATCGCAAACAACCTTCCGTAAATATAAACATCACAAATTAATTTTTAAAAACAATTTTCGGTTGTCCTATTTTTAAGTGTTTTGATGCAGTAATTTTACATACAACTTTGTAATTTATATTCCAATTTATTCAAAATAAACGCATATTTATGAGCAATTAAAAGAGAATATATTATGAATATACAAAAAAATACGAGATACTATACAAACAAAGTAAAGAGACAATTATTACAAACTCATGAGGAAAAAATGTTGTAAAATAAAATACAAACACGTGATAGAGAATATCTTTTTTGGATATTTGCATTTTTGGCCCGCTCGGTTACCGAACATAGCCCCTTGCAACTTATCCCTGCGGTTAAAAAAAATACCGTACACAAGACAATCCCACTATCCTGAAAGAATTGAACCAAAATATACTCAATGTGAATTACAGCGGAAGAGAGAGTTATAAAAAATGCCAAAATGCATAGACAACGACAGTGGACAGTTTCAGCAACTCCTTTCATAAAATTGGTAAGTAAAACATTTTAAAATAGTTTAGAAAACTGATGTATGGTTGTGTAAACCCCTCTAGGACACTCGTAAATGGCAAGAAGCGCTACATAGGCAAAACACCCCAAGTTTATTCATAATTCATTCAGGTTCCTGTGTGTGTGCGTGCGTGTATGTGTTTGTTTGTTTTTCGGGCACTTTTTAACATCTCAGGTCGTCAGAGTCCCACTCAATTCAGGGCGAGAAACTGCCGGTAAATTTTGCTCAGAGGTTTCTTCCTTCAGACTTGAGGTTCTTTTACATGCCGTAAATGTATGTCACGGGATACATGGCTTACTTTCCTTACAAGGAAGCCATACTTAAGATTTTACGCCCGAAAAAATCCATCGACCGGGGGTGGTTGCTCTGTACTTTTAAATATAACACAATGGATATACCAGAAAGTTATAAAAGTCCAGAATATTTATAGGACAATATATAGAGCATTAACAAAATTAAATAAGAACACCAAGCTAAACTTTTATTAGGTCATCGCAGCGCTCCTTTTGGAAAACTGCATTATGACAAAAAGTGATACATCTGAAATAAATGCAGTATATTTATAAATTAATAAAATAGAACAATATGGAAATGACTACAAAATTTAATTAGTGCTCATAAATAGCAAATGCCAGACAGATGTAAACATAGGCCTGGAATATTTCCTACCTTTAAAAAAAAAAAAAAAAAAAAAACATTTCCAGTTTATCATTTCATATATCATCAGTGTCCACCACCTGTATTGCCTCAGTAGTTAAAACCAGCGTTAAACGTTATTAATTTAGAATCTATGTTAAATTTGCTAACGGTGTAAACAGAGCATGGCAAACTAAAGATCAGGACTGGGTTGCGACTGAGTCTGTGCCAGAAAATACCTGAGGTGAAGATTAAATGTAAATAAAAGTTTGATAGATTACAGCGAAGAAATTTCATAATCTGTTTCGTAAATACAGAGGAGACCAAGTTTCAGTTTAGTTTCATTGAGAATGAAAGGAAAAGTGTGTCACTATTTCATTTCAAGGTCTCTATTACGTTTACAAGTAATGTGTACAACTCTTGGGTTAACTCTAGGTTACAATAATATCGCTATATGTGATAACTATTCCAAGTTTTATAGCATAAACAGTGAAATTATCTTAACTTAGAAATTAATTCTACGTGTGTATGAGCATTAACTCTCGCTATATGCGATATTGGCGATTTCTCTCGAAAGGTTTATAGTTTATTTTGCATTACGCTTTTGTAGATGCTCAGGGGAATTTGAATATCGTTCGATGGAGCAATTTGAATATCATTACCGATTATCCATCATTCTAAAAGCATCCTATTCGTTATTTTTATTGTGAAAAACTATAAGACTAGACTTCAATAAAATGTTGTAGATGCAAATAAACATATAAATTCGTTATTAATGGTGCAACATCTATTCTAGGAGCCGCAGAAGTACTTAAAGTTCCTTATAACAGCCTAAAGGCAAAAAATTAGGAAATAAAAAATCCTAATACAAGTTGTTCTAAAGGGCGTCTTTCATTGCTTAACAATTTGTAAAAAGAAAAAGCCTAGCTAGCATAAAGAGTAAAATATTTGGAAAATGGAGGATTTGGACTTACTCCAAAAGAATTGCACATTTCAGCTGATTTGTGTGCATTAGTGGAATACAAACGATGAAAATCATTTTGTTTGTTATCGCTTTAAAGATGCAGTATATATAGCCGCTGCACCGGTCTTTTATCATTGCGTATATGCAACTATTAATTTCATAGTTTTAGCTTTTAACTCAAATTTAAACTACGACTGAGTGCTAACATACAAATTTATTAGTAGCAACGCGCTACTTATGCCTGTAGGGGTTCGAATTCCACCAGGACCGTCCTCCCTGACCAAGGTTTTTCTCAGTCCTCATAAATGACAAATGCCGGGGAGGTACCCTAAACTTAGGCCTGGAACGTTTCCTTCCATTAAAAATGTCCTTTCCCAATATATCATTACATCTCATGTATCATCAGTGTCCGCCACCTGTGGTGCTTCAGTAGTAAAAACGGGCGTTAAACACAATTCAAAAAAAAATCATGAACTCGAGTCGTGGAAGCTTACGCATTTGTTTAATGTTAATTATTGTTGAAGATACGTTACAGATCAATATCTGATTTTAGGACGGTTACCGCTTACACCCGAATACCGGAGACTCTACATGTACTGTGTGAAGGGTAGAAGATGATTTTGCTTTTGTTCTGCTTTAAGCTGCTCATTAAGTTAGTGAAATGATACTCTAGGGTTCCGCTTGCTGTTGAAGAATGCACTACACGTCTTGTATTGATCCGACGCTCGCTTTTTGTCTACTATTTCTAAACATCCACCTCAGCAGCAGATTACAATACATTTCCCATGTTGTTGTCTGACCGAGAAAGAAAACGTATCACACTAGCAGCGCTCCAGTTTAAACCATCGCCAAAGCTGTTAGCGTGCAAAAGAGCACGTTGTTCCATGTTTAGCAGGCTATGTTGTCAATTTTTAAGGAAATCGTAACAGTTAATACGTTCAGTTAGAAACACTGTTGCTCATAAATTTCATCACATCCGCTCATATACACGAAAGGGGCATTTAAATCAATTCGTACCACTGGTCTACAACAACAAAACTTGCTCGATTTTTTTTCCCACCTAGACATGTATAATATGAATCCCTAAATTTAAATTGCCTTCAGTTTCTAGGATTTTAAACAAAATCACATCAAGTGCAATAATGTAATTAAGTTTTAAGACATACAGCTAACACAAAACTTCATTTTAGCTTAAATATTAATGAATATATTAAAAAAGAGAGCTATGTGTCAATAATTATGAATTTCCAATTTTTTTCTTTATTAAGGAGAAGAAAATTCTATTTTTTCGAAGTTCTGATATGTCCTTCATTAGTGTCCCTTTTCAGTAATCAGCCATTATTGACACATCCCAATGGCCTTGATAATGGGTTTCCGTTGTTTTAATGTCTTTATGAAACCCTCACCTTGTTCTTCACTGATTGAACCAAGATTCGCTGGGAAGTAATAATAATCTGTTGAGAAAATGCACTTTCGTACTCAATCTACACCCTAGATTTCTAAAATGTTGTAACATTTCCTACACAATTTCTTTATAGTCCTCAGATTTCTTGTTATAACGAAAGTTTTCTGACACTGTTTTGTATGCCAACCATGCTGACTTTTCTAACTCTTGACATCGACTGAGGAAAGCTCTCATCCTGCATAAGCTCACTAATCTGGTGTCCTGCTGCTATCTTAGCTTCAGTTTTCTGTGGAAACTTTGTAACAAGAAAGTTGAAACAATCACTGTCCTTATTCAGAGTACGTTGATGAGATGAGCTGTTAAAGAGCGTCGATAAATAAATCAATCAAATAAATCCTTATTCAGAACAGTAACAAATTGCTTCATCAGGCCTAACTTAATATGCAGTGGTGGAAGAAGGACATTAAAAGGAGAAACCAATTTTGCATACTTCACACTTTTTTTCTCCAGGAACTAAATTGCTCCTGTGCCCAATTTTTTCTGACCCAATGTTCTGATTTAGCCCTACTGTTTCATTCACAAAGTGAACATTTTTTTTTTTTTAAATCGTTCAGAATGTTTATTTTATGTATCTGTTCAATGAACAAATAATAAAAACTGTTTCTATAATACCGATTTCTGAAAAACTGTAGCCAGATGAGACAAAACTAAGGCTGGTTAGAGAGATTAAGGAATCAGAAAAGTGAACAGTTTTCGTTAACCAAAAAGTGTGTAGACCAGTATACTCATTGCGCAAATTCTATGAATCATTAAATAAATAGCATATTATATTAAAATATAATTTTACACTAATAAAATTCTAATAATATTTGGTCTAATAATTAATATAATTATAGATAAAACAAAAAGAACTAAAAAATTTGTTGTTTACATAGATGATACACGTAAAGAATGTGGTGTATCAGAATTCGCACAAGAAAACAACGTTATCACGTCTCTGAATTTCTTTCAGTTCGGCTCTGGGAAGTATTCTTGATTAAAAAAATGGGGGGGGGGCGTGCACGACCATGTGCACTTCGCACAGGCAAAATGATTGATATGCTCTGGAACATTTCCCCCAAAAAAACCTTCGACTTTTCTCGCAAAATGTAATTTCCTATTCTTCTGTTCCAGGAAAAGTACTGAAGTTAAAACCCTATGGAATTACTTTAGTGCAAGAACTTAAATGGGTGACCCTGTATACAGAAGTAAATTCTGTGAAATGATTGTGAATTGTGTGCATGACAGGAAAGTTTACCCTAATCTAGTTTTCTTTTAGGGCGAACCTTGATTGCACCTTATCGGATATACTAATTAACGAAACAACCGAGCCGATCCTGGCCATCTAATGGTAACAATACTTGGCTCCTAAACGCAAGATCGCGGGTTTAATTCCGGCCAAGACCGATGGATTTTTAGGGTGTAAATGTACTAAGTATGGTTTCTTAGGAAGGGGAGTACAGTCGGCATGTAAAAGAACCTCAAGCCTGAAAAAAGAGTACTCTGAGCAAAATTTGTCGGCCGTTTCACGCCCTGATTTGAATAGGACGTTGATGACCTGAGATGTTAAGGAGCGTCCGAAAATAAAACAAATCAACAACAACGAAACAACTGATACAGGGAGTTCAGAAACACCTGACCTGCTTCACGAGCAACATCCTACATGATCAAAAGATAGGAGAGCGGTGCACCATTAGGGGCGAGAAAATAATATGCCCTGTTATTTTTAGCAGCTATTAATAGTGAAGGATATGTGTAAAAAGTTTTTTAACCCTTTTCCCGTGAATTATCTATAAGGGAACCGAGGTTCGCGACTTACCAACAGGATTTTCTAACGGCACATCAGTCCATGTCTTCTTGCACGGAAATCATAAAATATTCAACAATAGAGCTATCACTAACAGATACACCCCTCGGTCGCCCGATTTAACATCATGAAATCTTTATTTCTGGGGATAATTAAGTTAAAAAGTGAACAAGACAAATGCGCACACATTAGATAAACTTAAAAATAACATTCGTAAAGAAATTCTTCTATTTTTCAGAGAAAACTGCAGAGGATAATGGTTAAAGTCATAAGCTGATTCCAAAAATGTATGGGAAATGAAGGGAGGTGGTTTCAGCATCATCTTGAATGATAATGCTGAGTAAATATTTGTTTAAGTGTCTAAGTATTAGCAATAATCACTCATTAGAGTCCTGGAGCTGCATGTTACATTGACTGGATCACCGAATAAAAATGATTAAGCATTACATTCTTTTTATCTTGTTATGTAAGCCTGGAGAAGTTGAGATTAAGTTAAAAATAACTTCTCTAAAGATGGCGAGTAAATATTCTTACCTTACACAAAATTTATTGTACAAAAATTTCCGTGTGCCTACTTTTTGTGGTTTAGGTCTCAAAATAGACAATTGTCTTAGGACTTTGCTTTCTTAAAAGATTCTTTAAATACTGAAGGCATAAATTAATTTAAGTTTAGGCCAAAATCTGATAAAGTATTTTAACTATTAAAAGATAGTTTGTAATACTTAGTAATGACAAACGTGTAATAAAATGCATCTATATGTCAGGATTTTTACAGGTAATATTTTACTAAGAGGATCTGATATGTTGGCTAGGTAATTTTTGCAAATATTTGGTGTTTTAACACGCTAATTAACAGCTTCCTGAAAGTTTATGCATTTTTAAAAAGTACTCAACGTAAACTCATGAAAAATGTTAAGCAGTTATTAATTAATAGAAAACAAAAGTAAAAAAAATAAAATCTAAGAAAAGGGATATAATTACTTTTTGTGTTTATTACACGAGTAATCAATATTATTTACTTTCGTCTTTTACAAGCAGTCTAATTTTTGACCATTGTATTTATTTCCTACTCAATGTAATGGGGGGATTGAATCTTTTATTTACCGCCATGGGTGGCCGAGGTCGTTAAAGCGCTGACTCGTGAGACGGAGGTCTGGGGTTTGAATCCCACCAGGACCTCCTCCCTGACTTCTTTATTTTTTCCAGGTTTTCCTCAGTTTTCATAAATGGCAAATGCCGCAGGAAACTACCCTAAACTTAGGCCTGGAACATTTCTTTCCTTTAAAAAAAATTCTTTCCCAGTTTATCATTTCATCTCATGTATCATCAGTGTACACCGCCTGTGGTGCCTCAGCAGTAAAAACGGGCGTTAAACACAATAATAAATAAACACATTTGTGTTCTAATTTAAATTAATTTAAATGTACGTCAAGGGTCTCTATACACAAGAACAGCGATAATAAGCAAATAATTGGTCCTTCCCTTCCAAAGAAACTTTGTGTTAAAAATGGACAATCTTTTAAACAAAGAAACAAGAATTAGTGTGAAAACAGTAGTTGAAATTCATTAACCATTATTTATTAAGCTTTGGGTAAAATCAATTTATTTGACTATATAATAGTTTAACCATCTCCTGTACTCACCAAATTTAGTCTCTTTAGGTTATCACCCATTTCCAAACCACAACGTTAATTTTTAATAACTATAAGGATGAGAGTGCAACTTGTTTAGTGCGTTTAAAATTTATCTGAACAGCTCCAGTGTAATGAAAAATGTGTTTATGTTTTTTCTTACTGCAAAACATAACCTTTTGTTCCATTTGTTCAGAAAAAGCTGTTAGACAGTATTGTGGTAAAACAGTTTCATTCAATTCAAAATTCATATCAATATCGCCAATATATTAACTGTTTTTGTATTTTTATTTTTATTTCTAATTTAATTATGTTAAAATGCGTTAATGATACGGAAAAAAGTGATTTTTCAAACAGAAAATCTGTCTTCTATTACATTTTAAGCTGACTATCAGTAAATGATTACATGTACTTTCATTATTTTTTCGATGCTGTTACTTAAAATTCCTGTCAAATATTCACTTCTTTTTTTAAAAGATAATGTTATTTGCGTGTACTTAAAATTACATTTAATAAAATAATGATTATAATACGAAATATTTTTACCTAATTACTTTATTTGCAACTGACCTGAACACTGAAAACATAGCCTTTTGTTCCATTTGTTCAGAGAAAGCTGTTAAATAGGATTGTGGTAAAACAGTTGCACATATCTCAAATGTCAATATAATATTTGTATGTTTATTTCTAATTTAATTGTACGTTTAAGTTAAAAAGTTTTATTGATAAACCGACTAGTAAACAATACTCTTTAATACATAAAAACTGCATTTTAATATATTTTAAGCTCACTATTGATAAACAACTATATGTACACAATTTTTCGATGCACTGTTACTTAAAATTGCTATTAACAATTCATTTATTTATTTTTAAAAAATAATATTTGCCTGTGCTTCAAATTACTTTTGCAAAATAATTATAACGCGAAATATGTTTTACATTAATTATTTTATTCGCAACTCTACAACATTGATCTGATATGATTATACAGTTACTTCAGCGACCTATTTGTAATGAAAACAAGATCATAATTTTCTAAGTTACACACAGATTCGAACCCGGATTTTCCGTGGAATTAAGTTTTTTTTCGATTTATTTCCTTTTGCAAAGAGTATTATTCCGAAAGTTTTTTAATTGTGTTTAACGCCCGTTTTTACTACTGAGGCACCACAGGCGGTGGACACTGATATACGAGATGAAATGATAGATTGGGAAAGGAGTATTTTTTTAAGGAAGGAAACGTTCTAGGCCTAAGTTTAGGGTACCACCCTGGCATTTGCCAGTTATGAGGACTGAAGAAAACCTGGAAAAACCTCAGTCGGGGAGGACAGTCCTGGTGGGACTCGAATTCCTGACCTCCCGCTCACGAATCCGCACTTTAAAGACCTCGGCCACCCGTGCCAGTTTTCCAATGGTGCAATATACATATTAATTTTACTTAAAAGGAATTTATTGTTCGTATTGGTGGTGAAAAATTTACTGCCTACTTTCTATTTTTATTTTTCTTCTTGAAATCTACGAACCACCCGCCCCCCAAAGAAATCGAAAATATAATCTGGCAATAATACCAAGATTTTTATTCATTACTGCATGGAATTTTAGTGATTATAGTGCAGTGACATTTAACAATGAGGATACTCCACGTTGCTAGGTCATAAAAGAGCTGGTAAATATGTAGCTGTAAGTTAACAAGGAAAAGTTATCTTCATAAATAAATGTTAAAAAAGTGTAGGTAAGCGTAAAACAGTACAGCAGAGTAAAAAAGGAAAACGATAAATGAATTTGAAATGAACGTCAAGAAACCATATTATAGTGTAGAAATGTATTGACAATTCTGAAGCCTACGTCTGTAAAAATAGTTTTTATTCTAGAAGGTTTAACTTTCTTCAGCTACTATTTTTAAATAATGGTTCACACTTAAATATGTGTCCATTTTGGTCTAATGCATATTTTAAAGAAGGGGTTTACTAAATGAGAACCCCACAGGTTGAAAAAAATGTGTAATATATCAGCAAAAATTCCCCACTTCAAATTGACTCTTATTAACATTTTAAATCCTTGTGTCAATAAGGGTTATAAAGTGTTGAATGCTGTACTGCCAAAGTTTCTAAGAAAATATACATCAGCATTTTAACGTCACATAAGGCAAAACGTTCCAAATGTTTTTAAGTGATAAACAGAAATATGTATTACAGTAGAAATTACTAGAACTGCATAACAAAAATGGTCGACACCGTGGTCTGTTGGCTAGTACGATCGCTCCGGGCGCTTTCCAATACGACAGTTCTAATACACCTAGGTACACTTCCGACAAACCTGCATTATTTGACCGAGTCAACAAGCAAAACACATCGAGGTATACATGCTTGTCCCTTGTTTGAAGTAACGCCGCTGTTTCCCGTTTGTGAACAGGAGTTCGATTGTTTCCTATATCCCGGAGGCTCAAACGAAATGCTTCTGCTCCTCAAAACATTGAGAAAGTAAAAATGCTTTGGAAAATTAAGTGTTGTATTACCCTAAAGATTTAACTACCTTTGAAATATTAACCATCCGGTGCGGGCTGTATGGGCGCAGTTGGAGAACTGTAAACACCATCCAGTGAATTTTCACATTTTCCTCACTGTTTCACCAACACAACAAAACAAAAGAAACACAACGACACTGTCACCAACACGGCGGTTTAACTGTGTCACAGTTTGCCAGAAGACGCACAAGGAGCCGAACGCTACCAGTGTTCGCATACCCCGCGAAGCACATACTGAGCCAAAACCTACCGAAAACCTACGACCTGTCCGCTGCCT
This sequence comes from Metallyticus violacea, assembly GCA_030762175.1. Lineage (NCBI taxonomy): Eukaryota > Metazoa > Arthropoda > Insecta > Mantodea > Metallyticidae > Metallyticus > Metallyticus violacea. The sequence continues at coordinate 21,031,515 of CM060845.1, forward strand.
CTCTCTGTTACTCGCGTTGAGTGAACTGGGAGGAACAGAGAGGGAGAAAGCGCGGCCAGTGGGCGCCGCGGCGCATGCTCCGACGGTCGCAGTCGGCGTCGAGAGAGGGTTAAAATCCCCTGGATGATGGTATTTATATTGAAAATTATGTTATGACAGCATACGACCGAAGATGGAAAAACTTTCTTAAGTTGGAAACGCTTTGCTGGTTACACTAATTTCATGTCTTTGAGCTGAGCTGTTGGACCTCTAATGTTAAAAGGTCTTATTGTTTCATTTCCATTACGCACTATTTGTTCTTTTTTTATTTAGGAAGGGGTTTAACTGTAGCCCAGCGCTAAATTTACTTCCCCATCACAACACTTCCTATTTACTGCTGCTACTTGGGTTTTCCCTTTCTTCCTCTGCTTCCCAGTCTAACCGGCATCCTTTTAATATGTCCGAAACATCTAAGCCTTCCTTATTCAATTACTTTGTGGCTTATTCTCACCTCTCTTACAGCTCTGTTTCCGACTTATTCGGTCTTTCCCATCAAGAAGTCCATTTCCGCCGCAACATGCCTTATATCTGCTTCAATGCTTTGCACAAAGCGTTCATGTAAAATTTTCTTATTTTCCCCATAAAACTGAATCTTCTATTACTATTGCACTTACTTACTATCCCACCCTCCATACAACCCGGATCTATCTCCGTGTGACGTTTTTCTCTGGTGTCAAAAACGAGCTCCTGGATTCATTAACAGTGTCGTGAAGAAGGTGGAGGCGGTTCTGAAGACGATATAAAAAGAGAGGATTTCCTGCACTCTTCCAGGACTGGCAGAGACATAGAGCCAAACGCATACAACTCAATGAGGGCTACTTTGGAAAGGACAGTACCAAACTTGTCCCTATCTCGTAAGTAAAAAAATATTACTCATTTTTATTCAGTTCCTTAAGCTTACGTCGCCGTTGCCTGACTTTCTTTACTCATTAAGCTAGCCCATAATTGTCACATTGATTACGGTGAATTTCAGCAGCACTTACCGACTCGCCGAACTATCTTCACAACTGGCGGAAATGATTATTTTCACAGCCGGTATAAACCAATATCTTGCAAAGAAGAACGGTAATAATCTGTCCGAAAGCAAGTTAATGAATGACAGCAAGCCTCTACGCATGTGAGATCTGCTCAAATGTTGCCAACTTTGCTTTATGAGTGACCGGCTCATACTTTTGAAATGCACCTCATAAAACAAAGGCACTGCTTTAAGGTGATATCAGGGAGTATGTAGCTAATGCGAAATTGTTTTATTTATTTATTTATTTATTGTTCTGAACATAACAGGCTTAAGTCTAAAGTACATCGTTCATTACAAAATACAGTTTCATACAACACTTTAAAAATCTAACTTCTTATACACGAAAAGAAGAAAGAGACCTATAGAAAGGAAACAAATATTATGTATCTATTTTTCAGAAACTATTACAGATACTTCTGTGTAACTTTTATTACCTATTTTTCATTGCATTATAAGTTCTGATTTCTAGTAAAGAGAATATACTTTATAAAAATAAGTTATTTTTGTAGCAGATTCCTTTTATATAAAAATAAATTTATATTAATATTCATGCACAAATAGTTCTTATGCAAATGACATGAAACTAGAACTCGGCAATGAATGTAGCTCAGCTATAAAAATGTCATGTTTCTATCTTTATTAGTTTATAATAAAAGGTACATATGTTGTGAATTTTTTGCTTACGACTAAAATAGCGTTAAAGTTAATACAACTAATTGTCATACTAATTCATTTTTATACCTGTATCTTCACACAAAGTAATATTACCACCACAGGGGACAGTTTCACTCAACAGTGTAATTAAAATATTCAGGTCAACCACTATATATAGTTTACTCTGAGCACGTGTTCAAGAGCCAACGCTCGAAATATCGTGGTCTCAGTGTTTAGTTTTATTACGGTTTTTAGTGTAAACCTTTAATGTAAACTTTTTATATTGCAATCTAAGTGATTTTATAAGTTATATATATATCCTTTGTTTTCCTGAATATCTTTATCTTGAAAGCACTAGGGGGAGAGTAACTAATTAGCTTATCATTCACTGAATTATTCTCTTCATAAATAGATCTATTATTTCCATTATCACTATTACCATGCTTTACCGAATTGGTTTGTAATACCTATTTCCTTGGTTTTTAATTTTTTATAAACCTTAGTGGACCTAGGCATTAGAGACATATTTAGGAAAGAAAATTTGAATATATAGCTTGTAATTCTCAAAATAAATAGAGAACTTTCCAATTTCTTCAAAAAATAAACACACAAGCAGCCTTTTCTATTATTGACATTTTAAACAGTAATTTATCTACAAAATATATCAAACAACCGCCTTCTATAATAAATTGTTTCAGAGATATTTTAATTTTTATGGAGGGGGTATTAAAAACAGTACTTTGACACATAAAACACGTTACATAATTAAAATCACTTACAATTGGAATTTTTCAATAAATGAAATACCAAATTAAGCAGAAAAATCCAAATAATTATGTGGAACAAAAATCTAAATTTTGACCTCTGATCTTACAGAAAACAGGCGGGCAATTACACAAAAAACTCAATTCCTACTATCCATCTGTTAAAAAAACAATCTCTATGTACTAGAGCCGGCATTAAATGCCCTTTAGGAAAAGTCTTGAAGGGAGAACATAAAATCCTAACGAAAGTTTACACAGCATGTATGGTACCGTTGCCCTAAACATAAATCTCATTTAAGCGAAAAGTTTAAACCGCAGTGGCATCAGCTGCGACAGAATTTAATTTTGTATACTTTCATATGATGCCAAAAAATCTACTTAGCGGTGGGTTATCCCCTGAATGCAGAACATCAATCCTAGAGCTAAAGCTGCTACAGCTGCGATCTACCGCAGGCGAGTCGAACTGCCCAATACCAGGCAGGTAGATTAGAAAGTTATTCCTTCATTGGATGTCATTACCTTATAGACATTATTAGCTAGGCTGAAACTTTAAAACCGTGTTTTCGCAAAATTGATTTTATTACGCTCTGCATACTTAATACGCATAAATCTCAACATTCGCTGGACAGAAAAATTCAAACCCGGTACAATGTTTAAAATATGCGCTCTGTGAGCCTCCGGCTCTATTTTCTGATAGATGTGGTGCATGACATTATATATTGTGGCATACACTTTTATTGACTATATGACATTGCTTGGATAGTGGGATTTGTTTGCTAATGTTTTAGGTTTTTGTCGTGATGATATAATTTGAGTAGAATCAAAACGCAGAAAACAATTTTTTCTTATTGAGTCCTATATATTAGACATGAAAGTGAAATCCAGTGTCACCCCTCCAGTTGAAGAGTTAAAATTAACGAGTTATGTTGATAAAGTGCGGGACCTCGTACCTAGTGCTGAGTGTCTATCGTTATTCTTTTGTCTAAACAGAACACACTGCCACAAGCTATCTGGCTGCCGCTATTTCTATCATCATACATCAAAGAGAATCCATAAATATTTTTTGTTTTTCATATTATTAGGAGCATACAAACGTGTCTTGATTAATAAATCAATTTCTAAAATTAATTATACGCGTATCGGAACATGTTAAAAACATTATTTTTCAAACAGTAGCTATACTTTGTGATGTATATAAGCGAACTCCGAGGCAGGTATATCCATGAAGCGCTTTTTAAAAATTTTCTTCAAATCCCATCAATCCTACCTCCTAGGCACCGAAAAAGTTTATATATATACACACACACATACATATATATATGTGTGTGTGTGTGTGTGTGTGTGTGTGTGTGTGTGTGTGTGTGTGTACAGAGGGTGCCAAAAAGTATACACACTTTCACAGTAGATATCTATTTGGTTTATTTCAAAGTTGGACCGAAAAACAACAGTAATGTGTAGTATGATATTCTGTATCCAGATGTGACTCACATACATTATGATAGCGTTGCTACGTGACAGGTTGATTCGGGTACTACTAGGCCCTGCGTCCAGGGGTACAACACAGAGGTCTGTGCTACCCGGTGGTTTTTTGCATTAGGACGGTACCTTGTTTCCTAAACCGACCCGCCTTTCGGCTGCAGACGATTGCGTCACCCAGGCGCGCTAAGTTCCCTTAGCTTCCAGATTCTCACTGGTGGATAGGTCATACTAGCTTAGACCTACTCGTATTTAAGAGGTGAGTCACCCCAGCATTAAGGTAGCCACCACCCTCCCTACGTGACAGCTAAGTCAACAATGAACAAATGAAGACATACTTTTTTGAAGAAACCCAGTGTACTTGAACATAATACGCACATTTGTCTTACCCGCCATTCATACACTCTATGGAAATGAGGAATTTTACTTCCAACAGGATGGCGCATCACTACATTACCACTGAGATTACGTGCGTACCTTGATGACAATCTTCCAAGGCACTGGATAGGACGAAGAGGTTCGATTGAGTTTCCACCGCGTTCTCCGGATCTAACTCCGTTGGACTTCCACCTATGGGGAACTCTTAAGGATGTTGTATGCCGTAGAAAACCAGCTACACTGACAGCACTTCGGGAAGGAATTGGAACCGCATGTGTGAGGACAATTTCGCAAACGTTGCTCAATCAGTAGTTCAACGTACTCAGAAGTATATGGATGCCGATGTGGGCATTTTGACCAACTGTTGTAACTGTAAAAGTCTAAGATGATTATCATCATTTTCTGTTTGTGTGAATTCAGTTTTGTTATGTTAACAAAGTTTTCTTCAGTTTTTTCTTTGCTTGAAGTATGTATACATTTTTGATACCATATATGTCTGTTAACTCTCTAGCGATATTTTTCCTCAACGAAACTCAGCATATAACAATAAATTAACAAACAATTCGTCCATTTCGTTAACCAGCAAATTTGGACCATTGGAGATGGGAGTTAACCTAAAGCGAATTTAAAAGAAAAAAAAATTTGAAAAATAGTTGTAGCGACCGCAATTTTTGTTTTTTCTCAACGAAACTCGGAATATTTCTTTAAAATAAATTGTTAAAAACAGTTTTCGAAAATAATGGCAATTAGGGATCATTAGGAGTATGTGTATATTTGAAAAACGAGTGCGGGTTAAACCAAAACATTAAAATCTCTCTAGTGGCCGCATTTTTATATTATTTAAATGAAACTGGGATATACTATTCAAATAAAATAAGAAAAACATTTCCTGAAAATTAGAGAACTAGGGCCATTAAGAGTAAGAGATATTTGAAAACCGAAATTTAAAAAGCGTTCTTATGGTAATTTTCTCTATATTGATTTAAAGTAAAAGGGAAAATTAATTCAGCATATAAAATGTATTTATAACGATGCAAATGTTTTATATTTAACAAAAGCATCATCATGAAGATAGCAAATGTTATATATTAGTTTAATACAGCGCTCTGTAATAACTTTCAGAAAACGTTTTCTTTACATGTTTTTACTACAATAACATTTAAATTAAATTTCAAATCCAGTTTTTTTTAAATAGTGATTAACCCCCTTTTTACTACTGAGGCACCACAGGGGGTGGACACTGATGATACATCAGATGAAATGCGAAAGAATTTTTTTTAAGAAAAGAAACGTTCCAGGCCTAAGTTTTAGGGTATCTCCCCGGCTTTTGCTACTTATGAGGACTGAGAAAACCCTCGAAAAAACCCTCAGTCAGAAAGGACGATCCTGCCGTAATTCGAACCCCAGATCTCCCGCTCACGATTCCGCGCCTTAACGATTTCGGCCACGCGTGGCGGTTTCAAAGTCAGTATAAATTGTTTTTATTTGCTTTGTGCATTTAATTGTTTTTAAATAATATGTTCTTGTTTCATTGAAACATATGACTTTCTTCTTAAATACCCAATGTAACTCGAAACTTTCAGTTATTTCTCTTTAGTTTAGTGAATGTAAAGATGATATGAAGGGCTCAGTTCATAAAAATGGTTACATTTAACAATGTTTAAAAATACCCACATAATATCGCTTTGTCTATCATTGGTCACATATTTCATTTAATTAATACCATGCCATTAATTTTTGTATTTTAATCGCAATAAAGTAATGATGATGATGATGATGATGATGATGATAATTCTAAAAATATGGTTTCTCTTTTGCAATAATTATAGATTGTAAGAACTTAAATTTTTTCCCTATTATCACACAGTAATATCATAGCTTATTTCATTTCATTAATTAATAAGGTAATAATTTGATTTTTATGTTCCGTGTTAAAGTTATTCCACAGGTAAGGAATTCGCTTAGTTTAAACAGCTCCTGCGGACGAACTTTTTTTTTTTTTTTTTTTTTTGCTGACACACTCTACTCTATCCACACACTGAATTCCTAAAAATGTACAGTATCATTTTTACACCGTGAGGAAACGAAAAATTACTGTCTGCACAGTTCTGTGTATTCCTTGCGAACGCTCCTTAATAGAGCCTGGAATCATATTTAGTAATCTTAATTATGCCTTAACTTAAGTTTCTTTCCGTGCTGGTTAACAATTTGGGAAGAGAAACATATGCCATTAGAAACTTTCTGACCAGAGTTTATTATAATTGCCCACTGGGATCTCTAACTAGTATGAAGAGCGCATTAATTTTAGTTTTTGTACCAAAAACAGCAATAAAACTTCAACCCATTTTTCTCCCCCCTCTGAGAGAGAATTTGCACGAAAAGTGCTTTATCAACCGTCCCAACTTTACGAAAGTAGTGTGTTCGTTGTTTGAAAAGAACATTTAAATAACTACTTGCAGTTTATGATATCTGTCATCGTTATCATAGGCCCAGTGTATATGTAACTGATAACTATTGTTTTTATGCTTCCAGGGGTTCGTGACCTGAATAGTTAGCGAGCAGTTTCTGACAACAGCATAAACTTTTAGGTAGCGCTCAGCACGTTGAAATGACTGGGAACTTTCAGAAGAGCATTCCTTCGTTCATGGAACGTAAATATATGTTATAAAATTTTACTGTCATTATTATTGTTGTTATTATTAAGCCAAAACGAGTCTTGAGCCAAAAAGCATATTTTTTACTGCTTCATAAAAATATCCAACAGTAAAATGAACAAACCAAACTCAGATATACATAGAGATATTTTCATCACCATAGAGACAGTCTAATGACACAGTTTTTAGCGAATTCCGAAGGAATGTAACTATTGCAGTTCTACCCAAGAAAAGATTTTTAAAACGTTTTTCAAATCTCCATTAATCCTTCCTACTATTCACCGAAAATGACAATGAAAAATTATATATATGTCAACGAACTGGAAGTATTGTTTGTTAATTGATGGTTATATGCCGAGTCTTATATTGCACATCACAGTCATATGGATTACAAGACCGTTCATGTTCTTGTAACATAATTCATTTCTGAAATTAATTACAACAAATGAAACATCAGCATTAACAAACGCACTCTCTCACACAAACACACACATGAAACAATCATACACACAATAATTTTTATATTTACACATAAATTTTAATATTGTATATGTACAGTGTTTATAGAACCTTCTTGTCCCTAAAACTACACATTTCGTTTTAAAAAATGCCCAGGTTTAGCCAGTCTTGTCTATTTACAATTAAGTCCCAACATGCCAGCCTCCCCCTACTAGAAGTCAAAAATGAATCAGGGAGAAATTTTATCCTAGCATATTTTGTCTATGCACATTTAGTCAAAATGTCCGCCCAGTCTTCCGGTTTCGTGCATAATGTGCAAATCCTGCTGCCTTCCTCATCAACAACCTTACGAGTCTTTCAGCCCCCAAGTCTAGGCCAACCTCTGTTTTATGCCTAGTTCCATATTGGTCCTGGTGGTGTATTGGTAGCTATTCTTGCCTTCTAAACCCAAGTTCGCCAGGACCGATGGATTTATTCAGGCGTAAAAAATTCTAATATGGCTTCCTTTGGAAGGGAAGTAAAGCCTGGGTCCCGTGCCGTACATTTACGGCAGGATAAAAAAAAACTCAAGCCTAAAAAAAGAGACTTCTGAGCAAAGTTTGCCCTGGTTTGAATGGGGCGCTGATGACCTGAGATGTTAAAGAGTGTCCGTAAATAAACCAATAAAAAAATCTAGTTCCATGACACAGGTCTCTTTGCCCCATCTGATTTTAATTTTGCTCTGCAGTCCAGAGATGACATTGAAACCGTTCCTGGTACATCATTAATTAGAAGTTAATTAATATGCACCGCGTAAATTAGTAAATGTGTTTACCGTTTGGTGCTATTCAATTGAAGAGACTTCATCACATATTTATTATGTATAGAGCCAGGATCGAACAGTGTTCAGGGCTGATCAAAAGGTATATATTATATTATTTTAAGTAAAATGTGCAATTGTATGTTAAAATATTAATAGCAATGTCTGGCATGTCTCTTTTCTCTCGCGTGCGCTACGGATGGACGTGCTCGCAGATCTAGACAATGGGCTTTAATGCTCTCTGGAATGTAAGCAGAGAGACTTGTCTTCTCGCAGGCGGTAAAGCTCGTAGAGAGTCCCGTTAGAATTAATGATCTTAATGATTTCAGTTCATTGGAGGTCACAATGAGAGCCTATGGAAAAGCTCGTAATATAGGTAGTAAAATCTAGCGAATAAAATGTTAGAGAAATGACGCCAAGCCAACCTATGAGAAAGACTGATAGAGAAAGGGAGCGAAATATCGCGTGAGTTTTTGGCAATAGCTCAGATTTGTGATAGGTATATAAGGAACCAATCTCCCCACAGACGCAAGCAGTTTTTCATTTCAATTCAGTTTTTCAGTAATTCAGTGTCCACTACGATGAGATAAGTTCTATAAACACAGTACTTAAATAATATGAAAATCTTTATGAAAATAACTGATTTTTAGTTCTTTACTTAAACTAAGTGATATTTTTCCCCTCTGCATTCTACTTATATATCCTGTTGGTTTATTTGCCTAAGCCTTTTTTTTTTGTTTGTTTGTTTGTTTCTCCAAATATAATTATGCTTCCTTACTCCCTTCCCCCACATTCATCCCATCTCAATGCTCTCTAAATTTCTTTCAATTTTCGCTGTCTAGTATCTTTGATCCCAAATACTAGACTAATGTTGGTAGCATAAAGCCCTTAAGTCCTCAAGGAAAAAATATTGAAATATAAGCTTCAAGTAAAAAAAAAATCATAGAAATTAAACTGTATCATGAGTGCAGCACAACTCTAATTTGAAAATTTTATAAAAATCAGATAGGTTCGTAGATAATTTGTTTTATAAATATATTAATGCCTGAGTGGACTGAATGACCATGCATGCGTGCAGCTTTTTGATTTTAATGTTTATATTTTTGCTTCAATTGCAAGTTTATTGTAACATTTGAAACACTTATAGCCTGTAAACTATGAACACCTGCACAGTTGCGCAATGTATACAACGTTAATGTATTGAAATAAAGAAAAACTTTGCAACTTTTCATTTACACTGGTCACTGCTGTTCGGTGTTCACTGTTGCAGATACAGCAGTTGTCTACACAGTCTCATACGCGGCAAACATAAGGCAATCGATCATTGCCACAGCCGCAGTGACACGGTTGAGAAAGTCCACAATATCTGTAAATATTGGAGGGAAAGGGAGATTTCATCTTTCAGCAATCCCGTAAAAGAAAACATCGCATGAGCTAAATCAGGTGATCGTAATAGTAGTTTTATTAGCGGTAGTGGCAAAAATTGAATGTTACTTTATAAAAGATAATAATAAAATTGCTAAGATTAAATAGTCTACCTGTGTCAGAAACTTTTGTTACATTCTGTATTTTGGTTAACAGTTAAGTTGACAGAGGTCGTTCAGGCATGGACTCGTGAGTGGGAGGTCTGGGGTTCAATTCCCATTAGGACCGTCCTCTCAGACTGAAGTTTTTTTCACATTTTCCTCAGTCCTCATAAATGACAAATGCCGGGGAGCTACCCTAAACTTAAGTCTGGAACGTTTCCTTCCTTTAAATAAAAAAAGTCTTTCCCAATATATCATTTCATCTCATGTATAATCTGTTTCCACCGCCTGTGATGCCTCTGTAGTTAAATACTACTAAAAAGAAATTACCTATTAATTTTGCATTGACTGCAATACTTTTAAATTAGTTTTGTTAGTTTTAATGGTGTATTTAAAAATGCGTTAGGTTCTTAACGATGCTTATAAATAGTACAACCTGCTAGAAATGTGTTAAAATTAGGTCATAATATTCTCACATTTTTACAATTTTCGTTCATAAAATAAAGTTTTAAGATGAATATTTAGCTGTATTTAAAAAAGTTATAATTTATATTCATAAAATAAATTTTAAGATGAATATTTAATTGTATTTTAAAAAAGACATGAATATATGAGCGTGTAATGTTTTGTTCTAATTTTTACCTTTCCCCTAAAAACTAATAAAACAGCGCAAATGTGACGATCTCTCATTCTTTCTTTCTATACGATAACAGACAATTTATTAAAACAATTTGACATATGCATTCCTTAAAATTTCAGATAAACTGTGAAAACCAAGGCGGAAACGTTGACGTCATAATTATCATAAAATTTGATTTAACAATATAGCAAAACGTGGTGCTAAATAAATATAACAAATATTTGATTTTAACAAAATTTCGAAAATTAATTTATGGATTTATTCAAACAAAGAAGAACCCCTTACTTATAATTTTAATATAATAGCGGGATTTAAGAATTGTTTAAAAAAGGAATTTTATGAATTTCTCAATTTAATAAAGAATACTAAAACAATAGCACAATAAGAGACGTATTCTGCAGTCAAAGAAAGTTTGAGGTAACAATTCCGAAGAAGCGCCGTCCTGATTTTTTTTAATGGTGTTTAACGCCCGTTGTTACTACTGAGGCACCACAGTCGGTGAACACCGGTGGTATATGAAATGAAATGATAAATTGGGAAAGGATTTTTTTAAAGGAAGGAAACGTTCCAGGCCCAAGTTTAGGGCACCTCCCCAGCATTTGCCAGTTATGAAGACTGAGGAAAACCTGGAAAAAACCTCAGTCAGGGAGGACGGTCCTGGCGGGATTCGAGCCCCAGAACTCTCATTCACGAGTCTGCTCCATAAGGACCTCGGTCACCCGCGTCGTCCTGATGCCTTAGTAAACCCATGTAGATTTAATATTTAAAAATGCTTTAGGTCTTTAACGATGCTTATAAAAAGTCTAACGTACTAGATAATATGTTAAATATTAGTTCATAACTGTCACATTTTTACAATTTAAGTTCATAAAATAAAGTTTTATGATGCATATTTAGTTGTAATTAAAAAGACATATGAATATATGAGGGTGTAATGTTTTAGACTAATTTTGACTTTCCCCTAAAAACATTAATAAAATAGCGCAAAGGTAACAGTCTTTCATTCTTCTTTCTTTTTTTCCTCCCCTATACGATAGTGACAACATTGACATTTGTCATAAAATCAAATTGTTTGAACTGCAGTTGCTGTAACGTTTCAAATTCATCTAAAGTAAAATTTAATTAAACTGTCCCATTTTCCCGCGTATAATTATGCATCCGTAGTTTGCTAAAGGAGGGGGGGGGCAATGTTTGCGAAAGTTCACATGGTTTGCCTTATGCTTCGGACTGAAATGAGTTCGTCATAGACAGAGTATACAAAAAGTTTCTCATTAAAATGCATATGTAACAAGACTGGACAAAAATTAGAACCTCATATAACCCTGATACTACAAAATTAGGTTTTATTAAAATGCTAAAATATCCAATTTTATAAAAATATAAAAAACAATCGTATGAATATTAAAATATAAATAAATAAATAAAGTACAAAAGAAATCAGTTAATTATATTTCAACACATGGTGGTTCATCGTTTCTGCAATTTTATTATGAAATAAAGACGAGTTGGTCTGCAACTCCTTAGTATGACTAAATTATTTGCTAAATTTTAGCAGATATTTGTTTATGCTGACGGTTCTTTAAGCATTCTTTGAAATGGCAATCAGTACTTGAGTAATGTTTAAATATCTTTATCCTTCTGGGGCTATTCAAATATTACGTTTATAATTGTGAATCTTTTATTTATACATACATACATGTGTGTGTGTGTTTGTGTTTGTGTGTGTATGGGGGGTCTATACTAAAAGATATATTATGCATTTATAAATTTGTAATTTTTTTTCTGGTAATCCAGTTAGATTTTATTGTTCGTGGGAAGGTTTATTCTTCTTAACTTGTTACAAATCAACCTCGAAGCTGTGCTATCTCTTAAAACTGCGACGAACGTCAACTCTCTTCCGTTAGCACCATTAAGTTTTAGCTCTTTACTTTGAGGAAGCTTTCGCCCTTATAAAACCCCCAGGATTTGCGTGGGATATATCTCTACTTTATAGTTATACGGGAAAAGAAGACAAAAACTTCAAAAGTCTCCAATTTATTAAAACAATTTAACATGTGCATTCCACAAATATCAGATAAACTATGAAAACCAAGGCGGACGTTGTCGTCGTAATTATTATAACATTTAATTTAACAATATAGTAGAACATGGTGCTAAATAAATATAACAAATATCTGATTTTAACAACATTTAGAAAGTGAATTATGTGGGTTTATCCAAACAGAGAAGAACTCCTTATTTATAATTTTAATATAAAAGAAGATTTTAATAATTTAATAATTATTTAACAAATAAATTATTAAGAAGACTTCAGTTCTCAGTTTTATACAGAGTACTAAAACAATTACACAATAAAAGAAGTTTACTGCAGTCAAAGAAAGTATGAGGTAACGATTTCAAAGAGGCGCGTCCGAAGCCACCAATTATCACCAGGCATGGAATGTTCCACGGTTGGCCGAGGTCGTTAAGGCGCGGACTCGTGAGCGGGAGGTCTGGACTTCGATTGCTATCAGCGCCGTCCTTCCTGATTGAGGGTTTTTCCAGATTTCCTCAGTCCTCATAACTTGCAAATTCCGGGAAGGTATCTTAAATTTAGGCCTGAAAGGCTTCCTTCCTTTAAAAAAAGAAAGAAAGACAGTCCTTTCCCAATTTACAATTTCATGTCATGTATCATCAGTGTCCACCGTCTGTGGTGCCTCAGTAGTAAACACGCGGGTTAAATACTAATCAAAAAATAAAAAAAAAGCATGGAATGGTGACTTGTCCAGTCCCCAAGCCAGAACGTCAAAAAGGATGCCTACTCAAAGGAAAGCAAATGCTCAACTCTCTGAGGTTAGCGAAGGCAACAAGCGAGACAGTCAAGGGGATATCATCCTATCTGTTCTAACTACTACTTTCGACAGGATTTCAGAAAGTGGGCGTCATAACAAGAAGGAAAGGAAAGAGAGGGGAAAAGGAAAGGCAAGATCGATTGCATAACACAGCGTTACCTTACAACCCGTTTAACTGTGTTAATCTTTCAAGTTCTTTTTTAATTACATAAAATGTTGATAAATTTACTCTGTTAGTAATTTTGTGGGAAACACTTCGTCTCTATCTTTATCCGTCCTATATTAATGATAACAATAATAATAATAATAATAATAATAATTATTATTATTATTATTATTATTATTTGAACTTCTTGTATTTAGCCTGCTTGAGCATTAACGGGAAGGCAACCTATTAAATTTGTTTATACATTTTATTTACTGTAATTTTTTTGCTGAATAATATATACATGATTTAAGTTTCAGCTAATCATCATATCAAGGTATTAAATTAAGGTTCAATTTTAATAAAGAGAGAAATTTTCTTCAAAACACTTTTTTTTTTCTAGAAGGACAAAACTCCGTAAGGAATTCGGAAGCATTCCTAGGAAATGTAATGCAATTAGAACATTTTTAAATAGTCTATTTTTCTTTTTATTCAGTCTACGGGTTTTTGTGTGTGTGTGTGTGAATGGGCGCTAAAGTCTTAGCAGTTTTGTTGCGCCTTTTAAACAATAATCATTATCTTTCGTCGTCGTCTACAGATATACGAATTTTAAAACTGAATCTATGGAATTTTCGAGAGTATTGTTTTAATATGTAAGTGATAAATCCGATAATTCTCTTTTACCATTTTATTTTAGTATTTTTACCGGACTACCAGACATTAATAGCATAGTCTGTTACATTTTAGTCTGCCATAACAACATTTTACATAAAAAGTCATATTTAAATAAATGATAAATTAGAAATCAGGTGTGTGTTACTTTTGCCTGAGCCTGTCTTTGATTGGATTAATACGGAACCAGATTGCATTGTTGCGTACAACTTGGAGCAATTTAAAATTGTTTATTAAGGATACGGGCGGGTCTTCAGTTCGTTGCCATCATTCATCAGTTTCAGTTGTGAAATTGTATTCAATAATTACAACATATTACAGCTACAGTGTAATTCTAGAATTTCTTATTATTTGCACGATTCTTGCCTTTCTGTTGACGTGCCCATGCCATAAGTACATTAAAGTTGACTTAAGATGCAGCAAAGTAACTTCCTTCCCTTGACGGACTCCCCACGTGCATTAGCACTTTGTGGCACACACTTCCGCTTTGGCAAGGAAGCAGGCGACCTTCTGGTCAGAGGGGCCGTTGCCAAAGTCTTTCTTTTAGCCGGCTAAGTGCACGCCTGAGTAGAGCGGCAAGTCTGGCCGCAGTACAATTACCTGGCTAAAAACTGACAAACGTCCACTTCCTAAGAGTGAGCACGATGAAAGAGATGTGCGAATAAAAAGGTTTGTGTGAAAGCATAACGGCAGAGGAGAAAACAGAATTAATGCAGAGAAAGAAAGAAAAGCATAAGAGTAAAGAAAAACTAAAATAGGGGAGGCCACAGATTGTAGGAGAAATAAAAATGGAGCAAAACTGTGCAGGAATAATTTAAGTTTATGTAGCGAAACAATTATAATAATAAATTAATAGCATGATAGTGAGCAGAACAGAAAGCATATTTTTAAAAAAATGTAATAACAGGAAAGGAACAAAAAAATGAAAGAACCATGAAAACTGTAGCAGCAAAAAGACTGATTACCAGAGATACACAAATAGAGAAAACGAAATAAAGGTTTGTTTGGAGTAGCAAGGAAAGCGAATGACACAACAGAATACTGTGAAATTATCAGCAAAATGATAAATTCGAAAAGGGGAATCGTGAAATGGAGAATGAAAAAGAATGGAGTAAAAATAACAATAAATTAATCGGTAAGCTAAACATAAAAACCAGGAGTAAAGGAAAAAGAAAGAAAGAAATAGGGAAAGAATACAAGAGAATTAAATAAATTAGCACCAGTACAATGAATGAGAAGCTTAAGTTGGGATAAAGTTAAGTTAAAGCAATACAATGAGGAAAAAGGATTAAAGAAATATCTGGAGGAAAAGGAAAGAAAATACAGCGGAGAGAAGAATGAGAGCAAAACATGAATTAGGAATGAGCGCAAAAATAAAAGCATTGTAAAGGAGGAAGGAAAAAAACAAGCAAATAACATTTCAGTAAAACGTGTAAAATTAGAGAGGGAATATATGAAAATGAAAACAAACGCACTGTAGAAGTAAGTTTGAAAATAAAGTAAAACCACATGAACGATAAATTAAGAGAGAATAGTAGGAAATAAAGATAAATATACACAAAGCATTTATAGAAGCATAACCACCAAGAAAACTTACATACCTAAGCAGGAAAGAAGAATAAGAAAGGAATGGAAAGGAATGGAAAGGAAGTATAGTGAAACATAAGCAGGAGCGAAATTTAATCAGGAAGAAGAATAAAGAATCATAAGTAAGAAGGAAGGATAAAGTAGCATAAACAAGGAGGAAGAACAAGCAAAATATGCTGGAAAGAAGAATAAAGAAACACAAGTTGGAAGGAATGATAAAGAAGCATAATCAAGAAGGAAGGATTAAGAAGCAAACAAGAGGTAACCCTAAAGGAAACAAAGAGAGGGTGGAGAAAATGCACTGGCAGTTACACACACACACACACACACACACAACACTTGTTCTAATTATTGAGTGCTGGTTGCTACACGTTAATTGCGTGATAAATTCAGCACCGTCAGGTCCTGGCCGTGTGATGGACATCAGTGGAGCAACGCTCCGTGATTTGCCGAGCACCAAGGTCATAGAGGTGCGTCAGTCAGAATGTAATTTGCAGTGCGTCACTTCTGTCCCCCAGGTACATACTCCCGTACTGCCAGGGTGTGATTTTTCACTCACAAACGGCAAACAGTTCCATGGATCTCGACTGTGACACTGACAATTAACACCGAAACCAACTTTACATATTGTAAACCATTTTATTCATCATATTCCAAACAGCCCAAAGAACAAAAATGGTTTGTTCATTTAGACTGCCGATCAGAACTTCGAAATTAACTCTGCAGTATCACGGACAAATCTGAAATAGACGTGAAATAAATAATTTGATATATATACCGAGGGTATCAAAAATGTATACACACTTTCACAGTAGATATCTATTTAATATATTTCAAAGTTGGACCTAAAAACAACAGTAATGTGTAGTATGATGTTCTGTAAACAGATATGACTCACATACATTTTGATAGCGTTGCTACGTGACAGGTAAATCAACAATGAACAAATGAAGACATGATTGTTGTATAATGTTCTGTAAACAGATATGACTCAAATACATTATGATAGCGTTGCTACGTGACAGGTAAATCAACAATGAACAAATGAAGTAAAGATTATTGTAAACAGATGTGACTCACATTACGTTATGATTGCGTTGCTATAACAAAATGGAGTGTGTATGCTTGAAGTGTGTATACATTTTTGGCACCCTCTATATACAGCTTACAACAAACCATAAAACATTTTAGGACAATTGAACACAGCAAATGTTTATTTAGTACACTTCGTTTCATTCGTTCAAACTGAGAGAGGTTTCAGTTACGAAAGAGAAATTTCAATCACGTTTATTTTCCTACACAGACCTGAAGGATAGATGGTAAGCCTTTAGTGCTATGTGACAGGGAAATAAGGAATTACTTGGGCGTAAAACAGTCAGGGACTTATAAATTGATTTCACTGATTTTTCAGAAACTATTTTTATTAATTTATTTTAATGGTATATATCAACTTTCGTTGAGAAAAATAAAAAATTGCGACCGCTAGAGCGATTTTTAAATTTTCTTTTAAATTTTCGCTCTAGGTTAACCTGGTCCAGTTTTGCTGGTTAACGGATAAAATTTGTTAACTGATGGTTATATGCCAAGTTTCTTTGAGAAAAAACTAAAATTGCTATTGTAGTTGTACTACAATAGCAACATTCCTTCGGAATTCGCTAAAACGAAGCTCTATCCCTAATCTTCTAAATTAATGGCGATACAAAAAGTATATCTTCAGTAAAAACTCTCCATGATGTTAAAAAGTTTTGTTTAAACAGTTTTTCAATTTATGCATCAGGAAAAAAGTTATTTTGGGTGAGCAAGATAAATCGGACCCCCGGTATATAATTAAGCTGACATGTATATAATTGTATATAAATGTATTAAATGTTTATACATAACGTAAGCTGCAAATATTATCATTTCATTGTTTCTCCACCGCTACCACATATAATTTCAATTAGAGGTAGAACATATACATAAAAAGCAGAAACATGGAAGGAAACAGAGCTAAAATTTAGCCTTTCTTCGTAAACTGTGCTTAACTTTTAGGGATATTTTAAACCAGTTTACTGAAGTTTAATCTCAAAATCTTATCGCTGGCCATCTACACAGCCAACAACTCCTTTAAATTACACCGTAAGATTCTGTGCAGAGTCTATCCAGGTACCCAACGGATAAATATTGGTTTTGGAAGTGATGAAAGTTTCGTAAATGCTTCTATGTATGCGTTAACTTAGAGGCTTTCACACAAACTCCTTCGTACTAGAGATCAAAGCGTTTACTGCTGGAAAACTTTCCACTTCTTTTTCCCTCCTGTGCACTATACATGTGACTTGGGTGAAAATGGGCGTGCGATAGTTTCAAAGATGAAGCAGTTGGCAATATATTGAAGTGCGGGATCTAAAACCAAAAAATCCAGTTAGGTTTCAGCAGTAGTATCATGGCACTAGTGAAATAAAATATAAATATTAATTAATTTCAGTTTCATGTTTATTTTAATCAATGGGCAACTTCATAAAAAATTAGAACTGACCATGCATATTTTTTTATTTTAATATATTTCTTATACTGCAAACAAACAAAGCCAACTGTTTTTGTGAAATATGCTGACTCTAGAAAAATGAAATATTTTAGGAATTGGACAGTTACTTCTTATTTAGAAGAGAGGGGTGTTCTCTGGCTACAGCTAGCACCGCCAGCCCTTGAGCACACGATCAAATCTCACCAGTTAGAGTCGATCTTGCAAAAGACAGTATTTGTTGTCACATTGACGCGGAAGCTTTCATATTTACATTCTTGTGTAGGGCATACAGTTAAATGTTTTCTTAGTGGCTGGCGTCAACAGGTTGCCTAGTGATTTCGACGAGTCCGCCTCATTCAGATAACGAAACGAAGGTATTTATGGGTTGGTTGCTGCTCATAGGCTCTGTAGGTAAAATGATGTTTACCATTGTAACTGTTACAATAACACAGCATGTTCTCTGCGCCCCTCCATCGTTCAACACTTCTATTCTTGCTTATTAAGTCGATTGCCATGTAAATGTTTAAATATAATATAAATGAAAAATAAAGCAAACTTAATGTAACTAAAATAACAATAACTAAAAAATCAGAAAAAGAATAAAACTTTTTATTTATTTGGTTTAATTACGGAAGCTTTTTTAACATCTGAGGTCATCAGCGTCCCACTTAACTTCAACTCAAGGAGTAAAACGACCGACAAATTTTGCTCAAGGCCTCTTCTTTCAGGCTTGAGGTTCTTTATCGTTCCGTAAATCTACGACACGAGACCCACGGCTTTACTTCCCTTCCGAAAGAAGCCATACTTAGGATTTTTACGCCCGAAAATATCCATCAGTCCTGGCCGGGATCGAACCCGTGATCTTGGGTTTAGGAGACAAGTATGGTTACCACCGCACTACGAGGACCGACAAAAAGAATAAAACACATAAATATTCACAGAATTGTCGCTCGCTATATTTCGAATAAATAGTTTCATCAAAGGCAAGAAGGCAAGTGAAGGTGGTAAAAATAAATATTGAATCTAAAAGGTAATTTAATGCATGGAAACAGTTTAAACAAGCAACACAAAGTACACCGGATAACATATATACGACATTCTTAGAAAAACCGGTAGCAAATGAAAAAATATTAAATTCTCTGGATAAATTAGAGCTACGGAATGAATGATCTGATATAATTAGCTGTCAGGTTTTACATTTAGGGCGTTGGCCTCCTTGAGCCTGCCATGGAACAAGGTAATTTGAAAGAAAATAGAATTTAGCGAAATGTACTTTTAAGGGTGTTCTAAAAGTAAGGCGGGCTACAACTTTAAAAAAAAGCACTTAAAGTTTTTTAATACTGTTTAACATCCGATTTTACAATGAGGCACGACAGGCGATGGACAATGATGATGTATGAGATGAAATAACATATTGGGAAAGGATTTTTAGGGAAGGAAACATTCCAGGTACTTCCTCGGCATTTCCCATTTATGAGGTCTGAGGGAAGCCTGAAAGAAACCTCACTCAGGAAGGACGGTCCTGGCGGGATTCGAACCCCAGATCTCCCTATCACGAGTCCACCCCTTAGCATCCTCGGCTACCCATGGAGGTTACACACTTAAATATGAATGCATTAATAAAGCATTGTGACATTCTTTCAAATTAGACTTGATCTCTAAATGTCATACACATGTCGTAGCAGAGTTAATGAAGTTTTTGGTTTGCATTGGAATGTTTTGTGTGCTGGGATGATACGGGATTCTGAAAGATAGAAAGAATATTTTTAGTTTTGGAACTTTTTTCGATAATTCTGTGAATATTTAATATTTTTTTCTTTTTCTGCTTCTTTATTTCTCTGATGTAGATATCTGATTACATTTATACTTATGTTAATTTGTTCTGTTAACTTATCATAACTTTTGTTTCATTTGAGTAGGCATAAACTGAAGTTTTATATACACTTAAATTATAGGATCTAGGTTTGAGTATTAGAAGTTTAATCACTGATCATATTTCGTATTTTATTTCACCAATTTTCACACTTCATTCACGAATAGGTTAAATAAGTAAACTATAATACGTGTATTAGGTGCTTAGTGTTAATTTAAATTTTAAAACGTGTAGATGTCATAATTTAAATATTTGTCTGTATGGCTTGTATCATTCTTGGTATTAATAAGTAATGGGAAGGTATTATGGCATTAACTCTGCAAATTAAAATAAAAAAGTACTATTCTATTCTTCCGCCAAGCCTATGTGTAAACGCCCACGAAGAAAATTGACTTTGGCTGTGTGCCATACATTGAACGTAATTGTTACGTATTTTTTTAATAGTGCTTGCCGCCCTTTTTTACTGCTGAGGCATTACATGCGGGGTCACTGATGAAACATGAGATGAAATGATAAATTGGGAAAGGTGTTTTTAAGGAAGGAAGTGTTCCAGGCCTAAGTTTAGGGTACCTTCCCCAGACCCCCCCCCCCCGCTCTCAAGTCTTAACTACCTCAGCTACTCGTGGCGGTCTTTTAGTTAATTAACATGATAGCAATATAACACTTTTTTTAAAATCAGTGTCAGTTATCTTAAAATTAAAAACTAACAATCTGCTTAGTGCAGTTTTTAGTGTGCCTTACCATCACAGACTTTCCCGCTCTTTCCTCATAAACAGTAACAGTAGACTCGCTTCCCACCGCTTCCCTACCACATAAAATGCCAAATGTTATTACTTTGAAGGTAGTGTGTAAAAAGTTCCTGTTCCACCCTCAAAGTAAGCCCTTTGGGCAGTGATGTACTTCTTCCAGCTTCTCCGCCAATTTTCGAAAAAAGTCTTCCCAGTTCATCATTTGGTGACTTCCCGCACTTTGTCGTAATTTTTTCGGCCGAAGGTCACCTCAGGCCCTTGAGTAAATGTTTTACTTTCGGAAATAGGCAGATATCAGCTGTAGTAAGCTCTGGTAATTTCTTCGCTTTGCGAGGAATTCGCTCACCTGTAGCGACTGGTGGGCAGGGACATTGTCTTGATAGAAAACCCTACTCTTTTCTTTCCATAAACGAGCACTTTTTCGTCGCACTGCCTCAAGAAGGCGGCTAAGAATGTCAACATACGTCTTTATATTGACAGGAATGAATCCAAAATGTATCTGGTTTTACGCTGTTAGTCACAATCAAAAATTTCAGCCGCAGGCTGTCATACGCCTGAGTACATATACTGTACTCCACAAGGACTAGGCAGAGAAGTTGCCTAAACAGCACTGCAGAGCCAGGCAAAGTTCGGATTCTTTTCGACCCTTACTAGCATAATAGTTTTCATCCAAAATTTCGCCAAAGGTACCTATTTAAATAATTTTTATATAGAGATAAATAAAATGAAATAAAATCTGCAATACCCCGTCCCAGCACCTTGTTACCTATAGCGCGACGTATATTTCCAAATTTTATAATTTATTAATGAATTAAATACCTCTACACCTAATAACACTGGGCAATAATGAAAATGTTTCGGGCTTAAAAATAGTGAATTTACATGTATTTCCATCTGCTGAATTCAAAAATCACCATAAAAATGATAGATTAGCTCTTTGTTTTGAAGATAAAGTGTCATTTCATTTTTTAGAGTGAAGATTTTAAATTTGGGGGAATTTTTTTGGGGAGTTGGCACACTTGTCAAATAACAAAACACAAATGCTCTTCAGCTGTTTGTAAGTCATAAACATAGATACTGTTGCTGTGATTGTGAATTACATGTAGTTTCTACTCAAATTAATGCAAAATTTCTGGTTTGCGAGTGCTTTTTTAGTGTAAAATTTGTAAAAATGCCACGAAAATGTGTAAATATGGTGAATAACTTTTGTTATATTTGTGATGAAATAACATTTTCCTCACAGAAACGCAATCTGACGCCTCTTGTAAAGACTGCCAAGCCTCTTGTGGACCCAAAAGACGTTCTTCTTCCACCCCTGCATATCAAGCTGGGTTTGATGAGAAACTTTGTCAAAGCTACGAACCGAGAAGGACGGGCCTTTAAGTACATCAGAGAGAAATTTTCGAAATTAAGTGATGCAAAAGTTAAGGAAGACATTTTTGGTCGGACCACAAATAAGAGAACTTGTAAAGGATCCTGCATTTGACCAAGTTTTGGAGGGGAAAGAAAAGGAAGCTTGGGAAGCCTTCAAGGGTGTTGTTCATGGATTTTTAGGCAACAAAAGAGATGACAACTACAAGCATTTGGTGACAGTGCTCCTGCAAAAATACCGTAACCTTGGATGCAACATGTCCCTTAAGATCCATTTTCTCCACTCCCACCTAGACTTTTTCCCTCCTAGTTGTGGAGCTGTTAGTGATGAACATGGGGAGAGATTCCATAAGGACATTTCTGTTATGGAACAAAGATATCAGGTCCGTTGGAATGAAGTAATTCTTGCGGATTACTGTTGGTCTTTGTATAGGGATTCTGCGGAACTCCATCACAAGAGGCAAGCTAAAAGACGACGAAGTCAATAGGCCACCACATGATTCTCTTCAGACACGACTATCTGCGAAGTATTTTTCCAGCAATTTAGAACTCTTAGCATGTAATTACCAGTTAAAAAAATCAAATGCACTTTCATTGTTGTTAGCATGTATGTAATTAAAATGTATCCTTTTCTCTCAATCCGTTAATATGTAATACTTCCACCTTGTGTATATCATAGAAACTAGAGCTAATAAAAATTTTTCATTGTCATATTTGTTTTTCTCAACCCAAAATTAGTAGGAATTGCCTCATGAAGTGCTCGAAACATTCAAAAATTATTTTTTGTTGCCCAGTGTAATTTTACAGATCCTAATATTTAATTATACATACATAAACAAAATAAAATAACTTAAAATAAACACTAAATCCGATAAACAATTCAGTACACTAAATAAAATTACAATCTACTGGGAACCAGTGATTGCTGATTTGGTTTATTTACGGACGCTCTTTAACATCTCAGGTCATCAGCGTCCCATTCAATTCAGGGCGTGAAACGGCCGACAAATTTTGCTCAGAGGCCTCTTCTTTCAGGCTTGAGGTTCTTTTTCGTGCCGTAAATGTACGGCAGGGACCCACAGCTTTACTTCCCTTCCGAAGGAAGCCATACTGGCCGGGTTTGAACCCGCGATCTTGGGTTTAGAACGCAAGTATGGTAGCCACTACACCAGCAGGACCGATGGGAACCAGTGAGATAACCAATAGCTCGCAACTACCTAAACTGATATTAACCGTAGGGAACCGAAAGATCAAAGTGCTGATAACCAAAACTTTCCTCAACTTAACTATTTGGGAAAAGTATAATTTCTACTTATTACTTTTTTAATTTCATCTTTTAAACTCGTTTTATTTTCAACATTTGGTGACTCTTAAAGTTTTAATTGTTTATATATTCTTATTTTTATAATATAGTTATATAAAGTAATCCATATACTACTCTCTTTGGCTCATTCAGCACATTAAAACTTTCGCTTACATTTCTACACTTTCTAATCAATCACTTCTCTTTACTATACCAATCATATTTGGATATTATTTATTTATACATATGTTCGCTAAATCAGAGACAGCTATTAAATCTCTTAACATAGAGATCATACTAGTAACTATTACTAATGCTCATATCTTGTCAACATAATAATTTTAATTTACAGGCCATTAATTTACAGGTTTAGAAGAAGATTGTTTTATGCATATTAAAACAATTTCCCCACAAAGGCAATGCAAAATAAAAATTGGTAAAATGGCAAATTATCAGATTTGTGCTTTAAGGAAAAAAACAGGAAAAGAAATATTGTCTAGAAGTACAGCTGTTATATCTGTCTTGCAAGCCGATAGTAATCACACAGCCAGCAATCTCAAGTCAAAGTAGTATAGTTGACTTCTGACTCTGCCCCATATGACCATACATGAACGAAACTAGTCGTAATCCGCGTGCTTCATATATAATTTATCCATATTACTTTTATGGTAGACCTTCCTCTATCAAAATAATATTGACACATTTTTGTCAGAGAGAGAATCGACAGCTGCGATTTCATTTTTACTGTTTTAGTCAAAAAGGAGTTATGTCCTTGTGTACCTGTTGAAATGTCATATTCAACATAGCACACTCATTATAATGGTTATATATTTTCTTCGTACTGATTAATGTTCACAAATATACGATAAATGTATTTGCAGCAATATAACAAGAACTCTGAGAACTTACCTTGAGAGAATCTGGAGCTCGGGTGGTATTTATTTTTACTGTTTAGCGAATAAAATAATAAAACCAAATAATATGTTCACAAAATTCTCTTACAGTTATGACTGTCCAGTCCAGCATTTTAATTTCCGCTGACAGACGAACATATGAAGGCTGAAAATAGATGAAAGTCAAAATTAACACAATTTAACAGACACTGTTTTATTTTTTCAACTAAACTCTTTGGTAATAAATTTAAGACAGCTGAAGTATGATAATCTACAACACTAATTACATTTAAACACTATTTTGATTAATTAAATTGCTTCTATAACTATTTCTCTTTTGCTTAGCATTTTTTGGCTTGGAACTTTAAATTATAAGGTCAATTTGTACATCTTACATCTTGCCAAAACATTTTCATTTGCTCGCCACGTTGATTATTGATTTCTAGTGCACACTGATGTTTAGGTCAAAGAAGCTATAAATATATTTCAGTGCGTTGTTCTGATGAATTTGCATTATAACAATTGATCGTACTTAAGATAATATGAAAGTGATAAAACGAAATAAATTTGTGTCGATAAGCAGCTGTGATTCCTAATATTCTTATACAGAATTGATCGCTCATTCATGAACTAAATAAGTGATGTTAAAACAAGAAAGTTAGTGAACTTAAAGAAAAAAAACCCTTCAGATTTTCTTTTAAACCTCTTATATATTTTTTTTCATTGCAATATTACGAGGGCTAATACTGAGAACGGTTGTTATTGTCTTTTTCGAAGTAGTCCCCATTGAGCTGAATACACTTGGCCAATGTTTTTGACATCGTCATCAGAACCTTCCCCGCCCTCTTTACGACAGCTGTTGAAAATCAAAATGCTGGCCCAGCAGAACAGAAAGAAGTCTCGTGAAGCTAAATCTGGGCTGTATGGAGGGTCGGTCCTGGTGGTGTAGTGGTAACCATACTTCCCTCCTAAACCCAAGATCGCGGGTTCAATCCTAGCCAGGATCAATGGATTTTTTCGGGCGTAAAAATGCTAAGTATGGCTTCCTTCTGAAGGGAAGTAAAGCCGTGGGTCCTGTGTCGTACATTTACGGCACGAAAAAGAACCTCAAGTCTGAAAGAAGAGGCCTCTGAGCAAAATTTGTCGGCTGTTTCACGCCCTGTATTGAGTGGGACGCTGATGACCTGAAACATTAAAGAGCGTTCGTAAATAAATAAAATATATCAAAAAACAAATCTGGATAAATATTGATAAACAACTTTTGCAACGTAAGGACGTGGATTGTCATGGTGAAGGCACCAACCACATGCATGTAGCTCAGGGAGTCTTCGTTGGATATGTTCTTTTTTTAATGCTATTTAGCGCCCGTCTTCAATGATGTTACGCGAGATGAAATGCTATATTAAGAAAGGATTTATTTAAGGAAGGAAACGTTCCAGGTCTAATTTTAGGGTATCTCACCGTCATTTGCCATTTATGAGGACTAAGGAAAACCTGTAAAAAACCTCATTCGGGTAGGATGGCCCTGCTGGGATCGAACCCCAGACCTCCCGCTCACGATTCCGCGCCTTAAGGACCTTGGCCACCCGTGGGGGTAAAATATGTTCGATCAGGACGATCAACACAGTCTTGTAATACTCCCCATTAACCGTTGTTTGCGGAGAAACTTAATATTGATGAACCATACGACATTTTCATAATGAAATCATCGTAAACTTTCCTGCCGTCCGAACAACATTGGCCTTCTTCGGTGTAAGAGCCAGGTGATTTCCAGACTGAGGTCGTCCGTTTGCTTTCGAGACCTTAATGGTGAAGACAAGTCTCATCACATGTGATGATTGAATTCAGGTGTACCTCGCCATGCTCCGCTACCAAACGTTAAAGCTCCCGACACACGTCCACTCGCAACATTTTTCGTTCAGGGGTCAGTAATCTCAGCATCTAATGCGTATGCAGTCGAGCAGAATGATGAACGCACTACCATGGGAAATTTGTATGTGCACTGTAATTCATCGATCTTCCCGAACAATGATGGCAGCTGTTCCAACCAGTCTCGTTCACTGCAGTGGTTGGAGCACCTGGGCCGCCCTACTGTGTTGTTGAAACACGGCCCTCCTTAGAATTTCTGAATATTCTGAATATATTCTGAATATATCAGAATATTCTGATTATGTCAGAATATCGTCGTCTTATGCTTGCTGTAACATTGCGAAAGCTTTCGTGATTTCTGCACAGTAGTTTACTGCTCCTTATGTAGCGACTCCATCTTACGTAGTCTTTTTTTTTTTTTTTTTTTTTTTTGCTGGCATCCTATACTAAGACACGTGAGCGTGCGCAATTCCAATATTTACCACCAACTACGTAAGATCTGTTTCATATTTCACCACCGTAAATCCACCGTGTGATGTGAATAAATATCATTCGCAGCCTTTAATGGTTAGCCCTCGATTTCACATATGCAGCAAGACCTGCCTCTCAGAGGCATTCAAACAAAGTGACCAGTCTAAAATTTGGGTATCTGCGGTATCACTACAACAGTTTTGCACATACTGCTGCAAGAACAGTAAAGCTTTTGAGGAAAAAAGGAACCTTAATACTACCGCATCCACCATATTCTCCTAATATGGCCCCACGCGTTGGATAAATGTGTAGTGTTGATGAGAAGTATTTTGGATAAAAAAAACTGATGTTATAGCATTTTACTGTCATCTACTAACATAGTTCTTCAAGCTTTAACCTAAGGTTCGTTCTGGTCCATGAACGATGTATCATTGCGGATTACACAATTACAAAACCGATCCTAATCAGACAACAGAGGAACATACCAAAATGGGGTGTGCGAGTACATTAAAGAAGAATATTCATGAACAAAGAGGTCTTACTCGCGAAGGGAGCAAACATTTTACGACCAAAGCTTGTGGGAAAAGAAGAATAGTAGAAGAAAAACAAACAGAAGAGTAATGTTAATAAAAAGAAAATATAAAATACTTTGCATTTTTCTCCCCCGTCCGATCCAGCTAATGTATCTCCTCTTTCGTCTTGCAAGTTTCCTCTTATATGTTGTTGTTATTTTTTTATATGCCCATCTTTTGTTCCCGATAATCTCTCGTATCTATCACTGTATAATTTTACGCTACGTTTGTTACCTACGGAAGATAACACATAAAATTATTTATATCTTTGTTTCTGCTTATTTCAGTTCTACTACCGGGTCTTTCATAGTTTTGTCGTCCGTTTCACGGCAGTTGGCGAGTCGGCAATAAGAGCGGGTAACTCCCGGCAAAACGAATATCTACACAAATGATTCAATTTCTCGCAATTACAATTACAATGAAAATAAACACGTCCTTATGATAGCAGGTGTTGCAAATGTTCACGCTTACAGAGGAGCCAAATTCTTATATTTTTGTATAATATGGTAATTTTCACACTTGTGACTTTAAACTGTAAAGCATACAAGGTCACTGTTGTTCAGAATTGCAGGCAGATTATCGAGATATTTGGATAATTTTGCGAATTGAATATTATGGAATGTTAATGATAAGATAGTTCATACACGCTTAATATATATTGGATTGCAGGTCAGGAGAATAAAAAAAACGCATGTAGGAAGGTCAGAAACCGCTTGAGGGATATGGATAGGCAGAAGACAATTACGCAATGCAGAGAAATGATTTCGCTGGAAATACAATCAAAGCTAAAATCTATATCGGGGATGGAGCAGTGCATCAAAATAGGGAATAAACTCACTAGACAAGCGGGGCTCAGACTAGGGGCATGGCGGAAGATAAATGATCGCTGACGAATATGAACGGAGAATCTTGGACACATACACTGTCTGAATATAAAATTACGAAAGAATGGAGGGAGAGTATCTACCGCATTCCTTTACAGGATCAAACAGAGAGATATGGTCATGCTGGGCTTTGCTGTCAGGCAAGGAAGGACGAGAGATTTGGTAAAATTCTGATGAAAGTGAGACAGCTCAGATCTGAAAAAACTGACAATCAAATTCACTGAATCCAGCTGTGTGTCATCCTTAGTGGAATTTCTTTATATTTCACATGTGTTTTTAATAGTTCTAAAAAGTATTAAATTGGTATTTCTTATTTTATTCATTTTTACTTGTTTATTTTTATTGCTGAATATATATGCTTTATATCTTATTGTGAATATCTAATGTAATTTCTTGTGCTAAATGAAACATACAAAATGTATCATAAAAGCACGTGCGCCTATTGAAATTGTTTTGTTTTGTATCGGTGTCACTTTAATAAATCCATTACTACCACTGTATATATAAACAAAACAATATATATACATATGTAATGTTGTTTGATTTATTTATTGTCGCCTTCTGAATACTATGGATATAAGTCTGTAGGAAAGAATGAAAGAATTAATGATGGTGCAAATGAGCTCGGAGTCCTTGACGCCTTAAAGCTATCTGGCATTCGTCTTCTCACAGTAAGTAAAAACTTCAAAATAAACCTCACATACAGTTTGACCTGAACGGGATTCGAACTGAAGACCTGAGTATTTGTAGTAATAAACTTTACCATTAGACCACGGAAGCTGTTAAATTAGAATTCTTTATTGATGAAAAATTCCATTTACATGGCCACGTTTTGACGCAACGGGGTACTGAAGTACAAAAAAAAAAAAAAAAAAAAAAAAACACACAATTTCATACTCAAAAACCCCTTGCATGACGTGACACTTGATGTATGAATCCATACTTCATGAAAATTAATTTGAGCATACTTTAACTTCATTATAGAAATTTATCCCAATATCAGAATTATCTGCCTGCACAACAGTGACGTTATATGCTTTCAAGTTTAAATTGATTCAATTTCCGAAAAATGAACTGATTTATGTGAATGACAGCTTTCTATAAAGATGAGAGAAATGTGTGAATATATCAGGGCAATATACTCATCA
This sequence comes from Metallyticus violacea, assembly GCA_030762175.1. Classification (NCBI taxonomy): domain Eukaryota; kingdom Metazoa; phylum Arthropoda; class Insecta; order Mantodea; family Metallyticidae; genus Metallyticus; species Metallyticus violacea. The sequence goes on from CM060845.1 coordinate 21,060,793, forward strand.
ACAGTCTTGTCATAAAATAAATGTTTATTTCCCTTGTAATTTCAATTGCAAGTATTGCAACCACTTCGGCCGGAGTTATTGCTCTAACTGCCGATTCGCCAGCTGTCATGAAGCGAGCGATAAATCCATGAAAAGCATGGTAAATTCCACTCGATTTTCTCTCTTGTTATTTTTACTATAATTTTACTTTTATTTCTTTTCTTGCATTATCTCAACACTTTTTCACTTTTTCTGTTTCGTGTGTTACTGTTTTAATGCAGCCTTTTTGTTTTGCTTTTTAATGTGTACTTTCACGTTTCCTTTTCTTCGTATTCATTATTCTTTGTTACTTTACCGTAAATTTCCAACCCCTTTCTATACAACAAGAATGGCAAGAGGAAACATAGATAAGCATAAATGAATGAAGAATAAATTCGAATTCTTTAATTAAATTTTCTCTCTTTATCTTTTCTTTTTAATTCATTATCTTTATCAATGCTTATTTCTTCTCTCATAATATTTCTTCTTTCTGCTCTTCTTCTAAGCTGCTTTATTACTACTTTTCTTTTGTATTTTTACAATTATTTCCTAACTCCCTCTCGAAAGAACAGCACTTTGCGCAAAGAACGGGTATGTATGTTTAATGGAGTAAAAAAAAATAATGGCGGTGGGCAACTCAATAGGCTGGTGCCCATATATCACTCTGATTTATAACCACATATTAATTACTGTCTATGTATGCGGTTTTCTGTAGAAAGGGACAAGACAAGAGGAAAAATACACAGTCGGTTTGCGGGCGTGTTTTTTTTTTTTTTTTTAATTCCTCCGGCTAATTACTTTGTTCTAACTATTTTGGGGAAAGGATTTAAGGCTTTCGGATTAGCGACATACTTCTGAACACCGGTCTAGAAACGCTTTCTGGATATTTGGCGAGTGCTGTAGAAATGTAACTGTGGCGGTTGTACCCATGAAAAGATTTATTTTTTTTTTTAATCTCCAACGTCCTACCTACTAGACCCCAAAAAATGGCGAAGGAAAAAGTTATAGATAATATTACATAAACATTGTGTGTATGCGTATATTAACGCTCTAACGGCCGCAGCATTTTTAGTGGTTTCTCAGACAAACCCGGCATATAATGATCAATTAACAAACAATTCACCGAGCTCGTTAACCGGCAAAATTGAACTATTGGAGGTATCTGTTAACGCACCAACGGTCGCAATTTTTTTTTTGTTTCTTCAACAAAACTCGATATACGTCATTGAAATTAAATTAAAAAAATAGTTTCCAAAACTCAGATCACATTTTTAGGAGTGGGGGTTTACCTGAATCCCAAAATTTAAAAATCACTCTAGCGCACTAATATTTATTTGTTTTTTTTTTCACAACGAAATTCTGTATTTTTTTTCAATAATGTTTAAACGTCCGTTTTTACTGCTGAAGCATCCCAGGCGGTGACACTGATGATACATGAGGTGAAATGATAAATTGTAAAAGATATTTTTAAAGGAAGGAAGTGTCTAAGGCTTAAGTTTAGGATACTCCCTGACATTTTCCATTTATGAGGACTGAGGAACACCTGGAATAAAACTCCAGTCAGGGAGGACGGTCCTGATGGGAATCGAACCCCAGACCTTCCGCTCACGAGTCCGTGTCTTAATGACCTCGGCCACTTGTGAGGTTAAAAAATTATGTATATTCAATTTAAATCAAACAAAATAAGAAATACATTTTATAAAAATCAGAAAAACTGGACTATTTCCTAAACGGAGTAGGGATATACCAGAAAACTGAAATTTATAGATAAGGATTAACCAAAAGCACATTTAAAAAACATTCTGGCGGCCACAATTTTGTTTTCTCAACGAAACTCGGTATATACCATTAAAATAAAACAATAAAAATATTTTCTGAAAATCAATGAAATAAGAGGTATTAGGAATCCAGGTTTCCATAAAACCCAAACTTTAAAAATAACTCTAGCGGCACAAATATTTGCTTTTTCGCAGCGAAACTCGGTATATTTCATTTAAATAAAATAAGAAAAATATTTATTAAAAATCAGGAATATTGGGCTATTAGGAATGCAGGTATAGCTAAAAAAAATTTTAAAAAGCTCTGTAGCGACACCAATTTCTCTACTCTAGCGCTCTGTCGCCTCACTGAGGAATTCGCTTGGATTACGCCGCTCCTGCGTGACATAATTACAAAGACAGGATATAGGCCAGGAGGATAAGGCTGAAAGTCGCATTTGGGATGTCCTTAGTCCATCACTGGTGACAACCAGCTTGATACTGATTTCTTCGTGGATTTTTTTTTACTGTCAGTTGCGGAAGCAAATGCCTGGTTGGTTTACTCCACCTACGTCCATCAATTAGAACTGATTACCATATATACAGGATGAGGCATTTATAGCGGCCATTTTACTTTGAAACGAAGAGGAAAATAAAAAAATGCTTCAGACAAAATTTGAAGTACTCTTAGAGGGACATAAGATAGCGACCTTAATTCGTCCTTGAAATGACATTCTCAAGGTCATTTAAAGGTCAGATGTTTTTCAAATGGAAAGTGTATTTTTTCTCCGGGGCGGAAAGAGCGTTCAATTTTCAGTATAAAAGTTGTAGCACAGTTATCAGCTAGGGGTGATTGGTGATGTGACATTGGATAAATAAGACAGCAAATGTTTTTCACTCATTTTCAGTTTACTGACATCAATTTACATACAGTATAATACAGTTATAATCATAATTGAAACAATTTCAAACAATTTCAATTCAATAAATGCTCGAAAATATGACCATTAACTTCGATGCATTTCCGAAAACGTGCTTCAAAGGAACGATGATTATGTCCCAACATTTCTTCGCTGATTTCTAATTTGTTGACGTAGTTTACCAGGTGTAGTTGGTACTTCTTCATAAACTTTATCTTTAATGTATTCTCATAAGAAAAAGACTGGAGAAGCGAGATCTGGCGAGCGGGTAGGCCAATGGACAGGTCCTCTGCGTCCTATCCGTCAATCAGGATACTCTCTGTTTAATATTTCCCGAGCTACAGCTGAGTAATGAGATGGGCAACAATCGTGTTGATACCTTATTGCAACCCGGTCCACAAGGGGCACGTCTTCAAGCAACAATGGAAACTCTTGGTTCAAAAAAGTTCTATATTTCTGCCCATTAAGTTTACCTTCAATGAAGTACGGTCCAATTATACGGAATCATTCACCAGTCATACTCAAGTGAACCGCCATAACGTGCAGTGGAAATTCCAAAAGGGTTACGGGAAGTAGAGCACCAGCGACATTGCTCCCCTAAAAGCCATCGCCGACGAGAAGGCGAAAGGGACATACCTTTCTTCAGTCCTCCTCCATACTCTTTCCCTGCCAACAGACGATCTTAGGCTGAACCTCGGATCATCCCTGAATGGAACAGCTTTCCATTGCGTCGCAGTCCACTCCAGATGCTGGCGAGCAAAGGCAAGGCGTGCTTGCCGATGTTGCTGAGTAAGCAAAGAACCTCTGGCTGATATTGTAGAGCTGAGCTACTCATTCAAATTCTTCTCACTATTCTCACGCTGGTATTGACTCTACGGCTGTTGTGCGACTATCACGCAAAACTTGCACCTGCAGAAATTGATCATCTCTGGCAGGTATTGCCCTTCAGCGACCTGATCCTGGTATTCTGCAATAAATATCAAGTTTCCTGAACCTTCGACATGTCCTTTTTATGGTAGAGACTTATAACACTTGGGCAATATAACGCATGCTCAGTCCGTCTTCCAACAGGGCAACTGCTTTAGCAGCCTCCTCTAGACTTAACACGGTCATTATGTCATAAAATTATGTGTTAAATTGATTGAAATACCTTGATAAAAGAATAAAACTGATGTAATAATAATAATAATAATAATAATAATAATAATAATAATAATAATACAATAACAGTGGTGTCATTAGACATTTAAATTGGTCCAGGTGTAAAAATATGATTAAATTGCATTTATTTTCATGCTCAAACAATGAAGGAAATTACAGACTCAAAATGAAATCCGAATACATAAGAGTGGTTGCAAAATGTTTGGAAAAGTATTTAATGTTCAAAAAATGAATGTAATTATAATTATTCATAATTTTCAGATGTTTCTTATATATTTTCTTTCCCTCTTAGAATATAATGAGCCCCGTTTTCCAGAAGTTTGTAGACAATGCGTCGGATTATTTTAGGAAGATTTAAATGTTTATCCAGAGGTGTGATAAATTCATGGAAGTAAAGCGAGATTATGTTGAAAAAGACACCTGCAATTTTAATCTAACACATTCACATGGTCAGTTGGAAACTCTTTAGGACCGCACCTCCTAATTAACATTACTGTAAAACTCAGAGCGGACATCACTTCGCCTTGCCTAGGAAACTGCGTGCTCTCTGAGAAAGCTAAGCCGCCTAGCGACTGTGAAATAAAACAATAAACGTTTCATGCAGCGCAACAAATGAACGTCGTGGTACGGGCCGACCAAATGATCTCAATCTTTGAGAAGTTTGCGTGTTCTGAAGTACTAAAACGCTAGCAAACAGCTAGACCATGAAAATGTAACGGTTTCTCTAACATTTGTTATGGGAAATTAACCAGTTTCAAAGTAATCTATTTTCTGAACTTTGTAATGCTTTTCTATGCTCTTTCTTCTTCTTTTATACACTATTATTCTTCTACTTTCTCTTCTCCTTTCTCTAGCAGCAATTATCTTTTTGCATAATCTTCGTTTCTTTCTTTAATCAGATGTTTTTTTTTTTTTAATTCCTTTTTGCTCCTCTTTACATTTCCCTCTCTACTATTTAGCATCTTATTTATATTTTCCCTTTTACAATATTCACCGAAAAGAATCCTTATCCTCTCAGACAATCAAAGAGTCTTAAATGCAGTATCATTCGACCAAGTGAAATCAAAACTAATATGGGAGTGTCAAAATGCCCTGTCTACTTTGGCCACTCTCAGCACGCTTGAACTACGGTAGGTGCCGGGTTATCAGGGTATTTATGGAAATGAGAAAGCAGATCAGTTAGCAAAGAGGGATGTTTACACATCTTTTTTGGTCCTGAGCCCGTGGTTGGAATCAGTACACAAACTGCTAAGACCGCGGTTAAAACATGGATTCGGGACAAACATCGACTAAAGTAGCAAACCTATCCCGGACAAGTGCAAGGCAAGAATGTGTAAACAGGATGAGGAGACTGCCCCGTCCATCCTGTTTAATAGTCCAATCCTGGTAAGAAACAGACTTACTCTTTCTGTAATCAGGGAGGAACCCCTAGATACGTACACTGACATTGGAACCAAAATATTACAACTTGTACAAGGAACAGATTTTGGGAAACAACGAAGACGTCTCTCCCTGGGGTAGCACATGAGTCTTGTAGGCTGACATGCTGGAGGTTGTTCAAACTCAAACCCCCCGTTAGCTACCTATCTCTCTTTCTCTCTTTACAGCATGCAACATATGTATTTGCAGCTGCATTGCCTTCTCGGTCGTCTAACATATCTACTTACTAGTGCTTCGCTTGTAAATATGGCAAAATAGTTCGAGCTCCTCAGAAAAGCCGCTTTCATACCAAACGCTGCTGCAAAAATCTTTCCAAAGCGCAAGCCACCGTCACACCGCGCCAATCTGCTCGCCCTGACATTTTCTGCTCTGTGGAATGAAAGGTATGAAGTGGCAAAGTGGAAAATTCTTCCAACCTACGCCTAAGCTACCAGGAGAAAGTACAAAAAACCCCCAAGTTCAGGATGATCCGTTCCAAGAAATTGAACCTGGCACCTGCCGAATGCGAGTCCCAAGCGCAAATATCACAACAAAATCACGTAATTTCATATCTTTCTTTTGATGTTGACACACTATGAGGAAAAGATATGAAGCCACAGTCTAGTAATCATCCCTCTTTTCCGAAGGAAAGGAAAACGCAGATCACTTTTTCTGCAAGCAATATTATGTCTACGTTTTTTCTTCAAGTACAATGAAAACTGTCATTCTTTGTCACGGAATTCCATATACTTTGTGCAAGAAAATATCCTGCCACGCACATCAGATTACACAGATTGCAAATGAATGTCCTTCATCTTCCATACAGTCCAGATATAGTTCCAAGGATCAGCGGCAATACAAAAGCTTGCATTTCACTGAAATATTACACAAATATGAGGGTAGGTCCATAAGGAATGTCGCCTTCACAAAACCCTTATCTGTTAAGTAAATAATTGCAGCTGTAACTTCCGCTCTGCTGTGTTCAATTGTTCAGATATGGTTGCATAAAGAAGGCTATGTGTAGAAGATTGTGACATGTTCAAAATGGAGTATCCAGCTGTTATTAAGTTCATCACAAAAGAAGGACTTTGAAAATGAAATTGAAATTAAACAGAAATTGGACGGTGTATATGGGGAAGCATCTCGCTCATATTCTACCATAGAAGAATGGGCCAAACTTTTTCGAATGGGTAGAGAAAGCATTGAAGACGAAGAGCTTGCAGGCCGGCCCTTGGAGGTGTTCACTCCTGAAAACATCGCTCTTGTGGAAGGAGGAATTATGGAAGACCGGCGACTCAAAGTTACAAAAATAGCAGCAAGGTTGGGCCTTTCTGAAACAACAGTTCTTTGAATTATTCGTGAACATTTAAATATGAATAAGTTAGTGCCTATACTTCTTTCCTCAGTCCAAAAGCAGCAATTAGTCATCTGTTGTGAAGCATTTTTGGAGCTCTGCCATGGCAACGAAAGAGAAGTTCTGCAAACCATTATTACAGGAGATGAAACTATGGTCCTCTACTATGATCTCTTGTCCAAAAGAGAATCAATGGAATGGGGTAACCCTAGCGAAGCACCGCCTCTAAAGGCCAAGTTCACCCAGCAACCAAGAAGATCATGACCACAATCTTTTGGGACTGTGAAAGAATATTCTTCATTGACTTCAAGGAGAGGAACGCCACAGTAAATGGGGAGTACTATGCTAGCCTACTGAACATACCACGTGCTTCCATTAAAGACTAAAAGGCGAGGAAAGCTGCGTGGTGGTGTGCGCCTTCTTCATGACAATGCGCCTGTGCACACAGCTCTTGTTGCAAAAGAAGCTACGAAGAAATGTGGCTTCAAGGAGATCGACCATCCATTCTATTGCCCAGATCTAGCTCCCAGTGACTATTTCTTCTACTCAAAACTTAAGAAGGACCTTTGGAGAAGGAAGTTTAAGTGTGACCATAAGGTGATGGATGCTGTTCATTCCCATTTTGCAGACAAGAATTCTGAATATTTTTTTGAAGGAGGTAGAGATGTTAATTCAAAGACATGAGAAGTATATTGCAATAAATGGGTAACTATATTGAAAAGTGAAACATATTTTTTGTCTTTATCATAACTAGAAAATGGTTAGGCCGGAAACTTATGGATCTACCCTCGTAAGCGCGTTTAATTAAATTGTTATTTAAAGTTATATGTAAATGTATCTAATGTACGTAATGCGTTCTAACACAGCAGCACTTGCTTCACCCAAATGGTTTTGTGTTTGAAGATGGATGCTTGACTTGGGGATGCTTGACTTGCACATGCAAGTTTTTGAAGCGCTAATAAAAATGGGGTCACAGTTACCATCTGGTGACTATCCCATAAATCGGATTTGGAAGGTTAAGAAGCTTGTGGGAAGGAAAACTTGATGCAAATTCCAGTCCGCGAGTTAACGGAGTTGTTCGCCCGTGAATATAAAAAAATGTGAAGCTTTTTGAAGTTCTAGGAAGGGTATTATGTGAGCTAAGTTGTTTACTATTCAACTTTTAACTCACAACGGGGGTGCGCAAAATACATAACTGAGAGGGTGCTCTTCAAAAACGGCGTTTGTTGTCATTAAACTTCACGGTCGATAACGAGCAGGTATTTCAATATTAAAGACTTCTTCTGTTTCTTAGTATTTCATCTCTGAACGAATATAGTTTCTCATAAGGGTCTTCAAAATGAGAGCTTTAAGAGGTTTATCAAATAATAATAGTAATACTTTTATTATATGGTTTATAATGTTATACTTTATTGTATGAGTAAAATTTTAAGAAACGGTGGAAGTGTGGAAGTGAGTTTAGTAACTTTTACGAATGTTATTTTGTATTCTAGAATTATAAATAATATTATTAAAAATTAATATTAATGTCGATTTTCAATTGATGTTCGGAATTAAATGCCTAATTTTATTATAACTATGACGTCGATGGATATAATTTGGACGTTGTCTATTGTCTAGCCCAAGATGACAAGAGTGAATTATCACAACTAATATTACAAGAGGGTCTGAGATTACTGATAAATTCACAAATGTAGTGGAAAGCTCAGACCCTCCAATGATATTTATTATGACTATTTCACGAGTAAAATAACAATTTAAATATAATTCCCCTACATTTGGATTACAATATTATAATAATAATAATAATAATAATAATAATAATAATAATAATAATAATAATTGTATATTTGTATTATGAATATATAACTTTTCAAGTCTCCTTGCAACAGGCGAATTCGATTGTCAGTAATGCCAATAGAGAAGAGCCAAATTGGAGTTTAGGACTATTTCTTTTATATATATATATTTGAAATTCGCCCACAGAATATTAACACTTGTTATACTTATGAATGTCTATCTATTCTATTCAGAAACGGTGAGACTGAAATGCACAAAAGTCGACAATTACTATCGCTACTGTTCGATTCTCTAATACTAACTAAGAAAAAAAAGATAACATACAATGTTTCCATTTTCCTTTGTATTCTGTGGTTTGGAATTCCTAATAAGATCGGTATGCACATTTGACGAATCACCAAAACGCTTTGAAGAACTGTCCATTTTGCGTTATGATTGTCGATCTCCATGCACTTGTTGCTATCAATAGCTCCCCACCGCCTGTCGGTCCTGGTGATGTAGTGGTAATTATATTTGCCTCCTAAACCCAAGATCGCGGGTTCGATCCCGATCAGGATCGATGGATTTTTTTTCGGGCGTAAAAAGCCTAAGTATGGCTTCCTTCGGAAGGGAAGTAAAGCCGTGGGTCCCGTGTCGTACATTTACGGCACGTAAAAAAAACCTCAAACCTGAAAGAAGAGACCTCTGAGCAAAATTTGTCGTCCGTTTCACGCCCTGAATTGAATGGGATGCTGATGACCTGAGATATTAAAGGGCGTCCGTAAATAAAACAAATCATCACATCATAAGGATTTTATGAAGGCGATAATCCATATCAGCAAGGCTGGAAACTTATAGATCTACCCTTGTATTTATTATATATGTTCAGTCACGCACGTATAATTCTAGCTATTAAGATTCTAGAAGCTTGCAACCTACTGGATGAGCAATGCTTACGCAACCGCGGGACCGGTCGACAGCGCTATGTCGGCGTATATTTCCCCTCCGCGAGGCTTCAGTGTGAGTGTTTGTTAGGTGACGCAATACAGTGTACTGAGTGAAAGTGTATCAAATAAACCTCGTCAGCTGGCCGCACCTGTTGCCTGAAGGACTGTTCACCTCGTATATTCAACAGTAGCGGTAGTAGAAGGATTGGTGAAAGTGCGCCAAAGAACACCATGTCGACATGGAAAGCAATAACCAACGGATAATTACTTAGACTACTTAAAATGGGTTAAAAATATAATAATTTTTTTAATGGCACGGTTTAGTGCCCTTCTAAAGATAAATGGAAGGAAAATCTGCCAAGAAAGACGCATACTCATACAGTGACTGCCGCTATAACAAAAATGCACGAAATAGGCTTTGAATTGGTTATTCGTCAAACTCTTCTCTAAATTTACCTTCTAGAGATTTCTTCCAGATGTCAAACTTAAAAATTGAGCTTGGTGGAAAGAATATTTCTTCGAATGAGTAGCTATACAGAGACCATTTTGCAGAGTTTGGCAAATTTTGTTTTTTTCTGATGGGATGAACAAATTGAAAACTCGCTGGACCAAGTGTATAGCCCTCCATCGAGGCTGTTTTGAGAAATAAAATTGTTTTTTCCCAAGAAAGAAAAATGTTCGTATATGTACTTACATCAGTGATATCTGTATTCTCTTCCACCTGCCTCCCGCGAGGGCGCTCAGTTGTGCGTTCCATAAGCCTTTCTCTTTACCGTTATAAGAAAAGGAACGACCTTGCGTTGCCTGGCAACCTCAAGCACTCAAAATACATCGATGGGCTGTCCTTACTTGTGGTACAACATCTAAAATAAATATAGGAAAGTAAAATAAATAATGTTCTTATTAGTTTCCCTTGCGCAGCCCTGCACTGTCGCACTGAGCTGACCCCAACATCAGCTAAACAAAGATAACAGCACTACAGCTATACATTATAAAGAGCTTATGTTAATAATCCCGTACTAACATAGAAACATGGTAATCACCAGCAACACTACACGCTGGTTCACCTCAACGCAATTCCTTCCTAGTGCTGTCTGGCTTATCTGGGATACAAACCCTGTAGTAAACCAATCAGAAGTAGACATTTAGATGATAGAGTGCAGCGCCGCCACATTCACTTCAATATAACGCTAAACCAGATGTGACAACATGGCAATGCTACTAGAAATTGCGGTATCTATTTGGCTCCCGCTTGGGGATGATGGGCAAAGGATCTCATCATCTCCAACATTTCCTGTGTCACTTCTGCTTCATCTTCACTCTTCAACTACTTTCCGTTAACCAATTATTACCGTTCTTTCCTTCTTAGTCTTCAATACCCTCTCTCTTTCAAGTAACTTACTAGATTATATTTTACGCCTTCCAAACACATTGTTATTCACAGAGCCTGCTAAATATTGGCACCATAGCTTACGAGAAACCTATCACACTTTGAGGTCGCAGAGTTTATTACTGCTGTCAAAAAGCTTTATCTCTAAGAATCTTTATAGCAAAATATAAAGTGCCGATAGATCACTTGCTGTATGCTGTAGATGCATGCGAGAGCATGTGGAAAGCTACCTGTTTTTGTATTGGAAAATGTTCTACTGCAGATTTTAATATCGAGGAAGGTTTGAATTGAAATGAATGTTTGTTAATGAGATTAGAGCACAAAACGCCTAAAATTAAATGGCGTTCACCTCTACAGGGTAAGGAAAATTTACGGAAAAATCTTATCCAGACTACTGACTTATAGAATTCGCATCCGGGACCTTTCAGACTTGCAGGCAGACATACCAACTACAAGACCAATAAGTTGGTTTACCGAATATAAGAATGATTACAAAAAAAACTGTGATTTTTCGGAACTGAAAAACAAATAACCCAAAGTGGGCTGTTTCGTTAGGATATAAATATCGTGCATTTAATAAAAATATTACCTTTTAATGAGTTAATAATTGTTGAATGTGGAAATATGTGGCATGTGCTATTTTTTGTACTAAAATAATGCATCAAGTAAACGAACAAGAAATCACAACACACATAAATAGCGTTCGTCTCTGCTGCTGTTACATCACCTATTCAAAGGACGACATTAGCATGTACGGCCGCAAGGTCCATGCGACGGTAGTATTTATTTCAATGTATTCTAAAACGTACTAAGGCTTATGTCAACAAATCTGCAACTTTCTTTATAATATATGCAAAATATATCCCCTTCTGAATCAGTTTGAAGATTTTCAAAGAATTGGCGACTTTCTGGAAACAGTAGATCATACAGTTTTTTTTTTTTTTTTTTTTGTTCTCAATTTACGACTGCTTGTTCCTAAAATTTCCATTATTAAGAGAGACAAGTTATTTTGATATCAATACCTTTTTACCGTCTGACTACGCGCCCCCTTGGCTACTATCGCACTAAATTAGGCAGTCTGTAACAGTAGTCGATGGCTAGACTCGGAGGCGTCCCATAATCCAAGAGACTTTCTTTTATCGGTGCAACTATTGCTATCGTCTCTGGTTTTCCCTCGTAGTCCCTCAACTTCCCGAAATATAATTCTATATTTTATTCACTTCGCATATACCTTAAATGAGCGATTCTCGCGTGATTATGGCTTTGGTCCTATCAAAAATCTTTCAGTTATTACTTCATTAGTTTTTTAACCCAAGCGTACACTTATGGGGCCGCATATAACAATATTATAGTTTTTATAATGTTGTAGTCACATGGTGTTATGATTTTATTGGATACTAAATTGTAAATTCCAATGCTACGGGGAGCCATTAGCACACTCTACATTAAATTCCATTTGATGACGCTGTCTTAACATTATAGTAAGAGCAAAATCTTTTGTGCTATAAGGAAGTTGCAGGTGCTTTGAAGACCTTGACGCATCGGTTCTATGTTGTATTAGGTACAAAAGATACAATGTTTACAAAGGAAGTTTTGATGTTTGCTCTCTTTTGTATCTTTTTATTTCAGATATTCTTATGCTAATGATTTTATTTTGTATGTTGTTTCTTCTCCTTCCTTACTTTTAAAGATGTTTCCTAAATAAATATATACGGGAATTTTAGACAATCTGACCTTTTCCCATTACCTGTCATAATACTGTTAATTATCTATTACATTTTGTTATCTATTGCCCTTTAGGTAACGACGAATATTTTTACATATAAAACAATATATCATGAAGTATTACCTATCAAAATGACATTAATTATGTACTAACACACATTTTATATATACCTAATGATCAGTTATTATACATAATGATCACTTATCAGTATCTGATAGTGTCTGCTATTGACAACTCATTTCAGTGCATTTAGAGTTATGGTGTTATACTATGGGGATGAGAATAGTTAAAGGCGATGGCATGCAATCGAATACTAAACATTTTGATTTTGTCATGCAGTTTCATCTAAAAATAAAAAAAAAATTCCATGACTGAGTTCATTGAGTGGTTCCAGGTGCTTAAATAACAAACAGTATACACAAATTAGGGGTACCAGAATGGCACCTTCTTATACCAGTGTTTGTGGTTCGCTTAGAGGTGGACTTCCTAGGGTCAACAAATTTAAGTTACGTCGGTCCTGGTGGTGTGGTAGTTACCATACTTGCCTCCTAAACTCAAGATCGCGGGTTCGAACCCGACCAGGACAGATGGATTTTTTCGGGGCGTAAAAATCCTAAGTATGGCTTCCTTCGGAAGGGAAGTAAAGCCGTGGGTCTCGTATCGTACATTTACGGCACGAAAAAGAACCTCAAGCCTGAAAGAGAGGCTTCTGAGCAAAATTTGTCGGCCGTTTCATGCCCTGAGTTGAATGGGACGCTGATGACCTGAGATGTTAAAGAGCGTCCATAAATTACCAATCAAAAAAAAATTAAGTTACATGTTCACGTGCATCTTTTGTCTCCCACATCTCTGTTTTTCATACATATTTATTTATGTTTTCTTTTATTTATTTTAAACCCTCCCCCTTCAAAAGCTAGAGAAAGGGTTTTTTTTAATAGTGTTTAACTCCCGTTTTAATTACCGAGGCATCACAGGCGGTGGACACTGATGATACATGAGATGAAATGATATTTTGGGAAAGGATTTTTAAGGAAGGAAACGTCCCAGGCCTAAGTTTACGGTACCTCCCGGCATTTGCCATTTATGAGGACTGAGGAAAACCTGGAAAAAAACCCAGTCAGAGAGGACGGTCCTGGCGGAATTCGAACCCCAGACCTCCCGCTCACGAGTCCGCGCCCTAACGACCTCGGCCACTCTTGGCGTTCTAGAGAAAGGTAACGATAACTAGGGAAATATGAAACTTTCACCGCTTAGCCGAATGTTGCACGCCCCAGACTCATCTACATCGTGAGAGATAATTTCATTTATCGCCCCGAAGGGGGCCTTTGGTGCCCGTCATGGGACATTAAATGATCAAATGAAATAACCAAACAGCCCAGATAGCCCTATTATAAGTGAAATGGTGAAGCCTGAAATGGAACTTGAAGCTTACCTCACAGCAACAAACAATGAAGAAATTCCATTTTACCCATATCCAAAACCTTTTGAATTCTCCAGTAATACTCCACGATTACCAAAAATAAAATGTTAGTCGTTTGTTGTTGTTCTTTGCATTTAGTTGTTAAATATTTGTCTTTTTTATGACATCGTCACTATAGAAATTAACCTTGTCAGTAACAATGGATATACCGGTGTACTCTCATTGCTACTTTGTTACTTTTATTCCCTCCCCACTATTTATTCTTTGTCTTCATAAAACAAGAATGACAATATGTAAATTTATTATATTTTTTGTATTTTACAAAAATCCGTGTCATAGCGAAGATATGATCAGCGGAGAATTTACCCTTCGGCAATCCCTATTGTTTCTTGATGACTGCACAAGAAAGTTATTGATTTGGTTTATTTATGGACGCTGTTTAACACCTTAGGTCATCATTCAATTCAGAGCGTGAAACGGCCGACAAATTTTGCTCAGAAGCCTCTTCTTTCAGGCTTGAGGTTTGAACCCGCGATCTTGGATTTAGAAGTACAAAAGCGGTTTGATAAGTGGCCCATATACTATTAGAGAGCAGCAGCAACATCTATGGTATGTGGTCATAAAGTTTGCTCTCTATGTATCAATGTTCTACGGTTGGCAGTTGTTTAAACACAAGCGTTTCGAGTAATAATGAAAAATAGATAAGACTGGAATTTGTGGTGTGATTCAATTATTTTTTCTGGAAGAGAAAACAGTAAAGTAAATTCATCCTTCCTACGAAACTGCTTGTCTTTGGGTATAGATTCAGGTGCGGTAAAACACCATCTAAGACACACCATGTCCTGGAGCTCCAAAATCAGCTGTGAGACCAGAAATCACTGATTAAGTGCATGGCATTGTTTTGGCTGCCAGATGAATGAAAGTGCGCTAGTTAGGCAACTGGGCTGGTTCATTTTATTTTGCATAATTAATAATACATGAAAAAAAGTTGTGCAGGATGGGTGCCTCGTCTGCTCACTCCAGAGAAAAGCGAAATCACTTGTGAACATCGGCCGACTATCTGTAAATGTTTAAAAAAATCAAAACGATGCATTTTGTGACTATGAATGAAATGTGGAGACGAACCGTAACAAAAAAGGGGGGATAAATGTGTTCTATTCGCTGGAATCGTGGTGGCTTCAGCTTTTTGGAATGCAAAATGAATTCCCTTGATTTAATGCATGAAGAAGGGGAAAATCCATTACTGGAAAAGACTGCGATCAAAGAAAAACGTCCGGAAATGGTCAAAAAGAGCGTTTTGTTTCACCATGATAATGTGCCGCTGAATCCAAGCCGTCGCTTAAGACAAATTCAGCTAACTAGAATTTGAAATACTTCCGCATCCACCCTATTCGCCTGATCTCGCTCCCTTGCGAGATATCTTCCCGAAATTCAAAACTTTCTTGGATGAACAACATTTTAAGTAAAATGAAAAGGTCATACAAAGATCCAAGCACCTCGGAAGAATCCCAAACTTCCACAAACTAACCAGAACCTGGAGAAACGTTGGAGCAAGTGCGTCGCGACTCGCAGGGATTATGTCGAAATTTTTATTTTCTAAAGTATTTTCTTAAACTGAACTTGTTCTTTTTAATATCCTTGAATATATTCTTCTGGTTAATATTTCTGGCACATGTTTACAGTGAATTTCACTCAGCCACGTAAGATTTTCCGGCATTCCTACTGTCTTTGTTCCGGCATCGAGTAAGGCAAAAATGGAAACGAGATGACAAACGCACAGATAGAAAGAAATGGGCAATAAAAGGGACTGCAGCCTGTGCTTTTAAAGATAACAAAGATGAGCATAAAAATTCCTTTTTATCGCACAAAAAAGAAACGGTTGAAAAAACAACGACCGTGTTGCAAGACCAACGCTCAGAATTAGTGCTACTTTATTTTTTTTTTTTTTTTCGCGCAATGCCGTTTGTTGAAGAAAAATGAACGCGTGTTATGCAGAACTTTCCTCTGTCTAAAGAAAAAAATGGAACAAAAAGAAAAGTCAGCCTTTGTGGCGAATTAATTGCGATCAACGGCTGTTACAATCACTTTTAACGACGAAATTATTTTCTTGTGGTTTTCTTCTACTTTCATATATACTTCATTCAGTGATAGTTCCTAACGTAACATGTAGGTATAGTTTCAATTACAGCTTTTAACATCACAAATGACTGAGGTCGTTATGCCACCCACTCATGAACGGGAGGCGTGGGGTTCGATTTCAGCATGCACTGTTTCTCTGAGATTTTTTCAGGTTTTTCCCATTCCTCATAATGGCAAATGCCGGGAAGGTACTCAATTTAGGTCTGGCATGTTTCTACCCCCCCCCCAAAAGTTCCTTTCTCAATTATCATATCATTTCGTGTATCATCAGTGTCCACCTCTTGTGATGCCTTAGTGCTGATAACGGGTGTTCAACACAATTTTTGAAAAGGTCCCTTTTAATGAGAATTAAAATGCTCTGTTCTCTTTGGCGTTAAATGTAGCAAATTTATTACCGATTATCTTAGAAATTACTCACGATTTATGATTTTTTAATGGTGCATTATAAACACTTTTTCATGTGAATGATGAAAAAACTTCCATTGAATAGCAAACGAGTGCTTTTTTAGAATAATGTACGTTTTACTTTTAAAAAAGTTGAGGTTTAATTTTGTATTTTTTTAAATAACTGTACATTGTTTTTACACCTTTTTCAATAAATTATTTGCAACTATATTTAAAACCGTTGGTAAAAATATCCACGAATTTTCTGAAATATTAGGTTGAGCATAGGTTCGAAGCGTTTTTTGTTCATCACAACATTCGTTAGAATATTGTTTACCGTTTGTCATCTGTTATTCGTTATTTGAAGCATTGTGCTCGTAAATACGCCTTTAATTTTGCAGATTTGAAGAAAGTTTGCGCTATTTGTGAGCCGACGATAGTAGCTACGAGGGTTGTTCTAAAAGTTCTCGCTGACTCAGAAATGTTGTGACGATGCTCAAATTACCATGATAGTTTTTAAGCATAGTCCTTTAGGTAGCATATTATAAAGTTTCAGACGCGTAAGTGTAGTTAGTCACTTGTTTGTGACGATCGTGTAAACAAAGCAGTGTTTACATTTTCTACAAATGTATAAAACTGAAAAACGAGCTGATAAGTTTTTTTTTCCATTTGAAGTTTAATTCCAACAGAAACGCAAAAGGAGTTACATTCCACATTAAAGGATTCTTCCCTTTTGTTTTCGAGGTTAAAAAGGGGCCTGCTAAATTTAAGCGTGGTAACACATCCATTCAAGAAGATAGGGGTTCGTGAAAGGAGGCATGGCAGCCCAAGAGCCTCTATGTAATGATAAGTTCCCAGTGTATGAAGAATGCCGCCCTACTTGGTTGTGTCGTGTACGCTGAGAGATATGCAAACAGACATCCAAGATAAAATGTCACAAACTATTGATAACTTCTCTGAATTGTAGACAAATGCGAATGTTTTTGCCTATCAATAGGGGAAATGTATCGCTTTTTGCCTCATGCGAATGTTTTTGCCTAACAACAGGGGAAATGTATCGCTTTTTGCCTCATGATCACGATTTTTTAAAGGGTCTGAAATTTCGAGCTCTACAGGCTATATCGGAGGAATTATTTCCAATTTTTTGATGCGATAGAGGACATGAAGGAAAAAATAAATGAATCTCAACTTGGAAAGTTACTTTATTTACTTTCTATTGCTACACAGTAGCGTTTATCTAATACCAGATATTAAGAAACCATAGGAACTGTTAAAAATTATGACTGATATTGTTTACACACAAGGTATAACGCTGAAAGATTGAAAGACGAATCCCTTGAAATATCTATGGTTGATAAGGAACATCATCAAAAGCAAATATAATTATAGTAACTAATTCTTCTCCTGTGTCGATAGGTGTTTCATAAACAATTCATTTAATATGACCACAAACACAAAAATCAACTGAAGTATCTGGAGAACGTGCCCTCCAAAGCAACTAGACCTGCTCTCCCTATTCAACTATTGTGAAAAATACATTTAAATAATTTCAATAATATAAACCAAAATGTGCGGGTATGCCGTCGTGTCAAAAGATCATGTTTCCCTGAATATTAATCGGGATATTTTCAAATAGCTACGAAAGCATTTCGGCAAGAAAAATACCATAAACGTGTTCATTCAACATATAGGCATAACATATGACCCCACTAGAAAGTTAGCAACAGCTCCAACACAAATGTTAACAGAAAACTTTCATTGATTGTACAGATTCTCCACAGCTTTAGGTCTAGTGTTATTCCAAATGCGACTGTTGTATTTATTAAAAAAGTCATCTCTTGAGAAACATGTCTCACCTGTCCATTATATGCGTCTAGGAAAATAAAGCTCATTGTTAACGGTATGTAAATACCATTCAGTAAATTGTTGTCTTTTAGAATAACCATCGGGGATTAATGTTGGTATTTTTTGGGTATCAAATGGTGCTTTTCATACTCACTTAAGAGTTATAATAATGCTTTGGGTATAAATTGTTTATATTATTGTGTTTTTATTTTGGTTGGATCAGAACCTGGTCCCCTGAATATTCCAGTAGGTAGCTACTGATGAACCTGGGACTGGGGAGAGCGGTTTCAATCAAATTGGAATTTTTATTGCAGCTAGTGCCTTCTGGAATCACCGAAGGCACTGATCCTATTCATACTTTAATCTTAATAGGGTTTTTTGTGTTTATTTTGTATAAATCTTTTGTATGTTGATGTGTGTGAGAAATAAAAAGTTATTCATTCATACTAGAGACTGTCCATACAGACATGTGACTTGGATTTTTCCAATGGGTAACAGTTCAAGTGCTAGTTCGTGAATTATTTTCAAACCTCTGCAAAACCTCGTCGTCATAGTTCGATTCGCTCCTGAATTTACTTTCTTTACCTGGAACTGGTGACTATCTCAAAGACGTATCCAATCGTGAAAATGTTGCAAGGTAAAGAATTCGACGCCGAGGGTGTTGCTCCTCATGGATTCGCTTTGCCAAATTAGCTGTAAGCTGCTCCAAATGCATTATGCATGTCTGCAAATTTAATATTTGTATATCGGTACATTTTAATACCGTAAATTAAATAAACAGATTTCGTATGGGGAATTTTGTGACATATAACTTCAGTTGTTCGTGGTACAAGAACAGTGAAACATAAATGCAGCCATAAGATGAGTGATGAGCTCTTGTCTTTTATACAAAGCATTTTGGTACAAAAATTTCTAATAAAAAAGGATTATATGTCCTCTATAACATCAGAAAATTAAAAATAGTTACTCTGTTACACCCTGTATATGATATCTCATTAAATTCTTGACCAGAATCATGACTCCCCCTCCCAAAAAGGAAAGAAAGATAAGCCACTGATATTTTAATGTCAATTAACTTTCTTTTTCTTGATATAAACAAGTGCTCACCTTACTAGATCTCAGTCTCTTTCTTGAAATTTTGTGTCTTGAGGTACCGATATCCTGCTTTTCATTCATTCTTCGACTATTTTGATTCTTTACAATTATAAAAACAGAGTTCTGAAGGAGTTCTATATTATTATGAGGTACTATCCTGTTGAACTCTGAAATATTCCAAAAATATATTGATGTATGCTGTATATTGGTACTAAAGCCCACGCTTATAGTATACCCAGCCGGTATCCAAAAATGATATGACCGTTACTCGATATCCCAACAATAAGGCTGACTATTTCACTTATTTACATTATCATTAAATTTACCAATAAATAAAGCAAAATTATTACTAATGGCGGGGTTTTATAAGAATTTGTAAATGAGGGTTGCAAACCCCTACAGTATAAAACTGGCCGTAGAGTATCAGTATGACGTAATCAGTTACTTCTAAGATACTGTCTATTCTGTTTAGAAATGTATCTTTTCTTGTAATCTTCTCAACAAAGCACAAAATAAAAAGAAAATAATGGACAATTGAAAAATATTTTTACTGCTTGCCTGACGGACATTGTGGAAAACAATAAAAAGCAGGACATGTCCGGCTAAAGCCAGACGATGATGACCCTAATGCAATGAAAAATTCATTTTAGAACATGTGATGGATTTTTTCTTGTATATTTTTTCATTTACCACATTTGTTATTGTGTATTTTGTTTCCTAAGTGAAGTGCTGGTAAGATGATAATGGCCTCGACCGGCATGGTAAAACTGCGTATTAAAAAGCATAATAAGAGATAATATCAGAGCAAAAACGCAAAACTATTGACCCAGAAGTAAATGTGAAAATTACAAGAAGGCACGCGTTGCTTAAGTTGTGTTTGTGTTACGATATCGTAGGCGGCCACGAATTCAGAACAGATGAAGTCAGTTAGCATTTCCCAGGAGGCTTTGAACTGTAATATGTTCAACTTTCATAAGTTCTAAAATAAATAACAACATTAACAAACTCGCAAATAATTATATGCAGGGAAAGAAGACATCATTTAAAAGAGAAAAGTTGAACTCAAAGAAGGAATAATAATAAAACACTTTGAAATGCCTTAAATTTGAAGAAGTTTAATAATGTTTACTCTATTTTCAGTACACTATGTCTAAAATGTTATGTGCGCTGTTATTATGTACCCATAACATTGCTGTTAAACATTCGTGCATTTAGAGCAGTTTTAATGAAGTAAAAAGCATTAAGTATGTACTGTTCAAACCCAAAGCACGGACTCCTGCGTTAGAGTAATTAACTTCCGAGTTGGGCAAACAAAGAACGTTAACCGTCTTCTGGTTGAGAAGTTCCGAATAGCCAGGTGCCGCAGCATTAAAGTGAAGTTCAAACTAACGCCATTCAGCCGTTGTTCCTTTGAGTGGTGCTGCAAACTTCTGGCGCAGTTTTGAGATAACGTGAATATGATGAAGAAAAATGATGTTAACCTTACGTTTGCACGCCAAATGTTCTGAATTACCTATCGTTTTATCCAAGCGCCATTTCACAGGGCTGCGTATGAAAACACAACAAATGGAACGAAGTTTGTGATTCCGGTGCGAATTGTCAAACAGAAACAAGACACATATGCAAGATGATTCGGAAAAGTAGCTATTAGGTCCCAGAACATGTAGACCAATGACATTTTATTTTAATTAATGAAAACGTTTATCAGGTTATCTGTTGTGTTTTTAAAAAGTTCAAAAGTTTAGTTTTAAATATATTTTGATGTTTCTCAAGATAAAGAATTAAGGAATGGCAATTATTATTATTATTATTATTATTATTATTATTATTATTATTATTATTATTATTATTATTATTATTGTTGTTGTTGTTGTTGTTATTATTATTCAATTTATACTTTTAAATTATTATTATTAAATTAAGAATAATAAATGACTAAATTGGTACTCTTAACGCAAACTATTATCCAGTCACTTCTATCCTAACGTAAATATAATGCAGTATGTGCAGCTCTTTTCTCATTAGCTCCAGAACAACTTACATCCCTGATGTTGCGCAAAGTAGTCCCTAAAGGAAAGTATAGTTTAAACGTTAATAAGAGTTAGTTTTCATTGAGAAACCCATATCAGTGAATACTGTGTTAATCCTGAGAGATATCAATCATTATAAACATATTATTACGCATTTTAATTGTTAGTAATTTACGCATATTTTCTTCTGTATAGTGCATTCAGTTTCAATGCAAAAAGCCGTCATCTCGGAAGCATGTGTTAGTCCTGCTAGTATTGTAAAACACAATCAAGGAACTTAATTGAAAAGTGGCGACAAGGTTATTCTGAAAAATTATTACAAAGTTTGTGAATAGTAACCATAGTAAACAATTAAATATGTTGAATCAGCTGTTTGTAGGAATAATGGTGCTACTTAACCAATCGGAACCATGCACAGCGGAGTGATACATTCATATTTATTTACGACAGGATATAAGTTGCAAAAAAGGCATTATAGTTACCATAAATATGAATTCATGCCCTCCCCCTCCCAACAATATGATAAAATATATATTCAATATATGTTCTGGGATATTCTAAAATTTTGCCATAGTTCGATGTATAACGAATTCGTCATCGTATCAACAGTTCCTTGTCTTGCATGACAAACCAGAAGAAAATTTTAAATGCTCGTTACAGTAAACGCTGAAAATGTATTTCTTGCTTTTTTATCTGGGTTTAGACGCACTTTTCTATAGGAGAGTGAATTAATTTTAAAGTTATTTGCATTACAAAGCGGCAGAGGCAGGATGTAATGGCACTGCCTAAACAAATATAAATAATTCATTTTATATTTATTATGTTTTACGTAGATGCTTTTAAAAAGATTGCCAACAAAAAAATTGAGTGAATCGCTAAAAAGTACATCAATTTACGCAGAGCACTAAAATATCTTTTTTGTGCATGAAATTTATAAACAATGTTTATTGTTCGTCAAAATCGTTAATAAAATGATATATTATACACTATTTACATAGCAATACCATATTAGCAATTAATATATTAAATTCTTTAATTGCATAAATATAGTCATTATGGTTATCATAATATTAAAGAAACAATTTACGTATTTCTGAAAACAGAATCATTTATTCAGCTTCATTGAAGAATATATAATTACAGTAGTGATAAATATATTTTATAAACGTACCTGTGAATGCAAAAGTAAGTGAGTAAATAAATAAGACAAAAGCATCTACCTTATGAATTAGAAGAGACTATATTATATAGCGGAAGGGTTATTGGAGTTTTGTCGATCTCCCGCACGCTAATCTAAAACACTTATTGTGCAAACCCATAGAAAGAAACGTTTTCATTGTTTCCCAAAATCTGTTCCGCAAACAAGTTGCAGAATTTGATTCCACTATCAGCATCTGTTCCTGGGTCGTCTCTGATTATAAAAAGAATAAGTCTTTCTTACCAGGAATGGACAATTAAACATGCTATGCGAGGCAGATTCCTCATCCTGTTTACACAATCTGCAAGTCGGTTCATCTTTATAGAGTCCCACTTTTCGTAGATGTTTCCTGAAGTGACCATGTTCAGTAATTAAAGCAACCACTTTCTTCATTTGTTTTTTGTCGAATTTTAGGAGAGATGAGGAAATAGTGTTGCTTGAACCTAGGGCCAGTTTTGTTGTTTTTTATCCAGATTAGGTGTGCCATCTAAGTTGGTGTTTTTACCCAATCATGTTTCAACCTTGGACTTAGCAGTGCATGTACTAATTCCAACCACGGGTTCAGGGCCCAAAAAGAGTGTATCAGTAGTTTTTTTTTTTTTTAAGTTCTTCCTTGCCCTTAGAAGATGAATACCAAATAGTTTTAGTACACCTAGAGCATTTACGTTAAATCTACAGACGTCGCAATGAGACAAATGCAATCAAAGCGAAATACATTTAAAAAGTATTATTAACATTATTATTGTTGTTGCTGTTGTTATCATCATCATCATCATCATCATCATTATTATTATTATTAGTTCTATTTCTGCATATGCCTTCTTTTTTTCAAAGAATTAACCAAGAGTTTTTTGATTTCATTATTAGCCAATATGTCCATTCGAAATTGGACATATAAATTAGCGATATAAATTACTCACATAACATATTACTTCACACAGGCGTTAAATAAACTAAATTGAACGCGATGTAAAACCACATCAATCCCGCACCGCCACGGGTGGCCGAGGTCGTTAAGGCACGGACTCGTGAGCGGGAGGTCTGCGGTTCGAATCCCGCCAGGACCGTCCTCCTGACTGAGTTTTTTTCCAGGTTTTCCTCAGTCTTCATAATTGGCAAATGCCGGGGAGGTACCTAAACTTAGGCCTGGAACGCTTCCTTCCTTAAAAAAAAAATATCCTTTCCCAATTTACCATTTCATCTCATGTATCATCAGTGTCACAGCCTGTGGTGCCTCAGTAGTAAAAACGGATGTTAAACACTACTCAAAAAAAAAACATCAGTCGCTTAGATAGAATGTGGCTAAATTATATAACAGTAAATACCTTTTTCATGTTTTGTTTATTGTCGACTTTACTGTATTGGTCTTCTCGCGACATTTGTGGATTGTGGACTGAACACTTTAGCTGTACGTCAGTAAGGATGAATGAAATTAGCTAATGATGGCGCAATTGAGCTTGGAGTCCTTGGCGCCTTAAAGCTACTTAGCATTCATTTTCTCGGGATAAAGAAAAACTCCGGAAAAAACTTACCCAGACAGCTTGATCTGATCGAGATTCGAACCCAGTAACTCCAGGTTTGCAGTCAAAAAAATTACCACTAGACCAGGAGGTGGTCGCAAGTAAAAATGTATTTTTGTGCAAATTAATAAATGACAGTAACGCATACTTCGTTGAAATTAAGGCTGACATCTTTATGAAATTTGCATTCATTTGTAACACCTCTTCCTCCCATTTCTTCCAATTTCTTCCCCAAATATTCTTTTACGATATAGGGATACACAGACACCACTTTGAATAATTTCTATAACATATGTTAATAATAAGATCCCGGTAAAGTTCAGTTAAAATAGGCAGGCAAAAAGACGCTTAAAATACTGAAAATAGGCAATAATATAATTAAAATGGACATTTATTGAAAGTGAAACGCAGAAAAATATCACTCATTATTAAGATACTTAATAATTTCTATATCACATAATTAAAGTACCTAAGCTTACTTTTCTTGATTACAAGGAGCAACGTGTTTTTTAAAGGTAACAACTTTTATAGCCAATCGCTTGTCAGAGAGAACATTTTTCATAATGAAAAAGAACTTTCTACTTCCACTGAAGTGATTGAAACATATTTAAAACTAACTATTTCGGAAAGACTCATAACAGTTAATAAAGAACATTCATCTTTCAGGACATCGTGGATATGCTGATCAAGACAAAGTAAAATAGTTTTGAATAGTCCTGGCGAATGAGCAAAAGGTGTCCAGTGGTTTCTGGTTCAGTTCATTTTGCGTTTATAGGGGAATTAGGTTAGTATCTCTCTTCCGTACTGAATGCATTGTAGGGACGGTTTATTGCACAACTGTACAGCTCTCATCTTTCTTGCTTACAATTGTTTGTTACATTTATACAGCTGAGAAGTTACCAATTGCAAATTTCCTAGAATTATCTTGCGCAGATCGATACAAGGTAATTCGCCAGGACTATTCAAAACTACAGTACTTTCCTCATCCTCTCTATTTCCAGGTTTTCGTATGCCCGAGGTAACCGTTCGTTTCTTTCACTAATGAAGGTTCTGCTATTTAAAGAGCTTAAGTGAATGGGTTGAGGAGAAAGTTTTTGACTGCTTGAAAAGAAATAAATGTATAACAAGATTCTCAATATATATTTTTGCGAGGTGAAATATCATTTCATTTTTATAACTTTTTTCGCCTTGATATATTGAAATTCTTTGTATACTTTTTAAAATAATCGCAGAAAAAATCCATAGCGATCCAAAACAGGCAAAAAATGTTTAAAACCTCAAAATATGCAACAGAAGCCAAAACAGGGGAAAAAAATCAAAATAAAAAGTGGCCTTGCCGACTCCAAATGTACTGAAACATGCTAATTTCTATCTGACTCTTAAATACATCCACCCAGATAGAAAAGGTATTTTGCCTAACTTCAGAGCTCTGGTCATTATATGCTATCATTTCTCGAGATTCTGCAAGAAGAAACAAAGGGACAAACTATCGCATCCATCCTGAGCCGCTTGCGTTCAACTGCGGATGTATGCCAAAAATTATTGTTTACGAGACTGTATAAAACGAAAGTAATATGCATTCGAACAAGCTGTTGTTGCAATGCACCGTAAGGAGAGCAAAAAGACCGAGAACTGCGCTTCAAAAGAAGGCTGAGGTCAACAGAAAGGAAAGACAAAGAATCGTGGGATAAAGCTGGGACAAGAACAGCATCCGAATTTCCGGCGCATAGAGCCAGGACACGTAGCACTCTTTGTTATACTTCTTCCTTGTTCCTCCATCGATTTTGGGCAACAGAAATGGGAAATAATACGTTGATTGCCAGCCGGTTATTCTGATGCTACAATAACAAAAGTATATTGTATTTTATAATAAGAATTTTAAACCGTCGCTTCTTCCTTTGAAAATTCCGTTCTTTAATCTTTTATATGTCCTTTCTGGTAACTTCGAATTCAATATGGTAAAATAAACTGTTAAAATAAGTTTGAATTGAAAAACTAGAATTTTCATATTCTTAGCTACAATTATACAACGTTTTAATGTAATTAACTCTCTGGGGTACTTTTAAAATAAAACAATTTAAGGGAAATAAAAATAAACTATAAGCATTGGTTTCAAAAATATAAATAACTTCAGAAATTAGTTCCTTATAAAATAAAAAGAGTTTACACCAACTTAGGTTAGGAAATATTCAGTTTCCGAATTTATCAAGTCAGTAAATGCCTATGTCTCATTACTTCGATAATAAAAGGTTCATTTGAAAGGTTCTAATTATGACACAGATTGACTTACATTTACAGCAAGAGCTATTGGAGCGACAGCGTACAGAGCTGCACTCCTCAGTCCCGAACGGCAGCGGAGAAACTCCGATGTTGACTCATGACTGCTTCTTCAATTAATTCGCACAAGACTGTCAGTGCAAAATTTCATCCTCTATTTTTTTTTCAATATATGCTAATTGAGACAATAATACTAAAATTGAATAATCAATAAAATTTAAAACTGTAAAGCCAAAATATAATAATAAATGTTACGGCATATAATGTTCATATAGCACTCATCGAGCGCTACCAAAATGAAACAATTAAAATTATTGTTCCGAACAAATCAGAAGCGACAAATTCTGCTATTTCAAATAAACCACACAGCTCGGTTCTTTAGGGATTTTCGCAGGACTCTGGTATGTGACGGCGATCTAGCGCACTACTTAAGACAGCCGGGACTTTGCGGTTAGCGATATATTACTGTATGTTACATTAATCCGACTATCTCCTTCTTTCTCGTTTTACGAACTCTCCTTTGTGGAACCAATCACGCAGGCTTTTTGGCAAGTTGCTCTGATCACCCGTTGCGGGGAATTGAGTTTGTAGAAACTGGGAAGGCTTGTCCCTAACATAAAACGCACGCACAGTGTTAGCGAATAAAAGAAAGTAGCTCGGCCGATCATTCCAAAAGGGTAAAGGTCCCCGTACTGGGCTCAGAGCCGTAAAATGCTATTATTCTAATTAAAACTTCGTACATTCTTGAAGTAAAATAATATGTGTTTATTCATTGTGAATGTAGAAGGGCAAGTCATTCAGTAAGTTACAAAGAGATGTTTAATAATGTTTAACGCCCATTTTTAACTGCCGAGGCATCACAGGCGGTGGACACCAATGATACATGAGATGAAATGATAAACTGGAAAATTGATATTTTTCTAAAGGAAGGAAGCGTTCCAGGCCTAAGTTTACGGTACTCTCCGGCATTTGCTTTTTATGAGGACTGAGGAAAAACTGGAAAAAATCCAATCAAGGACGATCCTGGCGGGAATTGACTCCCAGACCTCTTGCATACAAACAAATGGATATAGAACTTAAAACAAATAAAGAATACTAACTTCAAAAATATTTTTATTACTCAGCATAATCTCTCTGAACATTGAAGCACTTATCCCATTATTTCACAAGCCCCTGAAATCTTACAGCATTAACTTCTTTGGCCTTCTATCAGAACCAGGCGGTGACTTCCCTTCCTACAGCTTCATTGTCAGGAAAATGTTCACCCGAGTGCCAAACAAATGGAAGTCGCTTGTAACAAGATCCGGGCTCTATGGAGGACGCTCTTGGGCTTCTCACTTGAAATTTCGCTGCGTTTCCTTTGTAGCAGCGGATATAGTGTCTATAGCTAACCTTTAGTCCGCTCGAATTGTCTTCAACTCGTTGCAAATTCACCTCTGTGATAAATTCCGTTGCCCGGCCATTCGTCTTCGAGAAGTGTCCGTTCTTCAGAGAACTTCTGCATCCAATTCTAAACATCTTGATACGACAGGCACTTCTCACCTTACATGGGAAGCATATTTTAATGAATATTATTGATGAATTGATGAATTGATTCCATACCCTTTATCCGCAAAAATAGTAGCCCTTCTCGAAGGTTATTTATTCACTCAGAGGCGCCCTCACCTTGAAACTGCTATTTCGCTATTGTAAACATAGATTATCCCTGTCGAACATTAGCAATTGTCAGCTGACTAAAGCTGGGTATCTAGGCCAATTGACTCAGGTATCTCATACATTAATTTGTAACTTGATGGTTTATTTTTACCTGATGTGTATATTATGCGACAATGCAATGAATATCTCACCATTGCAAAGAACTACGGCACTATTTAATGAAATCCCACTCGACTCCACAACACAACTGCCCGACTCTATCAAAATCCCACTCACAATCTACTGGAAGAAAGAATAGCGCCGAGCTTGCCGTATGGGGAATAACAGCGGTTGGAGGGATGTTGGTCAGCCTTGTCAGCTGATCTAAGTTGCGGGTCTTTTGAACTGAATTCACTGTAGAAGGTATATCAATATAAAAACTATCTGGACTCTGTTGAAATAAGTTATATTTTATATGACTTAACTTATTGGTATAGGTCTTTACACTTCAGTATTTCAAGTCCAACCTTCAGATATTGCTACAAATTAAACCTAAAAACAAATTGGCAGTTTAATACTGTACTGTTGGGCCTATGGCAGGTTTTTCACCGATAATTCATGTTTGGAAGGTATTTCCAGAACTGGGAAACTACCCTATAAGAAACTGGAAGTGGACGAGAACATCTCGTGCCCCAGGAACGAATAAGCGAAGTCATGTCTAAGGAAAATCAACAAAAAAGGCGAGGACCAATCAACCATCGCTTAGAAAAGTTGGGCAAGTGTGCTGCGTTTCCTGTGGCAAAGTCCTAACGAGTTCCTATTAATTAAAACGAATAATGAACAGTTTTACATTAAGAATAATGTATTTATAATAAATAAAGGTAATTGTTTACCAAATGATAAGTGATAAAGCTATTGCTCGATTATTTCAATCCACAACCCATGGTTCAAGAAAAGTTTCCACGCGTATCGACACTATTAAGTTATCTCAAGCTGGTAAAACAGGGGCTAAGGTTAATATTGTGAAATGGAAACGTATTACATTTACATTTGTTAACATTTAGTGTAGCAAAGCACACGAAATAGAGATAACTGGTTCAATATTTGCGATTTGACGTCATAGGGAGCAGGGTGACAAAGTTACTACTGCGGCTCTAAAAAGTCCGTTAAGGAGGAGCTATAAAAACTAAGCGAATTCCGCAACAAGTCCAATTTGTTAACGGTAATTAGAGAACGCTAGAGCAGAGAGAGTATATAGTGAGTTTACAGAAATTTGGAGATAGCAGTGACTCGTGTGTCTACTACAAGGATATAAATACTTATTGGTGCTGATAGAGTTTTTTTAGCGAATTCTGAAGTAATGCAGGCATTGCGATTGTACCAATGAAAAGATTTTTGAAAAATTCTATCGGTCCTACTTACTGGACATCAAATATGATGAAAAAAATGTATATATGCTGTTTTCCTTTTTTCTCTGCGAAACTCACCATATAATGATAAAGTTAATCGGAAAAATTAGACATTAGCAGTGGTGGTTAACCTAAATCAAAAATTTAAAAGTCACTCTAGCGTTTTTTTTTTTTTTTTTTTTTTTTTTGTTTTTTTTTTTTGCAATACTTAAGCTTGGATAATATAAGGCCAACCTTGCAAAGTTACAGAAACGCAACATATATAATGGTTAATCAATGGATTTAAATGCGCCTAAGGCGGGTTTTTCAACAATCACTGCAAAGCGAAGTTTTAATGTTTAAAATTGTTGCAGTGCATTGTTGTGCCGCGTGACAATTTAAAGCATTCAGACGATCAGTTTTAAGTCGGTTTTAACATTTTGAAATGGCTCCTACAGCTGAAGATGCAGCAAGGGCTGTGCGTTGGTGGAGGAGAGACGAAATCTACGTTATGTTGCTGACTTCATTGGCACTTCTCATTACAATGTGCGCAGGACTGTCCAGAGAGGATGTATCTTCACCAGGTTCTGGCGTTCTCTGCTTTCTTTTACTGCAAGTTCGCGTTCGGCACGCAACATCGGCGGAGGCCAGGAATAATTTGCAGCAAGTACGGCATGTTAACGTCAGTTAGAAGATGGCTGTATGAAGTGAATTGATGGTCCAACAGAGCTGCAAAAGAACCACTGCTGACCAGGGAAACCATATGCAGTTTGCTCGTACCTATCAAAGCTGGACTATATAGGAATGAAGGATAGGGCTCCTCACCGTTGAGAGCAAGTTCTGTTGAAGACACCAGGTGGGAGGGAGAGAGTATGAAGAAGGCCAGGAGAACGTTATGCACCCTGCACTTTCTCTTCAAGGGCAACGTTAAATGGAGGTTTTGTATTGGTTTGGACAGGGATCAACAATGAAGCAAAAACAAAACCGGCGTTCATCGAGAATGGGTCACTGACAGCTCATCGGTACATCGAGGAGATTCTTGCTGATCATTTAATGCTTTTGCACCCGATATAAGCGGCATTATTCTTATGCACGATAATGTTCGTCTGCACGTTTCTCGGTGTGTTTCTGGTGTGTTTGGGATTGAAATATGGTATGACCAACACGCAGCCCAGACCGAAGCCGATAGAACTTGCTTGGGAGGCGTGCTAAGGTCCATTCCCCGACTCACTGCCAGATCATCCGGCTGCACCTCAAGCGGAAGGGAACTGATCCCACAAGAGAAAATTGCAGATCTTATCCGGAGCTTGCCTGACCGAATCGCAGCTGTAATTAGGGCAGAGATGGCAACACTCGTTACTGAGACCGTGGTTATCTTGCACAAAAAGCTGGAGAATCATAGAGCCTTTAAGTGTCAATTTCAATATTTTTAAAAAGTTCCGTTTAATGTGGTGTTTGACCAAGTTTTAAAATTTTTCTGCATTAAAATCAATAATAAAGTAGAATTTGCACTTAAAATACTCCTTATGTATTATTTCGATAATAAAATATTACAAAATAATTGTTAAAAAATCTGTTTTCTAATGTTTATGTCTGCGTTTCATTAAACACAGATTTTTATTTTAAAATATATTCAAAAATTAAGTGTATCGGTTTTTTGCCGCTGAGTATATTTTGTGAAAATCAGTAAAAATCGGACTTTACCTGTAACCAAAAAAATTTAAAATTTGCTCTAGCAACAACAATGTCTCGATATACAGTATTTAAATAAAATAAGAAAATATTTTCTGAAAATCAGGAAAATCGGACTATTAGGAGTACCATCTTATGATAGATGTAGTTAGAAATGTTGCCCTGCCACATTTACACATTTCTGGTATCTTATTAGAAAAATGTCTAACGGTTAATATTCCTCTAAAGTAAATTAAACTTGAAATTACACAAGGTCACTGTTATTCACCTATCATAGGTGATCCTGATATTTGGGTAAATTAATTTCCTGCCTCGCCAATAAGGCTTATTTCCTTCACAAAATCCTTATATGGTGTCATAGTTTCCGCTCCGCTGTGTTCAGTTGTTCAGACATAGTTGCATAAAGAAGGCTATGTGCAGAAGATTTTACATATTCCAAAAGCAGTATCGAGCTATCATTAAGTTCTTCACAAAAGAAGGATATACTCCAAATGAAATTAAACAGCGATTGGACGGTGTATATGGGGAAGCATCCCTCTCACATTCTACCGTAAAAGAATGGGCCAAGTTTTTCGAATGGGTCGAGAAAGCATTGAAGACGATACAGGTCGGCCTTTGGAGGTGTTCACTCCCGAAGACATTGCTCTTGTGGCAGAAGAAATTATGGAAGACCGTCGGCTCAAAGTTACAGAAATATCAGCAAGGTTGGGTCATTCTAAAACAACAGAATTGTTCATGAACATTTAAACAAGACTAAGGCTAGTACCTAGATTTCTTTCCTCAGTCCAAAAGCAGCAACGAGTCATCTGTTGTCAGGCATTTTTGGAGCTCTGCCATGGCAACGAGAGCGAAGTTCTGCAAACCATTGTTACAGGACATGAAACTATGCTCCTCTTCTATGATTCCTTGTTCAAAAGAGAATCAATGTATTGGGTAAACCAGGCGAAGCACCGCATCTAAAGGCTAAGCTCACTCAGTCAACCAAGAACATCATGATCACAATCTTTTGGGACTGTGAAGGAATACTCCTAATTGACTTCAAGGAGAGGAACACCACAGTAAAATGGGGAGTACTATGCTGGTCTACTGCACAGACTACGTGCTTCCATCAAAGAGAAAAGGCGAAGAAAGCTGAGTGGTGGTGTGCGCCTTCTTTACGACAACGCGCCTGCCTGTGCACACAGTTCTTGTTGCAAAGGAAGCTGTGAAGAAATGTGGCTTCAAGGAGATCAATCTTCCACCCTACAGCCTAGATCTAGCTCCCAGTGACTATTTCCTCTTCTCAAAACTCAAGAAAGACCTTCGAGGAAGGAGATTTAAGTGTGACGAAAAAGTGATGGGTGCTACTTATGCCCATTTTGCAGACAAGACTTCTGACTTATTGGGCGGAGGGATGGATTGAAAGGTTAATTCAATTATGTGAGAAGTGTATTGCAATAAATGGCAACTGTATTGAAAAGTGAAATATAGTTTTTGTCTTTATCATACCTAGAAACTGGTTATGCCGGAAACTTATGGACTAGCCCTGGCACTTTACTACTGAAGCATGGTTCCGTTTACATGGTCATGCGGAAGGTATGGGGTCCGAATTTTCTCTAGAACCGTCTCCCTGACTGAATTTTTTCCAAATTTTCCTCAGACCTCATAAACAGCAAATGCCGGAAATGTATCCTAAACTTAGACCTGGAAATTTTCCTTCCTTAACAAAAAAACTTCCTTGCCAATTCTATCTCATGTATCACTACTGCCACCACCTGTGATGCCTCAACAGGCGTTAAACACTTTTTAAAAAATTGCATGGCCATGTTTCTATACTGGAGTACAGAAAACGCCGATTTTACACACAAAACCCCCTTGCATGACGGCAGTAATCCGTACAGAGTAAAAGCAGCTACCTTTTTTTCATCATACTATAAATTCAGAAAGATACAGGAACGACATACTCAGCATATGTGAGTTTTGTTTATGGAGGAAATTATAAAGCGCGTATTGAACAAAAACCTTACACGCTAGAAGAAATGAAACGAAAATATCAAGCGAGAAATTAACTCAGTTTCGGAAGGTAAACTGGTACGTATTAATAAGAAGTTACTAAAAAGAAAATTGTTATTGTCAGATAGGTGTGGATATAGTAGGACATTTCGAACATTTCTATAATAAAGTATGTGCTTATTTTCATGTAATTGCGGCTGCAATTGCGAGAAATCAGTGAAGCGGTTATTACATTCGCTTCGCCGGGAGTTGCCGCTTTGATTGCCGATCTGTCAGTTGCAATGAAACAGGCGACAAAACTATGAGAGACCCAGAATAATTGCTCAAGGTTGTGCGAATAGAAATGCAAGGAGAACGATTCCATTGACAGAACCAGCAACAGGAGCAACGCGCATTGCATTCAGCCGCGGACGCAGCCAAAAAATGCTATTGTATTTACTTTGAGCGTCTACTTCAGAACATACTCTACATAAAACTCCATTGCTAATTATTGTTTATAATTTTGCTGAAAAGCGTTTTCATATAGTAATTGACAAGCAAGGGATCGAAAAGCCCATTTTCAATGTCAGGCGAAAGCCAAATTTAATACCGGGGACCCATGTACTATAAATTGCTTACAAGTTTAATGAAATTTCCTAAAAGCATCCAATAGGTATAAAGGTGACTACCTCGCGTTACCTCCAAAGCCCCTCCACATTATTACACGTTATTTAATGTCAGCTTACGCAAATACTGTCTTTTGTTTTGGTCCCTCTTCGCTAGAAACTCGACCTGACGTTGGGGAGAAAATTAACTGTCAAGGTCCATAGAGCGAGTCATCTGTTGGGATCTGTGGTCTGTTCATTTGGACGACAGGCTCGCCGCCCCGCTGTGGGCGCGTTTTACTGCGGATGCCAAATGCAAAAGCAAAGTGAGAAGGAACTAAAGTTCCTTAGAAATATCGACAGATATATTGAATGAAAGCCTTTCTGTGTAAATGCCATAAAATCATCTTCTCTTTGAGCATGTAGTAAAATGGCTACACTACATTAGTTTAATTTTAGAGCTAGAGCCAACGGTCACCACAAATCAATTAGCGTCTACAACCGTGAAGATCCAACAAATTTCTTCGTACTCCCTTAGATATAAAATAAAAACAGCAGCGGATAGAAACAATGACCTGTTCGCAAAACATCGGAAGCTTTTGTTAACGCTGGATTCCAAACAGACGTTTTAATGTCACCTTTAGTTCAAGTTACTGCTGCGGACGGCCGAGGCCATTAAAACACGGACTCGTGAGCGGGAAATCTGGGGTTATATTCCCACCAGGACCGTCCTCCCTGACTGAGGTTTTATCCAAATTATAACCATATTTATTAATGAAATTAAATAAATTATGACATTACTCTGTGTTAGAGAAACAAAATTAGAATTCTTGCAATCTATAAGTATTACAAAATAGAAACCATGTTTTTAAATTATTATTGTTATTATTAAGATAAAATGACAAAAATAATGGTATGCTATTAATTAAATTAAATATATAACCACTGATAGACAAAGTTATACTGTGTGAGTATTTTTAAACATTTTTAAACGTAACCATGTTTATGAAATGAGCCCTTGATATCATCTTTACATTTACTGATATAGAGAGAAATAGCAGAACGTTTCGGGGATGTTTATGTGTTTCAGTAGTTACTATTTAAAAACAATTACAATGTACTAAGCAAATATACAGTCGGTACTGGCCGTATAGTGGTAACCATACTTGCTTCCTAAGCCCAAGATCGAGGGTTCGATCCCGGCCAGGACCAAGGGATTTTTTCAAGCGTAAAAATCCTAAGCATGGCTTTCTCCGAAAGAGAAGTAAAGCCGTGGGTACCATGTCGTACATTTGCGGCACGATAAAGAACCTCAAGCCTGAAAAAAGATACATTTGAGCCTCTTTTCGACCTTTTCAATACCTTGTTTGAATCGGAAGCTGATGGCCTGAGATGTTAAAGAGCGTCCGTAAATGAACCAAATCAAAAAAAAAAAAAGTAAGCAAATATACCCAACCATCAATAAACAACCGAAAGTTCCCTCTGTTTCCAGTGACTTTGAAATTTAATTTAAATATTATTGTAGTAAAAACATATAACGCAAACGTTTTCTGAAGATTATTACAGAGCGCCCATACATAAAAAATATAATTCTCACAAAAATATTATATTAATATTTCATATTTTCTATCTTCACGACGATGCTTTTGTTAAATATAAAACATGTACATCGCTATAAATACAGTTTATATGCTGAGTTAATTTGTCGTTTTATTTTGAAACGGTAGAGAGAAAATTAAAAGCTGTAGCGCTTTTTAAATTTCGGTTTTAAGGTACACCCCCCACTCCCAATGGTCCGATTCCAGTGATTTTCAGAAACTATTTTTCTTATTTTATTTAAATAGCATACATGAAATTTCGTTGCGAAAAAACAGATATTAATGCCACTAGAACAATTTTTAACTCTTGGCCTTCAGATAAACACCCACTCTTAATAGTTCCATTTCGCTGATTTTCAAAAAATATTTTTTGGTATTTTATTTTAATGCCATCTGCCAACAACTAAATTTTCGGCGACACACACACACACATTTTTTAAAGGTGTTTAACGCCCGTTTTTACTACTGTGGCTCCACAGGCGGTACACACACACACACACACACACACACACACACACACATATATATATATATATATATATATATATAATTCTTTCGAAATTCACTAAATAATAATTATAAGAAGAAGAAATAAATAAATAATAGCATAAAACGCATGGTTTAATCATTCAGAAGTATCAAAATATACTCCTTAAGAATTTTTTATAAAGGAAGGTGCACTTTTTATTTTAGTCTTACTGTTCTCAGGTTATAAATTAAGTGGATAGGTCGCCGAGGACACCAGCGGTTATTCCCATTACATTTTTATTTAAAGACAAGTGTCATAAAAATAACCTTTTTTGCCTTATGTATCAGTATAATTATAATGGAGTAATAAAGAAACCCTAATTTCTATTTGTTCTCGCATACAGTGAAAGCAAAAACGGGAAGCCACAAGCTTTTGCGTGTTTTCAATGAAACCTCGGCACATTGTGCACAATACAAGGAGCAAAGTTTGTTAACCTTATTACACAGATTGCTGCAGGGTTGAAATACTTGTTGGAAAGTTAGAGGGGGTTTGAGAAGATTTAACTCTGGTTCAATTAGACGCCAGAGGAATGCGAACGGTCTCCTTTGTGGGATATACTTTTGATGATTAACAGGAAGTTTCAGTAAGGTACCAATGCTCCATGCCCTTTCTCTTCCTGTCTTTCCTTATACCTTGGTGAAAGAGAAATGGATGCCATTTCGCAACGAATGGTGTTTTTCAGCTGATGGGTATGTTTTGTTCTTACAAAATATAAAGGAAATGAGTAAATTGTACTATCCATAATTCTACCGCAATGCAGGGCATTAACAGGAGAAAATTTTATTACCCAAAAATAAGCAATGCCAAAGGAAAAGGGCAAATTTATTCAAATTTAAAGTATCAAAAGCTTATATTTTCACTTAATTGCATTAAAGCATCAAAGAACCATTAATCTATATTCCTTAATTCATATATTTGCAATTTTTTATATTTGGTAACAAGTTAAGAATTTTTATGATTTATGTGACGTCATAGAATTGTGTAATAGTATCTGTTTGTGCAACCATAAAAACTTACAAACACATTAAAATGTTATCTTTTTTTTTTCTTTTCAATTAGTACAGTGAATAGAACGGTAGCTGTTGCAATAGTGCACTTTTGTATATTTCACTCTCAAGGTTTCTGAATAGGCCCCTTATTCATAAGTAAGTATAACATTTTACAAATTATTAATATTCTGTGCGCAAAGTTCACACAGATATTGCTTTATTCTTATTCTTTTCATGAAATAGCCCTAAAGCTGTATTTGGCTCTTTTCAATTGGCATTACTGACAATCGACATTCATCTGTCACAAGATGACTTGAAAAGGTTCGGTATTCATAATACAAATGTACAAGTATGACAATGTTGTAAGCCAAGTTTAGGGAAAGTATATTTAAATGATTGTTTCATTGTGAAATAGTCCTAATAAATATCTCTTGATGGTCTGAATTTACTGTGTTGGTGAATTTATCGGCAATCTCAGACTCTCTAGTGATAATTACACGCGAGCGCCTTTCAGCCAATGTACTGTCTCATTGCTACCTTATTCACCAATCAGAATGGAACTTAATCGACAGTTTTAAATAACCCCTACGTTCATTTTTATTCCTATTCTCTTTGTTGTTATTATATCCTCAAATGTTCGTTTGTTTTTAATTATTCAATTACAGATATCTTCGTAGTTGTTCTTAGAACAAAAACTAATAACAATGCATTCTATCTCCTCTGATTCGATTTATCTCACTACTTTCCGAAAAAAATTGTTTCATCACACGTAACAATTGTGATGAACCTGTATTGCACGGGATTTGCGATAATCTGACGACAGATATCTACCCTGCGTTGGGTATGTACATGAGGTATAGACCTACAGCTTCTGTATGATTTTTATGTGTGTTAATGTGGCGATGTATGCTATCTTTTGATGCATCAAGTTCTTCTGACAGCCTATAAGTATATTTTTGCTGATTTTATTCCAAAGTATATTTTCTATTAAGTCTTTAGTGTTTTCTTCCTCATTATTAAGTGCTGAATCATCGTTATGTTGTCCAAAAGGCGGCCCGCCGATCCTTATGGCGGCCTCTGCCCTATAAACCCCATAAAATTCCTTACCTTCGTCTAAAATTACGATTAACTGATTAATTGCGTCATAAGCGTTTCTGCTTTAGCGATATTGCAGTATAATAGTTTCACAGTTTTGCGTTTCTGCAGTATAAATAACTTCCGTGTATAGCATGAAGCCGGAATTAAGGCTGCCTATATTAATTTTATAACCTGAGGCTACAGAGTTATATTTATAAAGGCATTATATTTTATAAGGATAATTGTTATGCATATGTATAAGAAAATCATTTTGAGATAGGTATAACAGGAATCGAAGTAATTTGTAACTTGTATGTCATTTAACAGGTAATGGTATTTCACAAAAGGGTTTTGTATACATTTTGTGTAGAACATGTGAGAAAGACGAATATGTATACCTGACGCCTCTCCACTCACTGGCCGCTCCTTAGACAAGGCTGAAGAAAGGGTAAACTATCTTTTGTTAGGTCACGAACCTTCTACCCAGGAAATACTTAGGAGTTGACAATAAGAGAAACATGTGGCCGTAACGGGACAGTATTTAACAAAGTCAGACTTAAAAATATTTTAAGAGAAAATGAAAATGTCAGAACGGAGACGAAAATGTTTTATTACAGGAAAGCCGAAAACACGTGCGTTATCTCCGGGAACACTTAGGAATCTACAAACTAAGCAAGGCAAAAGATTTCAATAGAAATCAGAATATAAGGAAAGTACCGAAATTTATGACAGCTTGTTCTGGGAAAATTCAAGTTCGTGGGAAGACGTTAGATCAGGGGGGAAAGAATAATTCTAGCCAATGGTCTTCGGATAAAAGTTAACGAATCAGGAGAACTTATTTATAAATAATAATTTTAGAATAACCAATTATGAAAGTACAACACGAAAATAGATAAAATACGAGGGAATTTAATTTAGCGAAAGGCGTGGCAATGTAGTAGAAAAACTAGAGTACAGAGGCCAGAGGGGCACTCGGAATTCACGCACTCGGGAGACAAAAATTCACGCATTCGGTAGAGACACATGCAGAGGCATTTCACACTCGTAGAAGTCGGACATTCATAGATTCACATTCAGACATTCAGTAGAGATACATTCACAGATTTACACTCATACATTCATAGATTCAGAGGGACAATCAGACATCCCGAGATTCACTCATGAAGCCAGTCTAAGAGAGTAGCGAAGTCAGCGGCGAACAGTCAGGCAGTAATTTACATGTGAATAAAATATTTTAAACAAGTCAACCTTCTGTATTTTGGGCAACACATTTCTCGTTCCCGTGGATCTATACTGATCCCGAAACACTCCGGTGGACCCTGAGATAAAATTTAACAGAATTGGAGCAAACGACGTCATCAGTGAGCAGCCCGGCCGAGACTTCGAAACCACGATCAACTACATCCCCTGAGCACCCAATTAACTGCTCCAGATGGCATCCCAACGTGGAAGCTCGTAGACGGAGACGAGAAGCGGACAACAGCCCAGCAGAAGCGGACGACATCAGCCCAGCAGCCGCAGACGACACCAAGAAGGAACCAGAAAGTTTTGCTTGCTACACAACCGAGCATAGTGGACAACATGGAGAGCTACATCGAGCAACCCAAGCGGATAACCGGCCGACATCGCAGAGAGACCGACTGTAAACACAAGGTTTACGAGCAGACACGACGGAACTGGTAACTGGACATCATCGCGAGAACTTCGAACGAGAAGCCACCACAAGAACAACATGCCGCCGACTATTGGGAGAGCAGAGAATAAAGGTAGAAATAAAAGACTGAAATAATCATTTAATTTAGTTAGAAAGTTGTATTAGACATTGTGTGATAGATTTTAAGTAGTAAGCAGCAACATGCTGAAAATATTACAGTAGGGAATAAAATGTTAAGTGGAGAGTTTAGTAGTGAAGAGAGGGAACTACAAGAAAAGATGGCAAAACAGAATAGAAAAGAGGAAGAAATAGTTATGGAGGAAAATAGAATAGAATTAGAGAATAGTCAGGATGGGGAAGCAAACCAAGCTACAAAGGCTAGCCAAAAAGGGGCGAATGACGATATTAGCGAGGACAAGTTGGAAATATTAATAAATCAGTTCAAGTTGTTCAGTGCACAACTTAACGATAAGTTAGAGAAACTTAACGATAAGTTTGAGAAAGGCCATGCAGTCACTGATAGAATAGAGAAAGCCCAGGTAGAACTTAACAAGGAATTTCAAAACTACCATGCTGGACTTATAAGGGGATTTCAAAACTCCCAGGTAAAACTTATTGATAGGTTAAAGAAGGGTCAGGCAACCACAGATAAAATAAAAGAAAATGAAGATAGCGGAATAAAGCAGTCTCAGATAGAAACCAGTGGCGTAGTTAGCAATAGTTTAACTCAAGACATGCAAATTGAGCACGCTAGTATTCATGAACAGAACCAGGAATTAAACTTAGAGCCTAACACAGATATAGAAAGGAAATTAGAGGAAAATTCGGGGGAACTTAGTAATGATAGGCAGCAAATAGAGAGCGAAAATGACGATAACGAGAAGTTAGGGGAAATAGAAAATAGTCAACTAGAACTAGAGGAGAAAACGATAAGTAATGAGGAAACAGGCATAGAAATAGGAGAACAAAATCAAATACTCGAGATAGGCATAAACCGGGAGCAAGTGATGTGTCAGGACCAAGTAGAAGGAAAACAAATTAGTGATCAGGATTCGATCCAAAGACATCACGGGACAGGGGCACAAGTCTCCATGATTCAGAAAAATTTAGGTGAATATTTTGAGGCAAAAATTGCGAAATCCCAAACTGTAATAAATTGCATAAATGCGAATGCTCAGAATCCCTCAGAATTCTCGAAAGAACAAATAGCCGAACTCAGGACCGAGCCACGCGAATGGAGACCCCCATGGAGTATTAGCGTTCGACTCGGATCCCAAGGAGAAATCAATACAAGAATGTAAAAAGAAAGTAGGACGAATAAACTAATTGATATAGGATTGAGAATGTAAATAGATGTAAACATAAGATTGATAAGCTAGGAAAGCTAATAGTACAATTTTATAGCTAATTAATGTAAAAGTATTGTAAAACAAAAATGTTAAGAATAGGAGTAAATAAGAGGGCTAGTTGTAATACCCATAAATCAGTTAGGAGAATAAATAATGAAAAACGAAAACAGTTTGATAAAGATTAAATAATTACAAAATTGCCAAAGATAATTCCAAATAAAATTCAATATAGGATGAAAACATAAGTAACAGAAACAAGAAAGTTAATAACTCCAAGGAACCAGATAGAAAAATAAATAATTATAAATTAAATGAATAAAGAAATAAAGTAATTGTAATCATGTCAAAAAATTAAATATTGCCAGATGCGTAAATATCAGGAAATAAAATATTTAACGTTAAGAAATCATACAGGAAAATAGGTAATTGTGAATTAGAAGGGTAAAGAGATAAAATAATTGCAATCAAGTGAAAGAAAATTCAAAATAAGATGAACGTTTAATAAACCTATTCGTAACCTTATATAGGGAAATAGGTAATAATATTGTAATAATGCTGAATTAGGAGAGTAACAAAATAAGATAAATCAAGTCATTCCAGAGAGAATTCAATACATTAAAAGTTTGATAAGACATTAGTAACATTACAGAGGGAATCTTATAGAAAAGTAAATAATTGAAATTATAGGGTTTAAGAAATAATAGAATAAGCAGAAGCATACTAAAGAAAGATAAAGGAATAAGAAGCTAAAGTTATATATCTTGGTGACGTTCAATAAGGAAGCAGATAGGGGTAATAGAAAGAAAAGTGAATCAAGTAACGAGAAGAAATATATTAATAATGATCCTACGGTTAAAAGTAGAGGGCAAATAATGAATTATGATAAAGTGAATAGAGAAAGAGGATAAATAATAATAAGGGAGAAAATGAATTAATGAATTAAGTAGATAAAGGAGATAATGAAGTCGTCGATGAATAATTCTCGTATAATGTATTGTTTACCTAAGGTAGCTTCATAAAACGATCCAAGATATCTAATAAATAGTAATGTAATTAAAATCTGTAGTGAATTGCGCTATGAAATGGGATGGAAAATTCTCCCATATAGATATACGAATAGAATCACCTATGTGTTACCTGTAATGTTACCAAGTGTCTTACAAGATTCATAATGGATGATTGATTAAAAATAATGTTAGATAGCAAATTAGAAGTTTATAAAAAAAAATATGACTAGGATTAATAAGTGATGTAGCTAAAATCAATTAGAAAATGCAAGGCTATATAATGTCCATCAATGTGTATTTTATTGAAATATAAAGTTACCAACGGATTGCAAATATAATTTCTTTACGTGCTACGGGTTATCTGGTTGTCAAATAATATAGTCAAGATTCAAAATATAAAATTTAACAATATGAAAGTGCTATTGAAATGTTTTGGTAAAAGTAATAATCGAAGAACAGACCGTCAAGAATAAGTTCATTAAGTTAGGTATGATGTAGGCGTAGCTACTGGGTTAAATGCATTTGAATAAACTATAATTGTAACAAATTTCATGTAATATATGTGATGTAATACTTTTAAAGATTAATTTCAAAAGTTCACTGAATAAATTAGCTAGGATATATACTTGTTTATTTGAGTAACAACCAAAAAGTTCAGTATTCAGACTGTAATTAGCATCAGTAATTGAATAAGATAATTTACATAATATAAGAATAGATTATAAGGAAGCTAACTTGCAGAAACACTCAGGGTATTGTAAATAATAAACATTCGCATGCTAGAATATAATTCATATGAAAAAAATGTAAGATGGTGTAGTAATGGCGTTGATACGCGAACAAAGGTACTAAGTGAAAAGCAAGTGAAGTGGAATAAAAAAATAGATAAATAAAAAGTGCAGTGAATCTTTCTTAGTGCAAAAAAAAAAAAAAATGTGCAAAAGTAAAAAAAAATTAAAAGTGCAAGGCGTATCAGCTAAATAGATAATACCGTAAATATTTAAAAATATATTTTCAAAGTTTGTATGTAAAAGCTTAGAATAAAATTTAAAGGTATAACTCATAAAAGGCAAAATGACACTAATATCAGAGCCAAGAACAATAAAGACAATGAACAAAAGGCTGAAAGTGCAAATATGT
Source organism: Metallyticus violacea (assembly GCA_030762175.1). Lineage (NCBI taxonomy): Eukaryota > Metazoa > Arthropoda > Insecta > Mantodea > Metallyticidae > Metallyticus > Metallyticus violacea. Next base: position 21,103,806 of record CM060845.1, read on the forward strand.
GTCACAGATAGAAAATCAATTCCATTCAAGTGTGTAAATATAGCATTAAGAATAATAAGAATATAACTCTGCATTAACGAGATAGTAATAATCTCACGGGACTATGTAACCATATTTTGTTGTGTTACCACAACAAAATCTGATTACAGGGGCATTTGAAGCCGGAATTAAGGCTGCCTATATTAATTTTATAACCTGAGGCTACAGAGTTATATTTATAAAGGCATTATATTTTATAAGGATAATTGTTATGCATATGTATAAGAAAATCATTTTGAGATAGGTATAACAGGAATCGAAGTAATTTGTAACTTGTATGTCATTTAACAGGTAATGGTATTTCACAAAAGGGTTTTGTATACATTTTGTGTAGAACATGTGAGAAAGACGAATATGTATACCTGACGCCTCTCCACTCACTGGCCGCTCCTTAGACAAGGCTGAAGAAAGGGTAAACTATCTTTTGTTAGGTCACGAACCTTCTACCCAGGAAATACTTAGGAGTTGACAATAAGAGAAACATGTGGCCGTAACGGGACAGTATTTAACAAAGTCAGACTTAAAAATATTTTAAGAGAAAATGAAAATGTCAGAACGGAGACGAAAATGTTTTATTACAGGAAAGCCGAAAACACGTGCGTTATCTCCGGGAACACTTAGGAATCTACAAACTAAGCAAGGCAAAAGATTTCAATAGAAATCAGAATATAAGGAAAGTACCGAAATTTATGACAGCTTGTTCTGGGAAAATTCAAGTTCGTGGGAAGACGTTAGATCAGGGGGGAAAGAATAATTCTAGCCAATGGTCTTCGGATAAAAGTTAACGAATCAGGAGAACTTATTTATAAATAATAATTTTAGAATAACCAATTATGAAAGTACAACACGAAAATAGATAAAATACGAGGGAATTTAATTTAGCGAAAGGCGTGGCAATGTAGTAGAAAAACTAGAGTACAGAGGCCAGAGGGGCACTCGGAATTCACGCACTCGGGAGACAAAAATTCACGCATTCGGTAGAGACACATGCAGAGGCATTTCACACTCGTAGAAGTCGGACATTCATAGATTCACATTCAGACATTCAGTAGAGATACATTCACAGATTTACACTCATACATTCATAGATTCAGAGGGACAATCAGACATCCCGAGATTCACTCATGAAGCCAGTCTAAGAGAGTAGCGAAGTCAGCGGCGAACAGTCAGGCAGTAATTTACATGTGAATAAAATATTTTAAACAAGTCAACCTTCTGTATTTTGGGCAACACATTTCTCGTTCCCGTGGATCTATACTGATCCCGAAACACTCCGGTGGACCCTGAGATAAAATTTAACAGAATTGGAGCAAACGACGTCATCAGTGAGCAGCCCGGCCGAGACTTCGAAACCACGATCAACTACATCCCCTGAGCACCCAATCACTGCTCCAAGCAATATTGCTTACTCAACGAACACCTGCAACAATGGTTGTTCAAACAAATAACTGTTACTATAAGGTTCATATTACTATGCCTTTCCTCTTTAGATTTAACCTAAAAGGACACTATTTACTTACAATACCAAGACTGACAGCGACTTCATTGTGCCTGCCAAGTCTTGAAACAAAAGCACATCTTTAACTTAAAGTGGTAAAGGCGTTCTGAATGTCTTCAGACATTGTAGGTCATCATATTTTGTATTGGAAAGTGGAATTCAACTTGAATAGGAAGGGGCAAGTTGCTCATCAGCCTGTCAACAATAACATGGGATCCCTTGGAGTCATTGTAAGTTGTTCACTGGTTATAGTTCTCTAGAGATGTTGTCACCTAAAATTTCTTTCTCTTGTCTTCATTGGGCCTGTCTTTCTGTATTCTTTAATAAGAAATGAAGACCACGATTTAAAAATATACTGGGAACACTCAATGATGTTGATAGGAGATGGACATCCTCTGGTGTGCTCATTTCAATAGCTGGGTGTTTCAAAATGGGTTTTTTGATTCATTAAGCCCATGTCTTTGTCACATTTCATATAACGGTGGCCTCTCATGAGAAAAGTCACTTTTACTGATTCATACATGCTGTACTAATGAACCATAGCATGAGTGAGGCGAATAATGGTATAATTTTTATTTTGACCGGCCCACGAAACACAAAACATTTTCAAATTTGAACTGATGAGTCCAGGTGGTGGAAACAAAGGCCAAACAACATTGATACAATTTCATCAGCTTCTTTTGTTACTGTGGTCTCATTGCAGGTATTTTACAGAGGGCCCTGATTGTTGTTCCACGGGACACTTCCTGGTGGTGTAGTGGTTACAATACTTGCCTCCTACACCCAAGATCGCGGGTTCGAACCCGGCCAGGACCGATGGATTTTTTCGGGGCGTAAAAATCCTTCGGAAGGGAAGTAAAGCCGTGGGTCCCGTGTCGTACATTTACGGCACGAAAAAGAACCTCAAGTCAAAAAGACAGGCCTCTAAGCAAAATTTTTCGGCAGTTTCACGCCCTGAGTTGAATGGGACGCTGATGCCCTGAGATGTTAAAGAGCGTCCATAAATAAATCAATCAATCATCACGGGTCACTATTTTTTCTATGCTGGTTTTTATGGACTACACCAAAATCTCAAATTTCACCAAAAGCAGTCTCTAATTGTTTTTCCCCTACACCCTTCATATACTTTTAAGACCGAAAGTTATGTATTTTTTTTTAATACATACGTGCATCTTCCATTAGCGTTACTTGTTTTTATTCTAAATTCCTTGCCCTAGCGCTCTGAAATAACCTTCACAAATTCAAAAATTCAACTTGCCAATCACCCTCTAGCTCTCCTCTAACGACAATAAAATGGAGAGACGACTTGCATGCTTCAAGGTCTAACTAACATAAACTAAAGTGACTGTTACTTGTTTTCGTCATTGCATGTTGAGACAGATGGGCCTAAGAGAACGTGAGGCGCTTTCCCCCTTTCGTCCAAGACCCCGCTTCTAGAATTTGGCGATTTAATGACAAGGAAAAATCGGCGTGTTTCAGCCCCATTAAATGGAATATACGTGGCATGAAAGCTAAGAAGTGACCCTGTTGTTCACTTTTGAAGCACAGTGGGACCAGCGAAACAAAGAATGGGATTCTCAAAAAGACAACAGCCGCACGATGTATTTAATGATATAAAATGGTAAATAATAATGTTTGGAGCGTTTTATTTTTATTGCATTAGGGATGCAAATTAAGCCCGTTGCTATTTAACGTATACATTGAGGACATTATTGAAGGGATGCAAAGAGCAAATGTATAATCAGCAGTAATTAATAATAAGAAAATACCAGTTCTACTGTTTGTAGATCACAAGTGGAGCTTTAAAAGAGCATTGAAGTTATCCGCAATTATTGTAAAGAATGGGGTTTAAAAGTGAACAGTGGAAAAGCCTAAAAAGTGTATTTAAGTAGGGCTTTAAACTGAGAAAGGACAAGAAAAAATGACTAGATGGGCGGAATATAAAGGTGGAAAAGAAATGTTAGTATCTTGGGGTGGGGTTAAGTGCAAATGGTAGTTGAAATAATCAGAGAAAGTTAATATTAGCTAAAGGAAAAATATCTATGGAGGTTGTAAGGGCATGGTTAAGATAAATGCCGGAAATTAGTATCAAATGGATATACAACACCATGGTGGAGGCGAAAATGATGTGTGGAATAGAAATATGGGAACGTAATGATAGCTGGAAGATCCTAGGTTTAATAAATAGGTAATTTAGTAAATTAATATACATATTAATGTGTATCGAGAGATAAAAAGAGTTTGAAGTAGGAGGAAGTGCCGATAAATTTGTGATAAAATAGGGAGGGAGGGAGGGAGGGAAGGTTTTTCTTGAGCCAGATCTGGAGTAAGGAATCCAAGATGACTGAGAAAAATCCGGGGCAATGAATGTCCTGGAGTAAGTTATGGTGATGGTTCTACCCTTCTGATACCTTCAGAACGGTAGAAGGGTAGTCTACGAGCATCATGAGTATCCCAGAAATCGTAGCCCTGACATTTCCTGCAGATGGGACCGTTTTGCTTCCTTTGGTGCACTTTCACCTGTTGCTACCCACTGTTTGGGTTGTTTCTTCGTCTCTGGCCTGTATTGAGGAATCTATGTTTCATCTACTGTTATGAAACGTCGGAGAAATTCACTGGAATTGCGTTTAAACACTCTAAACACTCTAGTCTAAACACTCTTGCGAAATGTTCATTTGTTGTGTTTTTGAACCATTGTTAACAAATGCAGCACTCATCGAACGGAAAGGTTTCTTCTACCCAAAAATTTGTGTAAAACGTAGTGGACACGGCCTATACAGCTCTTTGCGATGTCAGCGTACATTCAATAGACGATCATTGAGTACAGCATTGTGAATTTTTGTCACACTTTCGTCGGTCGTAGCAGTTTTGGGACGCCATGAACGATCCTCAGCTTGAATGGATGTACGACCACACTTAAATTCAGCAACAACTGTCAGAAACGAACGGGCAGAATCCTTTAATGTGGAAAATAACTCAATTTGTATTTCTGTTATTGTTAAATCCGTCAAGACGAAATTCTTTATTATAGCTCGTAATTCAGTTTTATCCATTTTGTAGCAAATGTTAACTCTGTTTTGTTTACATAATCTACACAAACAAGTGAATACACGTACGCGTCTGAAATTTTATAGCACGCCATTTTAAGGATGATACTTAACAACTATCTCTGAGTCAGGCCAAGAACTTTAGAACACACCTAGTAATTATGTTATTACAAATAATAAATTATACTTTGTTATGGATATAAATAGCTACTTGCTTTTTTTTTTTTTTTCCATTTATTTATGGACGCTCTTTAACCGGCTACTTGCATCTACGTAGTTGAAGGCAAGAATGCTTTAAAATGTGTTTTCCTTTGTTTAATCGATCGAAAGTGATGCCCCACTTTAATGGCGAGAATACGTTGTCTATAAATTAGGCTAGTATTAGAGTGTTCATCGCAATTTTTATCGCACCTATAGCTTCTGAATTACCCGACATGTGCAATGAAGTTAACAGCGAACGACAAACAAGGATAATTGTGTGCACGCAATCTTCAGTCGGAACTGGTGAAGTCATCTAACGATAAACGGGGGAGGGGTGGAGTCGAGTCGGGAACTGGTGGATTGCGCGGCAGCCGAGGCAATGTACTCGAAAATGTGAAGTGACAGAACGTTCGCAGCAGCACCAAACGATTTGTAATGAAACAGGCTACAATCTCAATTGATCCTGGTATCTCTGTACTCGCTTCCTTTTCAGCAGTCACTAACGGTCTTACAATTCATGGTCAAAAAATATCTATGATTATACGTATTATCAAAATGTCAGAGGTAATCGAAATCCAACTACCTATAAACCTATCTATCACTGAAGTAGAGTCTAACAGGCTTGAAATGTTTATTATCTTGGTTATGTCTATTTATATATATATATATATATATATATAAATTACCTCTCTAAATTGAACTGCTTGTTCGTCACATTCACTGAGGTATTTTACTTTTATTGATATGCCTACAAGGTGGTTATAATTAAAGTGACGCTACTCACAGTGGCCCAGTGTGATTTATAATGAGCATAAGGCAACGATATTTGGTAGATATCCTAATAAGGTATTTTTTTCTTCTTACCTTGAAGGACACTAGTTTTTCGATATACGATGAAAGATGATTCTGTGAATATTTAAGTATTTTATTCTATTTTTTTGCTTCTTTAGCTATTGTTATTTTAGTTACATTGTTCAAAGTGTTAATTTATTTTTCATTTATATTACATAAAGTTAATTTATTTTCTTTCTCCGTTGTGCACGCTTTTCTTTTTCTTTTTTTTTTCTTTTTTCGTTTTTTTTTTTTTTAATTTGATCCCTTTTTCCTGGCATTCAATAATGGATGACAATGTTATCAGCGTCCCATTCAATTCAGGGCGTCAAACGGCCGGTAAATTTAGGCCTCTTCTCTCAGGCTTGAAGTTATTTTTTCGTACGGTAAATCTACGATATGAACCCACATCTTTACTTCCCTTTCAAAAGAAGCCACCCGAAAATACCCATTAACCCTGGACGGCATTGAACACGCGATCTAGGACTTAGGAGGCAAGTATGGATATCACTTTGTCTGCTCGTGCCGAACCCACGAGCACAGCGTCTCCTGGCAGAGATGTGACATCACTCATTTAACGCAAGCTGCAATACAAGGAACGTGTTGTGGTTCCACGCGTGCAAGAACGACAACCTCACTGTATATTTTGATCATTTTTCTATAATATTACTATTTTCCCCTTTACCTGTGTTTCCTGTCATCTAATGTTTCATGGTATTGTCTTTATCATCTTATATCAACGTACATGTGTAACATTATCTTGCTCTCTTTTACCTATCCATTCATTTATATTATGTTTTCATTATTTTAATCTAGTTTAGTGCCTAAATGGGGTACAGAATGCCTTAACTTGACAATGTTAAATTATATCATATTTAAGAAAAACTTTAAATCCCTAAAGCCGATGTCTACAAAACTTAAATATTAGCGGAAACAATAGTTTTTAATTCATTGCAATACTAGTTTCAGAATAAAAAGTTTATTTGTTAGTACATAATTTATTTCCTGCATTTTATAGTGCTGAAGTGTTGACCATTTACAAAACTATTGTTTAGCCTGTGTGAAACATTTCAAAGAATTGATGTTTTCAGCTTCTTAGCACAAAACCGAAATATTTTCTTATGTGTTGAAAATTCTATATTTAAAAAAATGGGCTTGGAAGTTAAAACATCAAAAAACAGCCTGCATCATACCCACTCCGACCAGAACAGACATGTTACAAGTAGACGCTCTTGTTTACCTCTGGTAGAATGTCAAATGGGGGTAGCGCTGGGGTGAGATGATGTAACAACTCGTGGTTCATAGGATCATCGCCAGTGTTTTTGTGTTCCAATGCAGTTGTACTACAGAGTGAGCCAAAAATCCCATTACCTCCCTATGGATGTGGATATCACTGTTTACTGTTGTATGTTTTCATTGCAGATGGTGATAAATGTCTGAACCAGGGTCGATGAGTCAACACATACCATGGAGGAACGGATTATAATGAGCACGTGGAGTTACGAGCAAATGCACACAAGAAAATCAATGAGCAACATTCAAATGATTTCGCCCCACCAAAACCAATGATTTTATGATGGGAGAAAAATCTTATTGAAACAATTTCCATTAAAGACAGATCCCGCTCAACACGAAGAAACAGTGAGCTGGTGCTACTACTGCATCCAAAACATTGATCCAAAAAGTCCATTTGTGAGCGACTGCTGGAAATGGCAGTTCCGTGATACTCAGCACTGCAAAGACTCATGAGGAAAGACTTAGGCTTGAAGACATCGTTATGTAAACGGGTTAAAGGATGACAATACGTTGAAATGCATTCTTCAGATGCTTTCTCAATATCTTTCAAACACTCCTCTCGGATGAGTGTGTCATCTACCCCAGTGCAAAGGCAAGAAACATTTACTTTTGGAGTAAGGGCAAACTCCACTTCTTTGAAGAGTTCGAAAGAAACCGGTGTGATGAATGAGCTGTAATAAATGCCTTATTCTGTCCAGAATCATTTCTTTGAAGGTATTACGAGTCAACTTTCCTATCTAACAATGATACGTGACTGGTTTATCTCTCAACTGCATGAGATAAGTATGGTTCCAGCAAAATGGGGTACCAGTACATTATGCAATTGCCGTAAAGGAATATCTTAATGAAGTGTTTCGAAACAAAATACTGAAAATAGGCAGCTATATAATTAAAATATGCATTTATTAAAAATGAAAACAGAGAGTAATATCACTATTATTAATGAAAATAGGTATTTAAGAAACATAATAATTTATTTATCACATAATAAAGTACATAAGCTTACTTTTCTTGGTTACAAGGAACAACAAGATGTTTTTTTTTTCAAGGTATCAGCTGCCATAGCCAGCCAGTTGTCAGAGAGAACATTTTTCATCATGGAAAAAGAACGTTTTACTTCCACTGAAGTGATTGGAGCATATTTAAAACAAGCCATTTGGGAAGGACTCATGCCAGTTACAGCAGAACATTTGCCTTTCAGGACACCATGGAAATGTTGATAAAGGCAAAGTAAAGTAGTTTTGAATAGTCCTGGAGAACAGGGAACGTTCAAGGCTGCCACTCGTAACCAAGGAAGACATATAGGGACGAAAGCAACACAAATGGATAGTTAATTCGGTTGAAAACTACGTTAGTGTCAGCATAAGCCAAGTATCTGTACGAAGAAATGTTGACCACGTGATTTTCTGGGGAGCGTTCCATGATACTCTGTAGGTAGATTAAACATGCCTTAAGCCATGCATTGCCAACATGCACACATTTTCGACCAAAAAGGGTACATCCATAAATTTTGCATTTGACTCTTCAATATTTAGCAGCTGAGTAGGACACACTCAAGCACAAAAGTAGAGTGTCTGCCTTACTGTAGATCGTCAGCAACAACATCTTCGCGAACTAAGAGAGGAACCAGCGTATTTCTCACGTTATATTACATTTTAACTCCACGGGTTCAGGCAAGAGGGCAAGCTTAGTTTAATAATCCGATTGAATCAGCCTTAACTCATAACAACGAGCTCAACAAGAGAGTAATTAGGGAGAAAACATCATGAACCAAGATATTTTAAGTGTTGTTACAAATAGTTTAATTATCCAATGCCTTATTTATACAATTGGTGATATTCGGCATCCTGTGTTAGAGTACCCTGCCACAGTTCCAATATATCAACAAGAATAATAATAATGGTAGTAGTGGTAACAGCAGTAGTAATAATAACAGTTGTACTAGTGATAAAAAGTTGTAGTATTAGTAATAGGTAGTAGTAGTAGTAGTAGTAGTAGTAGTAGTAGTAGTAGTAGTAGTAGTAGTAGTAGTAGTAGTAGTAGTAGTAGTAGTAGTAGTAGTAATAGTGTCAGGGATTCCCATTAAATCACTTATATTAATACCGTGATGTTTCACTACATATGTGCATTACCACAACGGCCTCCCTGCTCAAACGCGCCATGTAACGAATGCAGTTTAACGACCACACTAATAATGTATACAGAGTGATGCTTTATAGTGTGGCGGCAATTTTTCTCCGAAATAAAAGGGAAAATCAAAAAATGCTTCAGACAACATTTGAAGGGCTCTTAGAGGAACATAAGATAGCGACCTTAATTCATCCTTAAAATTCCATCTCAAGATGATTTCACGGTCATTTTTTTTTTTTTTTCCAAATGGAATTGTGTATTTTCATTTCCGGAAATAGAAAGAGCATTCAGTTTTCAGTATAAAGTTCTAGTACATCTATCACTTAGGGGTGATAGATGATGAGATATTAGACAATAAGACAGAAAATGTTTTTCACTTACTTTCACTTTACTGGCATCAATTTACTTGTGTTAGAAAAGTAACCGTTTTGAGTTTGTAGTACAGCCGTTGGCAAAATTCAACCCGCTTCTGAAAGGCATCCCCAGGTAGGGCTTGATGTAGGCTAATGTGATATGGGTGGTGTTTGTGACACTTCTCTCTCCTTTGAGAGATTCTTGAAAAATGTTCCAGTTGACGGGAATTTCGGTGAGAATTAGGGACAACTGTAGCTAATACAGCGACTTCCAAATTTTCCCCAATAGCACTTCTCATTCGATGATGTTTTCTTGGTGCGACACCTCCCGTTTCGGAGAGTAAGTTTGCAAGTCGTTGAAAATTTCTAACAAATGACTGTCTCCTTACAGGATATCGATCTCCGTATAAGTTGCAAGCTGTTCTAGAGTTCTTATGAGCTTTGTCATAACTGCAAATCATATCGATCTTCTAGTTGATCGTGTATCGAACATCCATGATTGAAAAACAAAGTGAACTGGCTGAAAGGAATGTCTTTTGAGGTTTGAATTGGCAGTGATGAGCATTCGTTTGTGAACCGATGTCAACAAATGAGCATCTGTATATAAACAAGTGAATTTCCTTCATAGCAACAAGAAAACAAAAGACTGACATGTGAAAAACATTTGCTGTCTTATTGTCTAATATCACATCACCTATCACCCCTAGCTGATAGATGTACTATAACTTTTATACTAAAAATTGAATGCTCTTTCCATTTCCAGAAATGAAAATACACCATTCCATTTGAAAAAATCAGTTTGACCCTGAAATGACCTTGAGTTAAGGTCGCTATCTTATATCCCCCTAAGAGCACTTCAAATTTCGTCTGAAGCATTTTTTTTTTTTTTTTTTTTTTATTTTCCCCTTCGTTTCGGAGGAAAATGGCCGCTACACTATAAATGCCTCTTTCTGTACATTAACAATATGCCACACACACACACACTATTAACCTCATACCATTGCTCTGTGTGCGATGATTGTGTTAGAACAGATGGTATTTAATCTTAAAGAAGACTTAAAATCAAGTTCGCTGTCTTTAGTATTCCACGATAAACATCTCAAGTGATTTCTATTATGGGAGTAATTTTAAAAGACAGACAAACAAACCCTCTAGCAATTGAAAATGAATATCCGTCGTGAGTGGTATCCATTTCTCCAAAGGAACTGCAGGGAGTGACTTAATTTCATCAACACCTTCCTCGTTCGCAACCGCCGCACCGGAGTTCCCCCCTACAGCGCAGCGCCAGTGCCTTAAGGCGGTAATTTGGTAACTAAATGACTTTGTGGCTCAAAAGCGACGCATTAGATTCCTTTATTCTGGTTTCTCACGAACTAATTCTTGAAAGTAAACTCAGACTAAATGTTTCTCTAGATGCTTTGCATTGCATCCAGAGATATTGATGTTATCATGGCAACAGTAAATATATATCAAAATATTGAGACATCGATACATGTACTCGTAAGAATTCAAATATCAAGAAAACTTAAAAATTAGAGTTGGAAGTCTGTGTTCTTATTTTAATGCGACAAGTATTTTACATTAGTGAATATCAACAAATTCGAAAGGCAAACCTTAAAATACTATCTAACTCCCCGTGGAAAATATTAAAAGCATATTATCGGGTGATTGCTCCCTCTCTCTCTCTCTCACCGCCACGGGTGGCCGAGGTCGTTAAGTCTCGGACTCGTGAGCGGGAGGTCTGGGTTCGAATACCGCCAGGACCATCCTCCCTGAATGAGGTTTTTTCCAGGTTTTCCTCAGTCCTCATAAATGGCTAATGCCGGGAAGGTACCCTAAACTTAGGCCTGGAACGATTCCTTCCTTAAAAATAATTCCTTTCCCAATGTATCATTTCATGTCATGTATCATCAGTGTCCATCGCCTGTGATGCCTCTGTAGCAAAAACGGGCGTTAAACACTATTCATTCTCTCTCTCTCTCTCTCTCTCTCTCTGTCTTACAAAACAAAAGCGTGCCAATTTTATTTTGATGTTCCATCAAGCAGAACTCCCATAAAAATATACATTTAATTATGTATGGAATACACAAGGCTTGATAGTTATGTCCAAGCAGGATCGAGCGAGAAATCAGTTGTGCTACTTTGACTTGAGAGTGCTGGTTGTCCGGATTTTTATGGCATGTCATCTTTTTTTCCTTGTGTAATCGCATTGCTCTTAAATATAATAAATTAATTTATTTCTTCCAGTTTCTAATGTACATGCAGATATAATATTTTAACATATAAATTTTAATAAATTTCATGCAGTTTTAACAAACCAGTAAACATATTAAAATCAAAGTAAACAATTCACATTTTCATATTTTCAATACATGTAAACTTATTGCTATTAAAACATTTTAATTTCCTACTTAATAACCCTCAATTTATTAAGATGCATTCACTCCGTATCCCATTACAATTAACACCAGGTTGAGTATGTAATGGGGATTTATATTCACTCCTAAATAGTGTCTTATTAACATTGTGGCCCCCATATGTCTTTCCCACCTTCCCTGACTATAACTTTCCGATGTATTTGCAATTTTTTATTATTTTCATTGAATTTTAAATCTAATTTCTTCTACCTCTTATTTCCTTTGGTAGTTTTACCCACTTTCGTAAAAAGAACTGTTCCCTCAAAACTTGGTTTGTTTACATTCTAAAATTCAAGGTCTCGTACTATCTTCTTCACACATAGGACATATCCCCTTATTATATTACTCCTGTTCTAAACCATGCCAGTCCTTCCCTTCCTGCCTTATCGCACGTTTCAATGTATTTTTCTCTTCATTTTTATTGTGCTTCATAATTTCAGAGATTTTTTGACATTAAGACTATCTCATGTTTCCTGTTTTTCAATACCCTCAATTCTTGTTTTATCTCTTTACAAAATCATGCACACCTTCTTCCCCCTCATACTATATTGGTACCATACCCACTTCTCGAGGAATATTTTGGATTTTAGACATTCAAGTTTCTCTCCCCTTAACTCTTTTTACCAAACACGTTTAATGATACTCCCCTCTTCCAGTCTTCCCATTCTATACGAATATTGCAGTGCCGTTTCTATGACCTTACCTTTATAGCCCAATCTTCCTAGATCCATTACAGTAGCCTAGGACAAGTCTACAAAATAATCTATTTATCCCCCACCTGGCCCCCAAATTTCTACTCCATACCTCATTCTGCTCTTCACTATTGAACCATATATTCTCTCTCTGCATATTTTATGTACACACTCATTGGCATTTTTTCTTTTGCTGATCGCTCCATCCTCCATTACTAGACTGCCTAAGCCCCACGCACTCAATTGTCTTGACAACTTCGATTTCTGTGCCTTACCACCACCATTTCTCCTGTTTTTTAGTTATAAATCTAATCTTAGATTTAATTTTGTTTGTCTTGAGACCCCATTCTCTACAAAATGTACCTATAGCTTCTAGTGGTCGCTTCAATCGTTAAATAACCTGTTACCTGATCGTTTGCTAGGATCAGACCCGGTATCTCTATATTATTTATGGTTGGAGAATGTTCATTACTTTTACTAATTTCTTCTGAAACTTCATCAATAAATAGACTGAAGAGCACATCCTTGTTTGAGACCTGCATTATTTGATGTGTTTTCTGTAACCCTTCATACTTAATACAAATTTCATTTTCCTTATAAATATTTGGAATTGCCAGGCCAAAAACAACAGGGCAGTAACTTCCAACATGAGCCATCATGAGGATGTGATAAACCAAATGTACCTGTTCTTGCTGGAAACGGCAAAATCCAGAAAGTTGTGAAATTTTGATTAATTTACAATTGTAATAATTTCAGATTAATGTTCGTACTTCGGCGTAATTTTATGCACCCCTCGGGTGAGGAAAGGGAAGTGATGGAGATGAAGAGGTAGAAAAAGTTATATAATAAACAAACCTACAGTGAGAAGAAAGAAGGTAAGTGAGAAGAAGAGAAGGGGGAAAGAATATGATGAGGCAGCAGGAGAAAGAGGAGCTGAAGGAGTTGTTGGGGACCTTAATGAAGATGCCGAGGATGGGAGTTAGAAGAGCTTGTTTAGGATGAATGGAGGAGAAGTTTAATAAAGACTCAGAGGAATTAAATATATTGGATTGTAATGGTGTAGTAAATATGTGTAAATTGGAGTGAAGTGATGTTAGTGGTGAAAATTGTAAGAATAGTTTCAAACTTGTAATAATGTGAATAAAAAGGATAAATAACAACAGAAAAGTGTAAAGTGTAGTGGAGAAGCGAAAGGGAACTTTTAATAGAATATAAAACAGTATTGTGTATATAGAATGAGAGAAGGGTATAGTGATTGTGGAAACAGGGTATGGCGAAAAAATGAAGAAGAAGAAGAAGAAGAGGAAGATAAAGAATGAGTAAAGTAAGATAAATATGAGACAAAGTAAGATAAAGAACAAATAAAGTAAAATATAATAAAAATTGTTATAATAGATATTATAATTATAATAAATAATACTAGTGATATTATTATTCCTATTGTTAACGATGTCAAAGTAATGACTTGTAGGGTAAATGTTCCATTGATAAATGTCAATTAGATTCGCAAACAAAGAATATAATTAATATTGAAAAAAATGACTAATATAAGATATAAAGACACGATTACATTTATAAACGTGACATAATATTAGAAAGATGATATGATATAATATGGAAAATAAAGAAACATATATAAGATCAATGGATATATAATATATAGTTTACAGGAATAGATACATATGAGTAGTAAAGTAAAAGTGCGTAAGAAATGTACTGGCCACTAGTACAGTTTCTACCGGACACCGGTCGGATAGTAGTTTATTAATTTAGAATAAAAGATTAAGTGGAAGTAGTAGAAGCAGTAGCCGGTTTCAAGCTACTGCTGGTTTACAGCAATTAGGAAATAACTGAAGGGGAATGTAATTTTGTTATTTATCAAATTTGTTATTTTTATTATTTTTGTAAATTTCTAATTGTAACCTAGATACAAGCATCATCTGGAAAATAACAATGTAAGTATGTAATTCGTGATTTAGAAATAAAGTGTAAGAGTTTGCAATACACATCCCGGTGTAGGAAACAAGGTACCGGTATAAAGTATTTCAGATTATTATTATTATTATTATTATTATTATTATTATTATTATTATTATTATTATTATACCTGGTTGTGTGATAATACCAAATAACTAACAAAATTTCTGCTTGTAAACCGTGTGATCATTTAATCACCCGCAGTTTTCTATCGGACAACATTCAGAATTCAATCCCCTTACAGTATCAGGCACACGTTTCACTGACAAAATTCAAATAGTCACACTCAGAATTGTTCCTATCAAAAGATTCCTTCTCCAACATCTCTAATCACCAATGTTCACTGCTTGCGATACCTAAGTGGTCAAAACGGGCAGTAAACTATTTGAAAAAAAAATTGGCTGTCCTAAAAATAGAGCGTTTAAAACGCTTATTTTGGAATACGTAGATAAATCGATACAGGCCACAAGCATCGCTCGGCTTTAGGCTTACGACAGACTCCCGTCTGGACCTCTGGGTGTTAATTTACACACGTGTATGACATTAGGGGGAGTGTGAAAGTCAGAAGCTGACGGAAGTACTGTCTGTTACACGCTGTTCCGAGTCTCTTTACAAACTCGCGTTTATGTTCCCTAGTTTCTCTCGTGCATCACAACAGCAGATAGGTTTTTGCCACCGACGCTTCCTTTTTTAACAGGAGATAAGAGAAACGTGGGATGAATTTGTAGCGTGCTCAAGGTAATTTTAAGTTACCATTTGACTTTGCTACGGACGATGGCATAGGACAGAAAGAACACTGGACCGTTATAAACTACGATGAGGTATAGAAAATCTGCTTGGGAAGAAAAACAAAATCTGAATTAATTAGAAGTGTCCTGCAGCATCCACAAACTAATGATCACTATAGATATGACATCAAACAACCCTATAAATTACTATTAACTTGATAATTATATATAATGAGGATTAAAAGATACATGATTTGTAAAGTTTGTTAGTTTTCTTATTTTAAGGTAACGGTATAGTATAATCGTTTATTTATTAACATCAACAACTTTGAGAAGCTAATTGTAGGCAGTAAAAATGTTAATAATATAGCTGATAAGGATGAGCATCTGCCAAATTGCCACGACAACAAACAATTCCACGATGAGATATAATGTACCCGGTGCCTCCACCAAACCATATCAAGAACCTGGCTCAGTTGCCTACAAATGTTACGTTCTACGACATCTAAGTATGATGTACTTTAACCTAGCTGAAGATTAATATTAAGATTTATTTATTTTCCATTGAGTTGTTGTACAATATATGCTGCATAAGTCAGTATTTATAAAGTTACATAAATTATATCTATATGGAGATGAAAAACGTATTAAATATATAGATATACATGCTCAACACCATATATATAACAATCACATTTAAATATAGAAATTCATTTCATACATTGTTACATACTACACAGGGGTATATTGCCATATATTATGTTGTCTTATGACTATTTAAACATCATACAATATTCAGCACTAAATACGTTATTTGAATAATATACCTTATTGCATAGATATTGTGTAAGAGTAGATTTGTATCTTTCCCTATTATCCGATAATAATTTCAGAGTAATTGGAAGATATTTTCTCTCGCGCCGCGGGGTTTTTCCTATTACTGAGTCCCCTTGATTTGCCGCGCTTGGGAAGGGGTAAAAAGCCTACTTGCCTACATGTGTGACTTGCTGACTGTAACAGTCGTAGCGCAGCTACTCCTGGGTGTGTGCTGTGTTGTTCGTTTCTTAATTCTACAGTATATATAAAGTGTATTAGGCCTCACGTGTTTACAACGGCACAGCGTATATTTATATACCATTCATATGTGTTAACTCGGTGTGAACGAATTATAGGATACATTTTTTTCAGCATGTAGGGGACTCTCCATTGCTCACAATACAAATAATTTCATGAACTCAATTCACAATACGTTTTCACAAAACAGAGTTATTAGTATAGACGTGTGGCTCCCTCGGTTCCTCGATTTAACAGTCTGCGATTATTATCTCTGGAGTAGTTTAAAAAATACCGTGTGCAAGACAACTCAGAAATAATATTCGTCAGGAAATTATTCAGATTTCTCAGAATTAACTACAGCGAGTGGAGTAATTTTCTAAAGAAATGCCAAAAATGTGTGGAGAATGAAGGCGCGTAGTTTCAACATCTCATTAATTTGTTAAGTAATGACCCTCTCGCTAATCTCCGAGACCGGCTGGCACAGTGACACAGAGTGACACAGACGCCCATAGACAAAACACTCTGGGGGAAAACAAAAATAACTGCACGGTATATTCTGATGTATTCATAATAAACTCCTTTTTGATAACTTTATTGATTTGTTTTATTTATGAACGCTCTTTAACATCTCAAGTCATCAGCGTCCCATTCATTTCATGGGAGGAAATGGAGGATAAGAATCGCTGCCGGCAAAGTTAGTATTTATGCTTTTACTGAAACTTTAAAAGTAATATGTTTTTAAAAGTGATGATAACAATAAGAACTACTGTACAGACCACGAGCTATAATGCCCAATGCACCAAATAACAGCCGAATATTACGTCAGGCAGCTGAGCTCAGTAATTGTGAAGTAGGAAGGTAATCGACTTGTATATTTGTAAAGAGTCTGTCAGAGAGCCTTCAAACTTTCTAATGTTGCTCAAATTGAATGGTTGTGAAGCAGAAATGTGAGGGCGCCACCCAACAAAGCGATAGGCAGGTATTGATTAGAATGACCGTTGAAGAAAAGTGGTTCATGAAAAGCATCATGCATTAAAGCAATAATATCCGAAAAACTTTCATCACCACTTGCATCAAAAGCCAAAGGTTTATCATCTTGAGTATTGAGGAACAGGTGAAGTGTGAAAATCAAAACACTTCGATCATGGAAAGCTGGAAACATACTTTTTTCCTTTAGTCTTTCTATGCATTTTTGTGGAGTGTTGTATTATGGCAATCTAACTGTATAAACAGCGTCTTTTTCTTTCTTCAAGGAGTTTGAAGTGGGCAGGATGCGGTCAAGAAAATTTATATAGATTGCATGACGATGACGCTTGGACATCTTTTAAATACTAGGGCGAGAATATGCTATGCCAGTGATTTGTTCTTAGCAAAGATCGAAAGTTCCGGCATTTATTTTGGTTAAAATAGGCAGAAAAAATGCATTTAAAACACTATAATTAAAATAATCAATTATTGAAAGTAAAAACAATAATATCACTCATTATTATTGAAAATAAGTATTTAAGATACTTAATAATTTCTTTATCACATAATTAAAGTACTACTTTTCGTGGTTACAAGCAACAAAAAATGTTTTTTCAAGGTATCAACTGTCATAGTCGGCCGCTTGCCAGAGAGAGCATATTCGTCATGAAAAAAGAACGTTCTACTTCCACTGAAGTGACTGGAGTATATTTAAAACAAGTTGTTTCGGAAGAACTCATACCAGTTACAATAGAACATTCACCTTTCAGGACATCATGGAAATGTTGATCAAGACAAAGTACAGTACTTTTGAATAGTCCTGGCGAACGAGCCAGCAGTGGTTTCTGGTAGAGTTCATTTTCTGTTATGCGTTTATAGCGGGATGAGGTTAGTATCTCTCTTACTTCCGTACTGAACACATTATTGGGGCGATGTATTGCACAATTGTACCGCTCTCATCTTTCTCGCTTGCAATTGTTTGCTACATTTATGCAACTGGGAAGTTACCCCCACCACAAATTTCCTACTTGTCTCGTGCAGATCGGTACAAGATTATTTACCAACACTATTCAAAAGTACACTAATTCCCTCATCCTCTCTATTTCCTGGTATTCGTATGCCCGAGGTAGCCGTACTTTCGGCTATTTAAAGAGCTTAAGTAAATGGTTTGAGGAGAAAGTGTTTGACTGCTTCAATAGAAATAAAAGTATTAAAAGATTCTCAATATATATTTTTCTAAGGTAACATGCCATTAAATTTTTATACTTTTTTCACTTCGAGATATTGTAATTCTTTATGTAATTTATAAAATGCGTAAATTCATAACGACACAAAACAGACAATAAAAAAAGATTTTAGGCCTTAAAATGGGCAACAGAATCCAAAATAGGCAAAATAATGTAACATAATCATTTCTATCGAACTATTAAATATACCCACCCAGATAGAATAAGGCACTTTGCCTAACTTCCAGGCTCTGCTAATTATGAACTTGAAATCAATTATTGATTAAAAAATCGGTAAATTAATGTCCTCCTTTCTTTTCTTAAGAAAATTCTCGGATCGTTAACTAAAAATCGAATATCGCCTTATGTTTTTTAAATCTCTGTACAAGTAGCTACCGCCACGGGTGGCCGAGGTCGTTAAGTCTCGGACTCGTGAGCAGGAGGTCTGGGTTCAAATACCGCCAGGACCGTCCTTCCTGACTGAGGTTTTTTCCAGGTTTTCCTTAGTCCTCATAAATGGCAAATGCCGGGGAGGTACCCTAAACTTAGGCCTGGAACGATTCCTTCCATAAAATCCTTTCCCAATATATCATTTCATCTCATGTATCATCAGTGTCCATCGCCTGTGGTGCCTCTGTAGCAAAAACGGACGTTAAACACTATTCATTCTGTACAAGTAGCTTCCTTATATCGCCAACCGTATGCCAGACTGCAACCCAGGCACTTTAATATTTCACTCTTGCTAATAACCTACTACCTGGTCGTAAAGCCTTGGACGAGGTTCAATCACCGGGCAAATGTAGTCGCAAATAACAAAACATTATCGTATAATGCACACGTGGGATTACCCGATGACGTGAATGGGTCAGAGTACAAAGACAAAAAGCGGTTAATAGTCAACAATGCATTAACATCCCATTGCCAACATTACTTATACCAGGGGCTTATAATCCAATAGAGGCAGCTCATGGAATTTTCAGAATCGCAACAATTCATAGAGTGATTAGCCTATTGCCGTGTTAGAGAATTTCATTCCCAGAGGCCGCGCTTCAATCCCCGGGACATAGCCGAGAGAAATGAATTATACCGCATTGGAATTTACGGCCTTGGATAATGAAGGAAGTATGAAAGTGATGAGAATTGATTTTGTTCCAGACTATTTCACTTATGTGAAGTCATCATAAAATCGATCAATGAAATGAAACAAACTTCTGAATTTTGATCAATCACAACCCCATATCGCAGTGGAAAGTTTTGTCCAAGACGCTTTATCACGCATTACACATTTGTCTTGTAGTCAGTGTAGCCAACTCTATACCCCGACTATGTAATTTCAGGGAAGGCATCACTGCCGCTTTTTTTGGTTTTCAGTAATTGTATATTTAACTCATTTAATGTATTCACTCAAGCAATTGTATTTGTGTATTCAGCCAAACAGTCTGAAATCATTTTGTAAATTGTGTAGCAATACTTTCCTAAGCAACCATAAATCTTAAAAAACACATCTTTCTGAATGGTGAAATGTTTCTCTGTTTTGTTTTTCTCATTTTGTATTAGTAATTTTATAGTATCGATTGTAATAGTCGAGTTTGCCCATTTCATTCCCACGTTTTCTAAATAGGTAGCTATTTATAAGCATAACACTTTATAATTGTTAATAGTCTGTGCGCAAATTTCAAATATATAATACTTTTATTCTTATTCTATTCATGAAATAGTCCCAAGCCTCTATTTGGCTCTTCTCTATTGGCATTACTGACAATCGACATTCGTCTTTTGCTAGATGGCTTGAAAGGGTTAAGTATTCAAATACAAATGTTCAATTATTATAATATTATAAACCATGTGTTTAAGCATTATATTTAAACTCTTATTTTATTCGTGAAATACTTCTAATAAATGTCACTTGAGATAATTTCATGACTAGTGTTGAGAATTATTTCCACTTAAAATCCCTAATTATGCATACAACTATACATTTTAAATGCCAAATACATACTGAAAATGCCATATACGAGGGTAGGTCCATAAATTTCCGACCTAACCATTTCCTAGGTATGATAAAAACAAAAACTACACTTTAATTTCCAACATTTCCCCTTTATTGCAATACATTTCTCACATCTTTGAGTTAACAACTCAACCCCCCCCCCCACAAATAGAAGTCTAGTCTACAAAATGGGCATAAACAGCACCCATCACTTCTTCGTCATACTTAAAAATGTCCTTTTGAGTTTTGAGAAGAGAAAATAGTACTGCGAGTTAGATCTGTGCTGTAGGGTGGATGATCGATCTCCTTGAAGTCACATTTCTTCCAAGAGCTGTGAGCACAGGTGCGTTGTCTTGAAGAAGGCACACACCACCATCTTCGCCTTTTCTCTTTGATGGAAGCACGTAGTCTGTGTAGTAGGCCAGTGTAGTACTCACCATTTACTGTGCTGTTCCTCTCCTTGAAGTCAATGAAGAGTATTCCTTCACAGTCCCAAAAGATTGTGCCCATGATCTTGGTAGTAAAAACGGGCGTTAAACACTATTCATCGGCTATTGGAAATGTATAATGAACATCAGTACTTGTTTGAGAGGCCGTTCCTTTAAGAACTTTTTAATACGAGTATGTGTTGGAAATTACACCGAGTACCCATCGAATACGAAGAGCGTGCAGGTCGGCCTTTGGAGGTGCCCACTCCTAAAAATATCTCTCTTATGGAAGGAGAAATTATGGAAGACCGGCGGCTACAGAGGCATCACAGGCTGTGGACACTGATGATACATGAAATGAAATGATATATTTGAAAAGGGTTTTTAAGGAAGGAATCGTTCCAGGCCTACGTTTAGTGTACCTCCACGGCATTTGCCATTTATGAGAACTGAGGAAAACCTGGAAAGAACCTCAGTCAGGGAGGACGGGATTCGAACCATCCGCTCATGAGTCCGCACCTTATCGACCTCGGCCACCCGTGGCGGTACACACACCAGAGAGGAAAAGTCAACCCATGCAATGGAAATATCCGGGAGCCCATAAAGTGCGCGTTGCTCTATCTGAAGACAAGCAGATGATCGCCGTCTTTTTGGACACTTTAGGCACTTCCTCATGAACACTCTTCTTAAGGAAGGACTGTGTTCCTTACACAGCTTAGCTACAGGATTCAGCAACGGACAAAGGAAAACTACAGTAGTATATTGAGTGTATTTATTACAGTGGCATCAACATAAAATAACAGGCGTACGGGCCCAATAAACCGTACGTACTTTTACGATACAATTTATTTGGTTGATTTAACACAAAATATTGCGTCAGATATTCACAATAAACATATAAAATATATTCAGAAATAAAAGTAAAGAAAAATAAACAAATGTAAAATACAAATAAAATAAGAAATAACAGAATAATAATTTCAAAAACTATTTAAAATACATATAAAACATAAAGAAATCCTTTTATGGATGAAACACATCTAGATTCATTCAATTTGTTTCCCCCAAACCCTTGCTCCGTTATCAACCTTTTCAGACCTGAGCTGTTCCATCAGAAATTCACCTAAAATCTCCTCTCCTTCCTTGCTTGCCTGTAAAGGCCAACATGACCATCTTCCTCTGTTCGATCTTGTAAAGCAGCGTGGTAGATACTTTTCCTTCCATTCTTCTATACCTTTACATTTAGCCAGAACATGTGTCCATAATCTCCCTTCCTCAAGAATGGGACAAAATCTCCGCTTATATTCGTTAGTGGTGTTAATCATCCCCCATGCCCCCTGTCTGAACCACGCGTGCCCATCTAGTGAGTTTAGTGTTGTGTTGATGTACTGCTTCATCCTCCATTCCGATTTTAGCCCTGATTGCACCCCCAGCGAAATCATCTATCTGTATTGCGCAATTGTATACTGCATATCCATATCCCTTAAGCGGTTCGTAACCTTCCTCTATGTGCTCTTTCTATTCCCCTGACCCGCCATTCAAATGGAGCTCATCTCTGTTGTTTCTAGTCACTTAATTTGGAGTCCATGCCTTTTGTTCCCTGCCATGTTCATGATAGCACAATGCCCTAATTAAAGTTTAGTTTCTATGAACAATTGGCAGCCAGTACTTCACTACTCTGATTTTATACTCTATGGTCTCACCAAAGGATAATTAGCCGATAGGAGTGTTATTCCAAACATGAAAATACGTGGCCGCACACCAACAACACTACCATCGACCGCAAAGTTGTCATTGTTGTACAGCAACAACCATATTCAACGGATCTCACTCAATATGATAATGCCTTATTCGAAAACATTACGACTTTCTGCGAGATAAAAAAAAATCAGCACAACGAAGAAATTCAGGCAGCTGTCTACGAGTGTTGATGTGATACTTGCAAACAATGATTTCGCGACGAATTAATGAAGTTATATGGAAGAGCAACGGGGCTTGACGGTGGTGTGGGGTATATTGAGAGAAAGCATGTTCATTGAACCATATTGCACAATATATATAATTAGTAGCTACTAAAATAATATTATAAATAATTTCCAAACTCCCCTCATACAAACAAAGCACAAACGCCTTACGAGAGCACTGTAAAATAAGCAAAACAAAACAGCTGCACTAACCACAACTAACAAAGAACAAAAGCAAATGGTTAAAAAAACTGGAACGATTGGAAAACAAAATACTAGTAGAAACACACACGAGTATAAAGAAAGTAGGTCTGAATGAGAATACTTGTCTCGGGGAAAAAAAATCAGAACAGGATGGAAAATAACCAGCCTACCCTTCAACACACAAGGCAAGATAATCTCATTCGCCCTTAGCTACCTTTTTGCGAAAGTACTTTAAAAGGTAGCACGAACAGAGAAAGCTACGTGCAAACGGATAAAATATAAAACAGAGAACGTATACAAAAGAAGAGAGTTCAAGGAAAATAAAAACAGCGTGAATACTATTAGAAAGGGTATAGAAGAGGAATGTGGAAGGGGGGCGAAACAAACGAAAAAGGAAAACAGAGAGCCAAACAAAGCAATACTAGTGCTACAAAAGGAAACAAAAAACATAGAAATGCTAATGAAAACTATGCTTACGTACACTTTGAGTGCATTTTTGCATTTCTAATTAAAAGCAAACATTCCGAAATACACGAAAGGAAGTGTGTTACTTCTTCGTGATGTTTGTGTACATCACATGTGTTTAACGAAAGAGTTTCGCGATCATTTCGCGATATGGCGCCCGTTCCCATCACGCTTTCTAGTAAAGGTAGTTAACCTACGATTATCTGTAAAAATCTGATTGTTTTCAACACTACTACATAGTGATTTATATAAAACTAACACATGGAAATTCAGCCAATGTCCCGAGTTTAACATCAAATCAAGAGGATATTGTATATATCTCGCGATTTCCTGTCACGAGATAAATAATACAATGTTTATTCTTTATTGCTGGCATTCTTTGTTCTAGTCCCTGTGAAAATACAGTACACATTAAATCAACGGATCTTCCTTGTGGAGTAATACTGGATTACGAATTCAATTACAGCTACTCTAAGGACATACTAGAGAGAATTTGGTGTTCGCAATCTCCCTGAAAGAAACACAATAGTGGCACTGGTAAACAAATTGGATACAACTGGATTTCTGGTCAGTTAAAAAGACAAACATAGTTCATCTACGGTATCTGAGGAATTCCGGGCACGACTGGAGCTGATGATGAATGTTGTTTAAAGCCCGTTTTTTGCTACAGAGGCACCACGTGCGATGGATACTGATGATACATGAGATGAAATTATATGTTGGAAAAGGATTTATTATTTTTTAAGGAAGGAATCGTTCCAGGCCTAAGTTTAGGGTACCATTTATGAAGACTGAGGAAAACTTGGGAAAAAACCTCACTCAGGGAGGATGGTCCTGGTGGGATTCGATCCCCCAGACCTCTCGCTCACGAGTCCGCGCTTTAACGATTTCGGCCACCCGTGGCGGTTCGACTGAAGCGATCACCCCGTAAGTCATTAAGACGTTTGTCGCAGGAGACCGAGTACACCTATTCAATGTGTCAGAGAACTGCAAAAAATACTCAACTAAAACCATCCAGTTTTAGTTGTTACAGCTGTATATCGGTTGCAGGAACCAAATAAGAATGAAAGAGTGAAGTATTGTCGTTGGTTTCACTGTGCAAAATCCTGACATTGTTCATCATATGATTCACAGATGGCGCATGATTCCATTTATGTGGCTGTGCGAACTCACAGAACTCATGCTATTGGGCCTTCCAAAATCCACATGTCATTCATTAAGCATCTATGTATACAGTTAAAGTCGAGGTTTGGTGCGCAATATCCGCACAGAGAATAGTGGGACGAGTTTTTTTTTGACCAGGCTGTGGACACTGCAGAGGGCTGCCGGATTTTCATGGAGTTTGTTGAGCAAATGGAAGAGGTAGAGCTGGGTCATGGATATTTTCAACAAGATGGCGCTACAGCCATATGTCAAACCAATCCATAGCGCTAATTGAAAGTTTCTTTGACGACTGGATTATTTCCAAGAACCTGTGGTCGCTGAGATCTGATTTGACAACACCGGACTTCTTCCTCTGGGGTAATGCGCAGAAAAAGTATCGCTTAACCTGCAGGCTCAAATAAATTCGGTGTGGGGAGGAGGATTATCTATATATCTGTGGTAGAGATTTTTTTTTGATTGATTTATTTATGGACGCTCATTAACATCTCAGGTCATCAGCGTCCCATTCAACGCAGGGTGTGAAAGGGCCGACAAATTTTGCTCAGAGGCCTCTCTTTCAGGATTGAGGTTCTTTCTCGTGCCGTAAATGTACGACACGGGACCCACGCTTTACTTCCCTTCCGAAGGAAGCCATACTTAGGATTTTTACGCCCGAAAAAATCCATCGGTCCTGGCCGGGTTCGAACCCGCGATCTTGGGTATAGGATGCAAGTAGGGCTGTGGTAGAGAGGAAAGAAGTGGTCTCTCAGATTAGGAACTTGGAAAGGAAATAAAACAGTTAATGCTCTCGGGGAAAGAATTTGCTCATTGTGCGGAGAAAGCGATACCTGGAGGCATATTCTGGCAGAATGCAAGGAAACAGAGATTTTAAGAATCGAGCATTTACCACAACAATTTCTGAATTCCAATAGAAGTTTAAAGACCGAAGAGTGTTGGTGCATGAGAGATATACACGCAATTTGGAAATATTTCTAGCGATGACCCGACACAGAAGGTTAATGGCTCTATACAAGAGAGGGGGCAGTTGGGGAGCTAGGGTGAGTAAAGAGAAGGGGGGCTTAGGGGCAAGGGTCCTACTCATGTTTGTATGTTTGTACTTGTATGTAAAATTACTCACAGAAAACGTGTGATGTAAATATATTATGTGTTTGTATATTTATGTATGTGTGTATGGTCATTTTGATTGTTATAGGTACAGCCGTAAGGCTCATGGTACAATTGTATTTATTTGAATTTATTTTAAAACTGCTACAATAAAACGTGCCTTACTACATTAAATACGTATAAGAAGAGCTTACGTCACACGCCCCCAGACACTGGACGATCTGAAGCACAACATTACACAGGAGATTAATGGTATTGACAACTCAATCTTCAAGAGTAGCCAGTAACATGGAACATCAAATTTGATTAAGCCTAGTGCAGGAGGGAGGACATTCGCAACATTTTCTCTAGAGGTTAATACTCTTAAGATACTGCACACTCGAGGTATAATAAGTTGTGATTAGCATTATTTCAAAACAAAAGAAATATGTTAGTTCTATATAAATCACTGTGTAATAATGTGGTTAGTGTTGAAGAATAATAGAACTGTTTTAAACAATCACAGAGCCTATTCTGCTTAAATCGGTAAACAGACGTTCAAAATGGAGAATTTCATGTATTACGAGAGACGTTCGGAAATGATTTTGTACCTTTTTTTTTTTTTTTTAGTGTTTAACGCCCGTTTTAACCATTAAGGCACCACAGGCGGTGTACACTGCTGATACATGAAATAAAATGATAAACTGGGAAAGATTTTTTTTTTTTCCTTTTTAAAGGAAGGAAGCGTTTCAGTCCTAAGTTTCGGGTACTTCCCGGCATTTGTTATTTATGGGGATTGGGGAAAAGTTGGAAAAATCTGTCAGGAAGGATGGTCCAGGCCCCGATCTGCCACTCACGAGTCAGCACCTTAACAACCTCGACCACCCGTGGTGGTTTTATGGTTCAATGCACAAGGGATCTCTCAATATACTCCCCGCCAATGTTGATATAACGTTGTCATCTTCCTGGTAAATTCATTACGTCGTCGCGAAACAATTGTACTTTTTTCTCATTTTGTTAGTTTTTCTCATTGTACTTTTTTTTTTTTTTTTTACTTCGCACGAAGTCCTTTATCGAATAAGGCATGTCGGTCCTGGTGGTGCAGTGGTTACCATACTTGCCTCCTACACCCGGGTTCGAACCCGGCCAGGACCGATGGATTTTTTCGGGCATAAAAATCGTAAGATGGCTTCCTTCGGAAGGGAAGTAAAGCCGTGGGTCCCGTGTCGTACATTTACGGCACGAAAAAGAACTTCAAGCCAGAAAGAGAGGCCTCTGAGCAAAATTTGTCGGCCGTTTCACGCCCTGATTTGAATGAGACGCTGATGACCTGAGATGTTAAAGAGCGTCCACAAATAAAGCAATCAAAAAAATCGAATAAGGCATAATCATAATGAATGAGATCCGTTGAATATGATGGGTGCGGCACAAGAGCGATGACAACTTTTCCGGTCGGTTGTAGTGCCGCGAATTGTCATGTTGGAGGAGCATTCCTGTAGAGTATTTCCCTTTTCGCTTTTGCTGAATCCTTGTATACATTGAGAAAGTCAGTCCATCCAAAAAGACAATGATCATCTGCTTGCCCGCAGATGGAACAGCGCCCGGGTGACTATTGAATGTTTCATTATGCATTTCCAGGAACCCATGACAGACTTCAACACTTTTGTCCTTCTCTGCCTTTTAAAAGTTTCGTGGAACCCAATGTGCGCACACCATTTCCATATTCAAGTCAATGGTGTGCAGTGTTTCACGGCCGTGGCCTGTCTGACATTCCAGTTCATTAAAAGTTATGCATTCTCAGATATAATAAACTCACACATAACCTCAATATCCCTGCGAGATCTGATGTTGCCAGACGACCAGTATTCACATTTTTGTCTGCAGATTCCCTGCTGCTGGCGAACCCATTGACCCAGTTGTAAACTGTCTTCTGTGCAGGAGCTTCTTGACCGCAGTTAAACGTTTATGAATTTCTGCAGTTTCAGGCCTTCCTTTCACAAAAGTCATGCAATCCATCTTGTCCACGTGCTTCTCTAATTGACAACAAACAAACACTCTCCTTTCGCTACAAACTATACTTACAACCGCCATCTAGCGTCCGCATGGCGTACTGTATCAGTCCATCGCCGACAGAGGTTGCATGGTTGCATGGTTGCATGGTATTCCTAAAATACCAGTATTGTGAATAATTTCCGAACGTCCCTCGTAATAAAGCGTTACAGAGACAAGCGGAAGAGACAACACCCGCAGCAACTAAGGCATAGCTGACAATCTCTTGCTCCTTATTCCCAGAATGCGTAGCTGCCTGTTAATACATAATGCTAAACACCTTTCTACCGTTGCAGTTATTTCAAGGTTCATGCATGTCTCATTTAAAAAGGACATTCTAGCTTTGTTAAACGAGGAAGACAGAGAGTATGCAGAATAGAAAAAAAAATTAATTAAACCTAATAGGAAATTCAGTACATCATTAAAAATTTAACAAAAAATAGCCAACACTACACCACAACTGTAAACATTGACCTAAAATAGAAACATGTTGGAAAATGAAAAAATTCACTAAAAATTATAGTTTTACATCCACAAACCCACGATCGTAATTTACATATGTATTAACATTACCCTCGACTTATCAGATGGAAGAAAACAATCAGCATCCAGATCCTGCTGATCACCAAAATACCTGGTACAGTTCCTTTTAAAAGTTTTAACACTATGGCAAAATTAGGTGTTTCCAACAGAGCATGAATGAATGAAACGAAAAAAAAATCATTTTTTCATTATTCTATTGGGTGAGCGCCAATTATGCAGAACATCCAGAGTTCACGCCTCCCCCGTCCCATCTTGTATATGGTTTTTGATAGGTTAAAGATTTCTCATAAATAACAAAAAAAAATTAAAGTTTATACTTCTTGCCCACTCTAGTACTATTTTTCATCTCTGCCATACACGTAACAATTTTTAAATAAATGCTATAGGCACCAGATGCAAAATATAACATCAACGTTTTGGGCTACAGAGGAAGAGCGGAAAGAGGACTCAGATGAAGTGACCTGAATTCAATATGGCAAAGAGGTAATGCAAATAATAAAAATGTTTGGAAGAAGGTTAGAACAAGGCTAGAGGATATCAGCAGGCAGGAAATCGAGGCAGAATGTAACATTAAGTCTCCTTGGGCCTATCAAATGAAATTAAATTAACCTGGGATAAAGAGGTACATGTGCTTGTTCTAAGGAGAAACGCAAGATCAGGAATGGTCTGATATAGACTGGGAGGTTGGAAGACTCAAAAAAATAACGGATAGTTTTGGTAGGAGAATCTGCTCATTTTGTGGAGGAATGCATATTCTGGCACAGTGTATCCACTGGGAACACCTCAGAAAAAAATGCTATTTCTTGAAAACCTTTTTAAGGCACTTAGAGAACGATTGGGATGCTGGGACCTGTTTGCGACCCACACTATTTGGTTGAATATGCGCATTTTCCTTGACAAAGTGCGAGAAGCTAGAAGCAATTTGTTTTCTGATTAAAACGCAAAAACTATGTTTCCATTCATATATTTTTAAACATCGTTCTTCTCATTTTAATGTTTGTTTATTTATTTACTATTAATAATTTTGGTATTTTTATTATTCGTTCCTCTTTCTAATTTTGTATCATACTTAAGCATGTAAGTCTAACGACCCATGCATAAAATATATTTGTAACGTATATAGAATGTTATAGCACTAATACTACTAGTTATGACATTCTTGATCCCAGAATAATCAGTCATTCAAATGCTGTTCCTCTGACAGGACAGGATAGTCACAGCTAGAGTGAAAGGTTATGGAGGCATCCATACTCTAAAAGGAATGTGTCACAGATGATTTTATATTCAGTCACAGCTATACGTGCATAATAGAGCTGCATTGAAATTCGGTCGGTTTCGCATTCCCTGTACAAAAACCGAATTGATATTTTTCTGAGGGTAGGGTAGCTCCCGAGAGGTTCAGCCATAATGTAATTAAGTCACATAATGATATGTACTTTTGCTCAAATGTGGTCACGGCCTGCTATTTGCATGTTTGTTGTTACATGTGTGTATTATATTGCAGATTGACCTACATAATTTCGTGATGCAATTCTGTACTGTGAGGTTAACAATACAACAGCGAAAGGTTATTAGTGAGTTATGGAATATAAATGAGAGGTAAAACTACATAGTTTATAAGTTAAACAAAGGTGAAAATATTAAAAAATCAATGCTGTTTGGCGTCATATAGGTGCATTGCATTGAATAACGTTTAAATATAAGAAGATTGATTGACATACTATTGAAATATAAAAAAAAAACATAAAACGAACACCAACCAGTTTGAATGAAATGCGCCAAAAGCAATGAATTGTTTTACGGATACGCCAGTTTGTGCCGGTGAGCAAGGACATTCAAGGAATGTCAAATAATTATTTCACAAATATCTTTTTCTTCCATCACAGATTAGGTCGTACCTGTTCCGATCTCACGTTTGTTTCTATGCATTTGTTTTATCTTAGTGTTTTACGCAATCTTGTCTATAATTCTCTAATTATTGTAATATTGTTGTACTTCTAATACTTTTCTAATATCCTCATTTCTTATGTGATTTTCTCTTGACAGATCATAAAAAGCGCATTTTGAATTGTATTCTTTTCCTTTTTTTTAAGTCCAAACCTCACTTCCATAAAAAAAATAACTAGTAAGGTCTTGGCTGTGTATAATTTCAAAGTATTTCTAATTGTTCTACACACAGCTCGAAATTTTTGTATTTTTATATTAACATTTATATCTTTTCCATATGTGACATCACAACCTAAATATTATGAAAAAATAGTGTAATTTTTGTTCCGTATTTTTTTTTTCCTTCTATCACAATTTTTGTTCTTATTGAGTATTTATCTGGGAGCGCCATTAATTTTGTTTTAGTCTTTGAAATTATCTTATTGTATTCTTTATTTAGTTGGTATTGCTTTTATCTTCCTTGTGAAACATTAATACTGTATCATTTGCAAATAGCCAAATATTTACTGATATATTTTCTTCTAACTGTATCCCTTTATGTACAATTTCTCCATTCTTTATATATATATACATATATATAAAATATAAATGAAAAATAAATAAAAGTAGATAAGGATAAAACACTTAGATAAAGTGTTTTATCCTTATTTTTTTCAAGTGTGACTTTATCTAAGTGTTTTATCCTTGTTTACTTTTATTATTACTGGTAATTTGTTACAAAATATATATATATTGGAAAAGGATTGCATCCTTATTTTAGCCCACAAGTTGTTTTTAATTCTTCTGTTGACTTCCCATTTGTATTTATCATCATTTTTGCATTCGTATATAAGCTTTTTATTACTTTATTAGAGTTCATGTTTGATATAATATTGTCCACAGATACATTCTCTTCGTTTGTCTATAATTTATTTTAGTATAAAAAAATTATCCATTCATGTCTGCCGGTTTTAAACCCTCCCTGCTCCTCAATAATTTTTACATGACAAAATGTTTAATGCGGAGGTAATAATCTTTGCATATATTTTATACATTATATTTAATAAGCTTATCTCTCTGTGGTTTTTGCATTCATTTCTTTTTAAATGTTGCGATTGTTTTAGCTATCTCCAACACATATTAAATAAATGTAATAGGGGTAGTTGTATTATCTACCCTCCATGCTTTATTAATGCAATTGCGATGGTGTATGTTCCTGAGCTTTTCTATTTTTTATTCTTTTGATGGCGTTTTGCATTTCTTCTTTTGTTATTAAATCTACTGTCCTTTATTTCAGTTCTTGATTTCGCATATCATCTATATTGTTATTATATAATAATTTTTGTAACATTCTATCCGTTCTATTTCTGAGACACGAGATATTTTAGCTTTATCTCGTTCTGATGATTTAAGGTGTCTCATTATTTTCAAAACTATATTTTGTCTTCCATAAATATCACGATCTGTTGTTGTCGAAAAACTATTCCATGAATTTAAGTGGATTTCCTTTATTTTTGCTTTTGCTATGTTTCTTTTAGTTTATAATATGCTGTAGTTCCTTCGTTAGGTTTTGTATGTATTTAAGATGTGCTTCTTCTTTACTTTTTACTGCTGTCTGTATTTCTTCATTTATTTCCTTTTTCTGTTTGCAATATAATGCCTTTTATGTTTTGGTATTCTTTTCTAAATTGTTTTCGGTATTAATTTCCATTATTTCTATGTCACCCTAAATTGGAATAAATACTTTCATCCTGTAATAGATCTATTTTATATACCACCTCTCTTTGGTTTTCTGTTTCATTTTTACTTGTTTTGCTCTTTTTCTATTTAACCAGTAGATAGATTTCCGAGATTACAAAAATTGATCTGTATATAGTTCTGCCCCTTACCTACTGTTGAATCCTTAATTTGGTTCTTTAGTTTTTCATTTACTATTATATAACCTTATTAAGGATCTTGATCATTCATCTGATCACATATATTTATTTATACCTTTCTACTTACAGAATGTATTGGTGATTTCAAGGTTATTAAATGTTGCAAAATTCTGTAATTATGTTCCATTATAGTTTATTACTTCTTCCCCATAATTATCACATACATTTATAATGGGGAATTTTCCAACTCTTACAGTCAAATCTTCTGCAATTATTATTAGGTCTGTTTTATTATATTTATCTATTATCTTCTGTAATGTGTCATAAAATTGATTTCTTCCTTTTCCCTTTTCCTTAGTATATACGAGGGTAGGTCCATAAGTTTCCGGCTTAACCATTTTCTAGGTATGATAAAAACAAAAACTATATTTCAATTGTCAATATAGTTACCCTATTATAAGACACTTCTCAGATCTTTGAATTAACATTTCAATCCCCCTGCCCCAAAATAGTCAAAGTCTTACCTGCAAAATGTGCATAAATAGCACCCATCACTTCTTGGTCATACTTAAATTTCCCTCCTCGAATGTTCTTCTTGAGTTTTGAGACGAGGAAATTGTTATTGGGAGCTAGATCTGGGCTGTAGGGTTGATGGTCGATCTCCTTGAAGCCACGTTTCTCCACAGCTTCCTTTGCAACAAGAGTTGTGTGCACAGGCACGTTGTCTTGAAGAAGGCGCACACCACGATCCAGCTTTCCTCGCCTTTTCTCTTTAAAGCACGTAGTCTGCGCAGTAGGCCGTCACAGTACTTTTCATTTACTGTGGTGTTCCTCTCCATGGAGCCAATGAAGAGTATTCCTTCACAGTCTCAAAAGATCATGGCCATGATCTTCTTGGTTGACTGAGTGACCTTGACCTTTAGATGCGGTGCTTCGCCAGGTTTACGCCACTTCATTGATTCTCTTTTGGGCAAGGGATCATCGTACAGAACCACAGTTTCATCTCCTGTAACAATAGGTTTGCAGAACATCTCTCTCGTGGCCACGGCAGAGCTTCAAAAAGCCTGACAACAGATGATTCGTTGCTGCTTTTGGACTCAGGAAAGAAGTCTAGGCACCCATCTTGTACTAATCTTATTCGTGTTTAAGTATTCATGAATAATTCGAAGGACTGTTATTTTAAAAAGGCCCAACGCTGATGCTATTTCTGTAACTTTGAGCCGCCGATCTTACATAATTTCTCCTTCCACAAAAGCGCAGGTATGATACCAGATAAAGCTTTTGTGAAGGTGATTATCCTTATCAGCAAGGCCGGAAACTTATGGACCTACCCTCGAACATAAAGCAGTAATAAATGTCCTCTTTCTGATCTACATCTTACATTAATTATTCTCATTTATTATTTCATTGCCTTATATTTTAATTTCCATTTTTTATCAGTTCAGGTAGCCGCTGCTTTGGCAACCCTTGTCGTTAGCTCTACTCTTAAGTAAATGTTATATAAATTATCTATCTCATTTGCTCTTTTCAGATTTTTTTCTGTAGTTAACACTTTTTTTATGTTTCTCGGTTTTAATTCTATAATTAGAAGCTATTTAGGATGTAATGTGAATGAAACTTTAGTTACCAGTTTTAAAATTGGACTATATTTCCGGTTTCAGAATAACAGCCAAAAAAAAAACAGCAAAGAGAAACCAAAATACGAAGGAATGTACATCATCTGAGACAAATATTTTACGAGCCACATAAGGGGCCGTGGTCCCTGAGAGTGAATTACACATGGCTACAAGATTTATATCGCCATGTTCACGTCCGCGCCATCTACCTGCAAATACACTCCTTCACTATTTGCATGCCGTGGGGAGAAAAATACGATTTCCGTGAGAAATGCCGTGCGGGAAAACAAAGGAAAAAAGAAAAAGGAACGACGAAAAGCCAGAGAATAGGCCAGGGTGTGAAAGCAAAGAATAAAAAAAAAGGGTATAGGAAAGAAAAAAACACTTGATCAGGCTACGCAGGGGTATTGATATATGTAAACTCAGTTTTTTGCCTAGGAACCAAAGATAATTTTGTTACCATTAGAAAGAACGTAATTTTGAAAAATATTTGCCCCGCACTTGATGATTTTATCCCATTCTGTATTGTGCATTCCTTCTCTTTCTAGTAATTGTCCATTGCAGTGGAACGAGGCGGTGCCTTACTAGGAATATAGAGAAAGAGTCCGTAAAATGTCAAAAATGAGTGAATGGCGTATTTGCACAAAGCAAGAGCCAGAGAAATGAGTTTAAATACAAACAGTTTAAGGATGATCATGCATGGAACATTAACCTTTCTAATGCTATACGTAAACTACAAAAAGGGGAAAAAAAGTTTTAAAATGATATCATAATTTTAAATATTTAACATTTAATAAACATTGTATAATAAAACATAATCTAAACCTCTACCCCGTTGTTTGATAAAAAAACAGAACTTTCTGATGCTAATATTTAAACCCGTTACATTTTCTTGGTCTTAAAGTTGTTGTTGCATGAAAATTTCTGTCAGATTTTTATATTTACAGTTTTTAGTCCTGACAGCTTAGACACACTATTTTCTTTACAGTCTTAGAATTATTTCAGTATAATAATTTATGGCATTTGTCACCCTTCAGTTTTATCTCTCCGTGTGTCTTCCTTGGACAAATTTGTCACTGACTCCTTCCTCTCTGGCGGTTTTCTTCAGTGTTCGAGGCTTCTGCTTAAGGAACTATATCCTCATTCCGTTTACAATGGTCACATGGAGCCCACAAAGATTTTGCAATCTTGTATTCACATACGAAATCACCAATTCTTTTCCAAGTTGTAGAAGGAAAACCCTTCCACTATCTAAGTCTTTTTTTCCATGGGGGGGGGGATATTTAGCTGTCATATAAAGAAAGCATTTAGACCATCTGTATCAAACAAGTTCAAGAAAACAGAATATGGTCATCTTGTTGTGCGCTTCACAGAACACTCGTTTACCATTTTGCCTATCGTATCCACCGCCAGGGGTGGCCGAGGTCGTTAAGATGCGGACGCTTGAGTGGCAGGTCTAGGGTTCGAATCTTGCCAGGACCGTTCTCCCTGACTGAGGTTTTCTCCAGGTTTTTCTCAGTCCTCATAAATGGCAAATGCCCAGGAAGTACCCTAAACCTACGCTTGGAACGCTTCCTTCCTTAAAAAAAATATTTTCCCAATGTATCATTTAATCTCATGTATCATCAGTGCCCCGCCAGTGGTGCCTTAGTAGTAAACAACGGATGTCAAACACTATTAATTTTTTTTCCATTGTCTCCACACAGTCTTTAGTGTTATAATAAAGAATTATAGCCCTGACTTTCATCTCTAGTTTTCATGCTTTTTCTTTACTTTGGAACATACGATATCATTGGCATTTCATTGTCGAAATAAAAAAACTGAGAATTCTTCTGTTTTTGAAGAATAAGGAAATATTTCTTTCGGCTATCTGACTTGTTACTTCTCAGGCTTCCACACAATGTTAAGTTGTTATTGCATAGTTCTTTTGCGAGCGGTAGCCATGTGAAGAAATTGCCATTAGTCACTCCACTTCTTCCTTGAAGAAAGTATGTCAAATCCAGTACAACGTATTGCCGTTGATTATTTTCACTGATGTTTACATCCTTCCCAGAGTTTACTTATAGATTCAAAGCATGTGAAGTTTTTGACATCGACCATAGCCCACATTTTTATTCCGTACTTGGCAGCCTTGGTTTTTTGATATTTGGTTTATTTACGGACGCTCTTTAACATCTCAGATCATCAGCGTCCCCATTCAATTCAGGGTGTGAAACGTCCGACAAACTTTGTTCGGAGGTCTCTTATTTCAGGCTTGAAGTTCTTTATCGTGCCTTAAATGTACGACACGGGACCGACGGCTTTACTTCCCTTCCGAAGGAAGACATACTTAGGATTTTTACGCCCGAAAAAATCCGTCGCTCCTGACCGAGATCGAACCCGCGGTCTTGGGTTTAGGATGCAAGTGTCGTTTTACAGAATGTTTTGTGACCCGTCAGGACAGCGGGACAAGAAGGGTTAACTCACCAGCACAGAGAAAAACCACGACAGTCTCTGTAAATCACAATTTGTTCACTTGATAAAGTTTTCAAACTATAGGTTGAACTGTCTGAGGAGGTCTAAATTCTGACTGTTGCTTAAGTAGCAGCTAACTCACTCAAAACTGACTGTTCTAGGTCACTAACAAATTTATTCCGTAGATAATTTCTTCCTCTTGATTATTTTTGCTTCACAACCAAGTTGTAACTTCCCGCTTTTTATTATTATTATTATTATTATTATTATTATTATTATTATTATTATTATTATTATTATTATTATTATTATTATTACTGGCTGACTTCGACTTGCTTCTTACTGACGGACTTGTAGTTTTTCCTGATTGCCCTCTTACTTACCGACTTTTCTCTTTTTCACAACCAACTTGTAACTTTCCGACCTCTTACTGATTGCTCTCTTACTGACGGTCCTCTCTCTGAACGCCCAACATTTGATTTTCTACTATTCCTAAGTCCCTCCTGCGCGAATTTTTATGCTATATTATTCTGAAACCAGATTGAATTCTGGGCTTTCCTATCGAAATTCACCTAATATTTACTATCGCCCAGACTGGCTCTGATTTGTACGATTTAGAACGGCGTTCATTGGTTATTCTCATTTCTTTTCCTACACTCCTACAATTTTTTCCGTTCGTTCTTTTCCCAGAAAAAACTTCGGTTATAAATTTCGGCTTTCACCTTTCATGCTGAACTTCTATAGTAATTTCTCTTTTCACCCTTAGTTACTTTTGGATCGACAAATATCCTCATAGATAACGCACGTTTTTAACCATCTGTCAGTTGTCTCGATTTCCTGGGATTTTGCAGCAGGAACCTTTAATGGATTACCCTGTTTCCTATCTGCCATCTCCGACATTTTCTCAGAAATTTGCACTTTCTACATGCGTCGCTTCGTCTTTTGTCCTTTGCTCCGTTAGATAAACAATATAGCCAACGTTTGCTCTGAAAGTGGAAATGACCCTTTGTCGGCAATGTTCTTTCTCGAATAGTCACACAGATGAGAGTAACCATCTTTCCCTAACTCTACCTGCTTCTGCTAAACTTCGCGCACAGAGATTTTCCGTTCATACAATAAAAAAAATCCTAAATATACAATAGTTCTGGCAAAAAGGCTTTCATACAGGTGTCTCCCAGCCATCATAATAATAGTAGAACCTGAAAAATGAATACCATACTTACACCAAGAATCCGTTTATGCACAAAATACATATACATGTCAGCTCGAATGTTTAAATGCATGAAATCTTAATCCTAATATTAATTAAAATATAAACTTAATATTAACGAGCTTCAAGTTTCGGCTCCAACTATCACTATATTGTATTAGACGCAAAACTTTCTCTACATAACCATCTTGACTCAAATCAAATACCTCTCTTCTCTTTAACATTTTTATGACAGACTGCACAACTTTATACGTAACTATTTATTTCAAGGCCAGGTAAAAGACTGGATGTTTTTATTTTCAGAGATTGAAAGCAAACTTTGGGCTTTCTAAAGAAGAATGACGCAAAGAACTTCGTTATGGAGGAAACCTCCAGGGAAAAATTAATGAAAAGAACAAAAATATGCTTATTCCGTTACTTTCAACTCAGCAATCGAACTAGAGTTTGGCAGCTGACAAGCAGAAACTTGGCTTCTCTCAGAGGGTCAGGGCACGCAGAGATGCATCACACCCTCGTAAACAACTCGGTGGAAACGGCAAGTAACTAACAAACATCTGCCGCATGGATAAAGTTGTCATAGTATGAATATGTTACATATGCTATCGCTACTATTGCAGCACAACAGAATTTAAATAACGTAAAGCTACGTTTGTAATTACACATTAATTTTAACATAAAAAATTAATTGGATGAATATACACTGCTCAAAAAAATATAGGAACAGGTAATTAATTCAAATTCCCAAAATGATTATTGAAAAAAATTAAATTTTGAAAGACAGGTGTCGTTTTGAAGTATTATGTTTTGTTGTTTGTTTATTATTTATTTTCGGACTCTTTAACATCTCAGTGTCCCATTCAATTCAGTGCGTGAAACAGTCAATAAATTTTGCTCAGAGGATTCTTCTTCCAGGCTTGAGGTTCCTTTTCGGGCTGTATATCTACCCATGGCTTTACTTCCACTTAGGATTTTTAAGCCCGAAAAAAATACATCCACTCTGGCCGGGAATGAAAAATATTTTCTAGGGTTTAAGTTTTTCTCTGAATAAATTAGTGAAATCACAAGAACTGTTGAAACCAAAGTGAGAGCTCTTGGACTTATTTTTTTGAAAACAGGTTTAACAGCAGTCTGTGTAAGGAAATTGTTACTTTGTGTTTTCTGGGTTAATACCGAGCAATGAGACATCAGCGATTAAATCTACAGTATGTCATGCCTGTTACTAATGCAAACTTGCGAGAGGTGCTCTTTCCGTTCATATAAGCGCTTCCGCTATGTCTGTCATGGTATCGCTCTATCGATATCCATAACCTGGGAGGGACTTTAGTACTCTTTATTTATATTTCTTTTGATAAAAATTTTGTTCTAGAGCGTTTGAAAGGTTTTAAAGCTTTATTTTATACTATGGTGTAGCATAAGACACTTTTTATATTATTACTAGCATTGTATAAGTTTAAATGTTATGTAAATTGAGAGATTTTCTGACTTGTTCTATATCTTCTAGCATTTTGTGCATTACATGATTTATAAGGACCAGTAAACATATATGAAGAATGGAAATGTCAAACGTTCTATGTGCCATTTTCTAAATTTTAAATGATAAGCAAAAAACTACCTATCTCTGCTAGCATTTACTCATTAGACCCAAAATTGTTGATAAAAGTACAATGGTCAGGGATAGAAAAATTATAACAATATTATGCAAAAGTCAGTTACAAATGTCATTCAAACTTTTATCACATTTTATTTCAGGTTTTAGAAGGAAATAACACATTAATGATTATCAGGAACATATAATGTTATTAAGGGCAAAAGAACAAATTTTCATTCTTACACAGGGTTGAAATTGATGTTTCATAAAATTTTCTGTGCTCTTCAGGAAGATTTTTTTTTCTTTTTGTATGGTGTTTAACTCCCGTTTTTATTAGTGAGGCACCATAGGCGTTACACACTGGTGATACATGAAATGAAATGATAATCTGGGAAAGGAGTTTTTTAAGGAAGGAAACGTTCCAGGCCTAATTTTTAGGGTACCTCCCCAGCATTTGCCATTAATGAAGACTGGAAAACACCTGGAAAAAAAACTCAGTCAGGGAGAACGGTGCTGGGGAGATTTGAACCCCAGATCTCCCACTCAAAGTATGGGCCTTAACGACCCGGCCACCCGTGGCGGTTCCAGGAAGGAATGGCAACATGGACAAGAGGTCTTTCGTTTTTCAACCCATAAACGGGGTTGATCTTTCACTACCGGTACAGGTTGCTGTATATCAACTACCGATTTTCCTCTCTTTAAAACTTCGAAAACCCTCCGCCCTTCTAATTGTAAGTTATTTTAATAGCTGTTTGAAATAGACAAGCTCTAGATACTTTAAACATTGTGCGTTTTGAAATGTTGCACATTTAATGTTAAAAGTAAATGGGCAACATTCTTAAAATCAAAGAAATCATTGATTCCCTTGGAACTACATGAAAAGGATTTATAGCTTTAACTTAATCTACAGTCCTATGTAAATTTTGGGGAGTGAAGGCCTTACTTACCCTTCTTCTTTTCTCTATAATAGCGAAATCTCTACCACAACTCAATTACGGTCACTTACTGTACTATAAATATTGTCCCTTAAAAGCTAATATTGTCATGACATGGCACTTAGAACACCAAATGCCAGCTAAGGATGCCTTTTAGAACTGCGCTATTTTTAAGGAGTATTTGAACTATTTCATCTTGTATAGTCACTTAGAACACGACTAGGAATATGCATCTGGGCACATAGAACGTACTTTTGAAATAATTAACTTTAAAAATGGCACTTAGCACGTTTAATAAGTCCACTCTTCATATACGTTGCCGTTACAATGTCGCCAGTTGAACGTTTGAATTTATCACAAGTAATTCACGAGAGGGTCCGATAAATTCACAAACGTAGTGAGTTTATCTGGAAAGCTCGGAGCCTTATTTATTGGGACTGTTTCATGAATAAAATAAGAATTTAAATATAATTTCCCTAAACTTGGCTTACAAAATTGTAATAATTGTGTAATTGCAATTAACTTTTCAAGCAATCTTGCGACAAAAAACCCGATTGTCAGTAATGCCAATAGATAAGAGCAAAATACGGGTTTGGGACTATTTCATGAATAAAATAAGAATAAAAGTGATAAACTCGTATATTTGAAATTCGCACACAGAATACTAACACTTGTACAAAATGTTATACTTATGAATATTTATTCTATTCAGAAACAGTGAGAATTTTTTTTTTTTTTTTGAGTAGTGTTTAACGCCCGTTTTTACTACTGAGGCACCACAGGCGGTGGACACTGATGATACATGAGATGAAATGATTAATTGGGAAAGGATTTATTTTTT
Source organism: Metallyticus violacea (assembly GCA_030762175.1). Lineage (NCBI taxonomy): Eukaryota > Metazoa > Arthropoda > Insecta > Mantodea > Metallyticidae > Metallyticus > Metallyticus violacea. The sequence goes on from CM060845.1 coordinate 21,144,600, forward strand.
TTAAGGAAGGAAGCGTTCCAGGCCTAAGTTTAGGTACCTCCCCGGCATTTGCCAGTTATGAAGACTGAGGAAAACCTGGAAAAAACCCCAGTCAGGGAGGACGGTCCTGGCGGGATTCGAACCGCAGACCTCCCGCTCACGAGTCCGTGCCTTAACGACCTCGGCCACCCGTGGTGGTCAACAGTGAGAATGATATGGACAAAAGTCCACTATTACAATCGCTACCGTTCTATTTTCTAATACCAACTGAGAGAGAGAGAGAGAGAGAGAGAGAGAGAGAGAGAGAGATGACATACAGTGTCTCTATTTTCCTTTGTATTGTGTAGTTTGGAATTCCTAATGATAAGATCAATTTGACATTTGACGCATCGCCAAAACACTTTGAAGAACCCTCCATTTTGCGTTATGATTGTCGATTGTCCATGCTTTTGTTGCTATCAATAGCTCCTCACCCCCTCTAACAAAAGTGGTCAATGTTCAGGAGTTATAGAGTGAGGTATAAAGTTGGTTACTCTAAACACAAGACAAATGCACGCCACGTAATAAAACGGATTTTTTTCTCGATAGTTTCACTCTGTAATCTGGTTGTGATTGGTCAAAATTCAAATTTGCGTTTCGTTTCATTGGTCGATTTTAAGATGACGTCACATGAGTGAAATAGTCCATATCGTTCTTTAGGTTGTTCACTGTGGTGTGGCGTTGCGTGCTGTTGTAACTGGAAATTGCCTTAGAGCCAAAGAGGTAAACACGAAAAAAACATTATGAAAACAGAAGTTGAACAAAGAGGCATAAAATAAAAAGAGATGCAAATGAAGAAAGGTGAAAGCTAAGTCATCTTAAAGGGTAGCAAGGAAGGAACACGCCGCTAGCAGCAACTCGGAAGACAAAGAAAGAGACAGCAGTTTGCTTGCATTTACACGTTTAACACTTGCCAGAACAGGAATCTGTTTAGTTTCAATTAGCATGAGAACTGCTAAGTGGCGCCCGAGGGCTTTCTATGGCAATCACGAGGAAATTATTTACAGAGATTAAACAATTAGTACAGAGTTGGTAGGAAAGCACTCCGCTTCAGTATTAACACAGATGAAAAAGAATCGACAATAGCATTAACAGAGCACTTCAGTTAATTTTGCAGATCTCATAAATGCAGAGTTTATTTTATTTGTTGCAATCTGTTCTTTTCAGCAGTAGTAGCAATAGGGATGCATTTATTTCATTACAGCTGTACAGGTTCAACCACATTAGATTAGATATTGCACAATAAACCATGAAACAAATATATATATATATATATATATATATATATATATATATGTGTGTGTGTGTGTGTGTGTTTCCCCCACTCCTACCCTTCTAAACTTTTCAGACCTGAGCTATGTTACCTCAATTTACCTCTTGCTCTTCCCTGCGTGTCAGCAGAGCCCCAGCAAGACCATCTCTCTCTGTTCGATCTGTAAAGGAGAGTGGTAGATAATTTTCCCTCCATTCTTCCATACCTTTACATTCAGCTAGCACATGCATCCATGATTCCGCCTTATCACAGATGGGACACATTCTCCATTCATAATCGTCGGTGATCTTAATCATCCGCTATGCCCCAAGTGTGAGTCTCGCGAGCACCTGTCTAGTGAGTTTGGTTTCCATTTTTTATGTACAGCTTCATTCCACATTTAGATTTTAGCCTCTATTGTACTTCCAGCGAAATCTATCTCTCTACATTGTCTGCTGCCTATCTATGTCCCTCAAGCGATTCGTAACCTTCCTCCATGCGCTCTTTCTATTCCTCTGATCCAACATTGTTATTGATTTGGTTTATTTACGAACGCTAAAATCTCAGGTGATCAGCGTCCCATTCAATTCAGGGTGGGAAATTTTGCTCAGAGACCTCTTTTTTCAGGCTTGAGGTTCTTTAACGTGCCGAAAATATACGACACGGGACCCACAGCACTTCCCTTTCGAAGGAAGACACAATTAATATTTTATGCCAGAAAAAATTCATCGAACCTGGCTGGAATTAAACCAGCGATCTTGGGTTTACGAGGTAGGTGATCAGTCATCCAAATAGAGTCCAGCCCTAATGTATCCAGTCCCTTTCTTAATTTGGATGCCCATATCATGTTCCCTACCATACCCAGCTGTTCATGATATGCCCTAATTAATGTTTAGTTCTCACGAATAATTTGCATGCAATACTTAAATACTCTGATGTTACACTTTACAGCTTCACTGTAGACCCTGAATTTCCTCTCGATTCCACAATTCACTGTGCATGTTCATTTTTATATGCAGTTTTTACGAAAAATGCAAGTTTAATACACTTACGTTACTGAAAAAATGGTGAATAAATTTATTTTATTATAAATTATAAACAGCCTTTATTGCTTGTTGGGAAGTCCTGAATAAAATGCTACATTATTATCAGTGTTAAGAATTATATGTACTTAATATGCACTAAAATCGTGTAAAGTTATATAGGGTGTTCCATAATGAACGCAATTTTTCAATTGAGCTCCTCTGTCGGTTTGTTAGGTTGCCCATCAGAAATTTAACAGTCTGCAATTTGTTTGTATTGCAATGAACTATTGTCATTTATGTATTGTTATCAGCTGAAATGGAGCGATACACGAAGGATCAACGTGTCCAGATTCTGAAATTGCATTTTAAGTAAGGTGAATGTTATACAGAGATATTCGAAGACATTCGTGTGATTTGGTAAACGAAATGCGCCTAATGTGTCAACAGTGTAGTGCGGAGATTGATAGGGAAATTTGAAGACACAGGATCGACAGAGAACATCAAATCACTTGTACGTTCTCGTCGATCAGTAGAGAAGGTTGCCCTCGTTGAACAGAGCGTTGCTACGAGTCCAGTGAAGTCGATTCGCCGCCGTTCTCAACAATTTCAAGTAGCAAATCTTATATTTGTGTGGACAATCCAAGAAATATCCCTCAACTCGAGTCAGAAATTAAACGTGTCATGGGTGTAATTCAGCCGGAACTTTGTTCTTAAGTCATTGAAAATTATGCTAACAGAGTGAAGGTGTGTCAATGAAACCTTAGAGACCATCTGCCTGGTATTTTGTTTCATGTTTAATGCCAGTATTTGTGCTTCATGTTGGTTTAATAATATTAGCACTTTTCAAATAAATGGTGTGTTTTATCACTAAAACAAAAATTGTGTCCCTTATGGGACAGCCTATAATACATTAGTTTCTATAAGGAATTGTTGTTAATTTGTTTTATTTAAGGACACTCTTTAAGATCTCAGGTTACAGTGTCAGGGCGTGAAACGACAGACGAATTTTGCTCAGAGGCCTCTTTTTCAGGCTTGAGGTTCTTTTTCGTGCTGTAAATGTACGACACGGCTTTACTTCCCTTCCGAAGGAAGCCATACTTTGGATTTTATCCCGGAAAAAATCCATCGAACCTAGCAGGGATTGAACCCGTGATCTTCAGATTACGAGGCAAGTATGGTTACCGCTTCCCCACGAGGATTGACTTCTATGAGGCAGAAAACACTAGCACTGTAAGAGAAAGTATAAAAATTATTACATTTAACAATCTTTTCATTATTCAACTTAATTCTTCTGTCCAAAAGTATAAGCTAACACATAGAAAATGTTCCTATGAAGTAAGTGGGCAAAACATGCAATCTGGTAACATTCACATCACTACTGTATCCTCAAAGCATTTTCCTAATTTCAGCTCCGTTAGGCCATCATTCTTTACGAGGACATTCGCCAATTTGTGTTTAACAACTTCAATTTGCCTGCCGCCTGTTACATCCACACGTTTAATTTAATTTGGGATTTTCTAATTTATTTCACGGTATTCCCGCTGCAATTAACACCTCTCAAAGCTCCTGGTAAAAAATCCTCTGTAAAATTGATCTGGTGCTGTAAATAGTTGCCGAGGAATGTCCGCTTTTTTATCATTCACGTTTATTTTTGTGTGCTCCTCTCCCTATATTGAGCCAGTTGAAATATTTGTGGCATCTAACCTAGAAAGTAGGATCTATCGATACAAGCAGTGCTTCATAAGAGACTGTTATAGCACAGTTCAAGCTGCCAAATTTTTATTTAAATTTACAATAGAAAAACTACAGTTAAGACAACCTACAAATTAAACTTAGATATTGTCTTATTATTATAATTTTGTTCATATCTGATTAAATACATTTCTATCTTAGTTAATCCTTTATTCCTTCAAGAAATTTTTTCTGAATATTTTTTCCTGTTTTAGCCTCCCCCTCCATGCAGCTTTTTCCAAAACTTATGTAATGGACAATAAGAAAACTGGTGGACACACACTTCGGTCTTTTCCCCAGCAATACACAACGTTGCCATACTTAACAAAGTTCCGCTAGTTAGATAAATATGGCTGGCTCTGTGATATGTTGCATATTATTTGCAAGTACAGGAAACACAAAAAAAAAGAAATAAAGAAAGTAAGAAATAAAAAAACGAACAAAGATCGGTAATAGAGCATATTATAATTATGCATGAAATATACCCTTAGCGTTAAAACATGCACTATCGTCTAAGATGTGCACATGTATGCACGATAAAATATGCGCTAGTCTTAATTAAACATGAAATATGTAATTATTAATAAAAATAGAAATTGTTCTTTCAAGGAATTAGACGGAAATGAAGAATCAGAGTTAAAAAAATTCGGATCACGGCCGTGATTCGAACCAAAACGTTTTTCTACTGTGAAAAACATATTTCTTAAGAGGCAAATCGTAATGCTACAAGTACTTATGCCCCTGGCTTCTAGTATAACCACCTACTGTACAGGGGTTAATTTATATATAGAAATAGTTCCCTCACACTAGCTATGTGTAGGACACATGTTGGAAATAGTCAGGTGTTTCGACCGTGCTAAAATACTGTCGTCAACTGGATATTATGTTATGTTGCGATAATGTTGATATAATTAATGAATATGTCATATTTCTTCTTATAAATGTCATAATATTTTTTCGATATTAGTAACAATTCAGCCTTTTCTGTATGAGCTAAAATTCCTTACAGTAAAACCACCTTCGCTAACAGTGGAAAACGAACTAAAAATCTTCATCTATACAATGACGTCATAAGTCTTCAAAAACTTAAAAGTATTACTTTAAAAAATCGACATTAATATTTATTTTATTCCATTAATATTCTTTTACAGTTCTGAAATTTAAAGTAGCATAAAAACTTGTTTGTAATAAAATACAATTGGTGTGTTCGTAAAAATTATGAAAAGAGCAAAGTAGCAAAGTACAATCTGGTTATTTGAGTTACGGGCCGGCAGAGAGCTCTTCCCAGTTGCAGCGGCTGCACTTCTACTACAAGCAGTTCAGGCGGCCTGTATAACATTATAAACCAATATGATATATTATTTTGCTTCTTTTGTATTGATCATTGTCCTCAAGAAATAATGTTCTGTAAGCTAAATTCTCCACTCAAATGCTTATTTTAATCCTTAATTTAAAAGTAAGCTTTTCCGCTAGTTATCCATTTCGTGATAATTAAAATATCGCATTTACGCGAATCTAATGCGCACCGTTTTGTCCAAATGAAGTATTTAAAATTGTGCTGTGCATTAGATTCGATGTCGTATTAGATTCGTGTACAAATCCGTTCCGTAGTTCGCCGATATCTTCATTCAACTGTATCGTTTATTACGTCATAATGCATTGCTGCAATTCTCACTTCGTTACATGTATTGTTGGTCTATTATTGCACAGAACGTTTGAATAGTAGTCACGAAATGGAAGGCAAACAGTCTTGTTAAAAGAAAGGCAGGACGAGAGTTCAGTGTAGCTGAGAGCTGTGGCGGCAACAGAAATTGACATTATTTGCAACTAAAGCTAGTAGGAAAAAAACACACTGGTTCTCACAAAGGAGGACATCCTGACAATGAAGAAAAAGTTTTGAAATTTGTACATTAAAGAAGGAAGAACGAACAACAACCTGTTACTAGTGACACTATAAGAAACAGCTTTTTCTTCTTTGATCTACCCAACTGTCCTGGCAACAGCACGAGTGGTGAATTTTGTCCTACGTGCTCCCAAGATTTATATGCCAAAATCTTTTTTATGATTATAAGTTTTAAATTTGGGGTGCGCATTACATTCGATGGTGCCTTATGTTGCTTTAAAGTGCCAATTTCGCCGTCATTTAATTCCGCTGGGGTTGAAAGTGCGAGGTGAGGTGCTGTGTGCGATGCAGCTGGCTGGCTCCCGCGTCTGGTGGGTAAGCTGCACTTCAGAGGGGATCGAATTTCTTGAAGGGGTTTTTCGCCGGCATCGAATTGTTCTACTTGAAAACAGTGTTAAGAGTCCCCGTTTACGTCCGTACCCCAAAGTCGCTGGATCCTCCCCAACCATTGGAGCGTGCGCACTAACGGCCAGCCCTTGAGCACGGCTAAGATACCGAAAATTCCTCCTTTGTCCCTATTAACCCAATCCAAAGATATATAAAATGTTAAACTGCGAACATTTTTAACTGCCATCACAATAAGTTTTAAAACTGAGTTAATTATAGGAGAATTGAGAAATTATATTTAACTGTAAATAGCATTGACTTTGCCTATTCAGATGCATGTTTATTTGCTTCATTTACTAAAGAACGCTATTTAACATCACTGATCATTAGCGTTCCATTCAATTCAGAGTGTGAAACGGTCGATAAAATTTGTTCGATGACTGTTTTTCCAAGCTTGAGGCTCTTTTACGTAAATCTTCTACACAGGATTCAAGACTATTTCTTAAGAAACCAATGCTTAGGATTTTGACGGCGTAAAAAAAAATCGAACTACGATAAATACGTGGGGCATTCGAAAAGTTCTCGGCCTGACAAGCAAACACAAGAGTTAAGAGATCTTTTCGGAATATAGTCACCTTGTAAATCAATTTAATTAATATAAACACTTTCCAACATTTTACTACCTACGTAAAATAAACTTTGTCCAAATAGAAAAATAAGCGTCTGTCTCAGCTTCGACCTCGCCATTTGATGTGAATCTTCATCTACCCAGCCATTTCTTCAAGTTTGGGAACAAAAAGTAATAGCTGGGGGCCAAATTTGGCGAATATGGCGGATGCGGAAGCACTTGGAAGTGAAGGTCATGCAGTTTGGTAGCAACAACCCCAGATGTGTATGAAGACGCATTATCGCCATTAAAGAGAACTTTCTTCTGCAAGGTGTGGGTGTTAATTCTGAATAGCATCCTTCAGTTGGTCCAGTAGTGAAACGTAACATTCCCCGGTTATAGTTATGCCTTTCTGAGGTAATCTACGAGCACCACACCATGAAAATCCCGGGAAACTGTAGCCATGAAGAAGTCATCCTGCAGATGGAACTGTTTTTGCTTACTTTGGAGCACTTTGACTGTTGCCATCCATTATTTGTACTGCTCCTTCGTCTCTGGTGTGCCATGATAAATTCGTGTTTCATCTACTGTTATGACGTAGGACAAACTCGCTGTAATTGCGTTTAAACAAGTCTAAACACGGTTGCAAAACGTTCATTTTAATGCGTTTTTGGTGCATTGTTAATAAAAGCGGCACCCATGGAACGGAAAGCTTTTTCAACCCAAAGCTTCGTACAAAATGTAGGGAAAACGCCTTTAGGTTCTTTGTAATGAGCCATCTCGTTTACCTTCAATCAGCAATCATTGAGCATTCTTGTCACAATTTGGGACGCTCTGAAGGCTTGAAATGTTAATGGCACGACCATGCAGCCCGAATTTTTTAACCGTTGAAAAAGAAAGGGAAGAATATTTTAATGTGAAAACTAACTCCTTTTATATTTCTGTTGGGGCTAAACCCTTCAAAACGAAGTACTTTATCACAGATCGTATTTCAGTTTTATTCATTTTGTAGAAAATGTTAACACTAGTTTGTTTACACTATCATCACAAGTGACTACACTTACGCGCCTGAAACTTTACAGCGTACTATCTTTACAAATATCATAATAATGTGGACATCTTCACGACATCTCCGAGTCAGGCCGAGAACTTGTGGAACACCCCTCTTTTAGGGGTCACATGCAAACTTAAGAAAGGTACAGGTATTACTTTTCGATTTGCGACAAGGGTACTCGTTGTTTCGATGGTAGAAAATAGCGAGTCGATCTGTAAGTCATAAAAAAAGGAAAACCATTACCAAACAGTGAGAAGACTATTGATTTAAATGCATTCCATACACTTAGGGAGAAATGGCCATTGTATGTTTCTTATTCAACGGCTGGGTTTTTCATAACTCCCCATAGTATTCCACGATTAAATTCCCTTAAAATGTTGGAAGTTAGAGGGCATTAAAAATGTAAGTCATTTGATTTAGGCAATGCAGCCAACCGCTAGAAAGTAATGCTAATGTACTGGATTGTACCCCTGCCGACTTTAACATCAAAAACACCGTACCATTCTTCAAGTGGGATTCGTTTTAGCAAATCCAATTCTGGAACCGGGATTTCGTAGCAGCCGCCTGTTTCAGAGTTTAATGTACTCACACACATTTCCTCGGCAGGCTTTAGCCTCCCGCTCCCCCCCCCCTTTTTTTCTTCTGGCAGGAAATGTCGTGAGGTTACAGCCTACTAAACACTGGGCCAAAGTTCACCAAACTTTGTGGAAATCGCCATAGGATCGGAAAGGGGTTAAAACAATGGGTCCTGTGGGAGCAATATACACGCAGGGTTCTATTAAATACTGGTATGATGAAGAGGGCAGACGCGTTTGATAAAAAACTATAGGCAAAAAGGGCGTTTCGTGCCCACTCTGGCGCCATTTCTTTATGTCCTTTTGAGTGTGGATTGTTTTTTCACATTTTAGCACTTTGACGTTGTTTGATTTTAAAAATATTATTTTAATACGCACGCTAGCTGACTTATTCTGGATGCCCGGGTTTATATATTGCAAAATAACTTGTTAGATCGCCTAAAATACTACTTAAATAAGATATATTTTCTTATAAACATTGTTAAAACCAAACTGTTTAAAACATTTAGGACAAACTCAGTTACACAAGATTATCATGTTGGCTTATCACTACAAGCAGAGACCGCCACGGGTGGCCGAGGTCGTTAAGGCACGGACTCGTGAGCGGGAGGTCCGCGGTTCGAATCCCGCCAGGACCGTCCTCCCTGACTGGGGTTTTTTCCAGGTTTTCCTCAGTCTTCATTACTGGCAAATGCCGGGGAGGTACCTAAACTTAGGCCTGGAACGCTTCCTTCCTTAAAAAAAAAAAAATATCCTTTCCCAATTTATCATTTCATCTCATGTATCACCAGTGTCCACCGCCTGTGGTGCCTCAGTAGTGAAAACGGGCGTTAAACACTACTACTACTACAAGCAGATAGCAAAGCAATATACAGGTTAATTAAAGTTCGTACAACCAAAATAAATTTTGAAACATGTGGTTCAGTCACATAAAACTATGTGCATCGGATAGCCGTATCCTGAGAGCTCAAAAAGAATATTACCGATTTTTTTCTATTTCCTTTAAAACCGAAGTAACTCCAAAAATTCAGTTTTAAATGGAATACCACATATATTTTTACATTTTCGAATAACAGACATTAAGAGTTTTCAAAAAGTACCAACACTAGAAACTTATGTACAAATTTATTGTTAATAAATCAAAAAACAAGTGTTGACCACCTCCGCGGTCTAGTGGTAACGTTTGCGACTACCAATTTATAGGTCCTGGGTTCGAATCCCTGTCAAGTCAAGTATTCTGTGTAAGGCTTTTTCGGAGTTTTTCCTTACCTTGAGAAGATGAATTACAGACATTTTTAAGGCGTCATGAGCTCGCAGATTATTTGCACTATCATTAATTCATTTTATTTCATTCATACAGACTTACACCTAAAGTATTCAGTCCGCAATCTACAGATGTTGTGAGAAGATCAATGTAGTCAAAGCTACAATAAATAAAGCGTTATAAATCACTTCTTTTGTTTGCCGTGTTTTGTCAGTAATAACATAAATACTGTTCTTTTTTTATATTCATGGAATCGTGTTTATTAATACAAAACATCTTATTTAAGAGATTAAATCTGGCATCTAGTGTGTTAAATAATTCTATCTGATGTTGAGCTAAAAGGAAAAGAGCCTAATTTTAATTGTGGTCGGAGACAAGTAACGATATCATCGATACGTAGCGAATTCATTTAATGATATGCATCCGGATCGCAATCCAATTCCACATCAATAAGAATCGTAAAGAAATTTACTCAAATTGGAAGTGCAAAGGGCTTGTCAAGATCAGGTCACCCGAAAAGTGCAACAGATGAAAATATTTCAAGGGACGTTCTCCTCCGTTACCAAGAAAATTCAAGTTTCTATTGCATATTTGTGGTTAGAATCAAATATAAGTCAAAGTTAGGTGATGAAAACCCTTAATGCTAAGCAATATCCTTATAAAATTTACTTTTGCAGAAACTCTCAGGGGACATCCCGAAAGAAAAATGTAGTTTCGTAAATTAATGGAGCACATCAAGTTTTTCATATACAAGTTGTATTCTCAGATGAAGTCACATTGTGCCTATTTGTCAACAGACGCAACTGCCCCTACTGGTCAGACGTAAATTCACAATGGATGGAGGAGAACCACACACAGTAACCATAGAAACTTTATGTTTTATGGGTGGGTATTGTTGATGATCATATCATTTATTCTTTCTTCTTTAGAGAAATCCCAACTGCTAATAGATATTTGAATTTGGTTTGAAACCGCGTAATACCGGCTTCACAAATCTGTTTCCACATCCAGTCAACCCTGAGGTGACTTCTATTTCCAACTAGATGGAGCTCCTGCTCTCTATAGACAGAATGTTCGCCAGCACTTAGACCATGATTTTCAGCAACGATGAATTGGTAGGAGAGGTTGCATAGAGTGAATAGCAAGTCAATGGTATATCAAGAAAGAAGAAGATCTGGAGTATCGAATAATGGAATCAAGGCATTCCTAAAACTTGGTTAAGTAATTTCTTAAATATTTTCTGTGAGCTACTGGCACATTCAAGCAACTGAGGGCTACCAGTTTGAGCACACAATTCAGATGTTGAGCTAGATTTGTTTTATTTTTATTAAGGAAGGAGTATTTTGTTGTTTGTACAAAACAGAGATAACATTTTACCATTCTGAATAACGTGTTTATTAAAATTTATACTTGCTCAGGCAGATGTTGTTACATAATTTAGAAATTATTTCTGATTCATTGACAGAATAGACAAAAACAAATGTTTGAGTGAATACACATCAAGTTAACAATTATTGAAAACGTAGTTATCAAACTTTAATGTAGGGGCTGAAATTTCATTGGATACAAAGGACATTTAGGAATTAGTATGTGAAGATGTGGAAGCAGAGATCCGTACTTTGTTTCGTATTGCTGAATGAGTTTTTGATTAATCTGTATGATGTTCAGGAATTATAGTGGGATAGAGTTGGCTACACTGACCAGAAGACAAGTAAAAGCACTTCACGTGGTAAAGGGATTAGATAAAACTTTACCACAATTTCACTACGAAATCGGGTTGTGATTGGTAAAAATTAAAAATTTTGTTTCATTTTATTGCTAGTATTTATGACGTCACATAAGTGAAATAGCCAGTGTTATTGTTGGGATATCCTGTAGTGGTCATATAAAAAGTTTGCTGCCTCTTTTGATATCGGCCGAGTATATGATGAAAGTGGCAATAATATATTAATATTTCATAATTGTTATCTCCACAACAATGTTTTTGTTAAAAATGAAATATGCGCATTGTTATATATTATGAATTCATGTGTCCTTTTTATTTCGAAACAACTGGAGAAAATTAAACGCTAGAGCGCTTTTTTAAATTTCGGTATTCAGGATTTTCAAAAATTCCTTTTCATATTTTATTTAAAGGGTAATATATATAGTTTTGTTGCGAAAAAAAATGTTGGTGCCAATAAAGTGTTTTTTTAAATTTTGAGTTTCGGATGAATCTCTACTCCTATAATCTGATTTTGCTTATTTTCAGAGGCAATTTTTATTATTTTTATCCAATGTCATATACTGGACTTGTCGAGAAAAAGCAAAAATTGCGGCCGTTAGAGCGATTTTTAAATTTTCGCTTTAGGTTAACCCCCACTTTTTAAATTCCGGTTTTCAGGTATACACTCCTATATTCCGTCGGTCCTGGTGGTTAGTGGTAACCATACTTGCCTTCTAAATCCAAGGTCATGGATTCAAACCCGGCCAGGAACGATGGATTTTTTCGGGCGTAAAAATCGTAAGTATGGCTTCCTTCGGAAGGGAAGTAAAGCCGTAGGTCCCATGTCGTACTTTTACGGCACGATAAAAGAACCTCAAGCCTGAAAGAAGAGGCCTCTGAGCAAAATTTGTCGGTCGTTTCACGCTCTGAATAGAATGGGACGCTGATTACCTGAGATGTTAAAGAGCGTCCTTAAATAAAAAAAAATAAAAAAAAATCAATCCTAATATTCCGATTTCCGTGATATTCAGAAACCATTTTTTTTTTTTTTTATTTAAAGGATATGTACCGAGTTTCATTGCAAAAACACAAACATGATGCCATTAGAGCTATTTTTAAATTTTGTTTTTCAGGAAAACTTCATTTCATAATAATCTGATTTGCTGATCCTCCCCCCCCCCCCAAAAAAAACTTTTTATTTCAATGGCATGTACCAAGTTTCGTTGAGAAAAAATAAAAATTGCGGCTACTAGAGCGATTCTTAAATTTTTTTCTTTAAGTTACCCCCCATCCCCAATGGTCCAATTTTGCTGTTTAATGAACTAGATTATTCGTTTATTAATTTATTGTTATATGCAGATTTTATTGAGAATAAACAAATATTGGGATGTTAAAGCGTTAATACACACACACGCTCATGTGTGTGTGTGTGTTGTGTGTGTGTGTGTGTGTGTGTGTGTGTGTGTGTGTACATTTTTCAAAAATCTTTTAATGGCTATAATCGCAATATATTCCCAAAATGATTATTTCGGCCAGTTAACAGCGGCGATACAATAGTTATTGTGAATAAAGCGGAGCTCAAACTTGCAAATGAATTATTAATTATTATTAATTATTATTCGAAGCAAAGTGAATGGAGGGGTTCCGAATAATTTCATTCTTGAAAAGGGGGTCGTGCAAGCAAGAAGTTTGGGAAACGCTGGGTTAGAGTTTATGTCTCTCAGGAGAACCTCGCAGTTGTCCAAGTGAGACATCACTAGGGATGGCACCAAGAATATTATAGAAAAAAAGGTTTTCAAGATAAAATGTTTAATATTGGTATAGTGATTATCTATATGGTGATGTTAAAACTTTCATCATATTTAAACGACGTAAAAATATCAATAATTCATTGAGAGGAGTAAGAAAGGTCTATCCTTGTAATGTTAAATTTATCAAGTTCAGTTCTCATTTTCTCAAGGACTATTAAATCTAATGAAATAAAGCTTTTATAGCATACTGATGCACATAATTGAAATTTTCTGATCTGTTTTCATCACTACACCATAACTCTGAAGCAAATTATAAATTATTTTCAATTTTTTCCTACCTTTTCCCCTAAATTTTTTTATATTGTCACATTTTGTCCTATCTTACCATAATAGATCCACATCATCACAATAATATCATGAATAAGTGGTAAGTGTTTCAAAATGATAGCTTATACAGATCCTAAAATGGGAACTTGTGCAAAAAAAATGTAGTTTTTCAATAATTGCAGCTAAAAATATTTTTACAAAACAACTAAATTTTTAGGAAAACACCAAATAAACGCTCCAACATTGTAAAACAACAAAGGATGATATCATGGAAACAAACAAACGCTACACATTAATGAAGTACAACTTTTTCTCTATCATTCAAGAGAAACCACCGCTTTCTAGAACAAATAGTTCCCGAGATGTAGAATTATAACTGAACAAGTGCTCGCAAAATTCGAAAAAAAAAATAGCTTCTGCAGAGATACAATTACAAATGTGTTAAAAACACTTATAATCAAGGAACATTAATGAAAAGTAGATCAAAATAAACATACATTTCTAAATATTAAAATGGGACAAAAAACAAAAATATTATTTTTGACCCCACCCCACTTCCTTTAATATTTCCCTTAAATTAAAGCTGGATTCATAAAAAGTTTAAAACTCTGATAAATGAATGAATGAATTCTCATTAAATTTGTTTGTTCTAATCATTTACACAAGTGTGTATATTGCAATAAAAATAATATTCAAATAAAAAAACTCGTTCCTTCATTGTTAGGCCGCGAGCGTTTCAGAACGCCCTCATATGAGCTAAGGACCGCTTTGAACGTTTTATGCATTCAGATCAAAGCGAACTCATCGCAGATGCCAAATCGTCGTTCTTTTAATGCTCCATTAAATAGTAAATGTAACAACATCGTTGCATTTTATGAAGAGATAATCTAAATGCGCCTTTAGAATTTAAAACCAAATTTAAGCTTGTCCACTTTATTTCTGATTCTGGCAATTGCATCATTTAAAAAGTTAGCGTTTAGTGATGATCTCATATTTCATACAGGAACCACCCCAAAGGAACAGTCGGTACAGAAAGAAAGAGCAAACTTACTTGTGTTACGTCATTCCGAAGTCACTGGTCTGGAAACCAAAGCCTGTCCTTTGCTAAGCTTCTCCCCCAGCCAACATCAGAGAGGAACCTTTAAATTAAGTTTCTCCACAAAGAAACTAGAAAAAGAAGTTTTTTGTGGCTACAGCTCCCTTAGATTTTTAACATACCCAAGCCTAAACATACGCCAACTGCAAGACGATCCTCTTTTGAAGGATCCGGTTACTTCCTCATTAGCAATAATGAGCGGACTTTCCTCCAATTTCAAGATAAATTTAATCTTGCATTATTAAGGATCAGCATTAAAAAAAACATGCAGAATCTGTAACTCCAACAGTCTAAAAGTAGCATTGCTTGAGACTTTTAAGATAACAAAAATTCTGGTGCAGTATGCACATTCTAAGGACCGTTTCAAGAAGTCATTCATCTTCAAATCCATGTGAAATCCGACAAAGGAACCTTAAAAGTTGGTACGCTGCTTTGAAAAAGTGTTATAAAATTCTATACAACATTACAAATACTAAATGTATGAGTCGTAAACCCTACATGATTAAGTTGACATACAATTAGAAGGAGAAACAAATAAAACTACAATAATAATAATAATAATAATAATAATAATAATAATAATAATAAACATTAAAAATGGGAATAAAGACATTTACAAATATATGAAATGAAACATATTACATTTATAATTACACTACTTATTACGTTCTAAACAGAAAATGAATTGCTTCTAACTCGCGCATGCCTGTGTTCAACCAATTAGTGTGGTTCGCAAACAGCTCCCAGCATGCCAATCGACCTCTAATTGCATTAAAAAGATTTACAGGAAACGGCATTTTTCTCAGGTGTTCCTAGCGGATAGACTCCACAAAATGGGCAGATTCTCATGCCAGAAACATCCGTTAATTTTTGAGCCTTCCAACTTCCCATCCTGCCTTGATTTCCTGCCTGCTGATATCCTCTAGCCTTGTTCTAACCTCGTTCCATGCATTTTTATTATTGGCAATGCCTCATTGCCATATTGAACCCAGGCCAATTGCTCTTTCCACCTCTGTTGGTGTTAAATTTTGTATCTGGTGTCTATAACATTTTGCGCGAAGTGTGGACCGTTCTTCCTGCATTAGTCTAAGCCAGTATTTCACTGTCCTTGTTTTACTATTAACCGTTATAAGTACTAGGATTCCAAAATATGTCCTTTACGTCTCCACCAAGACCGACTACCCGCCCCACTCACGGCCGCCTACCTGTCTCTGATCCCTGGGCAATTGCCACCTTTCATTACAGCAATTCACGATCTTGTGAATAAATTTGATAATATAGGTTCAGTTTAAAAAAAGAAACACATGCGAAGGCGTTCAGTTTTAACAAGGGACGAATTAGATGAAATTGGCGCAAAGCGTTCGCCAACAAAATCGCTCTGAAACTACCATCTTCTGTGCATATCTACAGCAACAAAACCTTACAAGTGTACACCTATCTATGACAAGGTGGTCCCATAACACGTGTGCGTGAATGTGAGTGGTTTCTTTCATCAGTGACTGAAAGCAGTTTGTGTTCTTTTCAGATGAGGCGTGCTCCCACCATAATGGTCGTGTGAACACTCGCAACCCTTGTTATTGGTGTTTTGAAAATCCACATTTTATAATCAAGAAATCCCTCTTTATGATAGGGAATTTGGTGATTAGATTGCAATTAGCGCAAGAAGCATAATAATGCTATTTTTTACGAGCAGATAGATGTAGAGAGATAATGAAATGGCATTCTGGCCCTATTTTTTAATCAGGTGAGGGAAGAAGAGAAATCACATGAATGGTTTCAACAAGATTCCGCCGCTGCTCATACAGAAAAAAGTCCAGGGTAAAATTAGGGAAGCGTTTGAAGCTAAAAAGATTAATGCTGGTGTAAGGTCCTCTCGCTCTCCAGATCTAAGAGTCTGTGATTCTTATTTATGGGTTAGCCTGAAGGACAAAATGCATAAAATATTCTCACACGGAAAAATTCAAGAAAAACTATGAAATCAGAAAAATTACAGTGGTCGGACTAAATCGAATCGAGAGAAATGCCTATTTAGCTGAGAGAGAGTGACATTTCAAGCGTTTACTATAAGGTAAAAATTTAAATACAGTTTTAAGAAGTGATACTATGGTTTATAGGCGGCCGGCTGGGGAATGTCCAGATACCTGGATGCAAAACCCCGTGCTAGCGGTAGGGACATATTTTAGAAGCCCATTTGTATTAAGTACATTTCACTTATGTAACACCATCATGTTTTCTACAATGAAATGTAACGACATTTTTAATTTCAACCAATCATAACCGCATATTCCTGCAACTGTATCCACTCCCCCCCCCCTCCGCATGGGATCGTCACAGGTGACCGAGATCGTGAAGGAGCGAACTAGATATTGGGAGGTCTGGGGTCCGATTTCCACCAGGACCGTCCTTCCTGAATGGAGTTCTTTTTTCCCCAGGTTTTCCTCAGTCGTAAGTTGCAAATGCTGGGGAGGTAGCCTAAGCTTAGACTGAAACGCTTCCTGCCTTTAAAAAGAACTTTAAACCTTATATCATTATCTCATGTATCACCAGTGTCCACCTCCTGTGATACCTCAGTAATTAAAACGGGCGTTAAACACTATAAAAAGACTTTTGAATGGGTAGGTATTCTTAAATATCAGTTTTAATATTTATAGAATTATTAATATATTGTGAGCAAATGTTAAGAATATATATTTTGTTCTAATTTTATTCTGAAATGTCCTAATAAATATTACTAGTTATTATGAACTCTCTAAATCGCTGTGCTCATGAATCTATCACTAATCTCAGAAACCTTGAGGAATTACTTGTGATAAGTGCATCGTGTATTTGTGAAAATCAACAATTTCTAAGGACATACATTCGAAAAGACTAATGCTATATATTTAAAAAAAAAATATATATATAATAGATAATATTACACATTCGCTATGGGAGAGAGAGAGAGCGGGAATATTTAATGAAAAAATTCAGTTGAGACATAGACAAATTAGTTCATATTTGTTCTCCGTGGAAAACAGTAAAAAGAACATTGACTGATGGCTCTCTCTCTCTCTCTCTGACATATCTAGATGTTAACATTGTTTTAAATTTATTTTAAGAAGAACTTTCATAAAAAATAAATTCGTTAAATTATATTTGAAATATTCCAGTTTTGCTAATTGATGCAATAGACAAAGCGAGAAGCCTGCCGAACTACTTTGAATTGAGAGTGCTGATTGTCCGCGGGCAAGACAAGTATTAATACTCTACTTCTAGGCATGAAATTTCTCTTGTGTTTCTTTATCTTAATAATTTCCAAATTATATTCGGCAAGATATAAGATTTAAAATGTTTCTCGTTTTAAGATTTCAAGAGCTATGACTCTGTAAAATATAGACAATTTTAATAAAGTATGGTAACTTTTATTAACTTTGCACGAAAATTTTAAAGCCTAGAGAGGTCATATTTTAGAAAAAATAACTACAGTTTGATATCGCTTAATGATAATCATCATCATTTAGGATGACCCAGATCGTAACTGCCTCTTTGATTCCGAATCTTATTGGTAAATTCAGCTTTCATTATCAATGAAGATGTGGTGAGCGTATCGGTAGCTGCCACTGTGGAGACAATGAACCATTTGCATTATTCCCACTCTTGCTGCTTTTTGTCCTGTGAGGTCGGTTATCCAACGACAAAAACATCCTCGCACCAAGATATTTGTGTACTATTACTGACACATATGATGCATTTTGGATCCCTCTATTTCCTGCAAGTCACTCATGGATCGCTCTTCACTATGGCTTCTACAGGGGCGATGTTTTCACTTGTGACGGCTGTTGCTGCTCCTGATCTTTCCAGTCTATTCTTCCACGTCTAAACTCTGCAAATCATTTTGTACTGAAGGAGCAGAGTCTAGAAACTCTTTGTAATTTTTTCAGTCATTCTCGTTGACTCAAGTCAAGCTTTAAATCCTTAAATATAGTAGCACGAATATGCTCACTAGTGATCTCCATCTTAGATCGTCAGACAACAAGCGCACGACCACAATTAACATTTTACTGCAGTTGCAAGACAGGCTCTTTCCACGAAAATTATAACTGCCAGAATTTCTTCAAACCTTACCGACACTTGTACAACATTACACTAACAGGTTAAGAGTTCAGTAAAAATTCCTTTTTTTTTTTTTAATTACTTCAGAGATCATTAAACTCATCGATACACTGGTGTTAACGAAAATTGAGCAAAAGTCGTTTGTTATAATGGACTAGCAACAGTCTCGAAGACAGGCAGGTACAATATTTAAAACTAATGAACCACCACCAGAGAAAGAGACTTTAAACTGGGTCACTGGTGGATATTTCATTCATAAAAATGCAGCGATAGCATGTCTTTATTTATTCCGCAATCGAAACTCTATGAAGTGTAATTATATTCAGAATACGAGAATGCTACGTCCCTACATTTGCGATGATGAAGTCAGCTGAGTAATCTCAGGAAGTCGTTAGTAATCAACTCAATGAAGAGAGCATCTCTTTAAAATTCCTGCAGCAGTAATAAAAATGCAATCTCCAGCTAAAAAGATCTACTATGCCAGCGCTGCTTTTGCTGTGAACAAGCTTTTTATACCCCTATGTAATTTTTGCACGTTCTTTCTTCATTTATTTATTAAAAATTATTTTTAGCAATCCATACAATATAAGTATATACAACGTAGTTTGTCCAGGTGGTGTAGTGGTAACCATACTTGCCTTCAAACCCAAGGTCGCGGGTTAAAATTCGGCCAGGACCGATGGATTTTTTCGGGCGTAAAAATCCTAAGTATGGCTTCTTTCGGAAGGGAAGTAAAGCCATGGGTCCCGTGTCGTACATTTACGGCATGATAAAGAACCTCAAGCCTGAAAGAAGAGACCTCTGAGCAAAAGTTGTCGGCGTTTAACGCTCTGAATAGAATGGGATACTGATGACCTGAGATGTTAAAGAGCGTCCATAAATAAATCAAATCAAATATACAACGTGCAAACAAAAACACAACAGTATTTCAACCAAGTTTTTCGAATGTTTTAATTATTTTTATGTATTTTAATCCTTTTGGTGCCATGTAGTAGCGCGGTCACCCGACCTTTATACACCATAGCCGATCTGGTTGGCTTCTTTATATTCAACCCAAGATTGCCAGCGCCGATCTCGTCGGCCGGTTAAAAATTCTTATTTTTGTGACAGCCTATGGTGAAGGAATGCAAGCGTTTGAAAAGAGACAACTCTGACCTTCATTAGCGACAATTATGAGGGATTTCCGGCTTTCAAAGGTGGTATTTTGTGTTTGAAAGTAACACTGTCAGTTCTTATCTCATAGTGTTGTTCTGAGGGTTGAAAATGGCCAGTTGTTCCCGTGATGTTTTAAGGCTGGCGTAGACGATGATAAGATAATTGCGTATTTTGAATAGTTGTGATGTCAGTGCTGATGATTTGATATTCGATAGTGAACACTGATAACTTCGGTTCTGTGTGTTTTTCTTATTTGCACCACATTATCATACTGGACAGAGTGTTGAACGTTAATACACACATATGTAAGTAAATCCGAGGGTATAAAGAATTTTCAGACCTTACACAGTATAAAATACAATATTTCAACTGCTGCTTGTGCAGGTGAGTTCATTTAAGTAATTCACTTCTCTTTCCCTACTTGCACATACGTTTAAATTTTTTAAATGTACAGTCGCAACGGTTAATTAGCATAACTTGTTTTGTGTCATTTTCTTCATAAATGAACAGCCTATCATTATGAACATTTAAATTTACTATATATCTTAATTTTAAAGTTGATAATTAAGCCCAAAGCACGAAAAACATATTTTTCTTTTAAAAATGTTTATTATCAGTTAAAACAATGAGGATACTTTAAATTTATTATACATTTGTGTTGCCATTAATCAGTTTTGCACAATATGTGCTCCTTATACGAAAAATTTCGTGATGCTATTTGCAATTCTTGAATTTATGGAGGCAAATTTTCAAACTGGTGCATTTTCCCTTAAAAATGCGCGGCATTTTACGGCTGTATAAATCTCTGGCCGCTTTCAGCTGATGCAGGAAGCCGACTAGATCGGCACGCGGCAGTAAAGGGTCAAAAGAAGATTGTAACAGTATTTGATACCGGTGTTGTTTTCTCACGGATTGTGAGATACAAAATATAAAAGAAGAATATAAAGTATCACCACGTATTACATCATCAAATTTTATACAAGAGGAGATTGAAAAGTAATACCTCCATGGCCACAACCCAACCGATTTTTAAAAATATTGCCGTAACTGAAAGATGCAGGTCTCCTCTATATATTGTGCCAATTTCCTTTGTTCTCGGCTTTCGTTGGTGTGCTGAGAATTGAAGATGGCGACCTACATGGAGATAAGGCTGAAGCAGAGAGGTGTCATTGAGTTTCTGACATCTGAGAGTTGACAGCCTATCCAAATTCATCGCCAAATGAAAGCTGTTTACAACGACGAAACTGTTGACGTCGGTACAGTGATACAGTGGGCCGAGAAGTTGAAAGAAGCAAATCAGATAACCTTTAGTGTGCTTTATCAAGCCTGTAGTGGACAACTCCTCGCAGCATCAGATGACAATCATCGAAATCGTGTCGACGAAATGGTTACGGTCGAATCAAACTGCGAGAGATACCAACAAAACTGAGCTTTTCCCAAGAAAGAGGCTTGGGTTCCCCGGAGGCTGACGCAGGGGGAAGCAATTTGCAAGATCTGTAGGCCCAGTTCGAGCTGAGTGTGAGACTTTACTCCATCGCATTTTCACAGAGGATGAATCATGGGGTGCATCATTTTGACCTAGGGAGCAAACGACAATCGATGCAGTATAGCCATAGTACATCACCACATCCCAAGAGGTTCAAGGGGATCCCATCTACATTGAAAGTTGTGGTGACCATCTTCGGGATTTCCTTGACTCTTTGGAAAGGGAACCACATTAACCCAAAACGCTATGTGACAACATTGAAGATGCTCCGCGTTCGAAAGGATTCGGGCTCTATTCTGCAGCACGACAACGCCCTCCCGCACACGAGTCGTGATACACAAGAGCCTGCATTTCACGAAGGTTCTGTGCACTTGCCGTACAGCCCAACCTTGCACTTTGTGGCATTCACCTCTTCCCGAAGATGAAAGAGCATCTTAAGTGACTTCGCTTTGGTTCTGATGACGAGGTTAAAGCTGCCATTGGAGCTTGGTGTAGACAACAAAGACGTTTGTGATATATATCGCAAACGTCTGGTAACTATTTTTCAACTATTACACCTATTGTCCTCTTCCCTTAACCAAATACAATCCACTCTAATTTTATCTGTCTATTTTTATGAATTCTATTAAGATTTGCAGATGGTTACTAACCAGTTCATTGGACGCTCTTTAACTTCTCAGGATATCAGCACCCCATTCAATTCAGGGCGTGAAACGGCGGATAAATTTTGCTCAGATACCTCTTTTTTTAGGCTTGAGGTTCTTTTACGCCCAGTAAATCTACGACACGGGTCTCACGGATATATTTTCCTTCCGAAGGAGGCCATACTTAGCATTTTACCCCCCCCCCCAAAAAAAACCATAAACCCTGACCAGGATTGAACTCGCGATCTACCTCTAGACCACCAGGACCGATCTTCTCTCATTCGAGGTTATGTTTAGGTTAGTGTGTGTATATATGAATATGTTAATAATTCCATTTTTCCCTATAGTAGTAGAGAGGCGGAGGTACCAGGTAAGTAGTTTCCAGGTCAAGAAACGGTAGCTCAGCCAGATATGCATAAGTATGAATTACCTTATTGTTAGCTTTTTGGCTTTTGTATTTTGCTGCTTTTTTACAAATATGATTTTTTAATATTTCACTTTCTTTTACTCCCAGTATTTTATATGATTATTTTATTGCACCTCAAGACTTAAGTTTCACGATGATGCTTGTAAGCTATAAGAGTATATATATCAACATTGCAGGACAAATGACGATAACTCTCTTGTTGTGGTACTTGGTAAAAAGATAGAGTTTTTAAAAATGGCATGTTAAAATAAAGATAATTTCTAGATGTATGTAGCTGGTGGAAATGAGACGGAAGTTTGTATGCTGTATAACAGTCAATGCATGATATGGGAAGATGTAAGAGATATTGACATAAAAGTAGCTTCAGCCGTTTTTGGAGAACGCTGGTTTCAGAGTATGATTTTAACTCGTTTGATGTTGGAAATGTAAATTTAGAACCGCACAGAAGATGTAAACACGGCTTTGATTCAAAAGCGTTTCTCTGCTCAAAAAGCAGAGGCAAAGTTGGTTTGTAGTTACGACTGCAATTCCTGTGACCGGCGTATGAATACATTTGCGTCGTTAGTTCTGTAATTTTAAAATAAGTGCGTAAAATAAAAAAGTCAACTTTGACGAAGCCAGCACCTGAAGATTAACTAGAATGCCTTTATATGTATAATTATAATCAGTGGCTGCTAGCCGCCCCTAAAATAAGGGGGCATGAGATTTTATAATTCTATGGCATGAACCTCATAAGCCCCAGGTTATAAACTTTTGGAATAATGACGTCATCTGTTTGTCTCATCTCTAATCTTTCAACTCACAATCACAAACCACAATTCTATAATGGGTACAGATTTTCCACCGTATAAGAGGGAAGCGTATATCTTTCCATAAGAGACCATACAATTAGTTTAACTTTAAATTCTATTTTCTCAAAGCCATGAGTGTGTGTGTGTGGGTTGTAGGATTCATGTACGGTGTCACACACTTCAACTTGGTATAAAAACATTTACCTTTAATTTCCTGTAGAGAATTTCAATCTTCGTGTCTTTCGTTTGAGCGGATTGCACACAGTTTTTTTCAAACGTTTTTATTATTGTTTCACGCGATAATTTAAACACAACCACAGGTCACTGCATAGACGCACACATTTATTACAGACTTAGAATAACATTTCACTTTACGAAACAAGTTATTACAGCTGATTACATTTTCCACACCAGTCACTTCATAAAAGTTCAGACCGCCACGAGTGGCCGAGGTCATTAAGGCGCAATCTCGTGAGCGGGAGGTCTGGGATTCGAATCCCACCAGGACCGTCCTCCCTGACTGAGGTTTTTTCCCGGTTTTCCTCAGTCCTCATGACTGGCAAATGCAGGGGAGGTACCCTAAACTTAGGCCTGGAGCGTTTTCTTTCTAAAAAAAATCCTTTCCCAATTTATCATTTCATCTCATGTATCATCAGTGCCCACCGCCTGTGGTGCCTCAGTAGTAGTAACGGGCGTTAAACACCATTCAAAAAAATAATAAAAATTCAGAAACTGGGTAACGGTAAATGGGCATAACCACCGCTTAACGGCATATAAGTTGGCAGGGATAGGAATGTGTGTGGCGGGTAATAGTAAGGTGGCGCCATCTCGTTTTTAAATGAGTACTTTTTTCGGAGATGTGCCGTCAAAATCATATTGTGACTATCGAACCCATAATGGCACACCTAAACAAAGTTATTGTTTAGGCCCTGTGTTCATTGAGCACATGCCTATGGAATTTTCTTATATTAATAACGCACTGCTTAAGTCTTAAGTATATGTGAAT
Organism: Metallyticus violacea; assembly: GCA_030762175.1. NCBI lineage: Eukaryota > Metazoa > Arthropoda > Insecta > Mantodea > Metallyticidae > Metallyticus > Metallyticus violacea. The sequence continues at coordinate 21,168,836 of CM060845.1, forward strand.
AGGATCACAAATGCCAAAGTGTTCACGTAGCGCTGTAATGTCTCCATTCACTCTCCTGTTATTTTAAAACGTATGCTTGCACTGATTGCCTATATTAAAGTTTTAATAATATACAAGATAAAGATACCTGTTGTGTTTCTTAAGGGCAAAGACCTCCTAACAAGTAGGGAAAGCTCGCTTTTTCCTAACGTGGTGAGCTATTCCTCGCTAGTTGTTCGTATGCTGTTTAAGACACTCTGACTGATTTGTTCTTTGGTTACTGCATTAGCTGCTTCTCGAGAGATTTCCATTTTTCTCTTCCTCTTGCTACTTTTGACCAATCTGGACCTGCATGTTCCTTGAAGAGGTCTGTTCATCTTCTTCGGTTCTGCCTTGTATCCTTTTTCCTATCCGGGGGTCACACATAGAGATCTTGTAGGTCCACCTATTGTTCCTACATTCTTGCAACGAGACCGCCCCATTGCCATTTGCTGGTAGCTATTTGTGTGATGTCTGTTGTCTGAGATAGCTGATTTATCAATACTATAAGTATTTTGTCCTTCAAAGTTAATCGGAGGCTTTCGCGTTGCATTTTTCTTTGGCATATTTGAATTTTGTTCTTTTGTTATTCTGTCATTGGCCATGTCTGGCACACATATAGTAATACAGGGTGTACGCAGGTTCCGAGCATCTGGAATCTGATTTTCTTAGTTATTGTTTGGTCTAACAATGTAAACTTAAAGACCCAAAATGCTCTCCAGGTTAATCAGATCTTTCTTTGTACTTCTTTTTCTGTTTTATCATGGAAGTAAATTATACATATAAACCTGAATTTGTAGCCGTATGTATTTCCTTTATGTTATATGTATTTGTTTATTGTTGTTAAAATAAATAATATCAAGGAATTGAAAACAAATGACTGAAATTATAGTGGTTAATTATTACGCTATAAATTAATAAGAGGCAATGACAATAGCTTATCAATTAGATTATTAATTTATGTAAAGGTACATAATAAAAATCCTGTATAAAAATCAGAAAGAAAGCAAGTGACGGCACATATTTTGGATTTTAATTAGTAATTATGTTAATTTGAGGCATGTTCAACTAAAATCCGGCAGGGTAATTTATTAATACAAACTAAGTACAAACAAAACCAGCTATGTTCAAGGAGTTAAAATTTGAATCACCCTGGGCATTCAAATATGCATTCAAATGCTTCACCAAGCGTCGAACAGCCTGTGGTGCCTCAGTAGTAAAAAGGGACGTCAAACGCCATTAAAAAAAGGGTAGGATACCATCGTAATGGGACGTGGTTGCTGCGTGAACCAGTTTCGCACCGCATCCATTGGTGTGGGAGCATTTCAACTTGTCAAATTTCTTGACACGTCCAAAAAAAAAAAAAATAAACGTTACAATGCTGTCTATCACTACCAAAAATTTAACCACAGCAAAGTGGTCCATTTTGACTATGTGTTTTAGTTAAAACTTTTTTAACAAAACATATAACAAAACGCTTTATAATTGAGTTGGGAGTTCTTCTGGCAGCTAAAGAAAAGTGTCACCTGACGGACAAAATTTCAAGCGAGAGCCTTAAAGCTGAAAGACTGAGAAAGGCAAAAAGGGAATTTTTAAAGAATATATTAAGAAAAAAGGAAGACTGAAAAGAACTTTCAGAATAAATGAGAGGGTAGAAAAGAAAGTTTCCATTGTATTTATTTGAAACTGCATATTTTCCCTGTTCTCTGACTTCCGGGATTTATCACAACGTCAGCATTTGTAACCATGACAACGGTTTCAACTGAAGAAGCCGCGATTTCCCACGTTGCAGAAGTAAAATTAGAATAGTTCCGTCATCTATTTTTATATCTAATGTAATGTTGAACGAAGTGTTATAATTTAAGTCATTAAATTTTTGCAATATTACTGGTGGTAAATGGCGCTATGTTTGATATTTTACTGAAATTTAAAACGTATATTGTATTTATTGATAATCAGAAATCATGAATTAAATTTGACATACAGAGTGTTTTTACTGAGGCACCACAGGCGGTGGACACTGGTGATACATGAGATGAAATTATAGATTGGGAAAAGATTTTTTTAAAAAAGGAAACGTTCCAGGCCTAAGTTTAGGGTACCTCCCCGGCATTTGCCAATTATGAGGACTGAGGAAAATCTGGAAAAAAACTCAGTCAGGGAGGACGTCCTGATGGAATTCGAACCCCAGCTCCCCTGCTCACGAGTCCGCGCCTTAACGACCTCAGCCATCCGTGGCGGTTCAGCAGGGTTTGAAGACATTCCCATACCAACTTAAATTTTAAATTGATAAGAGCCAAGCCTGTTAAGAGCAGCTTGACTGAGAGAATAAGAATGGGTTTGTTTTTATAGCCTTCCTCAAACCCTCTCTGAGGAAGAGGGGGGGGGGGGGAAATTAAATATTACCTATGTTACTTGCCCGTGTGGGCAGATACTTGATTTAAAATTTGAAGCCTCTCATTTGAAACACTTTATCTTTCGTATAAATCATAGTTTTAACGTTTTCTCTCTATCTAATATTATTAACAGGATTGTAATAGAGAGGCGGGGAGGAATGAAATAAAACAATTCGAAAGTTCACAGCTGTGAACTACATCACAGCCTTTGTTAGAAATTAAAAAGAATACGCCGTGCTAGGGCATTTGCATTCAGCGAACCCGACCGTGTTTGCTGAATTACAATGAACTAACGGAAACAAATGAAGACCTTTTTGCACATTTCACACGCTATTGATTCTTCGGGTTATTGGAAATCAATGTATCTGTGCAAATAAAGCCAGAAATCCCTTAGAGGTGTTATGGAAACTGACAGTCCTCAGCTTTTTAAATGGAAAGAGATAACAAATACTTTGGCTACTGCCTTCCAACGTTTTTCAGAGTACAGAGTGACACACTCTTAGGCGGGGGTGAATGAATTCGAACCGCGTGAGATTTGGAAGGATGGCGTTCGAGGTTTCAGTTTTTAGACATCTATTTTAGATTTTAGGAATTGGTAAAATATTTTTTCTGCAAAGCCCCCATAAAGGGCACTTATTCCTATTTTTACTTATTTAAAAGTTTCTTTCAATCTAAAATATATAATAAATTCAAAATGATGAACATGGAGCATGTTCAATAGATTTAAAGCCATCTTCATCGATTTTCTATAACTTAATCAGGGACCTTTTTTTTCCAATTTTTCCAACATTTTATTTTTTTACGTTGTCATATTTTGTTCTAGCTCTTCCATAATAGATCCACATCATCACAATAATATCATGAATAAGTGGTAAAATTTTTAAAGTGATAGCTTATTCATATTCTAAAAAAATGGGAAACTTATGCAAAAAAATGTAGTTTTTCAATAACTGCAGCCAAAAAAAAAGTATTCTAAAACAAAAAAGGTTGATATCATGAAAACAAACGCTGCCAATTTATGGAATATAATTTTTCTATCATAAAAGACAAACCACAGCCTTCTAGAGCAAATAGTTCCGAAGATATATACTTTTAATTGAACAAGTGCTCGCGAAATTCAAAAATTGGCTTCTACATTGATATAATCAAAATTTTATTTAAAACATTTATAACCCATCAACATTAATGAAAATAATATAAAAATTAATAGAAAATTCCAAATATTAAAATGGTACAAAACACGAAAATATTGTTTTGACCCCCCCCCCTTTCCCTTTAATACTTCTCTCAATAGCTTTTTCATCTTTTTTATAAAAATATGAGAAATTCGCCTACTGATTTCTAAACACATAAGCGAAGAGAACCAGAATTTTTCCATTATTTTTGTTGGGTTTGAGTTCCCGGGTCTTCATTATGGATTTTGTTTTGTCTATAGTTACAATATAATTTTAAATGTTAGAAAGCTCTTCTTCAAACGCATATGACTTGCCTAGGCCATGAAATACAAATGAAAGCGTAGAACACGCTCACCAGGCGATCGCATTCCTGTGATCTTTTCAAATCGACCGCACACTGCAGTTTCCTAGAAACAGATAACGCACAATGTTCTAGAAGTTCAAGGAGGGATACAAAGTGGAAGGGGTGTGTGAAGTCTTTCATACCCTAGAAAGATAATCTTATTTTCAGTATTTTATTTAAATAAATGTTTGATTCAAAATTAAATTAACTACTCTTTCCTTCTCCATACTTGTGTGTTAATCTGTATTTCAAAATACGCATTTTTTTTTTCTTCCCATTGTCAGCCCCTTGTTCTCATGAACTTGTGGTTGGTGTAAGGAGCATGTCAATTGAGAACAGGAACAATGGAGCCATGTTCTCTTCTTAGATTAATCACGCTTAGGTCTGCATCCAGATTCCAGGGAAACACATGTGGGAACAACCCCGTGACGTACAATGGTTGAGGCATATACAAGAAGCTTACAAATTCACAGGATGTACCACTAAGATCTAGGGAGGAATAGCGGGCCTCCTTTTGATAAATGGAACATGAATGCAAACAGGTACATTTAAATCTTTTACAGCCTATGTGTCGTGCTTTTTATTGCTGAGGCGTCTTTGAATTCCTTTTCATACACGATAATGCCCAAATTAAAATCCGTTACAGCATCTGTGGTATGTATACCCTTCAGCAGAGTATTAAAACGTTAAGACCCGGGATCAAAATTCATACGCGTCCATAATTACTGACAGAACAATTACCAAGATGAAATCCGTAATCAACAGAGCCCAAGAGTTCAGACATTTATTTTGATTAAAATATACAGTCCAAAATGCACTTAAAATACTGAAAATAGGCTGTAATATAATTAAAACAGAAATTTATTAAAAATGAAAACAGAGTGTAATATCACTCGTCATTAATGAAAATAGATATTTAAGGTACTTAATAAATTCTTTGTCACATAATTAAAGTACTTAAACTTACTTCCTTGGTTACAAGCAACAACAAGGTGTTTCTTTCAAGGTATTAACTGTCATAGTCAGTCGCTTGTCACAGAGAACGTTTTTCATCATGAAAAAAGAACATTCAACTTCCACTGAAGTGATTGGAGCATATTTAAAACAAGCTATTTCGGAAGGACCATATCAGTTACAACAGAACATTTCACTTTCAGAACATCATGGAAATGTTCATCAAAACAAAGTAAAGTAGCTTTGAATGGTCCTGGTGAATGAGCAAAAGATGTGGTTTCTGGTCTAGTTCATTTCGGGTTTATAGGTTAATATCTCTCTTACTTCCGTACTGAACACTTGTAGGGACGATTTATTGCACAGCTGTACCGTTCTCGTCTTTCTCGCTTGCAGTTGTTTGTTACATTTATGCAGCTGAGAAGTTACCCCACCACAAATTTCCTAGAATTGTCTCGCACAGATCGATACAAGGTCATTCGCCAGGACTATTCAAAACTACAGTACTTCCCTCGCTCTCTCTATTTCTTGGTATTTGTATGCCCGAGGTAACCGTGCGTTCCTTTCACTATTGAAGATTCTGCTATTTAAAAAGCTTAAATGAATGTGTTGAGGAGAAAAATTTGACTGCTTGAAAAGAAAGTAATATACAGCAATATTTTCAATAGGTATTTTTGTTAGGTGAATATCTCATTTAGCTTTATGGCCCTAATGTATGGAAACGTGTTCATTTTTATCTGACTCTTAAATATATCCACCCAGAAGATAGAAAAGGAAAAGGAATGTTGCCTAGCTAACAAATCACATTTGTTCAATACTAAGAAGATGTCCGGCAATGCTTAGTGATGCAAATAAATGAAGGCACAAACATCACGAAAAACTTGAGAAATTTTGTAATTTTTGTGTTTCTTTGTAGTGTATTATAGTACCTTTAAAATTATAAAATTGTTTTGTTTAAAAGTTGCTTATGTTGTACAATCAGTATTAAGAATTGAAAATATTGTTACACGACTTGCAGAATGAGATTCCATCTATAATTAATAATATTTAATAATTTTAGAATAATACAAACGCAACCTCCGAACAACAGTAATCTTAAATCGAAGCACTGCCGATAAGATTTCACACAAGATACCATTAACGCCAGTGAGCTATTCAAATAAATTAATTAGAATAATAATTTCCTATAAAGCGCTGTCATTAACATGGAATTGTGTTTGTTTTTTAGTAATCCCTTTATGTCACCCTACCACTATCCTTATATAATTAGAATTAATACCTGCTAGTTTATGAGACGCCTCCAAGTACTACAGTCGACTAGTGTTACAGACAGCCTCAGCATCGTCTGGATGGACGTGCTATATTAAAGAATAATTTAATTTATTCAATACTTTGTCTGAATTCAGTTGCTGATTTTCATATTGATCTAATATCACAGCACTGTGATTATCAGGATATTGGATTCATCCGCATAATTACAAAAGTCATCTCTACTAATTTTCCACATATTTAATTTCTTCGACTTGTTTATTAATCCCCCTCAATCATTTCGTCCTCACTCCCATAAATAACTTCCTTTTAAATTTTTTCTTTGGTCTTAATCCATTACCATATTCCCAACTACTCTGTCGGAAGATAACTACATTTACCCAAAGGCGATTTTTCTGTCATAACCTAGTTTCTTTACATTATAATAAACTAGGCCAGATATGTCTCTCTCCATACGTTGGACATCTCTATACTGAGCCTTCCAACTACCTCTTTCAACTTTACAACTCCAGTTCTGACACATGCAAATCCTTCTGTCATTCTTATTAAAACATTCAATTTATTTTTTCTGCATTTCAATATTATATGTATTCCTTGGCTTAATTTCTTCCCAAAACCTTTTCCTTTTGATTCCCTATCTTTCTATGTTTCTGCCATATCCATCCTTTCCAAAATCTTGTTAATTGTGCTGACCCAGGTGTCTCGTTCTTGTAAAATTGAATCTGTGGTTTGAAAAAGAAATAAGTCCACATTTTTTGCAGTAATGAGTTGAGATATACGTCATATATCTCAACTCATATTTGATGTTTCTCAGTCCTTAAGCTATACATTAGTGTAAAAAGAAAAAATTTGGCTCATTAATTGAGAATCCAGTACCTGGTTCAAACTCCCATTGATTTTAAAAAGGAAATAAGTCCCAGACTTGTTTCCTTTATCAAATCATAGATGGCCTTGGATTATAATTCTTTTATTGTTCTGTTGATAATATCGTTTATTTATTGATTATTAGAGTATGTTGGTAATATTGTTATGTGTCTGCCTGTATAGCCTTATTTGTCATTTATGTGTTATTTATAATGGATGGTTCTGAAAGCGAATCTCTAAGCAAGAATAAGAGGAAAGGGGTTTGAAATACTGAGGATTAAGCTCATGAGAAGAGAAAAATATATTGTTTAGCTGGGACCGAGTATGTTATTGGGAAGAGTAGAGTTATGAACTCCACGAAACAAGAGTCCTGATTACAGCTGCCAGCTGAACTGCTCAAATAAATTTTATGACGTTGACAAAATAGTTATTATATCACACAGACTTAGCGGATCTACTAAAGGTGAACGAGGTGTCTTTCTAATGGAGAGCAGAGCAGTACAGAAAATATGCCCAAGAAGAGAAGACTGCAAGACAGGAACATCGTCATTCATCTTTCATGTGCTGCTAGGTTTCTGGACTTGTATGCTGTCTTTAGGAAATCTGCATATCACTTAACATTCCTGCTATTTCAAGCAAAGTCTCCTGTTGACAAACATGGAAAGCATGTTAATCATAGCAATGTAGTCCCTGAAGCAACATTTCGTAAAATAGATCAACATATCAGAGCATTTCCTTGTCGCCAAACACAATACTCAAATAAACGTCTCAATACCTAGACCCCTACTCAATGTTAAAAAATTTATCAACTCTTCTGTGAAGAGACCAGAGACTTAGCAAATGGTATTAGCTGAAGTGCTGCAATGAAAACTATGGATTTAGATTTTGTCGTCCTCAGGTAGTTGAAATGTAAAGTTCAAGTCTGCAGCACTGCATGAAAATGTTGAAAGGATTGCAGTTGCAGAATTAATGGTACATAAAGGAAGCTAAATTAAATGGTGGCTGGCGTATTTTAAGAAGATACCAAAGTTATTCCTCACCTTGGCAGCCCTCGTTGTAATTCTGGGCTAATGCTTTCAAAGTATAAGCATCTAATATATAATAAAGATTAATTTGGATATCTCAAGACATTTGAGCACATTGATGGCACTATCTAGCACTCTTTCAAGTTGGCAAAAGGTGATACAAATGAATGCCCTTCTTTCCAAAATGCATATAGTGCAGCCGGTTTTCCAGTCAACAATAAGAAGATAGAAAATGTTGAAAAAGTAGTACAATGATGCCAGATGAACAGCCCTACTTCTACTAGAAAATTCTCTCATGGCCAACAGCTTATGTCGATCCTGATGACTAGCTCAAGAAGGTTACAATTGGTTGAGAGTGATTTATCATGTCTGCTTAGCAGAATATGTTCATCAACATAAAGAGAAATATTTCAGAGCATAATTTTGTTTAATTATAATGAAATTAAAGCAACATTTTGTTAATTTCCACAAATAGTAATAGAATTATTTTATAATGGAAACAAGTCTAGGCATAAAAGTCACACTGTAAGTCACACTAATGCAAATTCGAGATCCATGAGTAACTCAAACAATAAAAAATGATAAGTTCTACAAGTTTTCTGTAGAACATAACTGACGGTGGAGCCAGCTTTGGAATTTGTAAAGTTTTTTTGTGTTTCCTCGAAATAATAGACCGTGAACTTATTTCCACTTTCAAATCATTGAGTCAAAAGTACAGTAAGGGGATGTGAAACAACAGTAATCTCATTGTCCCGGGCATCGGCCCAAAAATCTGCAGCTTGCGAAAAGAATGCATAACGTCCCTGCACCAGATTTGAGCAATCAATCATCCCTGCATACACATGTTCCATTACGTATGCATCTTTTTGTTCGTACGATGAAATGTTTGACATAATAAACAGACCAATATTCCCTCATTTGAATATTCTATTATACTATATAAATATAAATATCGTTAACAACTTCACATTATTCAAAATACAGCTGTTTCAACGTGGTCACGTCTTCTGTGGCGTTCACAGATGTTCGCGTTTAAAATTTTCTCATAACAGAAAAAACAATCCAGGTAGGCTAGATATGCCTAATTGTACGGGGGTCATTTTCAGGTGTGTAGTAATGCACGCATGTTTTCGTCATTGGTCATAACAACGCATAAAGTCGGCAGGGTCTCTCTGAAAACGGGACGAACTTTGTGCTGAGAGATTTGCTCTCTGATTCGCTTTTGATCCTGAGTCAGCAGGGTCGAATCCCTTCTTGCCGATAATTTTTTCAAGCACAATTCTTCCCTCGAAATATTAAGTACACGTTCCCTTGAAATTCCTACACTTTCAGCAATTTTGGATACCTTTAATCGACAATCCTCCAGAACCACGTCGTGCACCTTATCGATAATTTCTTATATGGTATGGAAATGGTTGAAAAATGATGGTGCAGAGTCCCCTAGAATCATATTTGTATGAATTTCTGTTGTATTTATACCCTTCTTTATCAAGTACTTAGTAGCAGCACGAAGTTCGATATTTGCCATTTTTCCCATATGCACTGCAACAAACAGCTATAGCTACTACGATTATTGATCTGTCCATTATTGCACAGGTATTTATATGCAAGATGGCGGGTTTTGATAACAAGACTGCTTCGAATCTGCTGCTGCAATCTGTGGCTCACTGCGCAAATGCACAGTTACCCATACAGCAAGAAAGATCTGAGTCTGGCAGAGCTGCAGTCACGAGCGACAACGGAGAGAGCCGAACTCCTCCGCACACTGTTTACGTGGCCGTTTGTAACAGTGTAAATGTTGCATGTATTATTATTATTTTTTTTCTTTGGTTAAACATAATGTGACCTATGCGTTGTCCTCCGTAACTTTTAAATATAAATTGATATGGAATTGTGTGCTATTAAGTAGGCGAATAAAATATTGTAACGATGGCAAATCTCCTCTTATTGAAATTCGCAATTAATTCATGTATACATACCCATTAACCTTAACGCTAACCTCTGGTAAATCCTAGAAACCGGTAGACCTAGTGGTTTGCTGCGGCTCGCTACGACCTGATGACCTACGCTCGCCTTCTATTCGTAAATATAAAATGATAGGGACAGGAAAAATTACTGTAATGGTAGCAAATCTCCTTTGATCCTGCTCAATAACTCAAGCAGAAAAAAAGAAAAAGCATTAGGACATGAGAATTCGAAACCAGTACCTTCACAACTATAGCATGAAGCTCTAACCGTCTGAGCTATCATGCCGTCGCCCTTGAAAGCCTTATTATGTAGTTATAACGTGAAAATCTGCTTTCTCCGCAGTTACTCGGGACTGCAGCTCTAACTGCTCTATCAGATTTAAATCTTTCTTGCTGTATGGGTAAGTCAAATGCACTCCAGCCAACGTTAGTGCTGTGGAACTGAACTTGTAATGTGCTAATTTTTAGAGCTATCGTTTATACATGTTTAGAAAGAATGATCAGTTCACGTATTTAAAGGTAAACGAAGACAGCGATAGATTCGGAGCATTGATTTGTCATGAATTTCCTTACAATATTCTGGAGAGACCAAAAGAAATCCACAAGATTATATCTATATATATATATATATATAACTACGTATATATACATAGGTATACGCAATGATGTATCTTTGTGTTTTAGAGTGAAGTGCTGAGTGAAGTAATTTTGATGAGATCGTAAATCAATTCAATATGAACCCCTAGAGATCAACCCAGGAAATGTGCTAAAATTTGGGGAATATGTACGAGTAAATATGCATTTCAACTGGCAGTTTCTCCTGTCACCCATAATAATTTTATATTAGCAGAAATCATTTCTGGAATACCTCAAATGTTAACCCCAAAGCCTCCCATTCGGTAAGAAAATTTTAAAAATCTAACTTAGAATTAAATCAAGAAGAAACAATTCATACAAGGCGTTGCGAGTGCGAGAGTTGGGGAAAAAAGATCGCTTTATCTATCGATAATGAGCTTCACTAACAGAACCTCAGAGAATATGGCTTTTAAAAATATTGCCACTTCTATAATTTGTACCTATTGAAATGTTGACAAATATTAAGTTAAATCCAAACCTCAGCCGGTATATAAAATAGATATTATTTTTATTTTATGCTAGATTAGGAAAATTCATTACTTTGTTGTGATTATCAACAGTAACTTCAACATTGTTAATTAGTTCACCTTCACCTGCAAGCCCCTGCATCTCAAATCAAATGGGTAGGTTTATATTTCGATGAAGTGGAAATGCAGAAGAAAGTATTAATACTGTTCCAACTAGCCGACATATCAGTAATAATGCTTAGGGAACTCTTAGGTTTTAGCCAGAACAGAATGTGGATTACCTCAGGCCAATGTTGCCAGACATGGCTACTTGTCGCCTTTCTGGCGTCTTTTCTTTGTAGTATCAGGACCGACTACATTTACCAAATACAATGCAGGTATCGATAGTGGACCAACTGGTGGAAAATGTGGTCCGTGTTGTTAATTACATGATTTTGTTCTTTTGGGCCGTTGCAGCTACGTGGTTTATTACAGTGGTTTATAGTTGGAAGTAAATCAACAGCAGTGTGTTATTTCTTTTGTTTTTAATATGTTTATATTGATTTAATTAAATTATACCAAGAACTTGTGTAATAAAAAGTGTTTAGTAGAACATGGGTTGCTCCTTTATGTCTTAATTAAGGCAATGCAGCGCATAGTACTATATTTACATTTCTTAAATACCGGTAATTAAGGAGGAGCGGATAAAGAGAAAGCATCATGAAAATATTTAAGTTAATGATGAAACTATAGTCGTATTAAACGTTTCGTTCCAAAATTTGTGGTTATGGAGGACATTTTCCTTGAGCAATTTTCCCTAATCTACCAGCATATGTGACAGTGATGGTTATCAGCGAAAGGAAAGATCCGGAAGAATTTATAAAGCTGGTTTTGGAGTTACGTGAAGAGAGTTATAACGAATGGTGTGAGCAGGATGTTATGTATTTATTCCTTTGCAAGTGAGGTTAAGAAAAGACAGGTACATCCATTTATAACTACTGCCAAATAAGACTATGTTCTTTTCATTAATTTGATGCAGTCCCGTTTATGTCGATTACTTTTAAGGTGTCCAGTAATTTGGAAGTTGGTGTATTTTATAAAGATATATGCGTTTCTGGAGAAGTTTACTGTATACATTAATTTATATTTAGTTTACATGTGAGAAATATTGTTTGTAAACATTTTGGGGTTGTTAAAAACCACCTAAATATATTCTAATGGCACATAATGTCATCTTGTAAACTTAATACTGAGAAAAAGTTTCGTATTTGCTATTTCCAGAAACGTTATACTCAAAAGAGTGTCTAGTGTGCTTTGTACAGCCCTGTACTGAGTTTACATGCCCAGTCATTCGTTTCCTTCATTTTGCCTCCACTAGAGAATGTCTTTCAAGGAGCTGAAAATCTTTTGGCACGTCGATGTACGTGCAAATGTCCTGATGAGGCGAATTAAAGTTAAGAGCATTGAATTTGCTGTGGAATAACTCGCAAGAATTTATAGTACCAGTCGTTTTCTCTACCCGTACACTTCTTTTGAAGTATAACTTTAGACGTAAAGCAAACACTTAAAGATGCACTTCGCAAGAATTGAGCTTATTTTCATTACGAGCAAATACAAAGGATTCTAAATGTGCTAGAAACATGTTCTGTCTTTGCTTTGTCGTTAAAAACCAAGTTCTTGTATCTTAATGAAATGTTCATTCAAAACTTCACTTTCCTTTGTTTCTTTTACTTTTCCTGAACCTCTATTCAAACTCTATAATAATTAAATTCAACACAAGAGCCAAAGTATTTTTTGAGTAACGAGGTACTATACTTTTAAAAAAAAGTATTATATGAAGGTGGTCTGAAAACTTCTCGGAATGTTAATTAATGGCGTGTGAAGGTTTTGTCAAACCAGCGCACATGTTCCGCTAACTAAACTTTGCCCAGAACTCTTACAAATCATACACAAATTTAAAAATTTACTTCTGTGTGTTAATAAATTCCATTATTTAAATAGTATATCTGCATGCGAATTAGGGATGTCTATTTCATTTTCTGTCCAGTGGCAGCTCGTGAAATAAAATTTTGATTTAGTCCCATCTCTCTACATAAGGAGTTTAAATTGAAAATAATTGTTCAGTATCTACTACACATGGAGTATAAAAATGCTGATATACATATCTGTTCAATATTTTAAATTATTTATTACACAACAGAAGGCTGATAAAGTGAAAACTATATATTTCAACATACAGGGTGAATCATTTGCAACTTGCATCGCAAATATTTCTGAAATTGAAAGCGCTATTGATATGCTGCTTTCACATAATTGAAACTTAGGCAGCCCATGACAGAGGTTAATTATTAGAATGTGTATTTCTTGAAAAAGCTACATATTTTTCAAATAAACCAATGCCTATTGGCATCAAAAAATAAAACTAGAGGGGATAAAATGCTATTGGTGCCTTTTGCATGATTTTAAAGCAAGTAGTTTACGAGTTATAGTAATATGAACATTTTAAATATCTACAGATGTCTACTTCTTTTAAGTTAATTACTATGATGTTCGTGTGTTTGTTTACATTTTGTTTCCTTGACATTGATTGCAGTATGACTTCCTTGCAGCACTTTATGATAGTTCTTGAAGTAGGACATGCGGGAAGATGCTGTATTTCAATAGTCCTGGAGAATGACCGTGTATTGATTTGCGCGAGATAATTCTAGGAAACTTTTGGTGAGATAACTTCTCAACTGCATAAATGAAACAAACATTTGCAAGCGAGAAAGATGAATGAAGTACAGCTGTGCAATAAACCGTCCCTACAATGTGTTCAGTATGGAAATAAGAGATGTTAAACTGATTCCCCTATAAACGCATAAACAGAAAATAACTCGACCAGAGACCACTACGCATCTTTTGTTCATTCTCCAAGACTATTCAAAACTACTTTACTTTGTCCTGATCAACATTTCCATGATGTCCTGAAAGGTGAATGTTCTGTTGTAACTGGTATGAGTCCTTCCGAAATAGCTTGTTTTAAATATGCTCCAATCACTTCAGTGGAAGTAAAACGTTCTTTTGTCATGATGAAAAATGTTCTCTCTGACAAGCGGCAAACTATTACAGTTGATAACTTGAAATTTTCCTCCTTTTTTTTTTTTCTTTTTTTTGCTTGTAACCAAGAAAATTAAGCTTAAGTACTTTATTTGTGATAAAGGAATTATTAAATACCTTGAATGACCATTTTATTAATATTAAGTGATATCACTCTGTTTTCACTTTTAATAAATGTCTATTTAACTATATGGATGCATATTTTAGTCAAAATAAATGCCTGGACCTCCGGGCTATGTAGATGACTATTCGGTTCTCTTAAGGGAAACAATAAGGCCGCCCTATAAATAGAAATCCTCATCTTAGGCACTTTAACCAATAATTTCACGTATAATTTGAATATGTGCTTTTACTAGAATTATATCTATTTCTCGAAAATGGTACGTGGTAGAGAAAACAAAAAACAGAGCTTAAATTCAGGGCCTTTCATTTAGGAAACAATTAACAAAGTTCTTTAATGAAAAATGGGTATGTTAGGTATACACCAGAAACGAAACTTGGGAAAAATAATAAAAAGAACTTTATTATTTCACCACTAAATAAAATTAGTGAAGCCAACCTTAAAGATTATACTTGCAGTTTTTTTAGGGTGCTAAAGGGATTCTGTTGAATCAATTTCCACTGCTACAACTTTTGCTCTACGATATTATGCTAATCTCCTAGACCAATTGAAGAAAAAGTATGAGAGTTTTATTCCCCTATACTTCATCCAGAAAATTGATCACATTACCCTTGAATTTATCTTTAAAAAAACATACAATTTTTATATTTTTCGCTGCAAAATTCTGCAGAAATAACAGGCCCAATACGCTTACAAAGAAAGAATTAAACTGAATGCTCGACAGCACAAGAGAAAAGAAACGCTCTCCAACAAACTTAGAACTTGAGTCTCAATTCAAGACATGCTAAGTAAAGTTCCATGTACACAAAATGTGAATGAGATTTCTATAAAGCAGTTACCTTTTCAGCTTTTCCTCTTTCGCACAGAAAACTACGTGTCAAAAAAGAGGTAAAAGGCAATGAAAAAACGAAAAAAGTTTCGAAGAGCTAATCAAAACACCATTAAATTACAGAAGTAGAGAAATAAGAAATTCGATGAAAGTAAAAAGTTCGAATGAATTATATAAATAACTAAAAAGAGATTTATATCCTGGAACAATTGTGGAAAATTTCCTTGTGTATTACGGAATAAAAAGTCGAAGAAAATATATGACTTGATTAACTCATTATACTAAATACTGAAACTATTCCTAGGGCCCAACCCACTGAATTATAAATATATGTTATAAGCGTATTCATATTTTGTGCATTTGAATTAGTAATGTAGATATTACATGTAGATGTGTGTGGTTTTTTTTTTTTTTTTTTTTTTGAGTAGTGTTTAACGCCCGTTTTTACATCTGAGGCACCACAGGCGGTGGACACTGATGATACATGAGGTGAAATGATAAATTGGGAAAGAATATTTTTTTAAGGAAGGAAACGTTAAAAGACTAAGTTTAGGGTATCTCCCCGGCATTTGCTAGTTATGAGGACTGAAGAAACCTTGAAAAACCCCCAGTCAGGGTGGACGGTCCTGGTGGAATTCGAACCCCTCACCTCCCACTCACGAGTCCGTGCCTTAACGACCTCGGCCACCCGTGGCGGTGTGTGTGTAACTTTAATATGTTAAATTGCACGCCGTTAAAAGAGAAACTTTTCTGATGTAACTGTCTACGGTAGCCCAACCAGAAATAAGATAAAGAGTCAAGGAGACCGTAAGTCACTATACAAAAGGAAGGGACCAGTGTATGCCACTTAAAAGGCATTCCATTGGTGTGGGTTAATAAAGTCCAGGCTTTCGAATACGTTAGGACAACGAACTCGCCAGCCGGTTGTACAGTTAACTTTAAACCAACCAAAGTGAATAAATATTTTAAACTTTCAAATAGTAGCGGATGGCGTGCAATTTGAACCAGCCAATAGTAGATGTACATTTTGAATTTTAAAATTAGGTGCAAAACTTGCGCGTGCTTGTGCTATTCCTTTTTGGCTTAGTGAAGCCAACGTTTATTTTATTTAAATCGAATATATAAGGAAGCGTTTGCTCCGGTGAGACATCAGTTTTCAATCGAACAATTGGCATATTCAGTTCTCAGTTGACATTAGTCCAGATCAGTTCATCAGTTAAGCAGAATTCATGCAGTTCAGCAACTCAGTTCATATTCACATACTCAGATCACATAAGTGCATTTCATAGAGTCAGTTCAGATAGTTAGATATTCAGTCAGTTCGTCTCCTAGGAAATCGCGGCAGTTAATTTTATATTCGACGCAGCTAAATTTTATCACATGCAGAAACACCAGAGGACGCGAAAGATCTTGCGAATAATAAATTATCATACATATTATGTCGTATCGCGCAATGTTTACACAGTTACATCCTCTCCCAGTTCTGTTGAGCACGAATCATATAATAGCGGAACAAACCCCTGAGATATTCTAGTCATGAAGCGTAGGCATACAAAATATGACGATCAGCAACTAAATCGCTTCTTAATTATTAGGCGACCAACCTATCCCCACCGAAGAAACCGCTTCAAATTTGCTGTCCAGCCCGCGGTACTCAGCCGGAGCACAACAAACCGCTTCTATACATTAAAACAAAACCAGCACGAGTATATAATACTTATATTAAAATAAGGAACTACGAAGAGGAAAAAATAGCATATGCAAGGGAAAGAATAGAAGGTAAAGTGAATAAAAAAAGATGATTGATCATCGTAAAGGGAATAGCAGAAGATTGACGAGGAATATAAATTAAAAAAAAATAAAAAAAGAATAGTTGCCTTAACAGAGCTTTTTCTCTTTTGCACAGAAAACTACGGGTCAAAAAAGAGGTAAAAGGCAAAGAAAAGACGAAAAGAGTTTCGAAGAGTTAATCAAAATACTTAAATTACATAAGTAGAGAAATATGAAAGTCGCTGAAAATAATAAGTTGAAATGAATGATACAAACTAAAAAGTAATGTCCAGATATAAGAGTGAATTGACTGGAAAGAATTTACACGGCCACAGTAGAAGTAAATGTTATATGGGACAGAAATATGGAGTATAGAGCAGGTATGGAAAGATGTTTTAGGTTTACCGAATAACACCCCAAACGGTGTAGCGCAGTTAGAATTAGGCAAGTAGTCCACTAGATAAAAATTATTGCAAGAAGTATAAAACACTTAATCAGAATTACCACATTGGAAGAGAGTCATATTACTAAAGTATGTTTCATTATCCAAGAGAAATGTAAATGGAAAGGATCATGATATCTCAAAGTGCAGACAATTTTGCAACAAATCGGTATAGGTAACTTATGGATAAATTCGGAATATCAAAATAGAGGATTCAGTGAAGAAATAAACTTAAAATTGGAATATATTGAAAGACAATAAATATATGGTAGTGTGGGAGAAAAGAGTTCGTTGAAACTTTATAGAGAAATAAAAATAGTATGGGATAGGGGGGAAAAAATATATAGAGCAATGTGATAAGGCAGGCCGGGAAGAGTTTGTATGGGCTAGAACTGGAGTTGTGAATTAATTGGGGAAGATGTAGACATAGGTCCAATGTATGGAGAAACCATTGTTTATTATTTTCCAAGCAAACAAAGTTATGGGAAGAACAGACTTGGCAACCAAAATGTAAGAATTTAGATGGGGAAATATTAATTAGAAAGATTTTAACTGTAAAAGGAGAGTAGATTATAAAATGATAGGAGGCTATTTGGGAAAAGTTAGAGAGAAATGGATAAGAATGACTAAGAACAAGACAGAGGGAAACATAACCTTAGAAGTACAATAGGTCAGATAAGTATAAACAAGGATAGGGCAATACAGTAATAAATAACACTAATAACCTGGGGTTGTGTTTATTGGGATCAGAATGTAAACAAGCAACTCTAGAAAGAAAATATCTAATAAGTACGATTAGTGTTATTTTCGTGTATTTTCGTTCTCATTTTGTAATAGATTGATAAAGTGTGTATATTTGAGAGTAGTCAAATGGGATATTTTCAATAAATGTTCATTTTCAACTAAAAAGTATTTATTAACTAGAACAGTTATGGAAAACTTTCTTATGTAAATAAAATAAAAAGGCAAAGAAAAGCCATGATGTGATTAATTTATTATACTACAAGGGTAGGTCCATTAGTTTCTGGCCTCGCCGATAAGAATTATCGCCTTCGTAAAAGCCTTATCTAGTGTCATACCTTATCTGTTAGGTAAATAATTACAGTTGTAACTTCCATTCCACTGTGTTCAGTTGTTCAGATATAGTTGCATAAAGAAGACTATGTGTAGAAGATTGTGACAGGTTCAAAATGGAGTGTCCAGCTGTCGTTAAGTTCTTCACAAAACACAGACTTATTCCAAATGAAATTAAACAGCGAATGGACGGTGTATATTGAAGCATCCCCCTCATACTCTACAATAAAAGAATGGGCCAAACTTTTTCGAATGGGTTGAGAAAGCATTGAAGATGAAGAAGAGCGTTCAGGTCGGCCCTTGGAAGTACTCACTCCTGAAAACCTCGCTCTTGTGGAAGGAGAAATTATGGAAGACCGACGGCTCAAAGTTACATAAATAGCAGCAAGATTGGGCCTTTCTAAAACAACAGTCCTTAGAATTATTCATGAACATTTAAACATAAATAAGATTAGTTCAAGATGGGGTGCCTGGACTTCTTTCTTCGGTCCAAAAGTAGCAACAAGCTGTCAGACATTTTTGGAGCTCTGCCGTGGCAACGAGAGAGAAGTTCTGCAAACATTGTTACAGGATATGAAACTATGGTCCCCTACCATTATGATCCCTTGTACAAAAGAGAATCAATGGAGTGGCGTAAACCTGGCGAAGCACCGCGTCTAAACGCCAAGGTCACTCAGTTAACCAAGAAGATCATGGCCATAATCTTTTGGGACTGTGAAGGAATACTTTTCACTGGCTTCAAGAAGAGGAAGGAACACGACAGTACATGGAGAGTATTATGCTGGCCTACTGCACAGACTACGTGCTTCCATCAAAGAGAAAAGGCGAGGAAAGCTGAGTGGTGGTGTGTGCCTTCTTCACGACAACGCGCCTGTGCACACAGCTCCTGTTGTAAAGGAAGCTGTGGAGAAATGTGGCTTCAAGGAGATCGACCATCCATCCTATAGCCCATATCTAGCTCCCAGTGACTATTTCCTCTTCTCAAAACTCAAGAAGGACCTTCAAAGAAGGAAATTTAAGTGTGGCGAAGAAGTGGTAGGTGCTGTTTATGCCCATTTTGCAGACAAGACTTCTGACTATTTTTGGGGGGATTGAAATGTTAATTCAAAGATGTGAGAAATGTATTGCAATAAAAGATAATCATATTGAAAAGTAAAATATGATTTTTATCTTTATCATAACTACCCTCGTAAATACATTAAAATAAAACCAGCATGCAGATATAATATTTGTATTAAAATAACAGAAGATTAACGAGAAATATAAATAAAAAGAAAAAAGTGTAATAACAATAAGAGAGAGGAATAAAGAAGGCAGTTCTGGCCTGTGTCGAACTTCACTGAATTATTTCCATAGTTTTAAAGTTACGTGGGACATTAGGGATCGCGAATGAGTACAGTTCCAAATCCGAGATGGATGTGATTCATTCAAATTGTTGCATATACATCGAATAAATCTGAAAACATTGCTAACAAAAAAAGGTTAAGTCTTTCTAAACTTCTATTTGTAAACATGAACATTAATACGATTTCCACAATAGTTAAAGAAATTGGAATAACTGAAGGAATTCAACGGGCATGTCATCAAATGAATATAGACATATTAATTACCAAACTGTCAATACAAATTATATAACCGTTGAATAGAAACTGGTTTTACATTATGGTCGTGCAACACTTTCATTAAGATACAATTTAGCAGTCGGGACTGGATTCAAACCGAACTGCTGTCATATTAAAGCTTGTATCATTAAATGGACACATAGATTGAAGAGAAAATGACAGTATTACTGCATATGACGTGTAAAGCATAGAGAGAAAGAGAATATGCATTGCACAAAACCAAACGTACCCTTGAATGAGCTATATTTTCAGAAGTTAAGAAAAGTCATCAGTGACATTGTAATATGCAGAAGTAAGAGCGAAGCCAAATTTCTTTTTATAATTTGTTTACAATTGGTTACACTTTTAATTTTTATAATCGGTGCTCCATTTTATATCTATTTTCAATATCGTGCCAGGCGGACGAAAGTATTTATAGACTTTAAATATTACAATCAAAGTGTTTTGCGAAACTATTAGTACATTCCAGTCTCCCAGCCAGTCTTTTGCAAGCAAAGGCCGACTGATTCATCAAATTTGGTTAGTATCTCCACTCAAAGTCATGTTTGAGGTATCAAGTAGGTTCTAGAGTCCAAATCAAAATAAACCTGAAATTTTATTTTACCGTTTGTGAGTAGCATGGAACGAGACACATATTTAAGAGGTTTGCGCGTCGGGGTCTGAGGAATAACCGCATCATCCTGTCTGAGCAAGAGATACAGTCGTTCGTTGCGCAATGCAATATAATTTAAGGTTTTGGCACAGAAGGACCTAAAGGAACAAAATTCTGCAAAGATTGGCGGCATAGTTTGGGAATAAGATGTTTAAGATACAAGTGTATGCGCGACACAAAAGCAAAAGGATGAGAAACTGTGAAAAACGAAAGTCACCATCTTCGACCTCAGACAAGCATGAGGGAAACAGACATTCGAGTCGTATTGGACCTTGTCGATTATAATCATGTTTGACGATTTCTGAAATTTCATTTGAGGCTGGAAAAACTAAAGGAGTGCTCAATCCATCATTTCAGATGACAAAAAAAAATCTCCACATATTGTGTCCTTCGAATTCTTACCAAGGATTAAAGGCTGCACGTATGGAGATATCAGAAATTTTCGGCTCAATACAGGGATCAAGAAAACTGAGACTCCCAAGAAATTTTCTTCATCGATGTTCTTCATGAACTTCAAATAGTAAGTGTAGCATATTACTGTCAACTTCTGGTTGAAACAAAAAGTGCTTACCGGTGTCAACAACCGATTTGTAAGTCCCTGCACAATAGTTCTGATTTATCGCCTTGCTATTGTCATGCGTTTGGACGGTTAAAAGAAGCATTGTAAGGTCGATGATTCGAGCAACAAAGGTGTGAGAGCATTTGTAGGCAACTGGTTGGAAACGCAAATCACCATATTCTTCTATAATGGGATTAAGGAGCTTTCTATTTTTATGCAATCCTTGCATTAAAACACGCCGCTTATGACTCTATGAGTCGGCACAATTAGCCTAATTCTATCATGGTGCCAGAAAGATTACCTAACAACCAGTATTCCATGGATTCATCACCGCCTTCACAACACAATGTCAAACAATGTACCAGTAAAAAAAAGTTAAAAACATCGTCCTAACCTTGTCCTAACCAACATTCAAACACGAGAATCATTTTATTAAACAAATGTTTTAAAACTACAACAGTCATAATTATTAATCTTCATAAATTAACTTCCATTATTTTCGAAACATTAAAAAGTCAATTAATTGATTAATCACGTTACATTGTCTTTCATTTCAAAACGTTAATCTTGAACCATTTGTAATCTTTATTATATTAACAGAAAACTTCCTTAACCTTACTACAATGATTTTACATCCATGACAAATGTTATTTACAAGATCTGAAAAGCATACCAACAAGATTTTTTCATTAGTTGAAGTAACGTATTTTTCTTTTCTCCGTGTACAGAACTTGTCATATGCCTTTTCGTATACATTTTTCATTTTTGAGGAATTAAAAAACGCTCAGCCATATCAGGTTTCTTTCTAATTTCCTCAGGAATTAAATCCATATTTTCAATATCTAACATTGCGGAGTATCCATTTCCATTTAAATTCTTCAAAACAAAAACAAAATAATAACGCCATAGCAAATAGTACTAACAAACCATGTCATATCTACTACGTCATAACATTACATTTTGCAAGTTTTTAATACTTTTTTATAATATTTAAGTGCTAAATTGCATAAAGTTGTATGCAACACTTATATAAGCTTTATTCTGAACACTCGTGAAAATTGCCAAGATTATACACTAGTTACATAAAAACTATTTAAAATTGAGACACCGTGTATAACAATTAGATTTATCCCGTTGTTTTTTTTATTCAATCTCTTTCAATAAAATTACAAAAAAATCTTTATATATTATTCGTCTTCGTATCATAAAGTTAGATGGTAATTTGCTTGAAGAATGAAAACAGCGGATCTTAACACGCAAGTGACTATTGCTATATGTGAATTAATCATAATATATTGAAATTCATTCCCACAAAGAATATTTACTTATGACAACTGTGTAAAAACAGAATCTTGTGGATAAACTTTCTAGTGTTCCAGTTCCACATGAGATAAGGAAACTTGTTCATAGATGTATAGAAACAGGATGATAAACGATAGAATTGCGTACCAAAAACGACCTGTTCCAACGCAAGAAAACCTTGATTACATTGGAGAGTTTTCAAAGAAAGCTTTACGTCGTGTATCACAGGCTATGCAGACATTTTAAAAATCTCAGCCTATTAAGTTACTAAAAATCTAAATCTTACAGTGGATAGAGTTCGAGAATTACTTGAGATCGATCGTGCGTATATCTATGAGTTTTGCAAAATATTACTGATCTGCGCTTAATACTTTTCTTAGATGAGGCTTTGTTCAATTTACATGGCTATGTTTGTTCGCAAAACCAATAGGCACTGGAGCGATTAACATAAGTTTCCTTGCATGATGAAAAAATTGGTGTGTGGTGTGTTTTAACTGCAAAACAAATAATAAGGCCAATATTTTAGCAATATACTGTAAATTCAGAGAGGTGTTGCACGCAAATACTCAGTTTTTTTTCATTAGATATTTTCAACGACTGTACCACAGACCACATTGTCCCCAAGTCAGGTATATACAATATAAACCTACAAGAAACTCTGAGTTAACTTAAGCCAATTTGGGCACAACAAAGCACAGAAAAATCCTCCGTTGCATCCGGGATCGAGTCCCGACGCCTTACCAGCCTGACAACGAACTTGAAAGCTTTATTGTACATAAAGTAATTTAATTAGTTGTGTTTATATACATATAGCGTTTCTAAACTGTTAAAATTAATTCATACCTATTAATAATTTAAACTCTATATATCTCAAACTAAAATCTAACTTTTTCTTTCGTTCCTTTGCTTTTTATGAAATCATTTATCCTAAACTTACAATATTTCTGCAAGTTTAGATTAATGTTGTATTTTTCACTAAATTTCAAATATATCTTAAAATTTAGCAAATTCTTAAATATATAGATGTCTCTCTAAAGTAAGTATGTATAGAAACTCATGAAATGGAATGTTAACCTGTATAAACTCTTTCTCAAACACCATGGTTATGGATACCGTATGTCTATTTCGATTATTTTTCTTTTAAAAGATAGTTTCCAATTGTACTATTTTGCCAGTCAGTATATGAAAGATTTGGAAAGCATCACTCATATAAATGAAAATAACGAAAGGCGCATGTAGCAATGTTTTATCGCATTGCATGAGGAGCAAACATTCAAAACGGGACATGTTCATTCTAGTGAAAAATTACTTACATTGTAATTTGCTGTAACTGGATAAAGAGCTCATACATAGGCTTCACTTATGAATGAAAACGCGATATATTTTCTGTAAAATGCAGTTAAAATTTTCATCTAGTGATAAACCTGTTTTGTACGTCCATTTCATTCGAAACTTAGTAAATGTGATATCTTTCAAATGGCAACATTGCGTGCCACAAATAGGAAAGTTATTGCTGATTGTTGGAGGGAAAATACATTCAGTTTTATATATATATATATATATATATATATATATATATATATTCCTTTAAGTGTTTAAGAGCTTACGAATAAAATGTAAATATCTTTGGAAAGGTGTTTTAATTAAACTGATCAAAGACAGAAACTGTAGAACCTTACAAAATTAAGAAATAAAGAGATGTGTTTGTTTAGGCACAAAAATCGCAAAAATGAGTTATGCCTTTCTTAGGTTAGTTTACTATCTGTATTTGCAACAAAAATAGAAAAACATCATTAGAGCGTTTATATAAACTTCCTTCGAAGTACAGGCTGAACCAAAATTTATACAGTTATTTTAAAACTAGAATGAAAATAAAGTATTTTAGTGGCATGCTGCAAGAACCATAAGAAAACAAAAACAAACTAAAAGGCTGGAATGAAATGAATGGAATAGGAAAGGCCAATATCAGTCATCTGTACTTTAATAGCACTTAACCTTCGATTTCATTCTTACTTAAATAATGAATTCTTCATTCTTTATACTTATTTATACATATGTATAAGATCATACTTTAATGGAACAGGATCCTTAGGGGCTTTTTATACCTGCACTTCAGATTAATAGCACCTCTCCTGGAAAATTTTAATGACCTTGCTGGTTTATATAAATTAGTTCTGTGTCTATTAGCGTGATCATGCACTATATAATTAACCTTGAAGTTATCTAATTATCAGTAAGGTGGCAGTAAAATGAATACAGCCTTTGTAGAAGAACATGGGCTGTTCGAAATATAAGTAAATTTAAGTGCTTTATCTATCGGTATCTCTAGTTCTTGGTACTTTAGTTACACTAATTATTCCGGATAGTTCTTGTTGCACTCACTTATTTCATTTATTAAGACTTATAATTTCTGCTGCCAGATGGCACTGCGTGGGTTCTGCTGGAGTTAAAGAAGATTTGCCACCACTACAACGATTTACCCGCTAGCATAGTAGTAACAATCCTCTGTCAATGTATATTTATGAAATGCAACAAACCACTAGGTCTACCGGTTTTTAGGATTTACTGGAGGTTAGGTTAAGGTTAGTGTGTGTGTATGAATTAATTGCGAATTCTATTTTTTCCGAGCTATCCGCAAAAATTCCGCTAGAATCCCAGTTATGTTGCCCATTCTTGCGCACTTGAGGGAACGGCTATATAAGTAATGCATCCCCTCGGTGGGAGGAGGTTAATAGCTAATTGTTATAAGTGCGCCAACAACACATTATAATGTTTTTAACTTTCTGGCTGCAATATGCTGTTTCTTATTACAAAACTGAGTTTGTCAAATATGTTTCATCACTTTTTACCACGCGTTGTCTTATTGCGGCGGAACTACTATCCTTGCAAAAGCGGCATATGTACTGGATGAACTAATTGGAACTGCCACCTTACACTGTTCCAAGAGTTAATTATTTTAATATTTATTATTTATATATTTAAGTATATTTGTCTGTGAATGGAAATGTTAAAATTCTTAAATAAGGCCTTATAAGAATGCTGCGTTCCAGCACTAATTCTACGAAACCAATACCTTATTACTGTGTGCTTAATTTCCCCAGAAAATTATCCCCAACCTTGTAAGCAGTGAAAATTAACAAAGTATATTCTGCTTGATATTTCAAGGTGTGCAAGATTTATTAAGCTTTTTTAAAGCAAAACAGAATGTAATCAGCTTTGGACTTATAATTCCTATGTGTTTCTTATTCTAATGCCTTTATGTTAATTTTGCTTTCCATTCTCCTGTTATTTCAGTAAATTTAAACTTTAAACTTGCTGTTCCAGTGCAAGTACCATTGGCCAGAATTTCCTTGTTCAATACAAGTTTATTTCCACAAAATGGACAATGCATACGAACCTTGGGTATTATATCGTCTAGTTACAGTATAAATTATGACAACTCGCATCTTTTCACACAAAGTTTAAGTCGCCGAAAAAATGAACGAGGTAGCAAATAACTCCGCAAATACTATGTAACCACCTCAATCAAAAATACTTTCTAAATAATTAAAACAGAAAAAATCTGAATAAACTCATGTAAAACATATGAAATACATGAGAAATTAACTTTCATTATGTAACTAAATGCCTATTCACTACATTTACAATTAATTTTCTCTTAAATAACATATTTTAACTAGTCGTTAAACGTAAACATTGTTTATAAAATAATTACTAACATGCAGAGCAAAGCCTAACGTCCAAGTTTAAATTGAGTTTATCTATGCTTACCATGGTCTCTCCCGCGAAGCAGTAGCTGAATGCTCCTCATCCAGGCTCTGATTTCGAAACTGTGGACATGCGGAAGTCTTTAACTTGGCTAAGTGAATTCCGACGTGCCAGTTACAGGAAGCAAACACAGACAACTAGAAACTGCATTACGGACAACATGAGGATGTACGGGTCGCGGATTGCAGTAATGCTGCGTTTTCGTCAGAACAAAACAAGTAAACTCGACATTGCCCGTATGTCACCACCGTTCCCAAACACCGCACTGGCTGATTGCTGTTTATCCCGACAGTCAGCTGTTTTTCCAGTTCAAATGTGTTGATGTTATTGGTTCCTTTAAGAGAGTACCAATGAGAGTAGCTGCTTGATAATTAAAGGTAAAGTCGTTAGGGTGTATGAACGTTAATTTCTGTATATTTTAATTATTTGAGTAGAGAGTTGTTGAATAAGAAATCACGGCTTGCATAATATTCCTAAAATAAAGATATTGAAGCGGGACTAATTGTATTTTAATTAAAATGTTAACAAAATTGAAGATTGGCCGTCCCAGTGGTTTAGTGATAGCTCTAGTGGTAGTATTTTCGACTACTAATTCGGAGGTCCTGGGTTCAAATCCCGGCCAAATCAAGCTGTCTGGGTAAGATTCGGAGATTTTCCTTGCCCTTTGAAAGGAAATGCCAGATAGTTTTAAGATGCCAAGGACCGCGAGCTCATTTGCGTCATCATTAATTAATTTAATTTAATTCCATTAATGACTACAGACTTGCAACCACTATATGCAGAAGTGGCGAGAAGACCAAAGCAACAATAAATAAAACATTTTTTTAAAAAAATGAGGATACTACTATACTGAATACATGCTTATGTATTCATTCGTTTTAACATTTAACTTGTTATTGCTATCATAATCTTTATTTTTCCTTCGTTTTAGGAAATTCCGAAGGAAGGCTATTGCTCTTGAAACTATTTTTGAAAAATCTCCATCGATCCTACCTACTAGATACGGAAAGTGACAATGGAATATATATGACAAATTAACAGTAATAATACAAGTTTTAAAAGGATAAAATATTAAGATAAAGTCACACTTGAAATCGCTATATTTGAGTTCTTCTATGGCCATAGAAGAACTCAACGAGTTCGAAATATAACGATTTCAAGTGTGACTTTATCTTAGTGTTTTATCCTTTTAAAACTTCTATTATTACTTAGTGTTTTATCCTTTTAAAACTTCTATTATTACTGTTGATTTCTTACATTGCTAATAGCGTTGCTTTATTTTTATTTTATATATAATGAAAAATAAAAATAAAGAAACTATTAACAACATAACAAATTAACACTAATAATAAAAGTAGATAAAGATAAAACACAGAGAAAGAGTCACACTTGAAGTGGCAAGCTAGACTTCTTGCCATTGAAGAACTCGCAGTAGTTCGAAATATAGCAATTTCAAGTGTGACTCTTTCTCTGTGTTTTACCTTTATCTACTTTTATTATTAGTGTTAAATTTATATATGTATATATATATATATATATATATATATATTTGTGTGTGTGTGTGTTTGTTTTAACACTCTAACGGCTGCAATGTTTTTCCCCTCCCCCTCCTCAGTTAATCTCGGCATATAATCATCAAGTTTGTTATCCAGAAAAATTGGACCATTGTGCAGGCGAATTAGCCTAAAGCGAAAATTGAAAAATTGCTCTAGCAATTTTCGTTTTTCCTTAACGAAACTAGGTGTTGTATCATTAAAATAAACTAATACAAAAATTCGAAAATCAGCGAAATCAGACCAACAGGGCTGAGGGCTTACCTGAAACCAATAATTTAAAAATCGCTCTAGTTGCAACAATGTTTTTTTTTTTCCTCAATGAAACTCAGTATACCATTTAAATAAAGTATGAAATACAATTTCTATAAATCAGGGAAATTGGACCATTAGGAGTAAGGGTATACCTGAAAGTCGAAATTTAAAAAACACTCTAGCGCTTAATTTTCGCTCAGTTGTTTTAAAATAAAAGGATAATTTAACTCAGCATATAAACTGTACTTATAGCGATGCATATGTTTTATATTTAACAAAAGCATTGACACGAAGATATCAGCTGGGAAACATTAACCTAATATGTGCGTGAGAATTATATTTGTATGTAAGAGGGCTCTGTAACAACATTCAGAAAACATGTTTTTATTACAATAGAATTTAAATTAAATTTC
This sequence comes from Metallyticus violacea, assembly GCA_030762175.1. Lineage (NCBI taxonomy): Eukaryota > Metazoa > Arthropoda > Insecta > Mantodea > Metallyticidae > Metallyticus > Metallyticus violacea. The sequence continues at coordinate 21,197,385 of CM060845.1, forward strand.
AAAACCACTGAAAATCGATGGAACTTTTGATTGTTTAATGTTGATTATATATATATTTACTTAGTACATTGCAATTGTTTTTAAATAGTAACATGTTTTTGCTTTATTGAAACATATAAACATTTTCTTGTTATAAATATAATGTAACTCGAAAATGTGTGTTATATCTCTATTTTAGTGAGTGTAAAGATGATATTAAGGACTCAGTTCATAAACATGGTTACACATAAAAATGTTTAAAAATACTCACACAATGCAGCTTTGTCTATTAATGTTCATATATTTAATTTAATTAATAGTATACTATTAATCTTTGTGCTTTAATCTGGATAGTAGTAAGAAGAATTTTAAAAATGTGGTTTCTCTTTTGCAATACTTATGGATTTCAAGAAAGCTAATTTTGTTCCCCTTATTTTTGAAAATGTGAATAATTTCATTATAGACATTTATTTTCAAGTAATTTTGAAGTGAAAAAAAACAGACAAACCTAGTTAAGCAATGTTCAGGTTTTCTTTTATTAGTACGTTAGAGTTTGTCATGTTAATACCATACAGTATTGCATAACTTACTTCATTAATTAAAAAGACCATAATTTAATTTGGATTTTGAAATTCTTTTTTAAATTATTTTACTTGCTGAGGAATTCGCTTAGTTTATGCGGCTCCTGCATGACGGACTTTTTACTGTAGTTTATCCTTACACATTAGTAACAATATATGATGGCATAATATTACTCGTTAATTTTAATTTCTTTGATAAACTAACCTTTTCTTGCAGGTCCGAATGGTTCTGCATTTCACTTACAAATCGTGATATATCGGGTTTAATATGAGAAATTTATATTCTAAAGTCTAATTCTACGTTATTCAAACAGTTTTTCTACTTGTTTATTCGATAAATGAATGCAGAGAGCAAAAGTTACAGGCATCATGGTTATACTTTGATAGCACGGGAATAGCTGCGGCTCGCCATTTTATATGAGCCCCGGCCTACCGATTTATTTATTTGAAAGCTCCCTACGAAACACATATCGCCTTCAGATTAATTCTATCATGCTTACTCTCAGTAAATACACAAATGAAAATGCGTATCATTTTTCTATTCTCATGATTCATTGTTTATATGTTTGTTCAACACAAAATGCTGATAACAACACACTAATGCTTCGGGAGAAAAGCTGACTTAAGCGAATACGGTGTAATTTCCGCTCTCCCATTTCATTCCATAGTTGTGGTTGCACGGTAGAAAGTCAGATGGAATAGGCTGTTGCGGTGGATTTTCGCTTTGAAGAAAGTTTCTGGCGTTTGGCGGATTCTCGAACCGCCATCCGTTGATACTATCATAGCTTTCGCAGACCTGCCTGCATCTGGAACTGTCAGAATCGACTGCGTCCGTGCATCATTATTCCCGGATGACCACCTTCCTCCAGGAGGCATCTCCCTTGAGATACATGACACAAAATAGCCATTAGTACTGCCCAGTTGCCAAAATCCTTCTGTCTCAAGACTGTCGGAATACGTTTCACCCAAATCCGCCGCTCCTCGAGTGTTACGACTATTATACAGTAAGATTATTTGAATTACGGGTCAACATCCTTCCCCAATATATCATTTGATCTCATGTATTATTACCGCCAGCGGTGTCTCAGTAGTTAAAACGAGCGTTAAACACTATTAAAAAAAAATTACGGGGCACCTGAGCCTGGCTGCATATTGAGAAAGTGTACCCGCCGCAAACGGAAAAGGAGAAATAGTATTGACTTGCGTAAAGTTAGTATTATTATTTTAGTATTTATACTTCTACTGAAAGCATAACATAATCGGGTACTTAAAATTGATAACAGTAAGCACTAATCTGTTTTATAACAGATGTCGAAAATGATGCTCATTAATAGTATAAGAGCATTAATAGTATATGAGCAACTACACTTTTGGATGTTTGTTACTTTAGCACATAAATTTAACAATTCTTTTATAATTAACAAACTGGAAATATCTATGAATCTGTTGTTTGAAGCAATTAAAGAGGCGCAAGCCGTTAAAACCAAACTTAAATTATTACCCGTGCCGCAGTTCTTAACGACAATTTTGTAAATTTGTTCGGGAAAAACAATCGCTAAAAAACAATGTAATACTGCTCAAGTTTTGCAAGGTATACAAGTAGATGAAACAGGGCAGGGCTTTATCCATTATATATTATTATTATTATTATTATTATTATTACGGTTTTACATTTTTAACTCAAATTTAAACAATTTCTGATTGCTGACATGTGTATTTATTGGATAACTTGGAGAAGAACAATTGAATTCGAATTGAAAGCAATGAACAGAAGTTGTAAAGAAGTTAAAAGTCCTGTGAAGAAATAGAATCCAATGATATAAATTTGTTTCGGCCCTATGCTCCACTTAGGAATTGAAGGAAATCATCATCATAACTGACTCATGGCTCTGAAAGTTTACTCAGAGATGGATAGATGCCAACTACATTTTTTGCATAAGCACATACATCACCAGATTTGAATTTTCCTTATTATTTTTCCTCCTCAATCTCTCTCTCTCTTGTTTTATTGGTTTCTAGATAGTACTAAACCTTCGAAATTCAATATTTATTTTTACTATCTTCACTTCTCTTCTGCCTTTGAAGAGCACAAATTGTTCAAAATATATAGCATAAAATTGTGTGACTATATAAGTGTTTTATTTATTTCTGCTTCCTTAATCCTTGTCATATTGGTTGCATTGTTCCAAGTTACTTTATCTTTCATTTTTATTATATATGTAATAATTACTGATAAAATTGATTAATAAAATAAATGTGCATTCAGTAACCTCAATTCTTCTACCACCTCTCAACAACTGATATTGATGCTCCTATGTAGCCATATGCAACCAATGCCTATGTATTATTACACTGTAATGTTGACAAATGCATAATAAAGTATTTAAATTATCATTATTTCTGAGAAAATACAAGACTCATTTATAAGGAATAACTATCTGCGTTGTAGTACATTATAAAATAAGAATTTATTACTAAGGAGTGAACAAAACAGCTGTTTAAGATGTGGCAAACAATGCTCCTCCATCTTGCTGTAATATGACAACACTTGTAACTTTTTACTAATACTTTACATCTGTTGTACTTTTCTCGTGGAACAGAATGTTACAAGTCCATTACCTACAAGAACTTGTACTAATACACTGTAATGCATTAGACCAAACTTTTGTGAAACATGATCCATGTAAGCAGAAAAAGTTTATTTGAGCCCTCAACTCATAAATGTCCTTTTCACAGTATAAAGGAAAATATTCCCACATTTACTTTTTATCCCCTCTCCCTTATCCAAATGTGAAAACTTTAATAACACTTGAGTATAAAGTTAATGGAATGTAAATAAAGCCACTTTCATAAAAAACATGCCTGTTCTTTATTTTAGAAATACTGTTTCACTGGATATGTTGTACAAAATACTGAAAAGTCAACAATATAAAAGAAACATATTAAACATTCACTAGAATAACACACATACTGTAAACACTCAGAGAGGCCAATACTCTTGATGAGCATACAAATTCACAAACTCACAATTATTGTGAAGAATGAAAATCTCAAATGCGACATTTTCAAAAACTTTGCAAATAAGCAAAGAATTCTCATAACAAATTAAAATATTCTCATCAGCAGCAATGCCATACAGTTCTATAATTTCACAATAGAATACAATTGAATATTTTTCCTCTAAATCTTAAGAGCATATGTCATATTAATAAAATATTAAAACAGCCCACATTTGAATAAAACATTAGCCAAGTTCCCAATTAAGATATAATTTGCTTTTATAATTTATAAGAGGATATTTGCTATTCTCATTTCTCTTAATACCCTAAATGAATATTTTAGATTTTGCACCATATGCAATTATTTTCTTAGCTTTCAAGCACAAATGCTGTTTCTGTCTAACAGAACTAAAACACAGAGACCAGTCCAATTTTTAATTTATCAAGTTCACAGGAGCATATACACTGTTCTCCAAGTGTAAAGAAAGTGATAGTATGATGAAATCTAAAGGAATACACTGCAAGGATAAGAACAGAAAGCAATTTCACTGAATAAATAGAACATTTGATGTTCATTTTAGTCAGTTATATGTAAGCAAAAATTTTGATAAATGGCATAGAAAAAGCAGTATAGTTGACTCCTGATAAATTGCAGTTCATCTTTTCTCTTTTTTTTTTAAACTATCTAATCTTTTATATAAAATATTTCATCTTTACTTGATCAGTCAATTCCTTACTCCAAATTTTTGCATGCTTCCACTGATGCCAGCCCCCTGCCCTCAAATTTTTGTGCGTAATGTGTTGAAGTCAAGCTACCATACTTCCTCCCTTCAGTAACATTGTAAACAGTGTTCAGTCTGCAACTGGTGGTGCTGATCACACAGCCAAGTATCATTGTAAATATGCTTCTATCTCATACAGAAAATGATGATGACTTTGAGTTTACAGATACTGTTTTCCTATGAAATTTGCATGCCAAATTAAGGAAAAATTGACAGTCTTCAAGGGCACAAACAAAGGTGATAGATGTTTTCCTATCAAGTAAAACATATATTTATTATTTTTAAAATTTATATACTGGAGGTATGTACCTTAAAATGTATTGATTTTGAAGTGTACTTTATTTGTCCACTATGTCAAAGTCCTTTTATCAAAATTTACATGAAAGAAACAAACTTCTATGGATAATTCGCAGAGGTTAGTGCATTAATTATCGCAAGTTATCAGAAGTTTACTATATATACATAAAGAGTTGAACCTGTTTAAAACATATTTAAAAGGGCTTAAAATATAATGTACAATTCAATATTGCTTATGACTCAGATTTCATCATATGAAAAGTTCTCAAAATAACCCACAGATTGCAGTAGTTCTGAAGCAGTTTTATTATCAACACTTGCCATCTTCCATAAAAATATTTGCACAATAACAAATGGATTGGTTGAGAATCGTAGCAGCTATAGCTGTTTGCTGTAGTGCAGACATGTATATTGAAAAAAATGGCACATTTCGGACATATTAAGTATTTGGTAAAGAAAGATATGAATGCAACAGAAATCCATACAGATATTACAGAAACTTTAGGGGACTCTGCTCCATAATTTTCAAACCATTTTTAAAATGGACCATTGAGTTTAAATGCAGAAGTGAAAACTTGGAAGATGACCCATGCAGCAGATCCAAAGTCCATCACGGCTCCAGAAACTTTCAATAAAATGCATGATGTGGTTCTGGAGAATCACAGATTAAAGATGTCCAAAATTTCTGAAGCTCTGGGCATTTCAAGAAAATGTATATTTCACATTTTGAGAGAATAATTGAGCAACAAGATTATGCCACAGCTGATGACAAAAGGTAATCAGAGTACAAATCTCTCAGCAAAGTTTGGTCCCTTTTCAGAGAGATACCACTGGCTTTATGCTTCAATTTGTGATCAATGATGAAACAAACAGGTGCACTGCTACACACCTGAAACAAAACAGCAGTCTAAACAATGATAGCATCACAATTCTCCATTGCCAAAGAAGGCCAAGTGTTTAAAATCAATCAAGAAGATCGTTGGTTTTCTGGGATGTCAAGGGTATACTGCTAATTGATTATCTTCCCACTGGAGTATATTATGCTAACCTTTTGGACCTGCAAGAAAAAGTTAGTTTATCAAAGAAAGTCACCTTGCATCAAAACAATGCTCGCATTCAACATGTCATTGCAATAGTGAACGACAATGAATTGGGGTACAATTTGCTGCCATATCTGCCTTATTCTCCCAACTTGATTCAATCAGACTTCAATCTATTCCCTATACTGGAAAAAATTCCTTGGTGGAAAGACATTTTTGCTCAATGAAGAAATCATTAGTTCAGGGTATTTTGCAGACATGGAAGAATTGACTTGCATTAGTGTCAAGAAGGGATTATGTTTAACAATATGAATAATTTAAAAAAGCTTCATTTGGAGAACTTTTCAAATGACTTTTATTAATGAAATTCTGCGCTCTTTCAATATAGGTGTAATTCCAATTAGATTAAGAACCCACAATTTTTCTGTTTTAAATGTTGGTACCACTGAACTGATATGCAAATTAAAGTAACTGAAAAAGTATTTTTTCCCTATCAGTTTATAAGAACTCAATATGATGGAATGGCAGTGCATTTATTCAAGGGTTGTTTGCCATCTATGGTAACAAGCTTACGTTTTCACATTAGTAGCACACTTAAACCTAAGAAAGTGAATTCTCACTTTGGCAGTGTAAAAGATACATACCTCTTGTGCCTGTTAGCACAATTACACCAAAAATATAACCATTCTTGGAAGTGTACATTATTGCCTTTCCAATGCAAACCTTTCTTATTTCTGGATTATCATACAATGTAACAGGCATTGTTTTATCATATCCAAGAAAGGCAACTCATGAGTACTTAATAAAAAAAAGTAAGGCCAGAATACAACTTATTCCAGAGGGCAAGAAACATGCAAATCCACCCCCAGTCACCAGTTGTACCCCTGAGACAATTCAGAATGTAAAGGCCCTTGTCTACGACCCAAATCCAGCAGAGTCATTTAATTGACATTGGGGATCACAATTACAACTAAGAGTACCATTATCAACTGAAACTTTAACCTAAAAGAACAGCCTGGCCGAATCAGAATATGCCATATATCTGTTTCAACTCATTTTTGGAGGACGTGGAAAAAAAAAAAAAAAACAGAAGACACACCATTCCTTACAGTAACATCTCTATTAATCACTTAATGTATTGCCAGTGTATCTTAATTATTGAATGTGGTCCTTGGAAGTTGATGATCACAAACTGTGAACAGCATCTGGAAAGCCTGCTAGGAGAATTGGAATTAAATGGACATTAGTGTACTTCACATCAACTTGCTGCAGTCGAAACTGCTATGCAGAATGATAGTTTGTGCTCAATGAACACAGAACATTGCCACCAGTGAAACCATGATTTTTTTATATGTTAAAGCTATTTGAATTTATTACCATAGATAGCAACTTCTGTATTTATGTTTTAAGTTTGTACTTTATTATCTAACCTCTGAGCAATTTCCTTCGAGTGCATAATGCTATTTCTTAACAATGCCAATTTCTACTACCACAACTACTACCTTTAACTATATAATACATATATATTTCCCTTACATGAGATATATGTTTAATCTAATGACATGATACAATTTTGATACATGATTCCTTTGCATTTTTTTTCATCACATAATTTAATGTTGACAACTCTGTTACTGCCACCATAAAAAAGTTGGAAAAGGGCTTTGTTTAATAATATTTAATGCTCATTTTTACAATTGAGGCATCACAGGTAGTGGACAGTGACAATGGATGAAATGATAAATAGGGAAAGGATTTTTAGGAGAAGGAAGAAAATATTTCAGCCATAAGTTTAGTATACTTCTCCAACTTTTGCCATTATAATGACTGAGAATAAACTGGATTAAATTTAATGACAGTCCTGACGGGAATTGAACTGCAGACTTCCTATTCATGAGTTCATGCCTTAAAGACCTTGGCCACCATGTAAGTGAATGAGCATTTTGAACTTAAAATACATCCACGCTAAAGAAAAATTATAATTATGTAAACTGAGTCTTGCAGGCTGTAAGGCCATGGTCCAATGGGCGTCTTCTCCTTCATCTTCCCATACATTTCATCTATGACTGCTGTGGACACCAACAATGATGTGCTGGATGTAATCTTTTTGGAAACAAAGCAAAATGTTACAAAAGTTCACTATATTTTATACAATGACTGACTTGTTGATGGAAATAATGGCATTATATATAGTAGGGATGCCTATGGGATTCAGCTCTGATTGGTTTACTTGACTGAGGGGTTTGGATCTAAGCTGGAGCTCCTGGGTTTTTCTGGGTATTGGTTACTGTTGGTTTGCGTAGTTTCTTTAAGTTATTATTTTATAAGGCTGGATAACATGCTGGGTGCAATTTTAAAGCTGCTTCTTTCCTGTTAAAGTTGTTTCTATGCTTTTAAATTGCAATTGCCTCCCGTATAAGTGAGGATGATAATGAAATATTGAAGCTAATATGTCAGTATTTTGAAAGTCAATCTCTCAATCAGCTTGGAAGGAACGTCCTGTGACTGCTGTTTTGTCTATCTGACCTAGCCAGCAATGTCTCTTATCAAATTTTTTTTTAAAAATTGTAAATCTTTAAAAAAGTTTTCATATGGAACTAACACAGTGAAGCTCATGTGAATTGAATACGTCGTCTTAACACTCTTCATGCTTAACTAACCTTCAAAAATATACGGAACCGGTTTCAAAGATATGTTATCTCCATCTTCGGCCGTGGACAACTGGTGTAAAAGGTTGTTGTTGCGTAATATCAGAAACAATGTTCTGCTCTGGTGAAACTTTTATGAACTTAAAATTTATATTTTTTTCTTTCGGAATGTCAAAATTCATCAAATGATCCTTATGTTTGTAGATGTAAATCTTTTCCCAAATATCCAATTCTACTGGTCCCTGTACAGCTCTCAATAATTCAACCTTTTTCTTTATATCATGATTTTCGGTCCAAAAGTGATATGCCACCGCTGATTTTTCTCTTTGTTTGTATTTTAAATTCCTCATATGTTTCTTTAAGATGTATCCCCACATTCCTCTTGGTTTTTCCTATGTAGATCTTATCACATTCAGCACATGAAATCTTGTAAATTCCTGATTTTTTCTCCTTTGGAGTATTATCTGTAGTACTGTCTTTCAGAACGTTGTTTAGACTAAATTTATTAGTGGGAGCCAATTTTATATTAACATCTTTAAATATTTTTTGAAATTTATACATCACTGTTGGGTTATATGTGAATTTTTAAAGGACTTTTTTTCTTTAACTGTCGATAATGTAGTGCAATTTTCAATTCTTTTCTTCTTCTGGAATTTTTTAATCTTATTACGTATTAAGTCTTCATTAAAACCATTTAAAATTGTTATTTCTTTAATTTTCTTATATTCCATGTTATATTCTTCTTTACTGATTGGCAAATTGATCATTCTGCATATCAGACTATTAAAAATTGCATGTTTATGAACCATAGGATTAAATCCATTTTCTTTGATATAATTATCTGCATGTGTGTCCTTTCTATATATGCCAAATTTAAGGTTTTCTTTACTTTTTATAATTTTTATATCTAAAAAAGGCAGCATATTGTCTGTTTCTATTTCATGTGTGAATTTTATATCTTTATCTTGAACATTCAAAATCTTTAGTGCATCTTCAATTAACTTTTCATTAACTATGGCAAAAACATCATCAACATATCTGTACCAACACTTAAAGAACTGTGGAAAGGCTGAAGTAATGTGTGTTTCAAAATTACTCATGTAAAGATTTGCCAGAAAAGGAGATAGAGGAATGCCCATGGTCAAGCCTGTTTGTTGTTTATAAAAAAGTTTATCAAATGTAAAATATGACTGATTAATACAAATGTTTGTCAGATGTATGTACTTTTCTCTGTGTGTTTCAGTCTCTTATGTTCCTTAAGGTGTGTATTAATGCCATCCTATGCTGTGTGGTACCAATGTAAACTGCACCACAGAAGCATAGTATTCTGTATACGACACAGCAGTCATGGATGAAATTTCTGGGAAGATGGAGAAGAATCCCATTGGGCCATGGCCTTACAGTCTGGAAGACTGTTTACATAACTGACATCAGCCATGAAAGCATACATTCTACAAATTATAATGATGAACTATGTTAAAAAATAAAGTGCAAGAATAATTGCAAGCTTTTAGCAGCATTTACGAATTTTTTTTAACTTAGTTTTAGCTTTAGCTTTTCAAAGTATCTTCATTATGAGCTTCACTTTTCCATCCATCCAAATCACTTTGAAAATGCCTCTAACCCAGCTTCTTTAGGGAGGTCATTCACAGCCTCCATGTAAACCCTTCATATGATGGGAAGTCAGTCCTGGTGTAGTGGTAACCATACTTGCCTTCTAAACCCAAGGTTGCGGGTTCGAACCCGGAGAGGATCGATAGATTTTTTTCGGGAGTAAAAATCGTAAGCCTTCGGAGGGGAAGTAAAGCCGTAGGTCCCGTGTCATACAATTATGGCACAATAAAGAACCTCAAGCCTGAAAGAAGAGGCCTCTGAGCAAAATTAGTCGGCCATTTCACACACTGAGCTGAATGGGACACTGATGACCTGAGATGTTAAAGAACGTCCATAAATAAATCAATCAATCCAAGATGCTGTACAACAGTATGCCAAAATCTATTTTTTTATGATTTTAAGTTTCAAATTTGGGGCATGCATTATATTCAATGGTGCATTAGATTCATGTAAATACAATATATTACAGAAATCGGTGCCAATGCCTATAAAGATTTCTAGAAAAATTATCCATTTTGGTTATTTAGTGCTGAACCTAAGTCAAATTTCATTCAATGTCCATTATCATTAGCAATGCACACTATATCAAACAACTGTCCACTATTCCATACATAGTTTAGTAAGTATTGGATGGGTGGACTGGTAGGGATGGAGGAGGATATTTTGGTAATTTGGTCTTGCTCAAAAGCTGCCTTTTGTGCCTATGCCATTGGTACCCATATTTGCCTTGTAGACCCAAAATCACATGTTCATTCGTGCCAGGGTCGATGGATTTTTTGGGCATAAAAATCCTAAATATGGGTTCCTTCAGAAGGGAAATAAAGTTGTGGGTCCCATATCATAGATTTGCGGCACATAATAAAAGTACCTCAAGCCTTATAGATGAAGCTTTGAGCAAAATCATTTCACACCCCGAATTAAATTGGATGCTGATGACCTGAAATTTTAAAGAGTGTCTGTAAATAAACCAAATCACAAATGTGCCTATGCCCCTTCAGGAGGAAGGGATGAGATTAGGGAGACATTGGGTGGTCAGGGTCCATAAGTGATGAAGCATGAATGTAGACAGAGTTTTTAACAATGTTTCCAGACAGATGGAACACCCTAACACCGACAGAGCCCCCATTCCAAGAAATGTCTCTCGGAAGAACTGCTTCTATTATCAGCTGCCAAGGAAAGAAACTTTTTCAAAGTGCAAACCACCATCACACAGCACCAACCTAACTTGCCTGGAACTTTCAACCTTGTAACAGAACCAATGGAATTAAATGGAAGTGGAAAATTTGTGAAAAGAAAAGATCTATTCCATTATTCAACCAAGTAACCACAGGAAAAAATGAAAAAACTTTTAAGCCCAAGGGATTTAAACCCAGAACCTGCGAAATGCAAGTTATAAGCATTACTATCTAACCACCCCACTTGGTTTTGGTTACATATAGTATCGCAAGGTATCATCTTTCTTTCTGTTTAGTACCCATTTCCATTACCACGGTTATGATAAATGATAAATTGGAAAAGGAAGTTTTCTAGAAAGAAAGCATTTCAGGCCTAAATTTATTTCCCTGACATTTGCCATTAATGAAGACCGGGGAAAACCAAGGGAGAATCTCCTGATTCTGTTCATGAGTCTGTGCATTTCTTACTGGCCTTAGCTGCCCATCTTAGTAAGGCATTATATGATGCAAGTATTACCAAAACCTTAATTAAGCATTAAATCCCATTTTGATCATAAACTTGAAACTCTACGATAGAATGTTGCTTGTTGTCTGTCCCTAATTGCAATAAAACTGTTACACTTCTTTAGACTTACATATCTTCTAACATGTTTTAATTCCCTAAAGATGAAAGTAACAACTGCCTCTTAAATCTCCTAGAGCGATTCCAATTCTTACCCCAGATGGCAGATTTCATTTAAACAATATGCAAAATTTTGTTACTAAATGAATTGTTTATACTGTATTTCTTTCTGAAAGTTCACTGTTGCAAATGGCATTTCATGACCTGTATGATTCCTCATGTGTTTGTTCAAACTATTCTTCTGACCAAAGCTCATATGACACATATTGCATCGGAAGGGCTTTTCCCCTGTATGAGATCTCATATGTTTTGTAAGGTCATAACTCTGAACAAATCGTCTGCCACACTCGGTACACAAATAAGGTTTCTCACCTAGATGGGTCCTCATATGATTGATAAGTGTACTGCTCCTACCAAAATTATTACCACAAACAGTACAATGGAATGGTTTCTCACCAGTGTGACAACGCATATGTTTCGTCAGGGTGTCACTTCTACCAAAGCGCTTACCACACACCGTGCACAGGAATGGACGCTCACCAGTATGTATCCGCATATGTTTATTAAGATTACTACTCATTCCAAAACTCTCACCACATACTTTACAAGCAAAAGGTTTCTCCCCTGTATGCGTGCGTAGGTGAAGCAACAAATGCTGTTTACGAGCAAAATTCTTGCCACAGTCATGACAAAGGAAACTCTTCCTGTCTTTAGGGGGTCTTGGAGTTTTATCGTAATCCATAGCATCACCAACATCCACAGTAACTTCACACTCGGCCTTCAGTATATTCAGCATCTTTCCATTTTCTGGCTTTTCATCATTAGAGTCTGAGCTGTTAAACTTCTCTGATGCATCACTTTTCTTCTTTGCCACAAGTATCTTCTTCCTTCCAGTGACTGAACCTCTTTTTTTCTGATGACATGTTTTTGTGCTCTGGATCTCTGATGATGGGCCAGCTGCTGCATCCAGCCAAAGTTCATTTTTAGACTCAGTTGAAAAATCACCAATGCTGTCAAACCTGCAAAAATTTTGAATAATTTTAAACTGCAGTGCTAATGATGAAAGAAACACTTCTATCCTTAAAACTGCCTCACAAATGACTCTAATGTATAAATTAAATAATGTAGTATACCACTGGCAATATTAAATTCAGCTTTAGTATTAATGTCTAATACTAATAGTTGTGAGTTACAGATCTTTTAAGGGTATACTCTTTTATCAACTTATGAAGACTATATAATAACCAAGGTAAATGTGGGGTCTATATTTTTTTACAATCTCAGATGGTGCCACCAGGTGGCCCATGAAGCTATAGGAGGCCAGGCATCAAGCAGCATGATTGGATTCTCCTTTACCACTACCACCATCACCATAATTGCCAAGATTAATGAAGCTTGGCTATGGGCAATTAAAGATCTCTGTGCTACAATAGACTCTCCTACCAAGTGTGAGTTATATAGTGTTATTTGATTTCTAAATGCAGCAAAATTCACTGCAGAATGAACCCTGACGATCAAAATGGTATGAGTGAGGATTTGATGTGAGAATGGTGCAGGAAATTAGATGGCTGAATAGATAGATGTTCATGATTAAGGCAGTCAGGATGAAGTTTGTGGTGGGAGGTGAACTCATGCAGCAATTGGATCAAATGGTTCCCGAGAGGAATCAGTTCATGATTTCTGAACTTTACGGTAATATCTAGGTTCATCCTGTACAATATTGTTCCAGACTACCTTGGATACCATAAAATTTGTTCATGATGGCCACCCAAGATGCTGACTAAAACCACAAAGACAGGCGAATGACATGAGCATTAACATTTTTGCTGCATTACAAGACAAAAAAACAGGTTTTGAAAACTATTATGATAGGTAATGAAATATGGATTTGTTCCCACAATGAACAAGAAAAAAAAAATTGGAGGACAGAGCTTCCACTCCAAAGAGGACCTTTGGGAAACCGTGCATATCTGGCTTAACAGATGGCAACGTTTTTTGCAAAGGGCATTTGGAAAATGATGGACCGATAGGATTCATTTCCATTAGAAATGAATCTTGAATCAGCAGAAATCCACATGCAGTTTTGTAGCAAGAAGATGACAGTTTATTCTCATTGTTTTACTTTGTACAACTAGAATGATAATCAAAAAAAGAAATTGCTGGTAGTAAAGATCATAAAAATGTGACAAACTTTCAAAAGGTTGTAAAAATAGAGTAAAAAAACTAATTGTATGGATTATCAGTCTTTTTCAATTAAACACTCTTCCCTTGTCTTTCTTTATAATGAATAATCATGATTCTCTGTAAAGCTGGATTTAATAGTTTTACCTATAATAAAGTTGCTTTCATTGCTATTACAAATTCATTAATTAATTCATTAATTTGACAAAACACCTGTGCTGTTGATATTTTTAACCATACAAACACGCCAAATTCATTAAGAATTCACCAAAATGTTAGGACTGTAGAAATATTGATTTAGAATCCAAATGAGCACTGGAGTTCACAACCATGGCAAACACTTCATATTTTACAGGATGCTGTGAATTTGACAGATAAAAAAATTATCCTTTTTTGGTACTTAGGTAGGATAATAAAAATCTCATATTTCATCCTTTTCCACAAATGTGTTATAACAAGGGAAATGTTTTATTGGACCAGACTCATTTCAAGAAACATCATAGTATCACCAATTAGATATCCTAAATTAAACAATAATGATCACTTTGTCATTAAATCAATGGTAATTTTATAATTATACTGCTACAAAAATAGTTAGATGGCTTATGATGCATTAGTACAGTCAGCTAGTAGTGACATTTTATGGCTTGAGCCAGTGTCAATAAGTTGAGTATATGTACAAATATACAGCATTATAACTAATATAGTATCCATTAAAAAAAAAAGAAGAGAAGAAAACTATTTATGCAGTGAATATTTTCATATAGGTATTAACGAATAATACTGCACAAAATGAACTGGCTACAGAGGGTCCAAAACAAAACAATTTGAGATATGAAACCATTGAACCATAGATTCGAAATACAAAGTTATGGATTAATATTTCTACAATGACCAACATGCCATTGATTTATTCAACTTCAAGAAAAGAACATCAATAATATTGAGAGGCATTCATAAAATGCCTGCTGACACAATAGGTTTAATCATATGTGATACAAATGTAGGAATCAAATAAACAACATTTAAGTCCCATTAAATTTTTGTTTTAACTTTGCTAGAATTAAATGCCAAATACTTATCATATTTCAAAATAACTAATTATTCAGGAAAATTTTAAACAAAATTCATTCATTTAATATCCTTCATGCTCACATTATACAGAACCACCTAAAATGTAATGCAATTAAAGGAAGCAATATGTAATCAGTGAACAGCAGGTAAGTGATCATGGATTAAAAATTGGAATAAACTTAAAAATCCTTAAATTTTTACTGTACATAGGTATTATTTGAACGTGGATTACAGAAGGAGGAATACACTACAGGAGACAGGGAAAAAAAGAAACAAACTGCTTAGGTTTTAGGGAAATTGGTCAAATTGTCGACCTCCCACACCATAGCACAGGTTGCAATGATGCAGAAAAGATTCCCATAGCCTGTCGAGCACTACAAATGTTGTGAATCTCTTCACTATCTACGAGGGCTACCTTTTTTCAACCTCTGATGGGGCATAACAAAAAGACGAATGTGAATCACAAAATGGTTTTATTACCAGCAGTCAAGTACAGTCACAATTAGTTTTCCAGATAGTCACCGTGAAGATTAAGACATTTGTCATATCAACAGATGAGCTTTACAATACCCTCTTCATAGAAGGTTGCAGCCAATGAAGGAGATAGGTCTTTTTGGGAATCTAGCATGCACAAAGTTTTCAATAGCCTAGGTGTACTGTAACAATCATGTATAGAGCTGACGTTGAAATGTCCGGAAATTCCACAGATTATCACTGATGGTAAACCTTCATCTCTCTCAAACCACTTGCTCAACTTGCTGAACAAGTTCTTCATTAGCAACAGACCTCATCATTGTCCACCTGTATCATGAGCATCAGTTCGGTCTTCTTTAAATTTCCTGTACCATCCATGCACCACACCCTCACTCATACAGTTTGCACCATAAACATGGCTCATTTTGCAATAAATTTCTGCTGCACTATTCCCTTCTGCCTGTAGAAAATTAATGACGCTTTGCAACTCGCACTTGGCTTAAGCAATCATGTCAACCATGTTAAAGCCTGTGACTCAGCTCCAACTGATATATTGACATTGGCTTTGGTGAACATTATGGTCAGATAGTAGTGCAGATCTGCCTCCTTATGCTTGTCTGGTCACTTAGCATAGCAATCATAGGTTGAAAAAAAAATAGCCCTTGGACAATGATGCAGTTAAACCAGTTTCTCACCCAATTTACTAATGTTTTATGCACCAAAGTAAGGAGATTGTTCCATAAAAAGAAATCTAAAGGATTAAGGTTCAGATAATGAGCTGGCCAAGCCAAAGTAGAACTATATGTTCCAATCCAGCATTTGGAAAATATATGATCCAAGCAATTTCACACATTCATTTGAAAATGTGGATGATTTCCATGTGTTGGAAACACAGTTGCAATTGGATTTCAAGAAGCATTTCCTTCAATAAGTCTGCAATACGTTTGTGTCTGTCATTAAAAAATACAATGAACCAGTATTTCTCTTTTACCTGTTTGTTTCATCTTTCTACGTCTCTTCAGGCTCTATTATCAGACACCACAAGTATGCTTCAGTTCTGCTGTTCTGTTCGGATCTAATAGATGCAGTGGCAGAAAGTGTTTTGCTTCACTTGGATTCGATATGGCTCTGCTAATTGGGAGAAAGCTCATATAAGGAAATGGAAATTCATTTTCAGTAAAAGCAGTGAGTTTCAGGTTAATTTTAGGTTGTAGAAAAAATTATAAACTTGAAGAGCAATAATCAGTACTTTACAGTCAATGATATTTATAATTTTGCCCAGCCAAATTTGGGTAACATCTGTTGACAAGGAGACATTTTGATAATAATTTAACTGAACTTTTGTGGCATTCATCTGTCCAAGAGTACTATTCTTTACTTTATTGTCGAAGGACACTGCTTCCCCCCCATCTTAGTAGTGCTGGTCATTGTAGCAATGTCAAGAATAATGATAAATTACATCAGCAGTGGCAAATTTTCGTAAGTAAAAATTCTGATCATGCCTTAACAGAAAAATACAAGATAACAGTATTTAGCTTGATATACTTACTTCTGGTCATCCTCACTATCCTCGTGTATGGTTATATCATCAGCCTCATTTAACGCATCTTCTGCTGCAAATTCATTCTTTACATTTTCAATTTTCCAACACTGTTCAACAGGTTCATTTCGGAACACAGAATGTAGAACAGCATCAACACTTTCCTGTAAATATACATCATTATAATAATATAAAAAATCTTATTACACTATTCTCTCAGTATAATCATATTAAATGTATTTTAACATTTGGTGCATCTCCATGTTGTGAGCTCCATGCAGTGTTGTCAGCTTGAAGAAATAATGCAACAAACAGTGACAGGGATACACAGATAAAACAGGAAAATTATTTTAGTAATGTAAAGGTTGAAAAAAAATAACTGTGAGGATAACAGACTTGTTGCAACTTTTTCTAAGCAGAGATTAAAAAAATTCCCAATTTCTAGAATTTTACAAGAGGTATTCAGAAATGATTTACAACAGTAGTTTTTGTATTTTATTTATTATGCAATATGGTTCAATGCACATAGAATCTCTCAATATAACCCCTTACCATCAATGCACCATTGCTATCTTCCTGGTAAATTCATCACTGCATTGTGAAACCCTTGTTTCGGAACAGTTGTCTGAATTTTCTCATGGTAGCTGAAACTTTTACATCACTGAGTGCCCCCATGTAGTCGAAGAAGGCATAAATACATGGATTGATATAAACAATGTATACAGTTTTTTTCACACTAACTCCATTCACTTACATAAAATTTGGACATATGTTTCGGGAGCGATCCCTCCCATCTTCAGCCTGTTGACAAACTGTTGTTAAACGTGGAGGTTGGGTCTCTTGATGTTCTTGTGGCGGCATCTGTTGGTTCTATTAGGAATTTGCTGAGTTCATCCAATGGAGGGAAATCGAAATTCGTCAAATTATCCTTATTTTTTGTAATGAAAATGTTTTCCCAAGTGGAAAGTTCTATTGCATTATGAAGTTGTTTAAGTAGTTTTATCTCTGGATTAATTTCATGATTTTTATTCCAAAAGTGCACTGCTATTGCTTTTTTTTTTTTTTTTTTTTGAGTAGTGTTTAACGCCCGTTTTTACTACTGAGGCACCACAGGCGATGGACACTGATGATACATGAGATGAAATGATAAATTGGGAAAGGATTTTTTTTTTTTTTTAAGGAAGGAAGCGTTCCAGGCCTAAGTTTAGGTACCTCCCCGGCATTTGCCAGTTATGAAGACTGAGGAAAACCTGGAAAAAACCCCAGTCAGGGAGGACGGTCCTGGCGGGATTCGAACCGCAGACCTCCCGCTCACGAGTCCGTGCCTTAACGACCTCGGCCACCCGTGGCGGTTTGCTATTGCTGATTTATCAATTTGTTTTAAGCGAATATTTCTGAAGTGTTCTTTTTTCCAGATTCCCAAATTCCTCTTCGTTTTTCCAATGTATTTTTTGTCGCATTCTGCACATTCTATTTCATAAATACCTGACTTTTGTTCTGTTGGCATGTAGTCCTTTACTCTGCAACCTAATAAGTTCTTTATATTAAAATTGTTCTTTGGGGCTAACATAATTCCTTGTTCTTTGAATATCTTTTGAATATCTTTTTGAACTTATTCAAAGAACAAGGAATTATGTTAGCCCCAAAGAACAATTTTAATATAAAGAACTTATTAGGTTGCAGAGTAAAGGACTACAAGCCAACAGAACAAAAGTCAGGTATTTATGAAATAGAATGTGCAGAGTGCGACAAAAAATACATTGGAAAAACGAAGAGGAATTTGGGAATTAACAGGATATCTAAAATGAGGATGAACAGTATATGGGCGGATGAGAACCAAGAGAGGCCATCTAACTAACTGTGATATTTTAGGTAATTATTTCTTTCTTTATCATACGAGTCACATAGTTGAATATTATGAAACCTAAAAATGGCTAAATAGGACGCTGAAACCTAAAAATGGCTAAATAGGATGCTGAAACCTAAAAATGGCTAAAACTATCATTTAAAAAGATTAAAATTTGAAATGTAATTAATTTTAAATTATTAAATTTAATAATATTTATAATAAAATTATCTTAAAAACATTAACCAACAATATACATCTTGATGAACTTCAAAGACAAATAATTTCATTTAGTTTTTTAATACCATGATTGACGTATGTTAATAGCATTGAGGAAACTAACTTATTTTTAGATGCAAACTGAATTTAATTTTGTAATACCATTTTTGTCAGTCATGTTCAATGCTATTTTTCTCAAATGACTTTCAAACAGATGTCTTCTATTTCTTTATTGTCAGTCACTTTAGTTAAAGAAAATCGTTGGATGTAACTCTTTTTCAGAAGCAAACTGAATGCATTATTAAGCTTATACTTCCAGTTTATTAACAGCCACAGCTTGGGGCTAAAAGGAAAGATTTCTAAAATTTGGTTGATTAGACAGTGGATCTGCAACGATCCCAATTCTACTACAGATAACCACATGTGCCAAAATCGTGTGAAATGTGACCAAAAATCACATTTTTTGCAGTATAAAGAGTCTGCAGAGCATGTCAGATGCATTGAGAGGAAACAGAGGGTCCAATTCCAACCACTGATTTCGGGTGTTTCTGGCTCTTCAGACCATTTTAATCCATGTTTATATGAGGTGCTAGTATCAGTAACTGTACCATGGCATGTGGAATAGAACCCAGTATTCAATAAACTTCTTCAAGACATCAATGGCCGAAAGATACCCGACGAATGAATCTTAAGGAAAAAATATTTGACCCAACTACATGAGAAAAAGATTAAATTGATCAAAACAAAACAACAGGACTATAATATCTGGCTTTCAGTAGATAAGACCATCAATAGTTGTGGTTGCTTCATTACATATGACATGGGGGGTAAGTTAGACCGACAGAACCTGGTAAAACCTGCCTCATATTATGCAAGAGCTGGGCCAAAAAAACTATAGCACCATAGCCTGCACCATCACAGACACTTTAAGCAGTCTACGACCATCAGAAAATCATGATGAGAAATGTCTATTGCTTGTAATTGACAGTATGGCCTACAGGATCAAGGCAGGTAAGACTGAAAATTTTCTAACCTAACATGTTGCATATCACCTGCCTTGCTAACGGTTGATTGGCTGAAGTGGTTAGAAACAATTTTCCAGGAATGAACAACAATATTTCATCCATGAAGAAAGCCTCTCTGAAAGCTTCTAGTTGCATTAAGATTTTCAAAGAAATCCTGCCACAAATACCTCTGTCACCGCAACCCAACATCACCCGCTACAGTATTTGGCTGCAGGCAACCATCTACTATGCCAACTATTTTGAAGACATAATGAGTGTTATAGACACATTTGATGTCAACTAAGGAGCCTGCATAGCAAAGGCTAAAACTATTCTTAAGACTAAGAACAACATCACTTCACTTGCCTTTGTTAAGGCCAATTTCAGTGATCTTCCTGCAGCTATTCAATGTTTGGAATCTTTATCACTAAAAGATGCAATGGAAATCATTGACACAGTTTCAAAGAAATAAATACCAAGAGTCATTGGGTGAGCCTGTTCTTTGAAGCTCACCAAGATTCTGCAGCGGAACCCAGAGTTTGCAACAGTGAAAAATGTCCTGCTGTCCTTCAGGGGGAACAAGTTTTCACAAGTTTTACTGTGGGGATCAACAGCAGTAGCCTCATTGAAATTTACACCAAGACTTCATGCTGAGAAGACATTCACAGAAAAAAAAAACATACACAGAAAATTACATAAAAAGTGTATATATATTAAACCCCATTCCAAATAAATATGCAGTATTTCATAGCTTGGCACACAGATTAACCAACAATCTCTCACAGAAACACAATACAAAATAGAATTCCAACAGATAATAAACACACCTATAACCAATGATTTCAAAAAAGATACAGCAATAAAAATGTTCAATAAATTTAAAAGACAAAAATCAATAAGAGAAGTTTCTATACTGAAGAACACCAAGGAAAGATACAAATTCAAAAGTTTCACATACCATCCAACTTACCACAACAAATTTAAGACAACCCATCTTTATTAATACAACACATTACGCTGACAGGAAACGAGAGTGGGTGGTGGTTAACAGCTAAGAGCAGTGGAATTAATAGTGCTTCAGAAAAGCACTTCCTGCTAAGATGTTATATTGATGTATGTTATCTATTACATATATCTTGTTCCATATAGCAAAACTGCATTTTAAGGTACATAGCACCACATTTATTGCCTTACAAAATACTTACTGGCAATGTTTGGGCGTTGATGAATTGACGCAAAATTGCATCTGAGCTTTCACACTGCTGCTTAAATTTGAATGATGTGTTTACCAAGCGAACACACTGATGACATACTTGAGCAGGAAGACCATCACCTGAATATGGCTGAAAACAAATATAAAATGTTATTGCTGACATTCATAGATATGAATATGTGATTTTCAAAACTGTTTCAGATTGCACATTTTTCTTTATGTTCAACAATGCCTATGTTTTACGGACTATATTCTATAAATTTAAACGTCTGCCATGTATTTCTTTTATACACAAATAACTTGTTTTATAAACACAATTAGAAGGTGCCACTCATTGTAAACAAATAAACAGCCACTTCTCTCTTGAAATAAAAATTATCCGTAAAAGTGTTTTTGGCGTTTATTACATCCTTAAAATGCAACGATATGTAATATGAGCAAATTTTCGTGAGTTCAAAACATTTGACTTACCTTGAGAAGAGGTGCAAAATTTGTCAACTTTGCCGACAGAGAATTTACTTCTTGGATATCCTGGAAAAACGGTAGCAACGGGTCTTTTTTTGCTAAACAGAGCCTACAAATTATACTGTAACTTGCCATTCTCTTTTAATAAAATATAAGATTTAATTCATTTTGATAACCAAACTTGACACTTCTTATGCAACAAAGAGGCATCATAAACAATTCATTAAAATGCCATGTGATTTCATGGCCACTGCCACATGTCGCTGTACGCTGCTTGTGACTGCTGTTCTACACCCGGAATCATCATTTTCTGTTTACAACTATCATTTTATCCCAAATATCAGATAACAGTAGCTTACGTATCACATTATACAATATACACCTTAGTAGCCTCATACCTACTTCTGAGTGTTGATAATAACGCCATCTGGAGTTAACAGTTCTAATTTAATCTCATAATTCTGAAATTTTGAATTCAGTACAGAATTACAGATTCGCCGCTAATTGTATCAGTTTTGCTGTAAAAAAACAGAACGTCTTTCTCAGTTAATGTATTTACAAAGATTGAGCATCCAAGCGTTACATTAAAATTCTTTTTTTAACCTTAAAAGACTATCTAATTAATGTATTTTAATAATAGTACTTAAATATTATTCCTCTTCTGATCATTGTTACTACGAATTAAATTATAAATCTACCAACTCGCTCGCTCATTTATGTTGTATTCAACCCTAATCCGCTTTCAAACCGTAATTCCATTAATCTTACGCTTACAAAGTTGGTGCCATTGCCTAACGGCCTCTTTCGCATTAATCTGTTTAGTTGGTACAACACTTACCGCATAATATAACCTCATTATTGGAGAAAAGTATAAGAAACATCTATGACATTACATTTTTAAAGAAGAAACTAGTTTTATGAACGTGAAAAATAAAAAAAAATTAAAAGAATTGTAGTTTAGGTACATTGATAAACACTATGCATGCGTTTACTTGGCCCTGCTTGGAACTGTTCTATAGATATGCATTTACAAGATAGTATTTTTGATAAAACTTGAGTGTTTTGTAGTAATTCATTTTGGGACTTGGTGGCTGCTATTATGTGCTGAGTAGAGGCTTTACAGGCTCAGGATTTTGTCATTCGCTTGTCTGCTTATGGCATATTTTATTAACATAAATGAATGGCTAGTCCTATAAGGTTAACTTTAAAGGGGCAGAGAGATTATATATATATATATATCTGAAGTATACTTTATGTACAGTAGCAAGGTGTCATTTGCTTTTAGAAGGTAATGCACATATGAAAGCTCTGTATGGTAGATTGCTTTCCCTTTGATCGAATGGAGATAACATTCTGCTGATAAAGGGAAAACTACAGCAAAAATCAGAATACACTTCTTTCAAGGAATCTGGTGCACTACAATAACTAGTATTTAAATAAAATGCTTTATAAAAATGTGACTGTTGCAACTCATTTCAGATATACCATGCCAGCAGAGCGCAGAATGGCTGATGCAGGAAACAGTCAAATTTTGGAAGCAAAAGAAGCTTTTCAGACATTAATGGAAATTTCCAAACTTCTCAACACTGGCTTAGATCAAGAAACATTGTCAATATGTATTCAGTTATGTGAACAAGGTGTGAACCCAGAAGCTCTTGCTACAGTTGTAAAAGAAGTTTGTCGAGAAGTTGCAGCAATTAATAGGGCAGCAGATGATGACTAATAAAGTTAACTTTCAAGATGCTAAATATAAATAAGTTCCACAAATGTTGTAATTTAGAAATTTAATGTAATATGTTTATATGGAACTAATAGAAAACAATATGGCTTATATAACATGTCTGTGATAGAAGTAATGTTGAGAGATTCAAAAGATTAGATGAGGAACATATATCATTCTTCATGAGTATATGCATATACATTGTGTTTGTTTGATTTGCAACATTAAAAAGGTGCTGTATCTGTAACTCAGCTTGGTTACTGTAAGTGGGAGACAAATCAAAAGCCTTCCAGACATGTTTCATAGATCCATTCACTCCAATAGAGCTCATGAAGAATGAATGATGCCTTAAATTTGTTTTATTCATAATAATGTACTGTATATTGGTGTTGAGCTGTAGTTTGAACATGGCTCAAACATAGCAAGTTTACTATTTCATTGTGCAGTAGAATATTGTTATCCTTTGTATTAAATAGCTTTAACATTAACATATTTTTTTTCAATTGCTTTAGCTGTTGTAGGTGTATAATGGCTTCTATAAGGTATATAATCACTTTAGATAGCTTCAGGGAATCATTTATTAGTATACTTTCTAGAACATTGGTATCTTATGGAAATAATTCTCATATATAAGGGGCATTCAAAAACTCTAATTTGATGAATGTAGAGAAAATAAATGGAAGTCATTGATATATATATATAAATAATTTTTTTTAATATAGTCCTGCTTTACAATGCATTGCCTCAATTGGCCCAGTATCTCATAATTCCCTGTTAAGGGAGAGGGAAAACTATTTAACACTGAGAGAGAAGACCTTAGCATTGTATAATCATTGCCATGTTGAGTTTTTTGGTATTGTATGGGGCTGTAAATAAAGTAGTGGCAGTTATTATAGACAAGTTATTGAACTTACAGAGAATTACAATACAGATTTTTGATAAAACCTTCTGCTTTGCCCAACGTGTGATAGCCATATAAGCTGCTGATGAGTGAAGTTGCAATTGCAAGGACTGCTCTACAGTGCATAGCAGGGAGGGAATATCTGGAAACGTGGTGGCTCAGATTGTTTCAACTGAGAGAATGTCAAAATCACATGGATTCATATCTGGAAAATATGCTGGATATTCCAAGAGCTGTGAAGTCATCTGGCAAAAATTGGGTTACCATACTGGCCACAAGACAATGAGGAATGTCATGCAAGTTGCAAGGTGGTATTTCTTTCAGGAAATTCAAACACTTGAATTGCATAGCTGTTCACAAGTGATACTGGGGAAATGCTGGTAGGCCCAATGTGCTCTCTCCCAGCCTGAATGAAATACCTTGACTCACTAGGCAACCATCCAATATACAAGTGATCATTGCCACACTTTTCTTGCAACTGGCCATTGTCCCTATATACATTTTTACTGCAGGCCATTTGGATTTTTGTCCAAGAATGTTGTTCCAGTTTTGTAAACATGCTTTAGAGCACTTCACACAAAATGGCCAGTTCAGTTGGATACATCACCATGACGACTCTTTTCCAAATTTGGGAACTTCACCCTTGATACTGATAGCAACTGCCAATATCCAGACCTTTCCCATGCACAAGTATGCACATACTCACTTCCCAAAAGTACTCCCACTACTTTATTTACAGACCCTGTATATTACTGATAACTATATGTCCTATCTCATATGATTGCAAAATGAGGATGCTGTAAACTGTAGTGAGAATCTCAACTATATAAAGAAATTTACTATTTTCAGCTCCTATTTGTAATTCTGCCTCCTCTTCTAAAAGTTTTTTTCTTTATTATAAGGCTGTTGTTTTCGTTATATTCCTCAAGTCTGTCCATGATTGCTTGCAATTCTGTGTTACATGAGCCTATATCTGCCAAGTGCATTATGTCATTGGGCTTTGTATTATTTTTGTTATGTTTCCTATGGCAGTATTGAATATTACAGGCTAATAGCATCTTGCAGGATCCCAATTATTTCCAAGAGGGCTGAGGTTAATTTGCGATCTTAAATTTTGACTTCATTGTAAATGAGCAGTTGATTATCATAGTTGCCAGTTCCGAAATAGGTCCAAGGATTTGCCATAAGTGACTAATATGATGCAATTGTTTCTTTTGGCAATCTTCCCGCTGGACTGGTTAAAAGTAGTCCAGCAGGCATGCAGGATATGAATCTGAGAGGTCCTCATTCATGTGGCAGCATGGGTATCCCACATACACTTCTACAAGTGCAGATAAATAGTTTAAGCCCCTTATGTAATTGTTTCTTTTGGCAATCTTCCCGCTGGACTGGTTAGACCTCTCAGATTCATATCTTGCATGCCCGCTGGACTTTTAACCATGGGCAAGTATCTGACAGCACTGTTTATGGTTA
The DNA here is from genome assembly GCA_030762175.1 of Metallyticus violacea. Classification (NCBI taxonomy): domain Eukaryota; kingdom Metazoa; phylum Arthropoda; class Insecta; order Mantodea; family Metallyticidae; genus Metallyticus; species Metallyticus violacea. The sequence goes on from CM060845.1 coordinate 21,223,232, forward strand.
TTTTTATCGGCATGAACACAAGGATAGAAAATGTTAGCTAGCACATACCTCTCTTACCTTCTGATTGCCAGACAGTAATTGTTATTTTCAAGGGTAATACCTCTGCAAGAGTTTGAAGTTTGAATCTTCCTTGTCCCAATTTCCTTTATAGAAAATTTTATGTATGATTCTCTCCAGCTTTTTGGAAAGTTTCCTATTGAATAGAGGTTCATATGGTAACAGCATGTCAGAGATGTCTTGTAAAATTTTATCACATACTCCATATAGATATGCTGCCTTTTTGTAGAGCAAATGCAGCTGCAATTTCATTCTTGTCCATGAGGTGTGATCCTGCTCTGGGATTTATGGCCCTTTTGAAATCTCCTTATTTAGTGTATCAGAAAAGAGTTTTTCCCATAGGGTAATGGAGAAACATGTTCAACATTTCAGGCCAGCTGATGAAAGGTGTATGTGGCAGACATTGCACATTTTAAAAAAAAAAGCCTTCAGTGTACGATGCTATAATACTAATCTAATGTCCTTACAGATGCTCGACATATAAACAATTCTCTCGTGCATTACCAGGATGCAGCCTCCAAAAAATCAGTGAAAAAAACTTTCATTGCCATCTTTATTTCTTCAGAAAATGCTGAGCCAACTGCTATCATTCCTCCACAGCATTTATTTCCTGGTTAAGAAGAGCTTTTACATATTTTTCATGCTCATTACACCATGAAAATTTTAAGGCAAGAATCAAACCTGCAGCTATTATGAGCTTTTTATTGCCCTTTATTAAGGCAAACCTCTTATGAGCTCTCTCCAGTAAAACTTTTGTTAATGGTCTGCACAATAAATGCTCACCAACATTTTACAGTAGGAAGTAGCTAATATATGTACATATTTGTTTTGTTTGTTATACATATAGAGGAAATGCAACAGGTTTCTCAATGTTTCACATGTATTTTAAATTGCAAATTAGCATTTTATTGTATGTATGATGTTTTTCTTTAGTGTTATGCTATCTTTCAAAGAAGGGCCTAATAAGTTTTTAATATTGTTTTTATTTTGTGCTTTCCTATATTTACTTTTTTAAACTGGATATTAACTGCTGCTTTCATTGATTAGCCCTCAAGCCAATAGCTTTCGATTTTCTTTCCCTTTCAAAAACTAAGCACTGAGATTTCATTGTATTATATTAAAGATTCAAACAGTGAATACTTCTGTTTGACAAAATATAACTATATGCAATCAAACTGTCAGTTATCTCTAAATCTTTGGCTAATTTTAACCAGATTCACAGAGAAGCCATATGTGCACATAAGCTACTTACCTGTTTAGAGGCATAACATTTAAATAAGGATTATTATTTGGAAATAAATGACTTCTGTTACAGAAGTGCCATCAACTTATCTTTTTTTAGTGTTGAAATTGATATAAATATACCAGGTATATTTAATTGGTTGCAGTTTTAGAATGAATTATGCTCAAAGAATTTAGTTATACAGAGTGTTAATGAACTACACCGAAAATATTTCAAAGATTGTAAAGATGGCATATATAAGCGATTTGAGATAGGCAATGTATGGCCCACAACTAAACAATGCAGTTTTATGGTGTTAAACACATGTTCTTAATTATCTAGTGAGTCAATTTGATAATATTATGCTCCACTTACTGTTGAATTATGCAAAACTAGTTTTGCAGGCTTTTGCCAGCATCCTCAGTTGCGAGTCGACTGTCGGATTCATTGTTGGTTGGCTGGACTTGGCATAGCTCTCGTGGACATTTTATGAACTTCTGGATTAATTTGTCTTCTGTTGGGATCTCAAAGTTCATAACCTTATCCTCATATTTTTTTATATAAATTTTTTCCCATATTCCCAGCTCAACAGGTCAATCTACAAATTTCAATAATTTCACTCCCATTTCTATATCATGTTTATCTCTCCAAAAGTGATGTGCAACTGCTGATTTCTCTATCTGATTGTACCTTATGTTTCTCCAGTGTTCCTTCACCCTGATTCCAATGCTTCTTTTTGTTTTTCCAATATGTACTTTGTTTTATTCTGAACATTTAATTTTGATTCCAATGCTTCTTTTTGTTTTTCCAATATGTACTTTGTTTTATTCTGAACATTTAATTTTGTATATTCCTAGCTTCTTCTCCTCCGGTATTCTATCATCACCAGAAATAAGCTTATTGTTTTGTTTTAGGCTACACTTGTTCACTAGGGACAAAGTAATCCCAAACTCTCGAGTATTTTTTGGAATTTTTTGGTAGCCCAAGGATGATAAGTGAATTTCATGTGGATGGTAGATTCTTTTATTGCTGTCAATGGAGCATAAGATTATCAAATCAACTCACTAGATAATTAAGAACATAATAGTTGCTTCACTGTATTAGTTCTGACACAAAATTAAATGTTATATTTGTTAAACACATGTTTGCATCAGATGCTGATAAGTTTGTGTTAAACCTAGCCGGGTGAAAAAATGGTTTAGAATGTCTTTAAAACTGGCTTACGAGCATAGAAATATCAATTTTCTGTACCTCATTTTCAAGATTTAGTAAAAATCCCTCAAATCTTGAACTAGTCATTTGACAGTGCAACACTGAACATCTATTAACTACCTTCTTGCATTATTAGCCTATTCTAGAGGGAGCTCTTTAACTGCTTGTATGGAGTAAAGCATTACAAAAAAGCTGATGTTTCATAGGCCATGGGTTCAATTCTTCTCATGTAGAAATTTTTTTGTTTAATATGAAGCAATATGCATAATAAAGAATTATGACTGAAATTTATTTAATGCTTTCAAGTTTTATTCTCTTTCTCAACAATGAATGTATTACCAACATACAATGGCTAATAAGCTTACTACCAACTTAACTAAAACTTTATTCTTGAATTATGTAGCCTACTGTAGAGGGAGCTCTTTAACTGCTTGTCGCATAGTGCAAAAGCTGATGATCCGCATGCTGCAGGGTTCAATTCTTGCCATGCTGTTTGTTCTTTAATATGAAGTACTGCAATACAAATACTAAAGAATTAAGAATGAAATTTAGGTAATCTTTGAATATATGTCACCTAACTCATTAAGATTACCCCATAATTCTACCTTTTATAAGCAAGGGTTGTAATTATATCAACTGATATGTTAATATTTAAAAAGCAAAAATTGAAATATCTTAAAATGTAAGCTAAAAGCTGCATTATTATATGCTCTAGTCAGAAAATTTTTTGGGGGGAGTAATGAATGAGACCCAAACACAAAACAAGTGACTACTTCTTATTTGAAAGTTAATGTCATAACCATGGCACCAGAGTGATACATTCAGAAACCCCCCTTCATTAGCATGTGTTATGCTTTTCAGGGGCATCTTCATTAGCCAGTGGCGTACTGGCACTTTAGAAACTTATCGCCATAGCTTCAAAATTTGAACAGATAGGCCATGTGTTATCTATCCAACACAACATCTGACCCCTGAAATTTTATTTTGGAGTAGTTCATTTACATCCTGTGTAATCAAAACTGTTTTTCTTATGTACCTTCAGTAATCACATCATGAAATCATTCGTTTAATATAGTTTGGCAGCTTTAAACATGCTCATTAATCTGTAACAGGTATTCATTTAATTTATAAATTTATTTATAAAAACATTTATTAACATAATTCAGGTATTCTATAGGCTTTTGATAAGCAAGGAATGTCATTCTTTTTACATTGATATAAAAAAAATCTGTAGATCTGTATCTTCACTGTACATGCACAAATATAAAGATTTCCAAACACTTGATAATGTCTGAGCATTCATAAATAATCTTTTAACATTTATAACTCATCAGCAGCCTTAGATCCTTTCGACTCCTCCTCCTCTTCCTCTTCCTCTTCATTATACTGCAACATTAAAATAATCATAATTGTCAAAGAAAAACTATAGTATAGTATATTTAAGCAGAATTGAATGTAGGAGGGTAGGTCCATTAAGTTTCCAACCTACATTTTCTACATATGATTAAGACAAACATATTTCAGCTTTCGATATACTCTTTATTACGATACACTTCTCACATCTTTGAATGAACATTTCACACTCTGCCCCCCCAAAAATAGAAGTCTTGTCTGCAAAATGGGCATTAACAGCATATCTTACTTCGTCACACTTAAATTTCCTTCCTCGAAGGTCCTTCTTGAGTTTTGAGAAAAGGAAATAGTCACTGGGAGCTAGATCTGGGCTGTAGGGTGGATGGTCGATCTCCTTGAAGTCACATTTCTTCACAGCTTCCTTTGCATAAAAGAGCTGTGTGCACAGACGCATTGTCATGAAAAAGGCGCATAATATCACTCAGCTTTCTTCGCCTTTTCTCTTTGATGGAAGCACATAGTAGTATGCAGTATGCCAGCATAGTTCTCCCCATTTATTATGGCGATCCTCTCCTTGACAATGGAATATATTCCTTCACAGTCCCAAACAATTGTTACCATGATCATCTTGGTTGACTGAGTGACCTTGGCCTTTAGAGATGGTGCTTTGCCAGGTTTATGCCACTCCATTGATTCTCTTTTGGACAAGGGATCATAGTAGAGGACCATAGTTTCATCTGCTGTAATAATGGTTTACGGAATTTCTCTCTCTCGTTGCCACAGCAGAGTTCCCAAAATCCCTGACAACAGATGACTTGTTGCTGCTTCTGGAATGAGGAAAAAAGCTTAGGCACCCATCTTGCACTAACCTTATTCATGTTTAAATGTTTTTGAATAATTTGAAGGAATGTTGTTTTAGAAAGGCCCAACCTTGCTGCTATTTCTATAACTTTGAGTTGCCAGTATTCCATAATTTCTCTTTTCCAAGAGCGATGTTTTCAGGAGTGAGCACCTCCAAGGGCCAACCTGCATGCTCTTCGTCTTCAATGCTTTCTTGATCCTTTCAAAAAAGTTTGGCCCATTCTTTTATGATAGAACATGAGGGGGATGCTTCCCCATATACACTATCCAATTGCTGTTTAATTTCATTTGGAGTAAGTCCTTCTTTTGTGAAGAACTTTATAAGAGCTGAATACTCCATTTTGAACATGTCACAATCTTCAACACATAGCCTTCTTTATGCAACTATATCTGAACAACCGAACACAGCAGAGCCAAAGTTATGCTGCAACTATTTAGTTAACAGATAAGGTATGACACCAGATAAGGATTTTGTGAATGTGACAATTCTTATCAGCAAGACTGGAAAACTTGTGGACCTACCCTCGTAGATTTAAGTAGCAGGGATTTACAGCACTAACACACTATAAAACTATAAAATGTTGTCTCATAATGTTCAACTCCTTACCAGCACAAATACTTCACATCAGCACATGGAGAGGCAGGAAAGTGAAGGAGGGAACAGAAGCAGTTAGAAATAGTGCAGGTAAATCACCATTAAGCCAGCCATGCATCCAAATGAAGACTTTGTATATGAGATATGTTTGATATAAATATGCAGAAAAATCCATTATATGCTATATTTTGATGAAATTTGGAGTTAATGGGATATGCTAACGGAATTTCCACATTAGATGCAAGAGAAACCTATCAAATTAGTAAACTTAACTTCCTAAAGATAACACAGATACATACAGAAACATTTGTATTATGTTTGTTTTTTTTTTTTTCAACTCCGCAAATGTTCAATGGAGCAATTTTTCACCAAGTCTTAGGTTTACTGATAATTTGAGCAATTATGGAAACAACTGGTATTATTTATATGCAGCTAATCACAAATGAAATTTTTGAAAAAATTCAAATAGTTTTACACCTATGTGTAAAATTTAATTTAGTGTAAAATCAGCTTCACTGTCAATGCACCAAGCACTTGGAATCACAAAGTATTTCTATTGTATTACCTTTTCATAATATTTTCCTTCATAGGTTTTGTTCTCTATAACAACTTCTTTACACCTTTCTTGCTCCACCAAGAAATCTTTTGCTTCCCAAGCCTGAGACCCATCCTTAAACATGAATATTGCTCTATCATCACTCACAAGATATCTGCAACAATGGAAATAAAATTATAACATGGCTACATAATAACATGTATTTTACCCCCCTTTTATCACCTTAATTGTTTATTCAAAGGATTATCATACATCAGCATTTATGATTACAGTTCTGCTTTTTTAAAATGAAAGAATGAATTTTATTTCAACAACCAACATTATAATTACATTATACAACATTCTTGGGGTTCTTGTTATTTAGGATCTATTCATTTAACTCCTGGTTGTACATGCTATAGATTCTACGTCCCACTTAGTACTCCTACGGTGCTCACTAATCTGTCCTCTCCCTTTACTTTTTCTGGACCATGCTTCATCAATCTTACCATACAATTTATAATCACAAATAAATCCTTTCTAAATACTTATTTTCTATTTCTTGCAAATTAACAGCTCTAGTTTTGTTTTTGCTCTTGTGACCATTTTTTTACCCTATATTTTTATCACCCTCTATTTCCATCAAACTCACCCAAGCAATGCCATCATACTCAGACCTCTTGACCACACAACATCTGATCCGCCCCCCACCTCTTCTCTCCATGTCATTTACTCCACTCAGCTGATTTGCACTTTGAAATCCCTGTCACTCTCATTGCTAAAACTACTCTTCTTTGCCAGCTGCAGGTTGTTCCCCCTTCTTTCCTTCTCTTCTCCTTCCCACCATTTCTTGACTTTGATGCAGCATCAGCAAGTTTTTGTCCCTGTTTCTCCTCTTTCTCTGCGACCATCATTTCTTGACCTTATTGCTGCAATGACAGATTATCATCTATCCATAAGTTCATACCATGCAAAACTGCTCTTCTACCTTCATTCCTGGCTTCCTTCATCTTTTTTATAAATTTTTCTTTTATTTATCATTCCTTTTTTCCATGTCATTTTCAATAAAAAATTCTTGAGCCTTTAAATTTTTCAGTTTGACTTAATATGTTCTGTTTCATATTCATTATGGCCAATTTAATCAATATTGGCCTTGCTCTTTTGCCCCTACGTAAATTCTCCAGGCATCTCTAATTTCCCAACCTTCCAATTTGTTGCCCACTATTCTCTTAATCACTTTTTCTACTTCTTCCCATGTCTTTTTCTCTCTTCTTTCTTTTACGCCAAAGATCATTATGTTCAGCTTCCTGCTCGCATCTGCTGCTTTCTCCATCTTCTCCATTCTATTCCTGCATTCTACTAACTCTTCTTCTAATTCCTCTTTGAGCCATTTGATCCTTGGTTTGTCTCTTCTATGCTCTTCTCCAATTTTTCTTCCACTCTCGCCCCCCAGCTTTTAATCTCATTTATATCTTCAAAGATTGCCTTGAACAGTCCTTATTTCCTCCATATTTTCCCCCTTTTTCTTTATCCATGCTTTTGACTTTTCTGTTGCACTGCCCACTCTTTGCTCTTTAAAACTACCACATGGCACGAGCGTTCACTCCACAAGTCCTTTCTCTCCATGCTCATGTAAGCAACTTCTGCTTTTTTAAAATAAAAATGGCTGTATGCATACATTTTTGGAAATCCTCTAAATTTGTCTGCATTTTTCATATTAAAAGTCAAACTTATTCATTTTTTCCTAAGCACAAAGGGCAATATTAAACATTCTTTCTATGTTAGGATTTGATGACACTGCATGAATGAAGAGTGCAGACAATGGCTATAGACCAGTTGAATTAACGATGGAATCAATATTTCAATGTTCTCTGTTTGAAAATGGAATGCCCTACCAGTAATATCCCAGTATCAAGGTGTACAAATTGATTACAAAGTTTTTGATCAGTTTTCCAATTTGAAAAAAATTTGTCACTTCATAAGATAGTAAAGCAGAGTCAAACCAAGAAAATAGCGTGACAATGTTGCAAAAGTGAAGATCAATATGCAGAGATTTTGAAGATGGCTCAATTTCAACCCACCGCCAAGGGTGGCCGAGTTTGTTAAGGCATGGACTGATGAGCAGGAGCTCTGGGGTTCAAATTACACCAGGACCGTCCTCCCTGACTGGTGTTATTTCCAGATTTTCCTTAGTCCTCATAACTGGCAAATGCTGGGGAGGTACACTAAACTTAGGCCTGGAATGCTTCCTTCCTTAAAAAATATCCTTTCCCAATTTATCATTTCATTTCATCACATGTATCATCAGTGTCCACCACTTATGGTACCTCAGTAGTAAAAACAGACATTAAACACTACTCAAAAAAAAATTTCAACCCAATGGCATAGCTGAAAGGTTTTTTTTTAATGTAAGCACAATTGAACAAGGAAAGAAATTGATTCTATGAGAGGACTTGCTTTAATAAAGTTCAATGCAAAACTTGTATATTGGTACACAGACAAGCAGAAGTTTTAAACTTGAGTAAAATAATACGAGAGTAATTATAAATATTATTAGATGATGAAGTGAATGCATTGAGCTATTAACTCGCCCACATCCCAAAAAGTGTGTCAATTTTTATAGCTAAAATCTCCAAGAAGTAGAAAATGACAGCATAGTGTGGTGAATCAAGATTGTAACAACAAGAAATGCACTAGATAACAGCAGAGGTGAAAGGTCAAGCTGAATCAGGGCAAATTTCTTAAATTGTGTAGTGATGGGAAGAAAATAGAGCATGGCTAGAAAGGAACAGTGTGCATTCCCAAACAATCTGCTCTTCAAGTTCACTGAAAGACCACCAGAAACCTCCAACTCCAGCATTAAATTGTTCTGGAAGGTACCGACAGCCAATGTATTGCTGAAAATGTGGGCAAGGACTAATGAAACATACTACGTGATAAACTTGTAAGCAAATCAAGCAGAAGTACTTAAGTTCACACCTTAGTAAATTTAGCGTATTATATTTAAATTTGATTTAAGCATCATTAATGCATTTGGCACAGCTTTTCTGAATGAAGTAATGCAGCCCTGTTTTCTCACCTAAGCCAAAGAGTTTGGAGGGAATCTGTATATGATGAGAAGACCAAAAGGTTCAGACAGCAGTGTACCATTTGAGTGTAACGTCTGTTACCCCTGATGACTTGCTGGACATATTTGACATTCTATATGATGAGATGTTTGCCAAGGGGATTGGGTTTGGCAGAACTAGAAAAAATAGGAGGGAAAGTTATAATAGTGGAGAGAATCTTGAAATATTGGTACAGATATGCTAACTGGAACTTGTACAGTGAAAATAGTCATAGCTGAGATCATAGTATAACTGAGAGGAACTAAACACTCGTATTGCTCCACTTACTTGTCTACAAATGTAGAATCGATTTCACAAACTATCATTTGCATCATCAGCTAGAAAGTCAACTGCTGGATACTTCGTTATGCTCTGGTGAAAGTGTGATGAACTTACAAGTTTGTTTGGATCCCCAGAAGTGTTTAAGTTCATTAAACTGTCTTTGTATTCGTATATGTAGATTTTTTCATAAGTTGCTAATTCCATAGGTCCTTGTACTGATTTTATTAATTTTACTTTATTCAATGTGTCATGGTTTCCCGTCCAAATATGAAATGCTACTGCTGATTTCTCCATTTGCTTGTATTTTATGTTCCTGAAATGTTCTTTTAACTGTGTGCCTATGTTTCTCTTTGTTTTTCCAATGTAAATTTTTTCACATTCTGCACTATTTATTTTATAAATACCTGCTATTTTTTCCTGTGAAATAGTATAATTAACATTGTCTATTTTGAGATTTTTGACATTAAATCTGTTTACCTAGGCTAACCTGATACTAAAATCTTTAAGAATATTCTGAAACTTTTTTGTACCCTTGGATGATATGTGAATATTTTAAAAATTAGTTTATCTTTTCTTGCTGAAAGTGTTGTGGTTTCTTTAATAAGTTTTTGCCTCTTAAATTTTTGCACTTTTTTGTGTATTAGTTCTTAAAACTGATTTTAGCTGCTGTACTTTCTATTTGTTTGTATTCTTCTTTGGTAATTTGTAGGTTAACTAGTCGGTGTGTTAAACTGTTAATAACTGCATTTGTGCATCATAGGGTTAAAACTGTCAGCTTTGATGTGATTGTCTTCATGTGTATTCTTTCTATATATTTCGAATTCTAGGTTTCCTTGACGCTTCATAATTTCCGGTTCTACATTTATAGACAAGTAAATGAAGCAATAAGAGTGTTTAGTTCCACTCAACCATTTTATGATTTCAATTATTGGTATAGGGGTTAAAATTAGATAATAACAATGCACTAAAAGAATGTCTTAAGTACCAAAGAGATGTAGTGGGAAGAGAGAGTCGATTTGGGGAGGTGGGGAAACTATTAGAAGAAAACTGGTATGGGTGATGTGTGATGCCTGTGTGAAAGTAACATCAATGATTTTGGAAAGAAATGAGCCAGAGGGTAGAAGATATGAGAAGCAATAAATCTGGGCTAGCTTTGAGAGTAAAATTTATAAAGTGATCAATTCTGAAGAATAGGTCTTGGCATGGATGCATACAGGAGTATTGTTTCTAAAAGGATTAAGACAAATTTTAAAATGTTTATTTGTGAGAAAATAGATAGTGCGTTCCATTTCTAATAGAATGTGAAATGGTAAAAAAGGTGGAGGGATGGTATTTGGGATGAAAAATCAGACAAACTAAAACAAGATATAGTGGCAATTAAAATATCAGATATGAGGGTAGAGAAAATAAATAAGATTGGGGAATTCTTAGGAAAAGTAAGGGATAAATGGAGAAGTATAAGAAAGGAGCTCCAGGGTACACACAGTTGTGAAAATGTAATTTATTTTAGGGGTTCTTTAACATACATAGAACCTGGTGGCTAAGTTCTTAAGATATTTTATTTATGTAAAATTAATTGTAGTCTTTACTAAAATAAAAAGTCATTTATTCATATATGATAATATACACAACAAAGTTATTAATTTTGCCAATTAATTTGAAAATACATATATTCATGGGCAGCCTCTACAATGCTGGAGGCAAAGGGCTGGGCATGGCCATGTACCACCTTGCTATAATTCCAACCTATGGAATCAGTTCCAGTTTGCAAAACACAGTGAGCAAAGAACTTAACAGAGGGAATAGCACATATTTCATTGTAAAGTAAACAAGAATCACCCAACATCCTACCATTTCATTTGCAAAACTATCAGCAAGTACAATGACATTTAAAGAATCATACTTGAAGTTTAAAGCTGGAAAGAAGCTGAAAGAAGCAAAGAGGAAGAAGTATGCACATGCCTTTATGTCAACATAAAAAAAAAAGAAAGGAATGATTAGCCTTAACAAATAAGCGTTTTCAGTAAAAAAAAAAAAGGGGGGGTAAGTATTCATCCACAAAAGATATTTTATGCATCTGGTGACACAAAGTTGCTGTGATACACAAATAGTTTCCATATAACCATTGCTGCTTAATTTATTGCCAACAGCTCTGATTCTTGTAGCTGCAGTTCAAGAAAGACTGCATCAAATGATTATGTAAGCCTGCACTCCATTAACAAAAAACAGCTATTTAGGAACTTGGTTAGAAGATTATTCCACATCCCTTTATCCCCCAATCTTGGTTATCAGATTTCCACAATTTCTGCTCTCTTCCTTTGATTAAAAAAAAATAATGATCTTAGCTTAATGGCTCTTTTAACCCAAAAAGAAATTTCTTCAGATGTGGAATTGAAAAATCACCCCAATATTAGCAGACAGATTATGCAGGAGAATCCACCTATCTATCATCTGTTCATCTCAAAGGAACTGGCACGGGTGGCCAAGGTCGTTAAGGCACAGACTCATGAGCGGGACGTTTGGGATTCGATTCCCACCAGGACTGTCCTCCCTGACTGAGGTTTTTTCCAGGTTTTTCTCCATCTTCATACATGGTAAATGCCAGGTAAGTACCGTAAAATTAGGCCTGGAACATTTCCTTCCTTGAAAAAAACTCCTTTCCCAATTTACCATTTCATTTCATGTACCATAACCAACCCCACGTGTGGTGCCTCAGTAGTAAAAACCGGTGTTAAACACTATTAAAAAATCTCAAAGGAACATCAAATATGGGGCTCATTATTTAATTTTGAAGATTAGAAGAAACTATGAAGGATTTGTTTCCTGTTGGCAGCACTGCAAAGAAAGTCTCCTGATCAGTAACCATAGCAGAAGTTAGCACACAGCACCCATTTTTACTGCTGCAGCAAAATGTTAATTCTGATCATGTAATTGCTGTGTGATGTCTAAGACGATGATGATATATTTTTATCTGCCAAAGTTAAGACCGTAAGTTCCTCTCTTCTACTTATACCAATATATAACAAATACATTTATCAATTTTACCTGCGATTCTCAAACAATCATAAAGATAATGAAACATTATATTTTGAGCATGTACCTGTTAAATGCCACATCTCAAAATATATAATCTTCCAGTAATATTTTAAAATGTCATTGTGGCCGTCAGTCCTTGATATGAAATGGCAGAGAGTTCAGAGACAAGTATTAACAACTGTGACAGATGAAGAAAAGTAACAGATTTGGTGTAAGAGTATAGAGAGAATGGAATTGCTATTCGATTCGGTATTTAAATTAAGATATGGAGTGAAAATGGGCTGACTCGAGAGCATTTATGCAATGATTTTTCATGATTATAAGTGCCACCTGAGCCACCAATGTCTGATAAAATTACTAAAAGCTTTTCCAGACTCTGTTCCTTCCCATACAAAGTCCAACTGGTTTTCCGAGTTTAGACAAGGAAGAGCAACCTTGAAAGACAAGCACATAGGGCATCCATTTACAGTAGTCACATGTGAAACCATAGCTTCTGTAGAAGACATAGTAAAGAGCAATATCTTTATGTGAGGAAGCTTTGTTGTCATTTATTAACCCAGTATTACCACAGTCTCTGGCCTATATAACCAACAGGAACATACATACCCAATATTACCACAGTCTCTGGCTCATATCGCACATGCACACCCACACACACATACATAATGTTCACAGAAACACTTGCTATTTATTTTAGTTTTGCATGTAAGGTGTGTTACCTTTCTACTTGAATGTGGTTATTCCATAAACCAGTTTGCCATAACTTGGTAAGTTCTTCTGTTTTCTCTTTACTTGGTTCCCCACCTACAGTCACAAACATCATTAGTGTGCGTCCTTTCTTTGTTAGTTTCAGAATATTTTCAGGATTAGACATGTCCACCTGTAAAGTGAAGCATAAAATGTAATTAATAAACACTGCATCAGCTGGCCATGATCTTTACATTATTTGTTTTCTGGAATTTTAAAAAGTAATAGCAAATAAAGGTATTTCAAGAAACAGAAATTCCAGGTACTTTACTTTGCAGGAAAAATTCATTCTTAGTGTGTTTTGACACTAATCAATAAAGGACATGGTGTGCTTAATCAAAGTGCAGCATACAGAAAACTGCAATGGCCTTAGCTATTTGCACCACAGAGGAGCAACAAGCAGGCATCAGATTTCTGCAATTTGAAGGTGTGAAGCGTTATATACATAGAAGAAAGCTGTAACAACTTGAAGATGACTGCATAGAGAAGAGTGTATGAGTGATAGATGCTTTTAAAATGAGGCAAACTTAAATTTGTGATAAGCAATGCTATGGTTACTCCATCATAGCTGCCATAAGTGAGAAGGTGGGTCAAGTTATTATTTGTGAAAACTGGTGCTTTCTTTAAAAATGTTGGCCAAAGAGTTAGATGTCAGCAACAGAGATGTGCACATACCATTGTCACAGAGGTTATGATGCATCACAAGTTGTGTGCAGAGTAGGTATACTCTAGCAATCAGAAGAAGGCAAGAAAGAGGAATGTGCTATGTAAATATTAACAGTGTTGTCAGATACTCACCCATGGTTAGCAGTCCATCCAGCATGAAAGATCTGAGTTTGATTGCTAATTGGGTATCCCACATACACTCTTCATGTGCAGATAAACAGTTCAAGCCTCCCTCACACTTCAGCTCACACTCACTTTCTTCTAATCACCATACTGTACCTACCAAGCCTAGTAAACTGCCTATGATGCATCAAGCATTAAACACTATTAAAAAAAAGAGAGAGAAAGATAACTGAGTACCTACGAAACCTATTTCTTGAGTTGTAATTATTAACATGATTCCAATCTACATCAACATCCTAGTTGTTAATATCATGGGGCTTTTGATCCTTTTAATATTTCAACTAATAATCACCATTTTTAAGTAGATCAAACCTCTTTTTAAGTACAATCTTTATCATCTTTTTTTTATTTTCTTCATTCATTTTTACCTTAATTTAGTGAAATAGTTCCCTATGCACTTTATATAATTTCAGTATTTGGCTTTTAAGTTTTTTCTCTCACAGTTTCTATAGCTTTTCCAATTTTTAGTATCATTTGCTCTTCAATTTTTGTTTCTACACATAACAAAACATAATGCTATATGCTACCTGTTTTGCTACACAGAGGGCATATGTACTTTGATATCCTCCTCCTTAGACCTGTTAGATTTATTACTCCTTACTCTGGTCCATACAAATCCTTCTCTTCCCAATTTATTACATAAGTTTACAACTTTTCCTCTTATTCCACTGAATTTCAACAATTTCTCATTGAAGCTAGTTAGCACATTTTATGAGGGCTATTCAACAAAGAATGATAATTGTTTTCTACAACATATCTTTACTCATTCTCTAATTTTAATAATTTTTCTTAAAGTAGTCTCCATTGCATGCTGTGTACCAGTTCCACCATTTCTGCCAGTTTTCAAGGACATGCTGGAAACCATCTTTTGACAGGTTCTTCAAAATCGCCACTGCAGCCTTCACCACTGCTTCTGATGATGGAAAATGCTTCCCATGAAGGTGTTACAATTTGGGGAAAAGGAAAGTCATACAGTACTAGGATGAAGGACACACTTCACATTGATTTTTATGAGATGTTTAACAGCAACAGCATTTTTGATGTGTATTGTCATGGTGCAGAATCCAGCTTAATTGCGTGGAATTGTGGCCTTTTGATTAGTTATAGCCTTGCAGAGTTTTCAGGACATCTCTATAGTATATCCCACATTTGATATATTGATAAACCATTCCTTGAATATTGAAAAATGATATGACCATAACTATCTCAGCAAAAGTAACCACATTTGCTTTTTTGGTGCTGGAGATGATGTAAATTTCCAAACAGAGCTTTGGTTTTTGCTCTCAGGGCTAAAATGACGTAGTCAAGTTTCATCAGCAGTGATTACCTTTGAAATACACTTGCTGTAACATCATCTTCAACTGCATGCAAACCTGCACATGCACATACTTTTGTTCGGGAATCAGCAATATTGGAATTTACTGTGCAACTTTTCAGTTAGCAACGTGTGGATAGCACTCAGTAAAATTTTCACAATTTCTGAAAGTGTTCTTAATGCTATTTGGCAATCCTCCCTCATAATGACGCAGTGTTAATGTTTTCTTACATTAGAGCACAAACAGGAGTTCAAAATGCTGTCTTGAGACTCCTGTAGCATCAGCACAGGCCCTTACTGCATGAGTCCATGCAGATTATGAAATACTTCTTACACAACCACAAATTTATGTGCAGCAATCTCTGTGCTGCCAATGCACGATTTGTAATCATGTTGGGGGTTGACACCTGACAAAATGTGGGATGTACATTCATCATCATGCCCAAAGCATTGCCATATACTGACACTGCACAGCTCACAGCCCATGCATTTTCAAGCATTGGTCATCCACTTGAAAAATTATCAGTTTGCTGTCCTGCACATGGCATAGTAAACTTACAGACATTTTTAAAACCAAAGTTTCAGTCAAAACTAAGACAGCCAAACACACAAAGACTTTTTTCCCCTTGACTATTTCTCAAACTTTTTCCTGAAGTAAAAAATCAAAGTGAAATTTCCTGCAATGCAGATGTATGAGTCATTAGAATAGTGAAGTCCCTACATATTAATGTTTGACTGATCTTATGCTGAAAAATGATCGTCTTTATTTGGCCTGGAGCTTATAATCAATGAAAGGACTGACTATGGAATATATCTGTCACCTGCACCTTAATTTTCTCTTTAATATCAATCAACCAGAATTCCCTGCTTTGCTTTAAAATAATGTAATATAGAGTTGGTTTGGTGACAATTATACTTCACTTACATAGTTTTTTTTAATTAGATATGTTTTGACAACAGTTGCTCTCATCATCAGCAGAAGACCAACTATTTGATTAATGAATGATCCTGAAACATGTCCAATTAAAAAATGCAGTAATTGAAGTATAAGTGTCACCAAACCAACACTATATCACATTAAACTGTATATGACTGGTTTATCTGGAAATCAGTTTAAGTAGCATACATTTTATATAATCTGAGTGTTCAGTTTATCCAATTTCAGATTAACAAGGCTCTACTGCATAGGAAATGACAAACAATAATATATTGTGTTTACGGAATTTGGGAATCCACACAGTGAAACTTTTGTTAATCTTATTTTGATTTAAAGTAAAACACTAAAAATCATGTCGTCACATTAAAACTCTCTTTAAGTTTCACAAACACACTTATAAAAGTAATTTTGGTACATGTTTCGTGAGGTACATTCCTCACATTGTCAACCAAAACGACGACTGAGGAGCCAATTTCAGCAAAGCAAAGTATGTATGTTACTATGTTCATTAACAGACCACCAGAGCAAGCATAGTAACATACATACTTTGCTGAAATTGGCTCCTCAGTCGTCGTTTTGGTTGACAATGTGAGGAATGTACCTCACAAAACATGTACCAAAATTACTTTTATAAGTGTGTTTGTGAAACTTAAAGAGAGTTTTAATGTGACGACATGATTTTTAGTGTTTTACTTTAAATCAAAATAAGAATAATATATTGGATTCACAATTTCTTCATCATAGTTATCATCCATGATGTGATGTTACAAGCAGATGATGATGTAATCAGATACTAAACTTTGTACATAAAGACTCTATTGTGTTCTTATTGGCTTAGGCTTAGTTACCATAGCCATATAGGCCTTTGGGAAAGTACTGCATTTTACATTCTGGGAAGAATGTAAAATGCTGTACAGGATGGTTCTCTTTTGAATCTGAAACACTGCAGCATTATGGCAATGGACACTATAAGGAAAGTGCAATTTGTAAAGTTAATTGGTCTGAATGCAGAAGATATGTTTCATTAAAGAGGGTTCAGATTTATTTATGGCTGGGGTTGGGAATTCAATTGTGAAATGTTGAATTTCTTTGCAATGATCAATAAGTTACATGAGCCATTGGAACTATGAAAATGTAGTATTAGTTACAAGCATTACAATTATATGAATGTGCACATTCATATATTAGTACAAAATGCCCTTCCCTCTGGCCTAAAAGCCATAAACAATAGTAAATCCTTCCAATCTACTCTAGAAAAATATCTGTGTAAAAAGGCCTATTATTCTGTAAAAGAACATGAATGACAACATAATTATTTTAAAAAAATGTAATGATATTATATCCATTTATACGTAACTGGGTATGTAGTAAAATTTGTGTGACTGAGTGATTTGTTTGTATCTCTAGTTTTTGTTATTTTGACTGAGTTATTCTATGTGTCGTTTTTTCATTTTTATTGTAATTATTTAGCAGATGTACACAATATTTTTCCCAAATGTAGCATGTGTGCCACTGTGGTAATTGTAGAATGACAAAATCTATGTCCATAGGTCTCTGTGAATGCTTTGCAAACTCACGAAATGCTCCAGGAACTAAACTAAACTTAACAATGTTAAGTCTTATTAAAATTTCTAATACTTTATGCAACTGCAAGTATTTCCTTTAATAGTCATGATGTCATGACAATGATATTAAGCAGTGGTGGATTTTTGCAAGTAATTCTTCTCTACAGTCATTAACAGAAAAATACAATACAAGTCATTAACAGAATTATACCATACAATTTGTTGTAGTTGCATTGTGATGCCACTCTACCACTATGATTCTTCTGTACTTATTGAATAGTAGTAGTCCTATTGAGTTCCCACATGACCGCTGGTGACCCCAAGGATTTTCTTGGAAAGATGGAATTGGATCTAGCCATCCCTTATACATTCAATCGTACTTTTGTTTCTTATGCTCCTCTACTTACCTGATTAAAATCTATTTTTGGCTGAGGTCTCAGGTGCTCTGGTAATTCATCTTCTTCTAAAGGTTCATCATCTTCCTGGAAACAAAAGGGGAAACATGAATATATACTGCATTAAGTTTTTTCTTCTTTTTTTTTCTTCCATTATACCACAACTACCTAGTAAGTATAAAAATATTACTAAGAATGAAACTGATCAGTTTTTCCAGTAAGGGAATTTAATATTTTACATATTCTTTAATTAAAAATTAGTTTACGTATACTGCGATCAAATACAAGATGCTAAGACAAAATAAATACAAGAGGTCTTAACCTATCTGGCCTTGGCCATTTTTAGGTGTAATCCCTAATTATTGTAATGTAAGTTACAATAATTTCTTTACTTAATTAAAAATTAAACATAATTATTCTTATTTCAATTCCTAAAACAACACCAAATAAAATAATAATAAAATAATTACAATAAACTTTGTGTAAACATCTACAACCCATGCTAAACTCTGTCTTTGGTTCATCAGCAGTCTCTAACTACCGTCTTTTAAGCTCCTTTTTTGTTCTTAATTCTTCGTTACATCACTAATTAATAAATAAACTTTAGATTGTTGTTGTTATTATTATTATTATTATTATTATTATTACTATTATTATTAAAGTAATAAGTACATATATGTTATGGTCTGGCTTAACTGGCCAGAACCATATCTAGCTCACTCTACAATGGTCGGAATATTATCTAAAATTTATCTAAGTTACATACCTTTCAAAACGACCATTTGCATTTCATCCTTACCTTCCATAAAAACTCCCTAATTTAGTTAGATTTCTGTTCCAATCTTCAAAAATCTTTTACAGTACAATTTCCTTAATCCTCCATAATCATTTCTTACTTATTAAACTTTCCCTGCAATCATTTGTGGCTTTAATATGGAAGATTACATGATTTCTTCTTCCTGCTCCCCATAGATGGGGCACAATCCTGACATAACATCTCTCATTCCCCTAATTTCCAAACACCTAATCAAAAGCAGGGTATCTCTGTTCTTTCATTTTTCTTACAAATTAAAATACACTTCTGCATTTCTGGGTTATCTTTTAGTTATTTATAGTATGTCAGTGAATTTTTCTCCCTAATCAGGGCAAATAAAATGTGCCTATTCATATATTCAATTCTTGCTCTCACTTCATCCAACAACCTATTTTAAACTATCCAATTTTAGCTCAAAGATTTCCTAACCAATTTCTAAATAATTCTTCTCTGAATTTCTTCAGCCAGAAGTTTTTCATAATACCCAGATTTTCTTCTTAATATCTCAGGCATATTTTCAAAATGTCAATATCAGGCAGCTCTTGAACCCGAAATAAATAAACAATAGATGGAATGGCTTGGTTTACAAGAACACTTATGATATAACCGCTACCTATTTACCCCATTATTTATAACTTTATATGATACAAGTACAGACAAAGCAAATTTAGAAGAGGAAAAATAAATTTAAAAAATTACATAAATCAGAAATAATAAATTTTCACATAAAAAAACTCATAACTTGTGGTTAACCTAACCTAAAAGAACGCACAAAAACATGAGTAAGCAGTTCGGCATTATTTTACTTGGGAAATTTCTATTGTAATTATCGAACACTAAGCCGCTTTATGGCATGAAAATAAAGATAAAAATACCTCCCACTGCTCCAGCAGTCTTTCCATATCCGCATCATTGTAATCACGAATATCCTTTTTCGCCCAAGCAGGTTTCTCTGTTCCTTCAAACTTTTTACAGAAAACAATGTTCAGTGCAACTAGACATAAGCTCATATATACAATTTTACACATTATTCGTATGCAGATTTTAACATATATGGCAAAAACTGCTCTCGAAATTCACATCACTATTCCAACCAAACACTATTACGCTTGAAAACGCCCCTTTCTTAAGCAAAATTATATTGGACACTTTGATAGGCGTTAGCATTACCAACTTTATTTGCTAAATTAGAAACTAAACTAGAAACTAGTTTGCTAGGAAATTTGAATGATTTTTGGCATATTCTATACATTATTAAATACGTAATAGTTTCATATGTTAATGAATATTTTGAAATCAATTAAATGAATATAATTCTTCAAAACAAAAGTATTATATGCTAGTTTGGTTAATTACTTATGGATAATTTGAAAAATAAGCCTTGTACTAATAAATGCATTTTAAATAATATTTTTATAATGCATCGACAAACAGAACAAAATATAACCAAAAAAAAAAAAAGTAGAATGGAAGAAAGGAAGGAAAAGAAAGAAATGACGGTCGGATTGAAGAAGGAAAGGGAGAGAAGGAGGAATAAATCAAAATTAGCAACTGACAGCAAATCCAGAACAAATTCTTTGTTATTATTTGGACATCTTGAGTAGTTAAGAGAAAAATTGAAAGCAAAAGGATTATAAGGTAAATATCTACCTACATCATTTTATCGAACATGTCTAAAGCACACTATTTTTCGTTGCCTGACTATAACTTAAAGTAGTTCATGTTTTTATAACCAAAATAAAAGCAGTAAAGCAAACACTTTTAAAACATAGATTTTTTTTAAGTTATCAGGTGCAGGCACAGTTACTTTTTTATTAAAATATGCAGATAATGGCAATTGTTCACTAATAATATTGTGTATATGTGTTAATAAAATCTTTACCTTACCACTAACCACTTTTTAAACACATATTTTTGCATGTTTTACTACATATATCTAGAGATAAATATGAACATATTTTTGTTTAAACACTGAAATCAGTTTTTCTAACAATTAATCTTCATCATCTACTTTCCATCATTTGGAGGTGATTTGTTAGTTTTCTCGTAGAACAGTATAATGCATAGGCGCCGGAAGAGCCTGGGCCTCCCTAAAGTTTTCACTGAGGGTGCTGAGTCTCCCTAGCATTTCCAAATAATAATAATAATAATAATAATAATAATAATAATAATAATAATAATATCATCAACATATGTTTAATATTTAAATTTGGATAATAAAAAAATTGGAAAGAAAATGCCGACAGCGTCATTGAGTAATACTGGAGACAGTAATCCCACTCATCTCAGTTTTCCATGCTCACGTTGGCATAACAAGCGACTCATCGAAAATATTCAATCTCTCGTTTGTCAACTGCAGCCACATCAAAGGTGCACTCCAAAAAGATTAAGATTCTGAAAGTGCTCTTCATAGCTCTTTCATAGGAGCCGCCGTAATTTTTTTTTATTAATATTTATGTTTCAATTCCATATATTCTTTCTAGATTTGCACATGTTGTTTCTCAGCTGTAGGTTAAAGATTAATAATTCATTAAAAATATAAAAGTAACGATAGATATAGACATTGCCTTTTATATATAAGATGATTATATTGATCCTGACAAGTTAGACGTTGCAGCACAACATGATAATGCACATTTTGGAATCAAAGATGAGCAGAAACTCCCTAGATAACTTTTCCTCAGTTGTACAGTTTCTGAAAAATGATAGCTGTGCTTCCGAAATTCTCTTGGGGCTAACCAAAATTGTACGATTTTTTTAACTAATCGTACAGCTGAAAGAGCGTTTTGGGAATCTTAGAAGGGTGAAGAACTACTCAAGGTTGCCATTGGAATAGAGTTGCCTCAATGCAATCGCCATTTTAACTGCTTTTGGAACTTGATGTTATAAACCTATTATTTCATCGGAAGAAATTGTTTATTTGTGTGTATAGTTACAAACTCACAGAGGGGACTCCCAGTATATTAGAGAAGCCAGTGCCGATGGCATGGTGCACAGATATTGTTGGTATTCTGAAGAACTCTCTTTAACTTCTTTCATAGTAGGAGGTGACTAGTGTTTGGTCTTTGCAGAATGTTCATTCGGCAGTTGTCCTCGAGGTATTTAGTGAACTTTTAATGATGTTACTGCCATTCGATTGCGCTTTAATTTGGAATGGGCTGTTGTCATAACAATGCTTTTTCTTTACAGTTGTTTTATTTCAGGTATTGTATTAAATTACTTATTCATTTTATTAATTTACTAGGACATTATAACATGTTTCGATTCCTTTGCAAATGAGTTTAAAATGTTTAAACAGTCGATTAATTTTGCACGGCAACAAATTTGCTTAACATAATTTTTATGCTTGTAACACTAATGAAAAAATGCTTGATTAAGATATTATTTGTGCATGTTGCTGGTGTTATAATTATTGTTCTTATTTGAAACCCCTCCTGCGCTCACTCCCACTGAAATATAAATATAATATATATTATAAGCCCAATCACCATATTTTGTGCTTTATAATCGGTGATGTAAATATTATGTATTTACATAATATGTAAATATGTTTGTGTGTATCATGGTGTATAACTTTAATATATTAATTGTGTGTCGTCAAAATAGAAAGTTCCCTGGTGTAATCGTCTACGGTAGCCCAGCCAAAAACTGGGCAGAGCCAAGAGGCAATAACCCCACTATACACAGAAAAAGGTACAAGTGCTATGCCATTATTAAAATGCCTTCCGTTGACGAGAGTTAATAAAGTCCAGATTTTCGAATAAAGGGAATGGACTAGGCAGCCTTTTGACTATTTAACTTTAAACCAACCAACGTAAATAAATGTTTTAAACTTTCAAATAGTAGCGGGTGGCATCCCTTGGAGGTGAATTTGAACCAGCCAATAGTAGATGAATATTTTGAATTTTTAAACCAAGGCGCGAGACTTGCGCGTGCTTGTGATCCCCTTTAGGCTTGGTGAAGCCAACGTTTGTTAATTTGAATCAATGAGGAGGCATTTGCTCTGTTGGCGCACTCAGTTGAGCAGAGAGGATTAGTTTAACGTTTCACATGGACGGTTGAGTGCAGGAGTTCAATTCAGTGAGAATCAGTGCAGTTCAGATAGTCAGACAATATGATTCAGTCTTCTCCTTGGAAATCGCGGCAGCTAAATTTATTAAACATGTAGCTAAGTTCTATCGTACGCAGAACACCAGGGCGCGAAAGATCTTGCGATTTGCCTTACAATTACTAATGTCGCATCGCGTAATTATTAACACAGTTAATATCCTCTCCCGGTCCTGTTGAGCACGAGTCACAAAATAGTGGGAAACATCCTGAAATATTGTTGTCACTAAGAGTGGTCAACAATACCAAAACGATCAATACCCATTAACGATAAGGCGCTACAAAATATGGCGATCAGCAACTAAATCGCTTCAAAATTGGCATCCAACTTGGAGCTATCATGCACTAAACCGCTTCATATTATTATTTCATTACTTATTGCACTGCAATGGTTGGTTAACCATTTTTCACATATATTATTTTACGTTAGCCGAATTCGTATTGTTTTATTTTATATTGTTTGTAAGAAATTTCAGATTTTTGGGAACCATTGAATATTTTCTCGTCTTGTAAATCTAACACTGCGTAAAAGTTTCGTGTTTGCTTTCAGCAGTAGTAGGACGACGATGGCCGCCATTTTTTCCCCCCGCATTGGGGTCTCGGTAGTTGAGGTCAGTCTTGTACGAGTAGGCTGTCAGCAGAGTTGAAGGTCGTTCGTTTCTCACAACTTAGAACACGTGCATTGTACGTTAGCTGAACTGAGATCAGTTAAATTTGACATGTAAAAAATTAATAAACATATTAAATATTTCTCCAAATCTATTTCGCAAATAACATGATTTAGTGGTTAAAATGTTAAATTATAGCTGAATTATTCGTACTCCACCAGGACCTCAAATAAAGTACCGATTCGTAATTCTTGTGAGAAGATCGAATTCATTTTGAAAACCAGATTATAGTTGCAAGTTATACATAGCTGAAACAAACTGTCTAAACTCAAAATTCGCCTTGAAAGTGTTTCACTTAATATTACAAAATTCTATGTCCACCAAACTTATTACTACAATGGACAATGAAATTTCGAGTTAAAATTATAAAAAAAAAAAAAAAAAAAAAAAAAATAATCAATCAACATTTACGTATATGTCCTAAAGTACATTTAATTTTTAAATAAATTATGTTCAATTGCAGGTCAAACTTATAATAAATATTATGTTCTATTTTAAATCCATGTTTCTATCAACAACAAAACGTTTGTCTATTACAGGAAATACTAATAAATAAGCAACAAGTTAACAAAAGAATTGCAGTCAGTTAGGAAAAACCCAGCCAGGCTAGGGCTCGAAATAGGGACATGCGGCTTGCAATGTCGATAGTCTTACCGCGCCCTGCCTGGCCATTGCCACAAATCTCTCCCAATTGAGAACTTCGAATACTTATATTGTAAACCACATTATTAGCTGAATTGGCAATAATGTCGGCATGACAAGCCGTGGTTTGAGTTTTCCCTGTCTACCTCTGACCCCAAACGTTAGCATAACACATGGTTTGTGTGAAAAAATGTGTTTCAAACAAAAGAATGGTTTACATGTCAATTATTGTTCTGATATGATCAAATATACACAGAGTAAATACAACAACTGTAATTATAACCTAAAATCATTTATTATTGTTTAAATTACATCAAAAGTAATTCTATTAAAAAAAACATTTAATAAAGATCGTAGTAACTGAAGGCATCCTATAAGGCAATCTCCTTTGCTGTGAGTGGTTCGGCAACCGTCACAACAGTGTGCGCAAGGATTACATTTCTACATTAAATCAGTGGGTCGTGACCCTAACTGACAAATAATTGTGCATAAGGGTCACGTCTCGTCGATTTAATTTGAAAACATAATCCTTATGTTGTGTCGGTTGCAGGTTGCCAAAGCACTCACCGGAGGGCAGAATGCAATATAAAGATCATAATATCGTTGAGCTATTTCCCAAACAATGTACCATTAGGTGCTGGGTTGATAACGCTGAAGTTTGAAATGAACAGTGGCCAGAAAATAAATGCTGCTTTGAACAATCCTTCAAAGGTTAGATAGAGTATCGCTTAAGCTTATGAGTGCGAGAGGGAAGAGAGGGATAGAAAACGGTTGATAAAAACATAAACTCAGAAGTTCGATGGAAAAATCGATGAATATTGTATATACATAAGGAATAACAATAATTCATTTTCCCCAGGAAATGTAAAGGTATGTGTATGAATGGATTTATTCAATACTTAATACAATTATAAAAGTAAAATTTAGTATGCAGAATTATACAGTCAATCTAGCACCCTCGTACTAGTTGTATTTATAAGTTTCTACTAATATTTTATTGCTGAGGGTCTTATTGATCCAAAATCCACAGTATTATGATTATTAGGATATTGTATTCATTCACAGAATTATGTCGTCATTTCCAATAATTTACTGCAGCAATTGTAAGCTTCCACTGTTGGCTAATTTGGCTAATTAGCCAAAAGTTGACAAGAATCTGGCAAAAGAATGAGCACTGTAGCTAATTATAATCCAAGGAGAAGAGAGTGCGAGCAAAGCAGATGACCGTACGAGACCTCTTGGTTTTTTTTACAGTTGAATTAAATATAGTTTTGTTCGCTGCTCTGTTTGCCGTGATCTTGGAGAGTCAGTTTATCTTACACAAGATGGATTGCACGTGAGTACGCTTATTTGTTTATGGGATTAGAAATAGTGAAGCACGTGGTGTGTATGCGCGTGTAACAATTATGTAACGGTTGGTTGTTGAAACGTGTTTCTGAAATAAAAGTAACATCTCCATTACATAAGCTCATTTACAATTGTAAGGCAGCTGAATTCCATTTGGAGGTTAAGTAGACCAGGTTTTGCAGGAGAAAAAGCATTTAACTAATTTGGATGGTTAAATATTCATCTTCGGTTAACTTCAGAAGCAGCAAAATAGTTGTATCATCATCATAACCAAACTCTTACCTTCTAATTATCATGTCGAAAAAGGTCATGCACACTATTTAAATAAGTTCCAGGTTTTCAGTTTTTTCTGAGTCACGGATAGTAAATTATTATTATTATTATTATTATTATTATTATTATTATTATTATTATTATTATTATTATTATTATTAATCTTATTATTATCATCATCACCATACTAATTATCATAATCATCATTACGGAAGTGATTATAATTCTTCAAAATATACTTAGCATAGATGCTCTTATTTTTTAACATTATAAAGGCAGTTTCTAAAGAAACGAATTATTTTAAAAGTATTATAAAAGATATAGTTTTGCTTTATGTTATTCTAAAGATTGGATTTAAATGCAAATATACCTATATATTACTTTTAGCCTCAAAGAAAAATCTCTTATATGTGAATAAATGTTCAGCATAGTTTAATGGTAAATACAAATGCATATTTGGTCTGTTTTATGAACAAGAATCCTGTGCTGTAACTCATATATATTTTCCGTTACACAAGACAATATGCGCACAGTAAAAACTTGTATGCATCATGTTCTAATGTGAGAAAAAGTATGAAATTCACCATGGGTTCTCAACCTATTGTACGCCAGCTACGGCCGAGTGGTATGTAAAAACGTTAGCAATTAAGATAACATATGTTTTACAAACAACAAATATTTCCGTACAACTAAACGAAAACATTATATTTTACATTTTCATAACAACTTTTGTGTGGTACTGTACAAAAATAATACGGAAGTTCAATTTTAGTCCTACGACAATGACAGAGCCCAGGTCGAATACATTTCATCAGACAACAATGCGATATATTTTTTCTTTTGTTTAGCTGAGAGACGCATTTACAGTTGAGAAAGCAGTGAAGTTACATTTAGCATATCATATTAAATTATATTGTAATTATTAGTAATATTGTTGATTGTTATTGTTGGATTATTGTGACCTTAGCGTCACTCAATAGTAACCCGTACCCGTAACCCGAGGCTCTTGGGCTGCAGTCACGCCTCCTCTCACGAACGGCAAAGGAGAGAGCTGAGCCCAAGTTAAATGTAGGAGGATAATTACCACGTTGTCCATGTCGATCCGATAGCACAGTTGGTTAGAGCGTCGGGCTACAAAGACGAAGGTTTTAGTTATAATGTTCAATTACAGAGTACAAGTTTTTTTTCTTCTTCTTTTCATTTTTAATCTTCACAATTTGTCTTCTCTGTTCTTAAGATTATAAATTTTATTTTTTAATGTTACTTATTAGAGAGTATAACGCATAGATTGTAATTTTACCTTTGATTCATGTATTGTAAATGCTCAAATAAAGGAAATTCCGCTGTCCCTTCATGACTACATAAGCTGCATAGGTTGCAAATATAGGCTAAACTAAGTTAGGTTAGCTTAAGTTAAAAAGAAAAGAAAAAACACAACTTATACAATTAAAAGAAGTGTATGCCTTTTCCCGTATCAATTATTTAAAACATCGCATATGTTGCAAATTTAGGTTAGATTCGATTTGGGTTAACTTAGCTTAAGCTTTAAAAAAAAAAAAAAAAAAAAAAAAAAAATCCACAATCTCATACTGTTAAAAGAAGCGTATGCCTTTTCCCGTATCCCTTATTTCCTTTACATTGCCACATTATAGTTTCCCCATTTAATTTCTATATATATTAAAATTCCTTATATATTTTAATTAAGTATTAAAATGCAGCCAAAAAGTTAATTTTTGGTGTACTATTGTTTGTTTCCGTGCGTTACAATTCTATCCGCCTGCATTTGTTGCACACTACTACTTGGGCTCGGCTCTCTCCGTTGCCGTTCGAGAGAGGAAGTGTGTGATTGTAGCCCATTGAGCTTCGGTTTGTACGGGTAAGTCACTCAATCGTCTTTCTGTGAGTTGAAATGGCACACACAAGTTCGCTTTCTGTTAAAGAGAGGTTAGTCGCGAGTGTATAAACACACAAACATCCTTATAGGAGGGATAATTATCATCATACGAGAGCAATTTAAGGAACGGTTTAGTAAGCCTCCACCGACAAAAAGGACAGTGGTTTCCTGGGAAAGAGAGGAGTTTATAACAGGAAGGGTGAAAAGCCGATCGAGAAGTGGAAGAACGAAGACATGCCTAGAGACATGTGCTAATTTAAGGAGTCAGTTAAGCGCTCCCTCGCAAAATCCATTCCGGACTACCACTATCGACTATTTTTGATTACATGAAGAAGGGCTTGAAGGTGAGGCCGTATCGTCCGACCTTCATCAATGAGCTGTTTGACGCAGAGATGAACAAGCGTTTTGATATATGTCCAACTCTTTCAGCAACATTCCAAACCGACATATTAAGGTTCAAGATTATATCCACAGAGGAATGTGCCATATACCTCAGCAGGCGAAAAAGAAATGTGGTAGAAGGAAAATCCTCACTCCACTCCCGAACTTGTACGCAACCCACCACATGTTATGGTGTAGCTGGAAATGACGTCTAGTATCTCTTTGGGCCGTATTTTTTTGATGGGCTTATAAATGCTGTATCATATTCACAAATGCTGACAATTTGGCTCATCCCCCTATTGGAAGACACAGCCATGGGTACAGCAAGACGGAGCTCCAGCACACTCAGTCCTTATCGTTCGTGTTTTGGTAAACGATAAATTCCCTGGAACTCGTTGTAGAGTATTATCAGGATTAAGATCGCCGTGCGTCGCTACGGAACCAAAGCTAAACTTGAACAGACAATATGAGATGACTCCGGTACGACCGCAACTGCAGCCTCGGAAAAAATGTCACAAAGAACTTGGAGGCGCATAGGATTATGTGTCCAACATACAGATCCCTAGAACAACTAGCCATAAATTCATTACACTAAATTCATGTTTATTAAACACATTAAATTAACATACAGTGTAAAGAGGCATTCGAAGATCCCGGACACACTGTAGATCTGGTGTGGACTTCTCAAAATTCAATAATTACTCATTGAGACTTGCGCAGATATGTAGAGTTCCCGTCTGAATTTGGTACACGCATTTTTGTTGATTTGGTAGATTTTTACGGACGCTCTTTAACATCTGAAGTCATCAACGTCTCATTCAATTCAGGGCGTGAAAAGTTTTGCTGAGTGCGCTCTTCTTTCTGGCTTGATATTCTTTACGACATGGGACCCACGGAACAAAGCCATACTTAGAATGTTTATGCCCGAGAATATCCATCGACCCTGGCCGGGATTTAACCCGCGATCTTGGGTCTACGAGGCGGTTACCACTATACCACCAGAACCGACCCGCTATGCGCAAGGATTAGCTGACATTCATATGTCATTAAGGTTAGTGTCTAGTATAATAACTGACAATCAGAAAATATCATGGACAGAGCTGCAGTGATAAAATGGAAATAGGGCGGGCATGTGGCGAGGCAACAGCAGGACAAATGAGCGCAGATAAACACCACGTGGAACCTCTACAGAAGGTGCTAGCTCTTTGCGGGACATAATAGGCTCATTCATTCATAATAACTGACAGGAACGCATATCACTGAAAGTAATTACTTTCTCATAGCGGCGGCTCGCGGCAGCATTAACTCGTGGTGCACAATTTTACTACTGCTGCTAAATACAGTTGATAAACTTCTAGAATATTAATAATTAGAATTAATACTCATGTATGCTAAACACGCACAGCAAAGAGAGCAAGGTAATTTAATAAAAATATCAAAGTTACACTTTTTTTAAACCAATTTTCTAACTTTCATGGCAGAAACTTGTCGATGAACCTTTGATTAAAGCATGGAATCTGCAGGATGAGGTCTCCCTCTACAGAAAGCATTATACATTAGAAAAAGTAAAACATTATCCGTACTTTCGCTATAACACACCTTTAAGTTTGTCATACTGCTTTACGCACATGCAATGCAGAATTGGCACTGCTGTGGTCGTGTTCGAAGTTTGACCTTGATGAAAAAGATGATGCTACATTTTTGGAACTCATGATGTGCATCGCAGAAGAAAATATACCTGTGACCTCTTTACAGCACAGAGAGCAACGGAAAGCTGCTCCATGACAGAGGGCCAGCAAGTACTTTGCATATGCTCCTGCTTAAGGTTAGGAAATTCTGCCTCATTTCACCCAAAGTGGTATCAGTGACTTCTTTTTCTTTCTTCTCGTGAAGAATCCACTGCACGGTAACCATTTCCAGAACGGTGATTTTCGAGGTGAAACACTTTCTCCACACCCAAAATGAGATGGGCTACTACGGACATCACTAGTTTATCTATAGTTGGAAAAGTACGTCACCCTGATGGTGAATGAAGTATGTGCAAAAAATAACAGTTTTTAATTTTATAATTTGGGCTTATCTGCATCTACTAAACTCTTTATCCCTCAAAGTAATACCCTCTTTATTGATATACCTCTCCTAACTGCATATGAGTTTCTGAATGCAGTTCTACTTTTTTGAGATTGCCCGAAGTTGCCTGGGAATGATGTTTCATCTTCTCAACTGGGTCGAATTTCCGTCCTTTCGTCGTGGATGTCAGATTTGAAACTAAATGTTAAGCCAGGAGAGTAGAAGATGTGGAAAACGAGGTGGTTCCCCCCCCCCCCCCCCCAAAGCAGCAAACAAGACGTGATGAATGGGCTCGTGAATTTTTGCGTAGCAGAATCCACGAATTATCTCTTCGCAGTCTAGCCCTCTTCCTTCTCATGTTTTCTCGAAAACTTACGATTCACAATTTAGCCGTCCAGCAATAATTCCAGCTAATGAATATCAACAGCTCTTTGACATTTGATCTGACCTGTTGAGCTTTTTTTGGGTCTTGCTGAAGATTTCTCAACTCATTTTTATGGCTGGACTTTCATCTCAACATCGCAATCATATACCCGGGTTTACTCACCAGTGATTATTGTATTCATAAAAGTTACATCCTCATTAAAGCGATCCAAGAGCTTTAATCAAAATCTCATGAGTCTCAGTGAAAGATTTGCCCGTTTCACCAACACTTAATGTTAATGCGCTGCTCATATTGGCCCGCCATTTCAATAATCGCAGAACACTCAAAACTGTTTTGCAAGGAAAGTAATGTGGATCTCGACTACAATAAGATAACACTGCTCGGCAAACGGAAGGCGTCTCATCAAGGTCAGGGTTAATCAATGCTACCAACCGATTTTTGCCATGACATTACTTTGGCAGAATTTTGACCATCGCATCTCCAGGCTCCCCTACTAAACGCTGAAGCTTCCGACGCACCCACTTGCATCATCTGTTCACGCGTCAGCAATCTCGCCACCCATCTAAGACAGAGACATCTCTTGCATAAGCGATCGTGCAGAACGGTGAGCGCACTACCATGGGAAATCTGTAACATGCCTGCCAATCTATTCTTGATCTTCCCAAATAATGACGACAACTGTGTTAATCATGGTCTCATTCACTGCAGTGGTTGGAGTACCGGATCACACTGCTTTGTTGTTCATACACGGCCCTCCTTAAACTCTTTGTACTAAAGATGTGGGTTGATTATGGCAGAACAACATCGGGTACACTTCCATGCCGCTGCAGATGGAAGTAAAAATTTAGAGCAGTGTAATGCTTGTATGAAGTGATTCCATTTTATGCAGGCGACTGGCACACAATCCCTCTTTGCTGGCGTCCTGTACTAAGACACATGCGCATTCATGAGAAAGTGTTTTATTGCCATGTCTTCACTGTATAATGAGGGGAAAAAAATTCAGTCTTTATTGACTGTGAAAATCAATTCTTACAAAGAAGTGGTAAGGCGATTCGCAAAAAAATCTCCTGACAATCGTGTTCCAGGTAAAGAAACTGTTTGCCAACTTGTTAAAAAGTTACGAGAGACAGGATCGCGTTCTGAGACGCCGTGATCTTAACGTGAAAAAAAGAAGATTGAATAAAGGAATTTTCCAATGCAAATGCGAGCAATATATTCATCGTTTTCAATATATCTAAAACAAGGTTCTTATTATTATTATTATTATTATTATTATTATTTAAATACCGTTTATATGCTTTCAGTAAAATATAAATACTGGAATAAAAATATTAACTTTATGCGCAGCGACTCGCTTTTTGTAGTTGGGCGGCTGCACTTTCCCAGTAAGCTGCCGCTCAGGCGGCCCGCAACTCAATTAACTTCACTAAACTTTGCAGCAGAGGCAGCCTGTCAATAAGGGCCAGCTGGGCCATTCCTCCCCCAAAGAAAAGACTATAATTGTGTACTATTTTCTCTTCTAATCAACGTTTAAAACAAAAATTGCACGAAAACAGCGATGCATAACCGATTAATTCTTAATTGTATCTTACATAATACAAGCATTTCCTCTACTGTAGTAGCGGTAACATGCGGGCCCTTCGTTTGGCGAGGGAAGCTCATGTACCACCCCGGAAATGTTTATGCTTTAAACTTATACCTTCATAGGTCAGCAAAGATTTACTAGGACTTATATTTGTCTTCCTCCAAGAGGAACTAGCGTTTCTCCTATATTTCTGCGTTCTCTTGAGCCAGCAGGAAGACGACCCATGGCAAAGCTCGATATTCTCTTTTTTCTTAGGAGCAGATGTTCAGGGGTTACTGTCACCACGCATGGCTGACTAGGAATTGATTTCGCACTTTGTTTGAAATTGGGTGGCTTCCTCAATGTTTTCCACAGTGTTATCTGTTAAGTAACCAAAAAAAAAAAAAAAAAAAAAAAAAACGTATCTGTTTTGTGACAATGAATAAAGTGGACGTTTTATTGAAGACTCTATTTTCTGGTCTAAGTTTAATTGTTGCGTTGGAAGTAAAACTCATCAAACGAATGAGAGCTTACTCAGCAAGACGGCAAAAAAAAAAAAAAAAAAAAAAAAAATAATAATAATAATAATAATAATAATAATTAAAAAATGAGTTCCCCCCTTTTCTTTTCTTTTTTTTCCCCCGTAATTTGAGTGTGAAGTGAGGAACGTATATTGTCTAGGAATGAGATTAGAAAAGAAGTTGAAAGGGCAAATTTCGTTTGTGTACAGGCAGATGAAACAACAGCTGTCACAATTTGTTGTGATATTACGATACATAGTGGGAGTAAATCGGTTGAAAGAGTCATAAAATTAATTGCCGTTAGTGAATTGACTCTAAAGGGCTTAAGGCGTACTTTAACAGTTGAATAAGAAGAGTTCCATATAAACTAGAAATTATAGCACAAATGTAAGACGGGACTGCAGTTAGTCGAGGAGGAGCACAAGTCTTGACAAAAGAGACCTTTCCCCACGCCATTTGAGTGCCATGTAATTATGCCCCTGACCCACCCTTCTACAGGAGCCACGAGCCGCCACTGCTTTGGAGTTGTTTAACCACAACAACTTCAGAGTCTCGAAGAGTGTGACCATTACTTTCACGCATTGCCTTCTAGTTTTTTTTTTTTGGGGGGGGGGTTTCTCCCAGAGATGAATGGAGATAAATAATTCCATAATTTAAATGCTTTCAAAGCCAGTGCCTTCATTATAATATCGGTTCTGGGAAGATCACGTATTTCCAAATTATCCAGAATATAGACCAATTTGGAAAACAGAGAAAGCAGACAAGCATGTGAATTGTGCAATAAAAATACACCCTTAAATCCCGTAGACATTGTGTAAACCTATAGGTAACGTCTTAACTTAGGAACACTGAAAGCATTTGATCATTATAAACTATAGCAGAAAAGAAGTTCAACTTTTGGAAAATAAATGTTTATACAGTAAGGTTATTTGAGTGACGGGCGCCTGAGCGTGGTTTCTTTATAGGGAAATGCAGCTGACGCATCCGGAAAAAAAAAATATTGAGTCGCCGAGCGTAAAATTTGAATTTTTATTTAATTATTTATATTTTTACTGAAAACAAACATGATACCGTATTTAAAAGTGATTAACATGTGTTATAAGATATGTTGAAAAAGATGCCCCTCAACGGCAACAGATTGTCGGAATCTACGTAGGAAAATTCCTGTATTTCGCCTTCTACTTTCCTTCCGTAGGAACAGCTTTCTTGTTATTGAGAGGTCTTCTCTGTTGTAACTTTTTATCACATTGGTGAATAGTTTCTCTGCCTGAAACACGAGTATCAGGATATATTCTTGAGATCGCATTACCCCTTTTCTGCAAGAATCCGTTTTTACATTATATGTATTGTATTTAAAAACCTATTCTTCAAGACTATATTTATGTAATGGCATAACCACTAGGCGTAACTAACGAAGAGCAATTAGCACACAGTTTACACACAAGAAAGTGCCGAATAACAGACGGGCGCACAAAAACTCATAGGCAAATCCCCCCTCAAACTAACTGCTAGTTGCTACATGCACATACATCATACCGCCTTGGTGACTGGCTTCTCCATTACAGTAACACTGTAGTTTCCTTAATGTTGTAATATAATTATGACCTTAATTTGATTTTGTCCTTTTTATTCAAGTTTTTATATACAGCTTATTCAATGTATATATTGACACATGAATATTTTTGCACTTTTAGCACTTATTTGCATGTAACTTGCCCTCAAGAGGCATTAAGAAGAATATAAAAATTTGTGCTCGTCCTTTTCGATTATATTTACAGAATTAACTAATAGTATATAATATAAAAGTTCTAAAAAATCATTTTTCGACTAAAAGATTTAATTCAGTAGATAACAAGTAAATTAGGTGAGTGTGGAGCGCTTGTAACATTAATTTTCGTTACAGACTTCCTTTATATTTAGAAACTTGAAATACATGTTACTGTAAGCATCGCGAGGCCTTAGCAGGGGGATAACATATTGTGAAGAAAAGGAAAATATATGAGAGAATTTTAGGTTAAAATATTAAGGTAAACATATTTGTAGGAAGGCTTTCTAGAGTTTATATCAGCCCAGCTGGTTCCATGGCGTCAATGTCTCAAGATGTAAGCAAGAAATAACATTAGAAAACAGGTTATTCTTTTGTTTCCTGAAACAGTAGTAACTCCGAAGGATTGTAGTTATTGCCGTTGTACCCATGAACAGATTTTTTAAAAAAAAATCTTCAAACCTTATCGATCCTACCTATTTGGCACCGAAAATGACAATGGAAAAAAAAATTATATATGTGTGTCTGTTAACGCTCTAACGGCCGCAATTTTTTGTTGCTTTTTTATTTTTGTTTTTTCTCAGCGAAACTTGGCATATAATCACCAATTAATAAACGATTCTTTGGCTGAGTTACCAACAAAATTGAACTATTAAGGGTGGGAATTAAAACTCAAAGCGAACATTTAAAAATTCCTATAGCAGCACCAATTTTTGTTTTTCCCCCAACGAAACTCGGTATACGCCATTAAAATAAATTAATAAAAATAGTTTCAGAAAATCAGCGAAATCAGACTATGGTATGGGGAGTACCTGAAACCCAAAATTTAAAAATAGATATAGCGGCACCAATATAATTTCGTAACGAAACTGTATAAACCATTTAAATAAAATAAGAAAAATGATCTTGAAAATCATGGAAATCTGACCACTAGAGTAATAGTATATCTGAAAACCGAAATGTATTTATAACGCCACGGGTGGCTGAGGTCGTTTAGGCGCTGATTCGTGAGCGGGAGGTCTGGGGTTCGAATCCACCAAAACCATCTTACCGAGGTTTTTTCCAGGTTTTCCTCAGTCCTCATAAATGGAAAATGCCGGGAAGTTACTCCAAACCACAGTTAAAAAAACTGTACTTATAACGATGCATAGTTTTTGTACTTAACAAAGACATATTCGTGAAGAGAGCAACTGTGAAATATTAATCTAATATATGTGTGAGAATTATATTTATATGTAACAGCGCTCTGTAATGTCATTCAGAAAACGTTTGCATTGCATACTTTTACTACAATAAAAATTTAATTAAATTTCAAGCCACTGAAAATAGATGGAATGTTCAATTGTATATTATTGATTGTGTATATTTGTTTAGTACATTGTAATTGTTTCTGAAGAGCAATATGTTTTTGTTTTATTGAAATATTCTTCTTAAATACACAAAGTAAGTCGAAACCCTCTGTTATTTCTCCTATTTTGTGAACGTAAAAGATGATATCAAGAGCTCAGTTCATAAACATGCTTACATTTAAAAATGTTTAAAAAATGCCCACAGAGTACAGCTTTGTCTATCAGTGGTTTTATGTTTCATTTGATTAATAGTAAATGATTATTTTTTATGGTTTAATCTCAATAATAATAATA
Source organism: Metallyticus violacea (assembly GCA_030762175.1). Lineage (NCBI taxonomy): Eukaryota > Metazoa > Arthropoda > Insecta > Mantodea > Metallyticidae > Metallyticus > Metallyticus violacea. The sequence goes on from CM060845.1 coordinate 21,259,374, forward strand.
ATAATAATAATAATAATAATAATAATAATAATAATAATAATAATAATAATAATTCTAAAAATGTTGTTTCTCTTTTGTAATACATATCGATTGCAAGAATTCTAATTTTGTTCTCCTAATACCACACAGTAGTGCCATAACGTATTTCATTTCATTAATTAATAAGGCCTAATTTGGATATTATATTCATTTTTATTAAAAGTTATTGAACTTGGTGAGAATTCGCTTAGTATGCGCAGCTCCAGCGTGCCGAACTTTTTTTACAATGTGCACTTTCTTAATGAATTCATGATCGGTTTTTTTTTTTTTTTTTGTTTTTGTTTTTTTTGTTTGTTTGTTTAACCAGACAAAAGTGTAATTTTGACTCCTAGGAAGTTCTTCTGGTGTCGTTTTTGTAGAACTTTTAGAGCCTAAGGATACCCAGAGCTACTTAGATTAATTTACAGAGGCAATTTTGTAAGAATAAAATACACCACCATAAAAAAAAAAAAAAAAAAAAAAAATACGCACCCTAACCTGCGCTCCCAAAGGGAACTTGAGCTAAATCAGATGTCTTAACCACTCGGTCACGATTGCAATCTAGTAATAAACAGTAATGATACTATCTTAGACAACACACTGAACATTATTGCCAGCGTATACAAAATTTGCTGTATACCTAGAAAGTGTTGATTAAATACTGAATTATTTATTTATTTACTCCTTTAGCCAAGATCCAAAGTTCTCCTTGGTTACAGTTGCAAGACTGTATGTCACCGCACAGCAAGAACGTTAGTTATTTTCAGAGTGAATAATGACACAAGTTCCCAAAGGCTGTTTCATTTCGTTTTCCTATAGCAAGCACCACGAATCTTCCCAGCTTTTGCTGCTTATCAACCGTGCACACCTTTATAAATATTTGGGTTTCTGCCGAGATATCAGAGATAACAGCTCAAGTTATTTCTTCTTAGATATAGACCAAAATTCAACGAAAAAAAATATTATGCTACATAATTTCGGTTTGTTTTGTTATTGTTTTCCGTTAAAATATCAAACTCAGATGAAATATTGCGTCCCTTATCCGATAATGAAATGTTTGTTGTAATTTGCATTGGTATGTGGGAATTGTATGATTTTGGGACATTTATATATTTTATAGTGAAAAAAAGGATGCTTCTGTGAGCATGTGAACAAGTTACAAGAACTTGTTTCCTTGGGACTGAAAATTAATTTAAAAAGGCCATAAAATGATTAGCGAATTATATTAACACTTATTTAATATGCATCTTTAAAGTTTTTCTAAAAGCTTATAATGACAATATAAGTTTGTGATTTAAAACAGTTTCCGACGAAAACCTGACGGTTTCTGTACGCAAGCCTGCTAAAGTTTCCGTGACAATGTCTCTGTAAGCAAGATATAACATTTGAAAGTAGGCTATTCTTTTGTTTTCTATAACAGTAGTCATACTATTTATTTACGTATTTTTTAATGAATTTTGACTTCAGGAGGCTTTTCCGGTGTTGTTTGCAGTAATTATGTATCTTGGAAAAAATTATTTGCATAATTGTATTTTTTTTTTTCTTGCAAATTTGGTATTTTGTGTTATAATTAATGAGCATGATGGCTCGTTGCGCACAGAGAAGATAGATTAAAAAGGGCAGTTTTGAGGCAACATTTATGAAATATAAAACATGAAGTGTTTTCTAACAAATTGTCCTTTTCTGATAAAAGCTTACAAAAGCAAAAATCTTTATTTAAAGTTCCTGTGCTTTTATCTTCCAAATTAGATCTCCTTGTCTTAAATGCCGTGTACAAATACGAAATAGTTGTAGAGGAAGTGTAGACCCAGAGAGAAAACAATAATACGAAGAAAAATAAAAGTATGAAACATAAATTTGGCGGTTACTTCAGCCAACATACGAAGACGCGGCGTTGTTCCCAGCTCAAGTATCCAGGTCAGGCTTTACATTTCGTAACGGCGTGTACAGAATTTTGAACTTTGCACTTGTCTCTTATTGTTTTCATTTGTGCATCTGCTCCAGAGGTATCCAAGGAGGCTACTATCGGGTACTTAGTTGCCAGATCGAATATTACTATTCCAGAAAATTAAAAAGTTATGGAGATACTGTCCTTAGCGGATTGTTACAATATGTAGGTGTATGAATGGCACTTGGGAGCACTTTTCTCTTCATCAAAAGCGGCTAGACAGCCACTTGGAAACTCATGATTCAAATCCCTGTAAAGTCATTAGAAAGTAGTAAGTTTAGTGGAAGTAGCTTAAAATAAAATGACAAATATTAACAAAGAGTAAGGAAAATAATTAAGAGGACAGTGTAATGAAAAGAGTGAAAAGAAGACGGAAAAATTACAAGAATTAAGCAATGGGTTGTGAAGAAATGCAGAACGTTTTTTTTTTTTTTTTTTTTTTTAATACATCTCAGGTCATCAGCGTTTCATTCAAATCTGGGCCGACAAATTTTGCTAAGATGCCTCTTCTTCTTAAGGCTTGAGGTTCTTTATCGTGCCGTAAATCCACGACACGGAACCCCACGGCTTTACTTCCCTTCCGAAGGAAGTCATACTTAGGATTTTTACGCCCGAAAAAATCAATCGGTCCTGGCCGGGATCGAACCTGCGATCTTGGTTTGTGAGGCAAGTATGGTAACCACAAGACTACCAGGACCGACAAAAAAAGAGGAAGGGAAAACGAAAAGAGGGAAGGCGATTATGGAACAGGGGAATAAAAGAGAGAGAAATAGCAGCAGAAGCGCTGACAAGGAAAGAAACAAAAGAAGAAAACAAAAGCGAAGATAAGAGAACGGGAGATAGGGAAAAAAGAATTCAAGAGCAAACGAATAAAAAAAAAAAAAAAAAAAAAAAGCAGAAAGAAGAGGAAAAATAATCAGAAAATCGAAACCAGCTGTATGATAATACGGACAAAGACGAAATAACCGAGAACAGAAGCAGGACGTAATGTTCCCGGATAAGTAGTGAGAAGGTAGTAATTAACTTGAACCTTCCTACCCCTCACCCCAAATTTCACTCAAATCTTTTAAATTTCACGATCACAAATATATCGAAAGTATGTTTTGGGACATCGCAAGCCCCCAGCCCCCATAAAATAGATGGGTAAATACGTTTACATGAGGAAATAGCTACCTATCATCAAGGGCGTCGCTGCCTCTTATTCTTCGTCCTTGTTACTGTCTTCAGTCGAGGCATCAAAATTCTTTCAAAATCAGAAATGACTGATATTTTATAACGGCGTTGAATTAACGACTTTCAGCTTGTGGGTGGCGGAAGAACCGTCTGTTTATAAAAGTGCGGAAACGCTCCGAGCAACTTGAACCGAATCGCATTGCCTTTGGAGCGCCCTGTCACAGTTATCACAAGCCTAATGAACTCTATATTAAGCTAAGTACACTGTCAACCAAAAGGCGTCTAGCAGTTGGTAACCAAACACAATCGACAGATTAAAATATGGGCGGAGCATGAGAGCTATTGAGAGGATCACGTGGTACGATGACCTCGCAGTTGTCTTGTGCCATTAACAAGGATACGAGTCTTGTTTTAGTGTTTTGGTTTGTGGCTAGTGTTAATAACCAGCATGTAGGGGCTCTCTTCCAACCATGGTACAATGTGTAGCATCAGGTACGTGTTTCGAAAATTACCAAAATTGAAAGCAATCAACTTACTCATTCTTTACTGTGATGAATTGGATGGAGCCTGTTATCTATCTGTTAACTTTTTTTTTTTATGCTCTTTAAATTCTGAAGTCATAACAGTTGGCAAAAATTCTAAGGACCTATGCGAAAATAATCCTCTCATTGTTCCTGCGCTAAAATGTAAATAGTTTCTGTTGGTATTATGCGATATAAATAGTAACAAGTAGTGTTTAATATCACATCTCTGTTTTCTAAAAACATTTAATTGCTGCATCATATTTTTTTATACGTTCTTGGTATCTGCAGCAAAAGTGTAATGCACGATTTCAGGAATATTGCAGAAAACAAAGATTTAAGCTTGCTGTTGATTATGTCAATTTTGTAATTCTAAAACTTAAGGGTAAAAAAAGCTAATAATAAACATATAATTTAAAGTAATTTAACATTTCTTCAATTATCCATTATAAAATCCTTTCGAATACAATAGCTATTTATAGAAGTAAATCACATTTCAGAGGCTGTAACAAGCAATCTTTAGTGCAACAGATCGAATATTATCACAAGTTCGTGCATAAAAAATATTCGTACTAGGGGCGTTCTAAAAGTTCTCGGTCTGACCAAGAAAATACAAGATTTAAGAGAATTTTTTTAAACATAACTTGTAAATTAATACATTTACTCCAACGACTTTCCAACTTTTTAATGCCCTCAGTAAAATAAGATTTGTCCAACTATGAAAAATGAACATCTGTCTCGGCTCCATCTCATCATTTCATGTGAAGGTTCGCTCTTTTAGCCATTTCTTCATGTTCTGGAACAAAATGTAATCTCTGGGAGCCAAAGCCAGCGAATAGAGCGGATGTGAAAGCACTTGGAAGCGAAAATCATACAGTTTTGCAGCAACAAATCCAGAAGTGTGTGAAGGCGCTTTATTGTGATGAAAGAGAACTTCCCCCCCCCTCAAGGTGTGGACTTTTAACCAGGTCCAGTAGTGAAGCATAATACCCCCCAGCGATGGTTCTGCCCTTCTGGAGGCATCTATGAGCACCTCACCATAATTCCAGAAAACAATAGCCATGACTTTTCCTGCAGATGGAACCGGTTATGCTTTCTTTGGTGCATTTTCACCTGTTGCCACCCAATGTTTGGACTGCTCCTTCGTCGCTGACGTGTAGTGATGATTCCATGTTCAATCTACTGTTATAAAATGTCGAACAAGTATACTCTCTTGAGCAATGTTCCTTCGAATGCGTTTTAGTTCACTGTTAATAATCGTGGAAAACTTTCTCATGCACAACACTTCATGTTAAATGTAGTAGATACGGCTATCGAGGTCTTTACAATGTCAGCCAACTCGCATACCTTCAATAGGCGATCATCGAGTACGGCAATGTGAATTTTTGTCACAACCTCTTGGGTTGTAGCAGTTTTGGGACGCCTTGAGATCTCATCATCTTGAATGGATGTACGACCTTGCTTAAATTCAGCAGCTCACTTTTTAACCGTAGAAAACAAAGGGAAAATCATTTAATGTGGAATCTAATTCCGTTTGTACTTCTGTTGGAGTTAAACCCTTCAAAACTAAGTACTTTGCTCGTATTTCAACTCTTATCCAGTTGTAGAAAATGTTAACTAGTTTGTTTACACGATCGTCACAAACAAGTGACTACACTTAAGCATCTGAAACTATACAACGGATGATAGTTTAACAATTGTCATAGTAATTTGTCCATATTCACATCTCTGAGTCAGGCCGAGAGCTTTTAGAGCATTCCTCGTATGATGATTTTTATTGAATGAGAAAATTGCGATTTCACATTTCAGGTTTTACCGTTGAATTTCAGACCAAACTTACAGCCATTTTAGACAGCTATCATAATCTTATCATATATGCTAAATATGAGTTAGGAACTCTACGATTTAGATAAAACAAAGAGGTTCTCACTGATAAACCTACTTAAAGAATGGTGTTAAGAAGAAGCCAGAGACGCCCGCAAGCAAGGAACAGTTGCGATTTTATTCTTTGCACACTTTATTCTTCATAATACATTGTCATATTAAAAACCATAGCTAAGTATTTCGACCCAATTAGAACCTGTTACAATCCAAGAATATTAACTTGTTGGAACTTTCAAAACATTAAAGACGTTGTTAACATTTTGGTATGTGAAAGAGCAGATGGAGAATCTAATTTTAAGGGAACCCGGTGTGCCTATTCTAGCAATGTTTACTTATTAAAATTTAGTTTTCTTTTTCATTGGATCTATCAGGAATAGGTCTTTAATTGTTATGACATATAGTTGCATATATTGGCTTCACTTTAACAGGGGCTTTTATTGATAAACCAATTTTTACTTTTTCAAAATAAAAAAATTCTTTGGACCAAAATTTGTTTACATTTTTGTGCATACATTGCAACCCATATTTTTTATGAAATTATTATTATTATTACTTCCAAATGGTCTGTTAAACAATGCAGAGGTACCAGAAGAACAATTCCCAAAATTTGAAAGCTCTAGGTCAAGTAGAGGCTGAGGAAAAGAAAAAAAAATGTGTAAGAAAATGTGTAACTTACGGAAAAATGGATGCAAAGTGGAAGTCTCTTTTCAATACTTCTTTTTTTTACAACTTTCTTTTTCTCTGTTTCTATTTGATATATAGTTTTCTAATTTTCAAGAATTTTTCTTCTGGCACCTCTGCATAGTTCAACATGGTCATATACAAAAAAATAATAATAATAATTTCCAAAAAAGAATATGGATTGATTGCAATGTACGTACAAAAACATAAAACATTTGGTCCAAAAACAGTGAAAAAGTAAAAATTGATTTTATAAAAAAAATTAGGCAACTAAATTAAAGATCCTAAGAAACAGAAAACTAAATTTTAATAATTTAATATTGCTAGGATAGAGTTCACCTGGTTCCCTTAAACATTTTTTTAAGTAGTGTTTAACGCGCGTTTTTACTACTGAGACACCACAGGCGATATACACTGATGATACATGAAATGAAATGATAAATTGGGAAAGGATTTTTTTTAAGGAAGGAAGTGTTCCAGACCTAAGTTTAGGTACCTCCCCGGCATTTGCCAGTTATGAAGACTGAGGAAAACCTGGAAAAAACCCCAGTCAGGGAGGACGGTCCTGGCGGGATTCGACGCAGACCTCCCGCTCACGAGTCCATGCCTTAACGACCTCGGCCACCCGTGGCGGTCCAGAAATACAGTGGAAGATGGATAATTCCAAACTGAGCAGGTTGGAGGAAAAAGTTGAAATCCGAATTACGAAAGTTACTAAACATTAAACTCTTCGCTAATATTATAATGAAATTTCACCATATAATATTAAAACAAAAAAGGATATTTAATATCAATAACCATTCGTAATTAAGACCATAATATAAAAACATTATATTTTAATAAAAATTTACAGTATTTGTTTTTCCATTAAGAAGACACTACTTAAGAGAATACACAGTGATTGCATATTTTACCTTATAAAGTACATGAATTACTATTTTGCAAAGAAGTTTAAAATGTCTGATTGTTCTGTAGAGCTTATTCTTTTAAGGTCTGCAAACTCTTCAAGCATGTTCAGCAGCTGAAAAATAACTACACTAACGTTGACTTGTCCCTCAGCATACCGACGAAATTCACGCAGATGACTAAGCGCCTCCGATGATGAGCGACTCCGCATATCTTCAGCTTCACCACACGAATCGCCAGCTTTCTTGTTCAAAACTCTATTCAAATATCTTGATCTGAAATCTCCTCACACACGGTCATGTTTTCGTCGAATGTGACGTATTCATCCGTCGTTTCAGGCGACTGGTGAAGGGACATCTTCATCTAAGGGCTTAACTTGCTCATTTTTTTTGATAAACTCTGCCTTCAGGGAGCAATTCACTATCATTTTGTCACTCACTTGAGACCACGCTGAGTGACACATTCGTTCTACATCAAGGATGCTTATCTACTAGGCGTTTATAAAAATGATTGTGGATTTTAATAATACCCTAGTCCATCGAGTGCACAATTGAAGTCATGTTCAGGGAGAAAAAAGATAACTTTTACATTCTCCAAAGATGAGTAGAGTTATAAGCAGTGCAATTGTCAATAAACAGGAAATACTTTTTTTTAACAGTGCGTTTTGTCTAGTTTTAACAGCCAATCTTAAAAAAAAAATCTGCAGTCATCCAATATGTTTTATTTGCTCTATATTTTAATAGTTTTGATTTGACATTTTAAAACATCGTGGTATCGCAGATTTTTCTATCATGAGGAAAGATAGCTTTCACTCCCATATAGGTTAGTCCCAACCAGAAGTGACTCTTTACTGTTGTTTCCTTCAATCCAACGTTCTTCCTTAAAAGTTTCCTTTTGTCTGATGTACACTTTAAGAATACTATATTTCGTCAGCGCTGAAAATGCCACATTACCTACCAAAGACAAAATAACCATCTACGTACAGAAACTTGGACAGCCACTCCTAGTACAAACAAAAATAATATCACTTCCTGGACAGCTGACTATCTACAATGTAACAAGTTTGTAGTGCGCGCGTGGCCTAGAACGTACTAAGATGTGGAATACTCAACAGTTGTCCTTAATGTAACTTCTGCTATACGAGTCTATCTATTGTTTAGCGAGGAGTCCAATACCCTTACTCTTGCTTAAATCCCTTTCGCAGGCTGAAATCAGCCTGTCAGACTATTTATTATACCACAGACATTTTAAATTCGTTATACACTCACACAAAGGCGCGAGGAAAAATACTGTAAAATAAGTGCGAACTTTGTGTCGCAAGTATTGTAAGTAATTTGATCACACACCAATCATAGTGCTTCTATTTACATTTTGCTATTAACTTACGATGCAGAGAGTAGAAAGACAGCTGGCGCTCGCGAAAATTTACAGCGTAAGAGGAGGAAATAAATTAAAAAAGAATAGATAAAAAAACTATACTTGGTAGAAAAAGCTAACAACATATATGTAAACAGCATATCGATATTGTTGACCAGTGTTATTTTTCATTTTCATATATTCATTAACTGTACGGAGAGAGTGTATTAAAATGTCTATTTTTAACAACTGAACTTGTAACCTCTCTCTCTCTCTCACACACACACACACACACACATGTATGTGTATATATATATATATATATATATATATATATACTTTCCCCAAATATGTACAATCACAGGCTAATACTAACATTTTGAAGAGTGGTCTACAATGTGTTTTGCGTTTATTCCTGACATTCCTTTTACTTTTTGTACGATAAATCTTTTGTTTCCAGATACAGAATGAATATATTAAGTGATAACCTTGAATGTCGTACTTGCTGTAACGTCAAGTTACTTGCTGCAGTAAACAAAGCAAGTGCTATTTTGTGTTTTTAAACCACTTCGTTTAATATTACTTTTCAATGAAGATTTTGCATTAAAAAGCGTAGAAATATTTTTTGTTCTAAAGATTGCCTCAAAACACTTTAAAGTAAATTTCTGTAATTTGTTTATTCATGTGTGTCTATGTGTATATTTTCGATTTGAGCAGGGTATACTGGAAGAGTAATCAATACGTAGTTAATTTTAAGAAAAGACATCCGTTAATCACGATTTAAATCTACATGTTATAATTACGCAGCACATGAACATTTTTATAGAAACAATACATTTATAACGTCAAATGTGATTTTTGGTCAGCTGCAAAGAAACAGGTACAACATTGTGCTTCCTCATTCTAACCGGTTTAATCACGTGATACTATATGGCTTTCAGCGAAAAGCTACAATAAACGCAAATAGATATATCCGGTGTTATTTGAAAAACTTAACCACAGACATACATATTAAAGCAATGTGAGCTTTTTTTTTAAAGTGCAATTATACCTGAAATGTCTAATAATTAATACTATGGAATATCCTTTAAAATATGGCATTTTACTCGAAAATGTATTGTTAAAAAGGATGATTTAATCATGGCTTTAGTTCGCTTGCAGAGTGGCAATGCTTGCAAAAGTACAACTTAAGAAAGTGAATGTTGGAGGTAAACGAAGAAGTATCAACTTGACCCCAAAAGTATTTGTGTATGCACAGGAGGATATTGACCTTTTCTTAATAGCTCAAATTTAAAAACCGAAAAATGAAAATATTCTGGAAATTAGAATAATTAACTCGCACTCCTTGCAATATTGAATATAAAAAAAATAATTTTTTAAAAACCACCTTGCATTCCCGAGAAAAACATTGCTATCGCTATAGATGGCATTCGAATATTGTTAAATAATTTGTGAAGCTTGATGATTAATGTCGGGAAAACCAGCATCTTCTGCGCAAACTTTATTATTATTATTATTATTATTATTATTATTATTATTATTATTATTATTATTATTATTATTATTATTATTATTATTAATTCTCTTCTTCTCCCAACTTTGTGTCTGTGTGTGCAAAGCAGATGCTGCAATCTGACAGCTAAGCATAAGCATGCAGAACTCAGCAAATGCACCGGAAATTACAAATTTCAAAATGTGATGACATTGAGTTAAACATTTATTTACTCTCATATCGATCTAATAATTTAATTATTGATGATCTGTGTGAATTATATTGTACTAGAACGAAAAGGTTTTAAATAAAAGTAATTATTCTATAGCACTATTTTCTCTAATGACGTCAATTTCCCGTGCAACAGGAATGTAGCACGGCTTGAGCACGGCACATAAAGTAAAGTAACGATAACGAGAGAGAAAGAGCATGTGTTCATGGCAATGTCATCAGATCTGGGTGAAGTAGTGCTTACAGCTGTTTGTGTGGCAAGCGTTGTTTTTGTGAAGAAGTGCAAAATCTGAAGTGTTATAACAGGTCTTTGGATCATTATTAATGTCTGGAAGGAAAATCTGAAACAACTATTTCCTCTTTCACCACTGACAAGACTATCGATCGTTTCAAATCCTTTTGTTTTGGTTACTAAAGGTATGTTTTGTCTTGTCAATGGCTTGTTTTTATTTTATGACACTGCAGTAGAGTATAAGATTGTTGCGTTCCTATAATAATGGTAACATTAGCAACATAACTTAAAATCTTTATGGTAAATGTCAAAAAGAGAATCATATATTAAATTGAAACACAAACTAAATTTGTTTCGTTCGAAGAAGTTAAATCAGAATATAAAACAATCGCATCTTAATCTCCAGCTAAATTAATGTGTGGAAACTTTAAACAGAATTGTTGCCCGTTCTGAAGATTTTTGAAGTATTCGTCATCATAGAAGTGCCCTAAACGCTAATTTGTTATATTCGTGAATTCATGACACGATAGAAAGACATTTATCCAGGCCACACTTTGTGTATATGAAAGTATGTCTGGACTACGCCAACACTTAATCATAGAAAGGCTTACTTTTAATTGCCAGCTTTAAGTTTTCGGAATCAGTTTTTATAAGACATAAAACGTGCTGAAAAAGAGATTAAAAGAATTCACTTAAATGCATATCTTTCAAAAATACTCTTAAGACATTCTTAATAGCTCACATCTTCTACAACGTGGATGAATATTTTGGACTAATTCAACCTAATTAGGTATGTGTTATGTTTTTTTGACATGTTCTATATCCTAGAGCTCTCGTTCAATTTAGATATACATACAGCTTTTGTCTGAAAAGATTTAAATATTAAGAATTTAAGTTATTGCGAGCTACAGAGCCTGTAGCATTTGTGGTTACTAAAATTAGTTTACAGTGATTATTTTTCATTTGAAGCCACCTCCTGGCCAAAACACCAGATCTGCAACCAATTGCAAAAAGCAGCATGTACAGAGTGGTTTAATAGTACCTGAATGTGAATTTTTCGGCATTCAGAGAAAAGAAATGCCAAAGGTTTTGAGTTTCATTTGCATGATCTTCATTAATTGTATTGAAAGTACTCTGCAGTTAGATGTGACATTAAACAGTTACAATGAAATTGCATTTAAATGATGGTCTTTAGAAAAGACATTGAATTTAACTCGTAAATATGCCATTGTTTATATCATATTCAAGAAAAATGTTGCAGATTCTTAATATATAAGGGGCAAATTTATTTCAGAGTGTGAACGGAGAGTGTATGCTGTCATTTTCTGACTGGGACTGCTTTGGCCATCCCTCTCCGAAATGTTCCAACAATGGTTAGGCTTGTACCAAACTATTCAAGCATACTTTCTCAGTACCTTGCATGAATATGCTAGGCACTAATTTATAATTCTGAAACAGCAGAGTGCAATAGCAGATATTTTATTCAGTTTGTACATATGAAGTGAGGGTGAATAAGAAACTTTCCTCATGATTGACGATTATTTTGATTAATGTAATCTTAGAATGAGGTGTTCAATAGCAGTAGAGTCTGCTTAGAGACTTCTGTTGTTGCATGTCTGTTACAATATTAGTAAGTGCCATACATTGCTCTATCTTTTGTCCGAGTGCATGAAATATCTAGAAGCATGACTATTGCTGCTGTGTATTTGTTAGGTAATTGTTGTTCAAACTGAGTTTGTAATTTCTATAAATATATATTATATTTCTGTAGTTTTGTGATGTGATTATTTAATAATTATTAGATTAGCCCAAAAAAGTATTAATATAAATTAAAAATAAAGTAACTCTTGGAACAATCTAGCTAATTTAGCAAATACTAGAGAAGCAGAAATAGATGAAACCTAACACACATATTGCTATATTTTGAATCATTGTGTTATAGGGGAAAAAAGAGTAGATTTTATGGTACCTATAATTTTGTATGAGCAAATTAGTGTACAACAGTTTCACTTAAGTAGCAGTTATTAATTTCCTATATATTAGATTGAGTATATTAAACTATTAGCACAAAATAAGTTTGCATTATAAATATCAAAACTTTTAAATACAACATTGTCAACTTTAAGCAGTTATTTATTTACTGTCTTACACACTATTGAGCATAATTTATAAAATGGAATAATCACTCTTTATGCACAAACATTCTTTGAGAGCAATTTTTTAGAACTTCAATATTATTGCATTAGGTACTTAGGCTAGGAAGACCATTATTATAACTCAGGTTCCAGATTTCCATTTCTTTTAACCTTACATTAGAATGAGCACAGAATATTGCTTCATATGTAAATCAGGCAAGTGGTGAGCACAGAATATTGCTTTAGATATAAATCAGGCAAGGGGTATGCAAGGAGGAAGCTGAGCAACATAGTATTGGAATAGTTTATATTGCACAGAAAAAAAATCATTTAAATAATACGTTATATATTAATTGCAAAAGTATTTGTGAAATTGTAGATTATCTAAAGCAATTATAATTATATTAATTTAAAAGTATTACTCTATTACATATTTCAATTTTTCATAGCAAAAGACATAACAAATGATTAATTCATTTCTTATAATTGAGATTGACCCAACTTTTCTTGAGGCCCTAACATGTCATGATTCCCTGACCATTGACATGAGTTAGAGCCCTGTTTCACTTACTTTTATTCCATTTCTCTCCACTTTCCTAATCCATTTGCCCCTTACTCTTCTGAAATATTCACCCATCCTCCTACTTCTTTCCCACCCCTCTGTCAACTGTCAACATTTTTATTGCTACAATATTGTTTTCCATTTTATTCCATTTTGAGTCCCTCTCTCCAATTGTTTCCTATCACTGCATCAAACAATGAAACATACCCTCTGTTTCCCCACACTTAATATATATTTCCATTTTGCCTGTTTCTAAATCCTTTAAGATGTAATACCCCCATTCACATCCATACATATCCTTCCCTCCCTTGCTTATCACAGCTGTCAACGTACTTCTCTCTTCTCCAATCATACTTTAATATCTTGCACAATCTCAAAGAACATTCTCAAAACTTGACTACATCTGTTACCTCTCAATATCTTTTATCTTCCCCCTTACTTTCTTAGAAACCTACTGAATTATTTTCTCCCTTTTGCCATACATCACCCATATTGATCATTTCCTTCTTTTCTTCACCAATTAATATTACCTGTACAGAAAGTGTAAAAATTGGTGCACAACTGTACTACCACTCCTATCCCTTCTCACATTAACCAGTGAAAATTTTGGTTTTTAAATTTCATTTAAACCAATGGTCATGGCAAAATAGCTGGTAATGATCAATTTAATAATAAAAATGCTGGCTGTAAAAGCTTAAAGAACATTATATTATACATAATTTATAAATATAATGTGCTATGGCCAATTTTTTTTTACAGTGTCCCAAATACACAGCTACATTTAGCTTTCATTGTACAGGTAGTGATAATGTTTGTATATAAATAAAATTAAATATTTACAAAATGAATAAAATGTGTGATTTAACAAAATTATTTTTCTGATACATAATGTGTTCTTTAAATGAATGTTTACAATTACTTTATATCTCATAGCTCAAACTGTTGCCTTGCTTCTCCAATTTTAGCATTAACAAACAATTTATATTAAACACACTTTTAGAAGCAAGATAATATTGAATTATCAGAATAGCACTAAACCAATTGAGCTGCCAGCACACCAAATTCACCAAAATGTGTGATTTTCAAATCCCTATAGCAGTCATAGGGAACAGGGTGCCTTCAAACACTCCTGAAGTTCATGAATGCAGATAACTGATTTGTTTATTGAAAGAAATGAACAAAGATATAACCCATAAATAGATACCTGGTCATTGTGATATTATAAGTTAACATGTATGCTGATAACCTTGTATATAATGGTTCTAAAATTTTACATAATGTAGGCCAGAAAATATCTTTTTTAACAGCAAAGCAATTTTCCAGAGAGCATTCAAGGCTCCATGACCTGATGAGCTCCAGGAATGAATTAAAGAGAAAGAGTGAACGGTGACCATCACAAACACTCCTGATTGGCTGAGGAATGACACTGTAGCAAAATTTAGACTATGTACCATATACGAATTACCTGGTGAAGCATTTGCACCAGAGAAAAATCCACCCCCAACTACCCTGACCCCTATGTGATCAAGAGGAAACGATGGAAAAAATAACTTTATACAATGTCCAGCACTGCATAAAATCACTGCTAAATAGAGATATTCTAAAGCTAGAGGTCAACTTAATGGCTGTTGACAATTGTCAAATATCTGCCATTTGTTTAAATAAATAATCTGAGAGCAGAGTTATGTAAGTTTCTTTATTATTTTTTTGTCTAATATAAATATCACGATACCTTGATATTGTATAATTTTTATGTATAAAATTTCAAAAGAGAAAATATAATTCCAGAAGGAAAAGTTTATTTCTCTTAGGTTTTAAGTGCATTTTTTATATTTAATATATTTGATTTGTAATAAGAATTAGAAACTTCCTTATGATGTAATTAGTTACTGTTAGTTATATTAATTACATTATAAAGAAAGTTCCTTATATCAAAAAGCCATAAAATGTCAAGGAACATACAGAGACTCAGTTCTGCTTACTGTGTTTTGGAAGGTTTGGATAATCTTTTGAATCAAAATCATTAAGATTAATATATTCATATTTTCATTCCATTTTCAGATATGGGATAGTTTTTGGAATATGTAATTTTATCAAGAGTAATAAAGTGTTCATCTTGCAAAAAAGAGCTATAAGTGTGCTCTGTGGTGTTGGTTCTGGACAATCATTGTTAGATTTGGAGATTAATATTTGTTTTATCTAGATTTAGAGATAATTTGTTTGCTTTGAATCTTACAAGGACCATAGAACTAGATTTAAGTTAATGACACAATCATTTAGAGCTATTTACACTTATCAATATACTGGTGTCATCTGCAAATATAATAGTATTACCTATATATATTTTTTTAAATAGTATTTAATGCCTGTTTTTACTACTGAGGCACCACAGGTGATTCATACATCTTTGATAGATAAGGACAGCTCATTTATATGCATTAGAAAAAAACACCACTAAAGCATGCGCCACTCAACACTGTAATTAATAATATTGGCATACCAAGAGCCTGTAATAATGCAAGAATTCAGTTATGTTGATCCCTGAACTGCAGGCAATAACATGAAGACAGAAATAATACAGGCAATAACATGAAGACAGAAATAATACTTGCTTTTGTAATAGTAAATCAGTTAAATTTCTATAATGCAGCATCAGGTGAAAACTTATCTGTTATAGCAGGTGATTCTCACAAATATGGCCCCTTGTGCTCAGTTGCAGATGCAGGTCAGAAATAACTCAGTTTGATCTCATACCTCATTATAAACTATAAAAATAAGCAATTTGAACTAATCTAAATGTTTTCAATTACTTCAGGCTTATTAATAAGTGAATTATACAACATCCAGAGGTAAGTGAGATTGTTGAACTCAATATAAACTTTTCAATTAAATACATGTATTTTCAAAAACCTAGTAATTTCAATGTTATTTTAATATGCTGCTAGGATTTTGTTCATAAACTGGTATAATGCAGTGGTGGAATCAAAGATATGGAGTGGAAATTTATAGATTTCAGAGATTGTGAACAGAATTGATGTAATACATTGTATGTTTTGTAAAGAGTTATTGGGGCTACTAAAAACATTGCTAAGAGCAGTGGCATTGACAGATTTAAGTACAACAGATAAAAAAGGAATAGTGGTTGAAAGAGTCCTGAAATACTGGTACAGGAATTTGAAAATAGAGGATGATAATATAATTAAAACTTGTATGAAATATCAAAGAACAGCTTTGCACAATAGCTGGTGGAAGAAACTGAAAGAAACATTGGAAGAAACTGGAAATGTGTGATGTATGGCAGAAGGGAGAAAATAATTTAACAGATTTCTGGATGAAAGTAAGGAGGAGGATAGAAGATATTGAGAAGCAAGAGATATGCTCAAGTATTGAGAATAAAAGCTCTTTGAGATTGTACAAGATATTAAAAAAGGACGGGGATATGGACAAGTATGTCAACAGTTGTGATAAGCAAGGGAAGGAAAGATATGCATGGATGAGAATGGGGGCATTGTATCTTAAAGGATTGAGAAACAGCAATTTGGAAATATGTATTATGTGTAAGGAAACATAGGGTTTGTCTCATTGTTTGATGAGGAAACTGGCAAATGGAGAGAGGGTGTATGGGACCAAAATGGGATAAAATGGAAAACAATATTGTAGCAATAAAAATGCTGACAGCTAGGGCTTGGGAAAGAAGTAGGAGGATGGGTGAATATTTAGGAAGAGTAAGAGGCAAATGGATTAGGAAGGTGAAAAGAGGAAAATGGTGAAACACCACTCTAAAGTATGTGGATGACCAGGCAGTCATGATATGTTAGGGCTTCGAGAAAAGTTAGGCCAATCTCAATTGTAAGAAATGTAAAAATAATTTGTTATATTGTTTGTAATGAAAGATTTGTAATACTAGGATTTTCTCTTTGTAAGTTGGTTTAATTGATCTGTGACTTATGAAATCAATAAATTTATTTTACTCAAGTTTAGGACACTTTATTTGCTTCCAGTTTTATGCACAAAGAGGTCAATACACAATTTAGTTTTAGAGCAGAACCATTTGAATTATTTCTGTTGTTGAAATTATGTAAAATTGTAGGATTAGTCTTAATTGGCATAATTTCTAGACATTATAAAATACTGGAAACTCAGTTTTTACAATAATAACCTTTATATCAAAACCTAAGGTTCTTATCTTGTGAATGTGTTAGATGATTTACAGAGCTATTTGATGCAGTAGGGAACATGCCATAGTAAAAAAAAAAAATCAGGTTTTGTTGGCATGGTGATTTGATAGAAAGTGCACTTCAAATCCAGATAGTGAATTGCTTTAGAAATGAAGAAATTAAAAAGCCTTATTTTTTACATTTCCATAATTTAAGGAAACAATGATGTTCAATGCTTGCAAAAGTAGACATTTGATGAAATACCTTTACATAGTATTGGATCTTTGTTTTGTTTTATCCCGTAAGCAGACCAGGCGTGTTAGCTTCCCACATCCAGCCCGCCACGTGATCAGCAATGTATTGAAAACAGCACCTTTTTTCAAAATAAAATTTCTCTTTCCAGAATTAATGGGCTGTAAGACATGCACTTCACTATCCTTGTAGGAATGAAATTTTAACATTTTTGTAGTAAAATGTGCTGATGTATCACTGATCTTGAGCAGTGATATCATCCAGTTTTTCCTTTTTAACACATGATGATGCTTTTTATTTTTAATCAAGCATTATTGTATGAACTGTAGATCTGTTGGGTGGATGAATCCCCAGAAAATGTTCTTAAATTCTGCACAACAATGAGCAGTCAATTCATTTCTTAAAAAGTTCCAGCAATCAAAATGCATTATTCTATATTAAATCTCTGAGCCATGGAAAATGGAGAAATTAAATGCCATTAAATACAATAACATCTCAAAGTTTAGAACGTAAACTTAGGTTAACTGGCCTTAGCAGCAGCAATATGTGTCCTTTACTGTCAGTGTGCATTGTAACCTGTCAGGTTCAGATTTGGTCTATGTGTGGGGAAAAACAAGATCCAATAGAATTTTATGAAGAGAATTTTCATATAACAACTTCTGATACCATATTTCCTTAAATATATTGCATGCTCACACTCGAAGTTACCTAGTTCTACATCTTTTTGCATCCTCTTTCATTAAGTTATTATGTAGTACTTGTGCATAGAGTGTAATGTTTGTTCTTATTTCTCAGAGGGCACTATCTGAGGTGCCTGTGAACAAGATGGAAAGTATGATGAAGCTTACAACACAGAACCCAATATCTTTGCTGGTTAAATTTGGTATCATGGCATGGAATGGTACATGTACTGACAATTGCTCAGGTCATGGCGAATGTCACAATGGAACTTGCATCTGTGAGGTAAGCGTTTCTCCTTTTATATTACACTTATGAACATTAACATGTTAACTAGTGGTATTCACCTTTTTAGTGGTATTTGTAATTATTACTGAGTGAAATGATTTACAATAGGAAATTATTTTCTTACTTGAAGTATAGTATTTGACATGAATTTTTACTTTGTAATTAATAATGTTCAGAATTAATAACATTTGCACTTGGATAGTTATCTAATTGCATGTGGTAACAATATTTTTTTTTTGATATCATTCCTTTGCCTACAGATTCATTTGATTATTATTAAAGTCTGATATAAACTATTCTTTGTAGGAATAACTGATAATGGTGTTTAAATAGAATTATAAAGCTGTTATAAAGGCTTTTGAAATTTTGTTCCACCTGGCAGTATACTGACCATGTTTTTCTGGTGGGGGACATAAAGAATAAAGTGTGTTAATCCGTAGGTGAACATAATGATGAAACAATGTGTTCTGCAGCTTAATATGATAATGTGATTTTCACTGACAAGATTTAACAGAAATTTTGCATTAAGGGGCAGAACCTAAAACCAGTTATGAAGTATTGAAAATGAAGATTGCACACATCAATCTGATAATTGTTTTTAGTAGAAGATTTTCTGTATATATTTTGTTCTGATATCAGGAATGCCTATAATTAACATTCAATATAAAAAAACAAATCCTCAAAAGTAAAACCTGTAGAAAATTGATATTGGTTGTAAAAATTTATAATTATTTTTTTTGAGAAAAGAATTCCACACATATTACCTTAGTTTAATTTGGTTTATTTTGATACACTGACATAATTGATGTATAATTAGTGAGTTTAAAAATGATAACAATGACAAGAGTCTAGCATAAACATCAATTTAGATGTAAAATTAACTCCAGTTATAATTTAATGTTAAAGTTTAAAATTATTGTTTAGTTAAAATAATTGAATGCAGTATTTCTTGTTGCTTAGATATTTTATAAGAATAGAATTACATAATTCTTACTTTTTAATGATAAGAAAATAATGAATTATTTTGACAATTATAATGAATTCCTTATTTTGCACATGATTTTCAATTTAAGCAATTAACCATTTCAAACCAAGAAATTTTATTTCAATTATTTTATTGAAAAATTTCACCTATATTTAGCAAAAGTTAGGTGATCTACAAATTATACATTTAAATATATTTGTGTTATTTAAATAAGGAGAAAATATGTTTACTTTAAACCAATTTGCCATTATGTATAATACCATGCTTCAATTAACTTCCAGTTTAGCCATATATTTTTACTAGACATTGATTTCATCTATAAACTTTATAGTATTTGCAGGGCTTTCAACTGTTGCTGAGAAATTTATGTAACTTGGGAATAGTAAAGAATGAGAAACTAAATCCTGAAGTACTAATGATTGTATTAAAAATAATGAAATAAATATCTCATAGTTTCATTCCCTTTCCATTCAGAAAATTTAAGATATTGAGAAACTACATTGGATGAAGTAAATAAAATACAATATTTGTTTTAATTATGCTTTTACAAGTAAATATTTTTGTTTAGATGAATAAAAAGTAAATACTTGCAAGGCAAATAAACCAGAAAATCTCAAGATTATACTCTAAAAATTTTACATTAAAACACAAGTAATATATGCAGCAAACCCTTGCTCATTTGCAAGATTAGTCAAAGGCAACTTCGTCAACCGTGTCTCTGTTGCAATTCTGTTAAAATTATTGAAGTTATTATGCCCAATGTTGACCAAAATTGATGAGAATTATTTCTTGAATATGGCAGTTGTATCAGAAGTATAGGAATGCATATATGCCTTAAAGTAGTTGATGTTTTATTGAACTTAAATAATCCCTGCACCACTACATTAAAAGATTTTTACCCTTTTATAAAAGAGAAATGAACTAATGTATTATTGTAAAAGTCATTGTAGGTCATTACTTTATATAGAATAAAATTTGTTAAAGAATTCTTTCTTTGTTAGTAAAAACACTTGTAGTAGTATACAAGTATTTCCTTGCATAAATAAAAATTAGCAATAAATGAAGGACATAAGTTATCACCTATGGATGCTCTCTTGTCTGAGCATGCATGCACATATACACATTCAATGCTATAATATTTTTCTTTTTTAACCGTTATTTATTAATTTGTTTGTTTATTTCAACAGTCTGAAAAGTGGGGGAAAAAGTTTATTATTAATACAAAATATTTAATTTAATAGCAAAAGGAGTAAAAGTTTGTGTTTTATAAAATACTGGAAAAGACTTGTTTAATACAACTGTCTTTATTAACTAATATAGCTCTGCTGTCTGAAGCCGGGCACTGCAACTTTGTCACGTCGTTACTTGATATGTCTAGACTGTGTAGTCCAGGATTGAAACTGACCTAATATTTAGAAAACCTGTATGACATATTCTGTTTTTTTAATAATGTAGCTGCACTGTTGCAGCTAATTGCTAGATGTCGGACAGTTCATTCTTGTGGGTCAAAGAACATCCGTAAATATACCAAATCAACAAATGTTGCACATCAAGCAATCAAATTTACCACCACAATCTTAGCTTTTTAGCCCAGCTGTGAATGCCTGTACCAAAAGGGCAGTCTATTGTTAGAAGTAATTACTTGCATGGCAATTTAATAAAATCAGTGCAAGTAACTACTTTAAAGTAAAATGGGTAGTTTCTGCCAGCAAATATTCTCACCATTGTATTCACTTAAAACACTTACTTGGCAAAATGTTCTTGCAAGAAATTACTCATTTTTATTCACGTCACCCATTCTGTTGCTAAGTATTTAGTTGTTGCAGAACTATTTTATAGGTTTTAAAAATACGTTTTTTCTTAGAAAAAATTAAGAATAAATTTAAATATATTCTAGGTTCACATATTTGCTACTACTGCAGTTGTAACTTTGCCGTACTATGTACTAACTTTCTGTGTCTTCATTTCTCAAAAGTGGTGTTTCTATTTAATTTTAACAGATCCAGTTTGATGGCTCGGAATGCCATGTCCCCAACCTGAGCTATTATGTTGCATTTGCTACAATCTTCTTTATCTTGGCATTGGTGTGCCTAATTCAGCTGGTTATGTGCATCGTGGCAGAATGGCAGCGCATGAAAGCTCCATCATGGCTGCGAGCATGTCGTGTCACCACTCAGAAGCTCCTCTACTTTGTGGTGTTCCTGGCAGCAGTAATCAGAGGAGCATATTTTACATCACCTGTAAGTGTCTGTAATTCCTTTATTCAGATCAGTAGTTTTAACAATGCAGCAGAGTTTTTTCTATACCTCATAGTTGTAAAAGTTTGAAATTGACTAGATATCAATGACCACTTTGGTTTGGGCAGTTTGCCTGGATGAGGATTTTTTCCCCCAATATTTTCCTCACCCAAAAATGCTAGAAAACGTTGGTTTTGCTCATTCTGGGCACATATGCACGGTCATTAATTCATATTAAATATCCTAGATATTTTATTGCAGATGTTTTATCTGTTGATTTTTCTGTGTGTTACAATGCATTCATAAAATAATGGTAATATTAGCTAAACTATGCACAAAAGGTAATCATGACTAAGAATTTATGTAAAAAATTATGTCTTATTTATTTACAGGCAGCATTTGAAGAAGGTTGGTCAAGCAGCCTGATGAGTGCTTACTATCCTTTATTGCTGTCAGGATCATCACTTATCGTCTGCTTCTGGGCAGAGGTGAGTACACATAATAATGTATGCATGAACTATTTCAGCCCTTGCAGCATATGTAATTAAAATTAATAGTAATGTAGGTACTGTGTTTGAGATATTTGGAGGTCTGTTGTAAACATCACCTCTGTCATTCCATTGTCCTGTTGTTCGAAAGACTTGAAAATGAAGTGCCACTCAAGAGTACACTGATTTAGCAAAAGTTATGTCAATAATACAGGGCCTTCCAGAATATGTCCTTACTGCTTGCATGACATTTAGCATCTAGACAGCTAGATATACCACAGCTGGCTATACCTTATGCATCTTGTGCTAATTGCACACTAAACTCCAGTTTTCCTATCATTAAGAGGGGTTTCTTGATTACAGTTTGGAATTTTCAGAACAATAGCAAATGTTGTGAGTGTTCACAGACCATTAAAGTGAAACCACACCTTATCTGAAAAGAACACAAGCTGTGGATTCATAACCCTTCAGTCACTGATGAAAGAAACCATTCACAATAATGCATATGGGATCACCTCGTCATAGACATTGAATCCTTGTACAATGTGAGGTTTGAGTTTTAACAATAGTATTGCTATATGTGCAGAAAACACTGAAACCGCAACTTGTTGTGCTAAATTCATAGCGGTTTTGTTGGCAAACATTCAAGGTGTGTGCTAAATAAGTCTAATTTTTCTTATATTAAAATAATATATTTTTATATGTGTTTCTTGTTTTGTACTGAACCAGTATTATAACATTTATTCACAAGATCATAAATTGCAGTTCCAGAAGAAGGCAGTTGCCCAGTTATCTTCTTCATGAACCTGACAAACTGATTCATATTTATGATAACATTTACACACAAACTGCTCTAAAGTCAGTGGTCTTGCTATCTTCACAAACAAATGTTAATTGGTGACTGGTCACAGTTCAAGGGTAGACAGGCAGAGGTAGTGGGGGAGGGGAGTTGGCCTTGGCCAAGATGCAAAACCCTGTGTGAGTAGTAAGAACCTATTCTGGTAGTAACAAGTACAAATACAAGTAACTGACAAATCACTTCCATATTTTATATAAATTAAAATAATTTTGTAAAGTAAATCATGGCATGGCCTAAGAAGTAGGCTTTTGTCATCCAAAAGCTTGAGTAATATATTGAATGATTGCATTTAAAGTCATAAATATACATACGTAAATGTAATAAATAAAATTTGAAATGATTCAAACTTTCATGATACTACCTCAAGGGTATCACTCATCTGGCAGCCCATTTCTACGTTACATACTCATAAGTGAATTAATTGGCAAATGTAATATATGAGGGGCAGTCAAATGAAAACCGAACACGCACCATAAAACACATTCCTCGTAACAGATGGCAACACTGTTTTTACATATCGATACTGTCATCTGTAGGGTAGGAGAAATGCATATTGAAAATGCAGAGGTCCCAACAGGTCTTTATTGCTCTGGAGTTGTACATAGTGACAAATGTGTCCATCCAGCATGGGAAATGCAGGCAAGCAAAGAAGAGCAGAGAGGTGTGGTTTGTTTCTTGGTGACTGAGGGTGCTAGAACCTGTGAAATTCATTGTCGTATGTCTGCTGTGTATAGTGAATGCTGCAAGTCTCTGACAAGTGTGCATGAGCGGCAACAGAGATTCTGCAAAGGATGCACATCACGGCATGATGCTCTGTGCTTGGAACAGGCCCATCAAGCCATTATTCCTAAATTAATTGCAGGAATTGATGGTTTGATCCTAGAAAACCAACGAATTGCCAAGGAAGAAATTCGTGTTCAGGTCAGCATTAGCAATGTCTCTGTGCATGCCATTATCAAAGATCACTGCAGTTCTGAAAAATTTGCATGCAGTGAGTTCTGCATCAAGTGATGAAGAGACAAAAGGTTGACAGAATGGCTACATGTCTGAGTCATTTGAAACAGTTCCACCAGGAATAATATGTGTTTCTGTCCCGTAACGTCACAGGGGCCCTCTGCTTGTTGACTTACAGTCCAGATCTTTCCCCTTGTGACTTCCACTTTTTGGCGACCTGAAGAAAGACATTTGTGAACGTCAGTTTCATTCGAACAGAGAAGTGCAAGTCTGGGTGAGGTTGTGGATCTGTCACCGACCTACTACAAGACTTTCGTCTCCAAGTGGGATAAATGTATAAACATTTATAGTAATTACTTTTGAATGAAATAAATTCCATTATTGCCTGGTAGCGGGTGTTTGGTTTTCATTTCGCTGTCCCTCATTATATATTAACATTAATATCGATTTCAATTAAAAGAAATTTTAATGGGGCATATGGTTATAATTTTTGTTTAAAATAATACATTTAAAAATTAAGGCTTTATGTAAGGAATATGCAAGGAAAATGTAATACATTGTAAATATACCTCATTTTAAATTGTTGATGTAAACTTCAGAAAGTAATTGCATGTTCCTGGCAAAGAATGTGAGGCATTTTAGTTTATACAGATAAAAATTATGTTATATTAAAGTAATGCCTCCTTTTTTTCTTTCTTTCCTTTCTTCCTTCTTTCTTTCCCACATGTTGGTAATGTGACAAATTTGAATTTGGTGCAGTTCCCCAAACCTTCTTCAATATCCCTTATCAATAACAGCTTCATAAGTCGATAGGTGACAGTACAGCATAATTTTAGAAAACATCATATACACATGCATAAGATAGTGAGCTATGATATAATTCCTGAGTGCAGAAGATGAAATACAAAGTGCATTCATGAAAGGGTGATCAGATTCATCAATGTATGGAAGCTGAAGGGAAACCCCATTTAGCTGATGAAAAGTGGAGCGGCTGCTTGGCCATTGCAGTGTCTCCTTGCAACATGCAACTCTCTGATGTATTCACAATATTAGTTTTTATAATAGAATAACTGTATAAATATTGTACTTATGAAGCTGTTGACAATGGAGTGATAATATATCCTAAACTTAGGTATTCATTTTTTTACACTAAACTCCACTTACTTACATAAAAGTAAGATACGAGATTCTCCGGAAACGCGTAGTAAGTGGAGTTTAGTGTAAAAAAATTAAGTTTAGAATAACTGTATTTTAATCAAAATGCTATCATGGACACACAGCTTTGTAATTTTAGTTTTTAAAAACAGGTATTTAAATTTTGCTTAAACAAACATACTTGAATACTTCTTGGTGAAAGTAAAATTTAGGATTTTTCATATGTATGTTTTGCATAATTCTTCATAATCACTAACCATTGTTCTGAAAATACATAATAATGTGTTATTGAAGTGTATAATATTTCCTGTTGCTCTCCAATTTTGTCGTGTTGTGTAACTGAGTGAAATTTTCAAGGTGGTCTTTATTTAAGAATGCCGTATTGCTACATATAATCACTTGTTTGAGAGTACTATTCAGCCTTATAAATTGCTGTTTTTCCACGATAAACATAACTTAAGTTTTTTACTTAAATGTAAATTGGAACCTGCACAGTGAAGCTAATCATATTAAGAGTGTGTAGTTCAACTGAATCATACAATGATATCAATTAATAACTTAAGTTGTTTTCCTAAGTAACTTTTTTTATCAGGTTGATCTGCTTGTTCATTTCTTTCAATACCATCATGTCCAGGAATCCATTGTAACCTAATTAGGTTATATCCTGCTCTTGGAGAATAATTTTTGCAAAACTGCTGGAAATTCATGAGAATATTATTTATTTTTTTATTTATTGTCCATAAAATGCATTGCCAGATTGCATACATTATTGAACATCCTCAAAGATTTTTGTTAAATGGCTAATTACATCAAGTATATAAGGATATGAAACATTTGTTGAGTTATTTACAAAGAATCAGTAAGAATCTTTTTTGATAAAGCCTAAATCCTATTTTAATTACCATCCGGCAGTATTTTCACTGATTAGGTAGTTAAATTTCTATCAAGGTATTCAAATATGACTTTGCACTATTGGAAATAAGTATACCAGATAATGGCCAACAATGTATATTTGAGTTGAACCTTAGCATGGCTGAAGATGGGAACAAAATGTTCTCGAAACCGGTTCCATACATTTATAAAAAGTAAGTGAAGCTTTAAGAGTGTGTAGTTCAACTAATCATACAATGATATCCATTAATATGATTGGCTTCACTGTGTTTAAGTTCCAATTTTACATTTAAGTAAAATGTAAATTTTATTTCTGATGCCCATTAATGCATTTATCTGAATTTTTTGCCTGTAAATCAAGAAGTTCTAGTCTAGATTTGGTTTGGATCAGATTACTGGTGAATTATTGTGTCAAATTCAGCCTCATTTAAAGAGGTAGATAGTGATAACTCAGCAGAAGAAATAAAACCTGCTATGCAGTTTCAGCTTTATATCAGCTCATTAAGCCATTGTGTGCATCTTTGACAGTGGCTTAAAGTTTCATAAAAAAGAAAAAAGAAAGAGGCTTTAGTTCAGAATAAAACTGTTTTGGACTGTTAAGGTGTTTGGAAGCACAGTAAGATGTATTTTGTGACTTCAAAGATAGATAATACCAAAAAACCAATTGGAAATTTCCTGCCTCCTTGGAACAGCTTTTTGATTGCTTGTTTGCTCTTCGGCCTTGACATTGTGAGTCAAAACAGAGCAAAGAGCACTTCTAGGGAGCATGCACTGTTGCCATGTTTTATATTTTAGTGTGAGTTACTATGGGTGATTTATTTGAGCTAAAGCTCTCATTTAAAAATAAAGTTATGATTTCAGTTGTCTTGTAAATTATTTTTACCAAAGTTCTTCTCATTCATGCAGGTTTTCCCCCTATTTTTCTTTTTCTGTTTTTTCCCTCCCCCTCATTGAGATTTTTCCATTCTTTCTTTTGTTTTGTCCTTTTTATTCTTTTATTTTTTTGCTGATTTAGTAAGTCATTCATTTCCTTTTCTTATTTTGCACTTTGTGATTTTCTTCTCCTGATTTTAATACCAATATGTTTTGTTTGATCTTCATGCTTCTTTCTTTTTATTGAAGTCATCACCATTTGCTGGACTTATGTATGAATGAATAAATGAATTTTATTTTAGTTAACAATATTGGAATTAAATTACATAAACAACAGACAAAATATCTAAGAATTTAGCAATACCAAAACTAAAGTTGGTTATATGTATTGTTAAGAACCCGTACAATAAATCACCATTTTCACAACTGTGTGTACCCTTGAGCTCCTTCCTTATACTTTTCCTCTGCTTATCCCTACTTTTCTTAAGAATTCCCCAATCTTGCTTATTTTTGCTACCCTCATATATGGTAACATTTTAATTGCCACTATTGTAGTTTATCCCATTTTTCATCCAAGGTATTATCCCTCCACCATTTTACATTCTATTAGACAATGGAACATACTATCCACTCTCCCCACACATAATGCATCCTTCTTTAAAATTTTTTCCTGAACCTTTTAGAAATAATACACCTGTATGCATCCATGCAAGACCTATTCTTCCCAATTGATCACAATTATATGCATATTTCTCCCATCCAAATTTCTTTTAACTATTTTATATGTCTAAAGAATTTTTATCCTCTAAGCTAGTGGTCTAGTGGTAACTGTACTTGCCTCCTAGACCCAAGATTGTAGGTTCAATCCTGGCCAGGGTCAATGGATTTTTTCAGGTGTAAAAATCCTAATTATGGCTTCCTTCGGAAAGGAAGTAAAGCTGTGGGTTCCAAATGTAGATTTATAGCATGTGAAAACCTCAAGCCTGAAAGAAGAAATCTATAGCAAAATTTATCGACTGTTTCACTCCCTGAATTGAATGGGACACTGATGACCTGAGATGTTAAAGAGTGTCCCTCTAATCTACCCTAAATCTCTTCTCTATATCTTCTACCCTCTGTCTCACTTCTTTCCAAAATCCATTGACATTACTTTCATCCAGTTGCCCACATCTCCCATTCCAATTTCTTCTAATATTCTCCCTACTTCCCCAAACCAACTCTCTTTTCCCAATACATCTCTTTGGTAAATAAGACATCCTTTTAGCACATTGTTATCTAATTTGAACATCTTAGCCAATATTTCAAGATTCTCTCTGCTGTTATACCTTTCCTCCCTACTCTTCCTAACTTCTTTTGTAAGCATTGCTGAAATATATGAACAAATTAAGTTATAAATTAGAGAAGTTTGAATACTAAATTGCATCTTTCCCTGCTCTGTCACCAAATTACAGGAATAACACTGTCCTTAACTTAGAAAAAAGTCCCCCTCTAGCAGACACAGAAATTTTTAGAAATAACAGTTCATTCTTTCAGTACAATTTAAATGCCAAGAGTGCATTTCTTAACATTTTCTCTACTTGCTGCAGTGAACTTATCGTAAAACTCATGATGTTAATCAAGTAATTACAGTAGTTGAATTTCAGTTGGCATTTTCATTATTAATGCAATAAACCACTTAGAACTGGAACAAAATAGCAATGTGGAATCAGCACTTAAAATGTGATGAGAAAGAAAAATGTTTTGCATGATATTGTGACCTTATTGGTTTCCTCACATCTTCTTTCTTCTTCTTATCTGATAAGAGGATTAAAAGTGTGAGCATCCATTTTCAGCTGTTAGTGCTGCAATCAAAACAGTCTGTTTCAGAGAGGAAAGTCCAAGGCATAAGAACAGTTAGTGTTGGTAAATAGTTCATTTCTGTTTGTAAATTTTTTGAGTATATGGCCTCATTATACTTTGAAAGACTGAACAAATAAGAAGAAAATCTATATTTATGGTTTTAATTGCATAATTCATGTTTGTACTTTTTATTTTAAATTTCAACATTTAAGAGAAATTTATGATGCTCTCTTTCGTTTAGTGACACATTTTGAAAATGCCATAGTGTACATTTGCTTTATTTTGGTATCATTGTAATAATCATCAGCATCTAAGGAATAGTACCTAATATTGTTAATGAATATATTGCATAAGTGGGTTTTTTGTTGTTGTAGAACATAAATATATTTTTTATAAAATATAATCCAGAAATTTGGAGCTTCTCAATTTAGATGGTTATTTTTGAATGATATAATAATACCAAGTTTTAGTTATAAACCATACCTACTCATGAAGGATCTTAAATCTGTCTCTAAGCATGCTGCAGCCATTGACACCATACTTTCATTCTGCTTCCTAAAGCATGTATACAATTTGACCTAGAAAATTTTAGCATATTTCTTCCCCTAGCAATGGGAATTTTATTGGGAAAACACGTTCTATACGTTTCAAGACCCCCAGTTGTTGCTAATTTTAGAAGCCATTTTGTTAGCAAAAGTTCAAGATTTTTTAATCAATTTTTTATGATTTTTTTCCTAAACTACGTTTTTTCAGTATAAATTAAAATTGAATCTAATATGAGGCATACATTAATAATATATTGTGAGTCAAACTGTTTGAAATAACACTCTTCATAGCTTCACTTAACTCGATAGCTTAATAGGACATGTTTCATGGACTTTGTCCACATACTCTGCTGTTATAAACAGCTGAATTGTTGGTTTGAGTATAGTTGATGATTGGTGGTCTTCTGATGAACTTGAATATGAAGCTTTCTTCTTCCATGATGTCAAAAATCATTAATTGTTGTTCATATTTTCTAATGTTAATTCTCTCCCAGATGTTCAATTCTTTTGGTTTTTGGACTGCCTTTAATAAATTCACTTTCTTATATCATGGTTTTCTTTACCAAAATGCATGACACCATTTGCTTTTAAAGTTGCTCCAGTATTTCTTGAATCTTGGAATTTTTTTTGTTTTCTAGATGTAAATTTTTCTACAGTTAATATGTTAAACCCAAATTGTTTTTCCTTAGGCATGAAATTTGTTTTTAATTTTAATTGATTTTTAACACTGTACCAGTCCATTTTTACTTGTGTTTTTTGCTTTGCACTAAACTAGTACATTTAATATGATTTTATTCATATGACTTGGCTTCACTGTGTTAGTTCCATATATATTTTTTTTTAAAATAATTTCCTTTTTAAAAGATATGTCTTAATTTAGTGCATTTAAATTTGTGTACAATGTTGCTAATTACCATTCTGTAAAGAAGTATTTGATCAGGAAACTGAATAAATTTTGCATACAGATTGGTATTTAAAATAATGTTTACACATAAAAATATGATCCTTTAGAACAATGGTTCTCAAAGCATAGATAGTGGTTTCCAGGGATTGGTTTATAAAGAGTCACAGGTTGATTGTTAGAGGATTTATAGAGTAAAAAAAAAAAAAAAAATGTTTATTAAAGCACATGTATTTTGAATTTAGAAGTGTTAGCATTCAGTAGCCATAAGTTAAAAAAAATTTAATGCAATGAAAGTACCTTTTCATAAACTAGTTGAACTAATGGGTAATAGATGGCAAAGGCATCACCTCACTTTATATTGAATTATTTCCACAACACTTAGCAGTAATAGTTCACAGTACTGAAAATGAAATGTACATATGAAAATATTTTGTCTTGTTTGAGCATGTACTTCTGTTCAGTCATGCTTTGGATGGTTTATGCTGGTTTTGAGTAAAATTACTATTATTTTAATTTTACAAGGGTGTTTATTTTTTGAATGTGTTAAGCAGCATAATTAGGAATTGCGATCAAAATTCATGCCCAAAAAATGGGTGATGATTGTAAATTTTTAAAGACAGAATTTAATATTAATTTTTTGACGAATGAATGTAACAATGTGAGACCTACAGGAAATAGGTTTGTTTAGAAAGCAAAATTCAGGGACATGACAAAGGGTGAAAAAGCAGTGTTGAACTACAAACATTGCCAGTTACATAATACCTAGTGGGTGTATAGTAGTAAAATTTAAAATATATTTTATGTGGCAATATCCTTTTTAATAACATATATATGTATATGAAATGTGAGTTTTAAACAAATCATGTCTTAGTCTAAAGTTTGGAATCAAGAATTAGATGGGAAAAATTCCAGTCATGGTTGGGACTGAAAACCCAGATTTTCTGCCATCTGAGGTACTATGCCATGTCCATCCACAACTGCTAATCTCTCACATCTGAGTCTGTATGCCCTGGAGACCTAATATTGTCATGTTGCAAAGATTTTGTAGTGGTCATGATCTGAAATTTGTCTTACCAGACTATATTCAAACATATTTACAGTTTTAAAACATCTTAAAATCTTATTTTTCCTTGATAGGTCATGTATACCATCAACTAAATTCCTTTCAATTTGTTTCCAATTCCAAGAGTCCGGTAGTCCCCCCCCCCCCCATCTTTATCTTCTTCTTTTGGGAATAGGCGATCCTGATGGTGTCTTTCCAATTTTTTAGGAAATGTGCAACCACTTTATTCTTCTAATATATCCCTGCAACTTTTAATTTTAACATTTTCTGAATTATAATTAAATATATCCATTTTCTCTCTTATAATTTAATATCTAACTACATAAAATTTGAAATAGTTTTAAAATCATAGTCAAAAATCCATTTCAGTCAATAACAAGTATTAGGTTAGGTTTGTTTCAAATTCCAAAATTCTGCTCCATATTACATATTTGATTAGACATTTTAAAATCAAATTATGAAATTTTTTTCTTGATGTATTTATTCTGTATTACTCTATCTAAAGTAACCATAAATACTCTTTTTTTTTTATCCCAAAATGTCCAATTTCATCACCTTCATTGTTTATATCTATATCAATTAAATCACCTTCATGAATAAAATCATACAGCATTTCCTCTAACCATATACTTTGTATAAATTTTTTAAAATAACATAAGATGTACAGAAGTAGTTGTTGCAGTTTGAATGTGCGCAGATTCTTGGAAAAGTTTGTGTTCCAAGGTCTAACTGAGATAATTTGCAAAATTGTGTTGAATTTGAAAGCAACTTCTGCAGTAGCAGACTTAGAATAGAAAAATATCTCATCTAGCATTAGTAAAAGTTTCTCCATATCTTATATTTGTGTACAGGCCAATCCAGATGGAATAAGGCACCAAGCAATGTTATAAATTAGTGTTGGTTTGTAAAAAAAAAAAGATGTGTGTATGTATATATAAAGAATATGAAGACTGTTTCTCTCTAAATCCATTAATTTTCTCGTTTTGATAGGATACATTTGTCATACATTTGTGAAAATCAATAATTTGAAAGACATAAACCCAAAATGACTAGACATATTAATAATTGTATATATTATAACTGATACTCATGTTCTATAAACATGCATTTACCATATCAAATGTCCAATTTCAATATGCACATAAATCAGTTAATTGTAAAAATTACTCTTCATTTAAAACACAGGATTTCTGTTGTGATTTTTAATTCACTGATCTGGGAATAAAAATTCATTAATAACCAACCATTTGGCAACCCTAATAATAGCATATTTGTAGTTCCTTCAATACAATATTAAAATGTTTATAAAACCATAGTTTTGGCTTATTTATTCAACTCATTTCATTATTAACCTAGCAGCAATAGTATAGGTACTCTTCAATTTAAGTTCAGATCTGGTTATTCACATAGACTAGTGCAAATTTCAGAATACACTTAAATGTTCATATTATACTTTGACCTAATAACTGCAAAATTTGTATATATCAAATATATAAAATAATTTGACAATACTAGACCTAATAACAAAATGTTATATGTATCAAATATGTAAAATCATTTGACTATATGACTTTTCTTAGTGTCAACCTGTTCTAAGTTTGAATCAATTTCTTGTAAATTAGATATGCATGGAATATTTGCTAAGGTAAATTGTTATAGAAATCTTGGAAAATTTAATCTATTAATGGAAAAAAGTTCAAATATGTCTTTTTTTCTTTTCTGAAGTAACAGGTACTGGTTTGTCTTGTATTCTAGACAGTGTTATTACAGCATGTTTAATTCTTTCCCTATGGTTTAGATTAAGTGGACTAAATTCTCTATCTTCATCTAGTGTCTTCTTATACAATTCATAAGCACTTTCCCTAAAATATCATAACCATTGTACTTGCATCATGCCACAAAATATTTTCTTTTAATTTACATTTTTCAAAATGAATGCACTTCTTCAATTAAAATTTGATAAAATCTGAGCTTTTCATGAATTCTGTGCTCTAAAAGAGGTTTTCCCAACTCTGAAAGATGAAAATATTACCATTGTTGAAAAGTGGTGCAAAGTATATTTTAGGTAAAGTTGATTCTGTTATAAATATCACACAAGTTATTAAAGTTGTTCGGTTTGTTTGCTATACCCTGTGGTAACACTTTTGTAGAAAAATTTTCTGCATAATGAACAATCTCCTAATTGGCTGTATGTCTGGATAAACATATGTTAAGTCTTGTTTAGGCAGAAATTCATGTACAGTCTTAATGAAATTATCGTGCTCAGATTTTTCAGTTCATCAAGGGGGGAAAAAAATTGAAAGCTGTACAATAGATGTAATATGTTTTAGATAATCTTCTCTCCATCTTCTTGAAGTAAATAATGTATGACATATGCTTGTAATTTATTTTATTATTTTGGATTTGGCAACCCCATTATATGTGCGCACATTTGATTTAAAAAAAAACTGAAATTATATTTTGCTCTGCCATAACATTTACTTTAATGAACTAATTCACGGAGGTTAAAGTTATATGCCAGTCTCAGATCTTTATAGAATACTACAATTTAAGAAATGGAATGCTGAAAATAAAGAATTAATTTGACAGTTGAATTGTTGTTTGCTTAACTAATCCGGTGGACGCGCTGCTGTATTGTATTGTAAATTTGTAATACCCCACATTTAAACGCCAAGCTTGATTCAGTGAAGATAAGCGAATTATTGTGAGGTAAGAAGTAATATTGCGCAGAATACGCCGCTTGCTTCTCGCATCTTTTACACCCATACGCCGAGATGAATCAATCTCATTCTCGTGAACCTCCCAGGAATCGTTACAGAAGTTGCATAAAATGCTTAGAAACAAACGGGAAACATCGTCTCAAGACATTGCGTATGTTTTTGCGTCCTGGGTGTAAGTATTAACAAGCGCAGGGGGTAACCTACTCTTCTAATGTAATTGGCTTGTTTAATTCAAAGGGAATGACCTTGCAGCAGTCAATTACGTATGCGTACAAGTGCCCCCACTCATTCTCCTGCAGTGCAGTTGTGGTGCACGTGCCCTGACTGGTGCGCTTGTACTTTTAACGCCTGCGCCGTGAAGAGCTCATTCCGTGCAAAAGTTGGCAGCTGGGCTGGCTTTGTGTTGCGATTGGAAGAGCCTTATGAATGCTTAAAATATTAATGAGTGGCCAGTGCGTTTCACCTGTCTCCTTGCCCTTGTCGCACTCAAGGTTGCGATGATAAATGAAATTACATCAAAATGATTCAGCGTGTGCCGCTAAGATCACAAAAAGAAGAGTAACATATTCCAGACCGTAGATAATTCTCCTTATCGCTAAAGCACAATTTTATCTATCTAGTTTATTTAGATAGAACTTCCATGTATCTTACAGCAACATCAAACAATCTTATCTTATCGAATGACAAAATGGCAAAAATGTGAGAAAATATATTCCACGAGTCTCTACCAAAAAATGCTTTCGCTGTAAGAATATGTTATGATGCAATAATAACAAATTAGTAACTATTGAAAATGTAGGTATAAAATAATATTGAAAGTTGTTCGCCGACGACCGTTACATGGGTTACCCCAATTGATGGCGTAATCGTTAGTATGAATGAATATTTATTTATTTCTGACATTACAATTAAACTTTTACAACATTTCCTTGATTCTTGAGTGCCTGTTAATTCTGGGTACTATACAACTAACACCCTGGTTGTTGTGTACATCACTCTAAACTATACATATTACTTTACAAATACTCTTCCTAAGGAGCAGTCGAAGGTGATCATCTTCCCTCATTGTTATTTATTACCTTCTTTCTTCGACTTGATCACTTTTCCTGCACCACTTTTTTTTGTAACTTTCCCTACATAATTTCCAAACTGTTTCAAAAATTCTTTTCTACTAATCCCAAAAATGTTGATGCCAAAATTTCTTTCTGCAACTTATCCCACTTCTTGTTACATATTTCCTCTCCCCATCCTCATACATTCTAATATACAGTGAAGTTCTTGTCTATCTTACCACATAGTGGGCACAATTCTTAGTCAACTTTTACCCCACCTAACATCATTGTTCCTGCTCTTGCCTATGCCATGCCCTCCCTCCCCATTTTGTCACAAACCTCAATATATTTTCCCTGCCCCACTCTTTCTTAAAACACCAGTAATATATCAGAGTATTCTTATCTCTTAGGCTACCAAATATTTCCTGTTTCTCTATATCGTCAATCCTTGTTTTCACTTTATTCCACGCCCCTTCCGCATTTGGTTACTGTAAACCAACTAGCTCTCCCAACCAATTCCTCTTACAATTTCTTTTAATTTACCTACCCAACTTCCTACTCGTTTACCTTTTTCCTTGCGCCTTCAAGCAGTCTTTGAGTATAATGTCATCGTTAGTAATTCCTGTACTATTACATTTACATTAATATAAGCACAGATTTTAAGGGATTTTTTTCGTCTTTGCAGCCGATATCAAGTTTTCTTTTCCTTTGTTGCGAAATGTTTGCCTGTAATTTTCTTATATTTTTATTACCTATTGCACTTATTTATTGTTGAGGTTTAAAAATAATTTCTAAACAGATTTGTAAACTAGTTTTTTAATTACGAGCGTTTGATAAGAACATGCAAAAAAATCGTACTTCTCGACATAATTTCCTTTTAAATATATACACTTATTCCAGCGATTTTCTTATTTGTTTAGCCCATATCCCATGCATAAAATGCGAATTCCTTCCATGCTATCCATTTCTTCATGTTGGGGAACAGGAAGTAGTCCGAGGGAGCCACATCCAGAGAGTAAGGGGGACCAGTAAAAACGTCTTGTATAAAGTACTTACAATGATTTGGAGGTCACATTTGCAGAGCTGTGCGTTGGTGGTTATCGTAATGGATCTTTTCTCTAAATGAGGACCGTTCTTCTTAATTGCGGGATATTCACCAGTTATGATTTTGGCCTTTTCCAAAAATCAATTAAAATTACGACTTTGCATTCTCAAAACAGAGTCTCGTCACCTTTCCTGTTGAGGGAATTTTGGTTTTGACTTCTTCGGAGCTCTTTCTCAGGTTGCAACCCACTGCTTCGACTGCTCCTTCTTTTCCGACGTGTAGTGGTCGATCCAAATTTCGCAGACTCACATACCTCTCCGAAATCCTGAATTTTTTTTTTTTAAAAAAAGCTACAAATTCTACGGGAAGAGACAAATCGTTCTCTTTTCCAACAAGCGCGGCACCCACTTGGCCGACAGGTTCTCCATTTGCATAAACTTGTACAAAATACAGACTGTACAATAAAGAATGATCACAATATTTTTTCGACAACACACCCTAACTCGTCGTAATTTTGATTATCTTTCTCAAAGGAAACCCTGTTGTGTGTTTCGTACCTGTCCCAGCGTTTCTGCCAATCTTCACAGACATGTTGGAAACCAATTTTGACAGTCATTTCGAAAAAAACATCAGCCCTTCTGAAAATGCCTAGCACGAAGGTTGTCTCTTTATTTTGGGGAAAGGAAAAAGTGTCATGGACTATAGAGAGAGTGAGGAACATACTTCACATTTGTTTTTGGCAAGTAATAAACTATAGTCCTATTTCACTAGTTCCTGTTTGTTCAAAGATATTGGGAATAAATATATTCAAAAGAACTTTTTATCAAAATATATTTATTTACCTTTTCTTCCACTCTACCAGGCGAAAATCCAACAAAAATACAGGGTACAATATACATAGTTTATAATATATATATAAAGCCAGATGATATATAATGCATGTAAATTTGACATTTTAATTTAGTTAGAAAGTTGATAAAGAGAGTGTTAGAATTCCACTTGTTCAATAGTTTTTCTCTAATACAAGGTACCGCCACGGGTGGCCGAGGTCGTTAAGGCGCGGACTCGTGAGCAGGAAGTCAGGGATTCGAATCCCGCCAGGACAGTCCTCAGTGACTGAGGTTCCTCAGTCCGCATAAATGGAAAATACCTTAAACTTAGGCCTGGAACGTTTTCTTCCTTTCCTAATATATTGGAATTAGATTAGTTGTTATCTTCAATACTTGACAATACTTTTGTCAAATATAAAACATATGTATCGTTATAAATATAGTTTATATCCTAAGTTAATTTATCGTTTTATTTCGAAACAATAGAGCAAGAATTAAATGCTAGAGCCCTTTTTAAATCTCGGTTTTCAGATATACCTCTATTCCTAATGGTCCAATTTCCCTAATTTTCAGAAACTATTTTTCTTATTTTTTTAAATGGTGCATTCTGAGTTTCGTTGCAAAAAAAAAAAAAATGCGACTATGGCGATTTTTAAATTTTGGATGTCAAGTAACCCCTACACTCTTAATAATCTGATTTCACTGAGTTTCAGAAACTATTTTTATCTTATTTCAATGGCAAGTACCGAGTTCGTTAAAAAGTATAATAAATAAATAAAAATTGCGAGCGCTAGAGCGATTTTGAGATTTCGGTTTAGTCCCCATTCTTTAAGTTTAGATTTTCAGATATATTCCCACTTCTAATTGCCCGATATCATTGCTTTTCAAAATATATTTATCTTGTTTTATTTAAATGATATATACCGAATTTCGTTACGAAAAAAATTGGTTTCGCGAGGACGATTTTTAAATGTTGGGTTTCAGGTAAACCCCAACTCCTAATATTCTAATTTCACTGATTTTCAGAAACTGTTTTTCTTGTCTTATTTCAGTGGCGTGTGCATAGTTTCCGTTTTAAAAAAAATTAAAATTGCGGCCGCTAGAGCGATTTTTAAATTACGTTTTATTTTCCCACTCTTTAAATTCAGGTTTTCATATATGTTCCCTCTGCTAATGGTCCGATGTCCATGATTTTCAAAATATGTTTATCTTATTTTATTTAAATGGTATACACCGAGTTTCGTTTCTAAAAAAAATGGTGTCGCTAGAGCGATTTTTAAATGATGGATTTCGGGTAAATCTCCACTTCAAATAATCTCATTTCGCAGATTTTAGGAAAATATTTTTATTGATTTATTTTAATGGTATATACGTGGTCTGTTCAAAAAGTATCGCGAATTTTGTGTTTTTTCAAAAAGTATTTATTTATTCGTGAATATCTATTTTGTCCCCTTCAAAGTAATCCCCACCAGATATTATACACTTGTGCCAACGTTTTTTCCAATCCTCGAAGCACTTTAAAAAATCGTTTTTTGTGATCTTGTTCAGCTCCTCTTTCGATGCCGTCCTTATCTCCTCAATCGTGGCGTAGCGTCATCCTTTCATGGGCCTCTTCAGTTTTGGGAACAAAAAAGGTCACAAGGGGCCAGGTCTGGGGAGAACGGTGGCTGCGGCATCAAGTGTGTTGTTTTTGCCCAAAAATTCGCGCACAAGCAACGACGTGTGAGCAGGGACGTTATCATGGTGCAAAAGCCAATTTTTGTTCTTCCACAAATCCGGGCGTTTCTGGCGGATTGCTTCGCGCAAATTGCGCATAATTTGCAGGTAATATTCCTTATTGACCGTTCTACCCTGTGGCAAGAACTCATGATGCACCACGCCCCTGCAATCGAAGAAAACTGTAAGCAAAACCCTCACATTTGACCGAACTTGGCGCGCTTTTTTCGGTCTTGACTCGTATGGCAGCATCCATTGGGATAATTGAGCTTTATTTTCCATGTCATAACCATAAACCCATGATTCGTCACCAGTTATGACCCTCTGGAGCAAATTTGGGTCGTCGCGGACAGAGTTCAACAGCTCCTTAATGCGATGGTGTTTTTGGTCGAAATTGAGCAACTTTGGTACGAATTTTGCGGCGACCCGTCTCATGCCCAAATCATTGGTAAAAATCGAATGGCACGAGCCAATCGATATGTTTAGGTCCTCAGCAACTTCTCTAACGGTGATTCGACGATTGGCCAATACTATTTTCTTCACTTCTTCAATGTTTTCGTCTGTTGACGAGCTCTGGCGTCCGGGACGCCCTTCGTCGTTCACATCTTCTCGACCCTCTGAGAACATTTTGTACCACCGATAAACATTGCTTTGGTCCAAGGTAGTTTCACCATATGCCACAGTCAACATTCGGAATGCATCTGCGCAATTAGTTTTGTTTTTCACACAAAATTTGATACAGATTCTTTGTTCCATTTTTTGGAATAGGCAAAAATCGAAGACGAGCCAAAACACGTCCAAGCAAAATAGCTGTCAACAATTAACTGAACATTCAAAATGGCCGAGCTTGTCAACATAAGTGAGGGACATGAGTACCAACATAACGCCACAAAACAATCGAAAATAGAATATACGTAGCCCGCGGAAATTCAAAATTCGCGATACTTTTTGAAGAGACCTCGTATAGAGTTCGTTCAGGAAAAAACTGCAATTACTGCCGTTATAGCTATTTATAAATTTTCACTTTAGGTAAACCCCCATCCCCATTGGTCAAATTTTGTTGGTTAACAAACCGCACGAATCGTTTCTTAATTGATGACTATATGCCGAGTTAAACAAAAATTGCGGCCACTAGAGCGTTAACAGACAGACATAAATATAACATATATAATGTTTTCATTGTCGTTTTCAAAGGATCGATTGAGATTTAAAGAAATTTAAAAAAATATTTTCAAGAGTACAATTGCAATATCTACCATTCCTTTGGAATTTGCTAAAAGGGGAGAAACTTTCTGTCCATTACATTAATAGGAGTTATAGCAGTTTTCCTTTGTTTACATTTTCATTTAATTATTGTATATTTTTTTTCATTATAATGATTTAGATGCCTAAGCATTAAGCTTATCACAGTTTCTTTGTTATGCTATTATATTTAAAGTTTATAGTTCAGTCTTGTTTACTTGCACGTGTTTTTATGTATTTTTTATGTTTAAAATTAAATGCTTTCCTCTATTTACCACATTCTTCAATCAACTTTCTGTTCATATGTTTTAAATTATCATATTCTTAAGTTACTGGAATATGATAATCAGCATTTTTCTTTTTTATTAATTCTAATTTAGCATTAGTCAGATAAGAACACAAGTTTAGTAGCTATTGCTTTATTAGAAAATGTATTTGAACACCTTCATAGTTTCCAATGAGTTCCACATTTACATGTCAGCTTCAGGGTGACAGTCTAAGGACACAGTAGTGTAAGGAGTTGTGTGTTAATCAGTAATTTGTAATTCATTGCTGTACCTGTATTGTTGATACTTCTATTTATGACATGCTAATCATCTGCCCATATTGGGTACTTTAATGACTTTTGTCCCCATGAAAGATTTTGTATAGCTTCCTGCTCATGTTACTTCAATACAGCCAGTTGTACACAGTAAGTTGTCGAGTAAAATCTTTTGTCACAATACATAAGGCTATTATTTTGAGTGGCAGAAATTAAAGGCAGTGCACATTTGCTAGCAAAGAATTTAGTAATTGCAATTTTCTTTTCATTTGGTAATTATGTAATTGTCAGTGCTTGTAAGAGACATTTCACCAAAGTACCACTTTTAAAAGAATACGTTAGTTTGTTTAAATTTCTTTTGTTGTTAGTTGTCAAATACTTAGTTTTATAGATAGTGTTGCATTTACCTACCCTGTGACTTTTAAATAATATTTACACTGTGTTCATCTGCCTTGGAGTGTTTCTTTACTGATATATCATCTTGTTTAAATATGTGTTTTAGGTTTTCCATTTGCGAGACATACGTTGGGAAAAACCTCAGTTTCTTTCCAAGTCATTCCTTGGGTTTGTGACTTTTAACATCATCACATACTCACTTCTTCTGGCAGAGTTTGTAACAACACAGTTTGCAGATGCAACATTGGAACAGAAGGTAACTTAAACTTATTTTCTTTTCTTAAATCATTACGAAGAACTTTGCAGAGTGTGATCCTAAACTGAATATTTGCACCTTATTTGTTATAATCTTTTTGTGGTTAAATGCCATTCAGAAAATAGCACAGAAGCAGTATTTTATCTCAACAGAACTGATAATGCAATATATACCATTTATATGTTTATCTAAATTATGTGCTATATTTTTTTAAGTATAGATTTTTTCATCTATGTCTAGTCTAGCTATAAATATTATTCACACAGTATATTGTGAATAATTTAAATATGATATGACATCTTTTAATTTCCTTTTAGTATACTACACATACATGACCCTCATATATGAGTCCTCTAGAATAGGAAAAGATATATGTGCCAGTACATACTTTTGGGAAAAATGCATTCAAACTTTTGAAATGGTTTCTCATATGTGGTGAGACTTATGCACAAAGTGGAAAAGTTTAGTCTTTCTTTGTTGATAATACAAAGTATTTAATAATGAGGATACTATATACAGTGCTGATCAAAAGTTTCCAGGCACCTTATAAAAACTATACAATTTGGTATTAAGCATTAATGACTGCTCTTGTTTATAGTGTTAATGCAGGCATATCATGTTATAAGGCATAAACATGTATCAGCACCATAAACAGACACTGAAACCTGCTCTTTTTGTTTGTGATGCAACCTTAGTCTGTGTGTAGATAAGCAATATGTAGATCACCCATCATATTGATGCAGTTATCTATTGTGAATGTGTCAGTACCATTATCAGAACCGAAGAGCAGTTCTTTATTAATCCTGTGTTTCCTGCATCCATGAGAAGGTAAGTACAGTATTTTATAATGTATTGTTACATTATTTATGGCAATAAAATGAAGAATATCTGGCTTCATTTTTTTTTAATTTAATTTCTCAAAATTTGCTCTTGTCAATTTATTTAATTTTATGATATTGGCCCAGAACAGACTCTGAGCGTTGATAAACACTCAGCAGTGAATACACTTCGAAATGAAGAGTATCCAGTTAGAGAAATAGCAAAAAAGCTGAAGGTTCCCAGGTCAACAATTGCTGACACAATAGAGAGATTAAGGGAAGCAGGGGCAAATAGTGATAGAAAAAGAAATGGGACGTATACAGTAGCAAGCAAAAGTAAAAACAATGTAATGTTCTCCAAAGCAAATGAAATGTTAACAGCACCTGAAATTCAGGCTGAATTTAATTTTAAGCCACAATATGGTTGATTGCTAGTGGCTATTGAGATGATGATATTTATAATTTTTTCCCTAGCTTCCCAATAAATAATTTCCAAATTATTTTTCATTTATTTGTTGCTATCTAGTTGGTTGCATTTCAGTAGATGTTCTTTATTTAAGATAGTATTCATGTCCTTACACAGTCAGCAGTGGCTGTCCTTGATTAATTTCATCCTTAAGAGATGTTCTGACAGGCAGTCATACCCAACAATTAAGTGGAATGGGGCAACTCCAATTTTTATTGGTTTCAATAAAAGATGTTTGAAAGTATTTAGATCTTCATATGGGTTTCCTTTTAAGTTTTTGTTTGAAATTTTGTTGTTCAGATATTAATCTTTTTATGAGTTTGAATTTAGAGGGAAGTTCTAGTTCAAAAGGTGGTTTTAATTTTATGGTGGCTCCTTTTTTTGCTAAAGTATTGGCAATCTCATTCCCCTTCAATTCCACATGGCTCGGGATCCATTGTAAAACGATTTCTTTATTTCTGATCTGGAGTGTATGATATAGTTTTCTTATTTCATTTATAGTGTATGTCAGTGGGTAACTGCAATTCATTATACTGTGTAGTACTGCTTTAGAGTCACTTAAGATAATTCTTTTATTTATGTTGGATCTATACAGTGGATATTCTAAAGTTACTCTAATGACATTTATTTCACCATCAAAATTGTTAGCATACTGTCCCAACGGTATATATTGAGAGATTGGGCACTAATGACCATAACAGTTTTGCACCCTTAAGCGATAATCATCATCATCATCATCATCATCATCATCATCATCATTATATTGAGAGAATTCTTAAGAGATTCATCTGTATACACTCTATACTGTGTATTATTTGGGTAATAGTTGTTTAGTGTACTAAATGCTATGAATCGTATTACCTCAGGTGGGTCATTCTTCTTGGAGACCATTATATCCAGATTTAGTTTCATGTTAATATCTATATATTGTAAAGAATGAATTGGTGTAATGACAGGTTTAGGCCTTATTTGTAAAAATTTGTCTAACTCTTCTTTCTGTATGTAATTTTTTAATATCTTCTGTAAAATGTAAAATGTGATCGATTGTTCAATAGTGCTTTCTGAAACCTGCTTGATGGTCTGAAATGAGATTTTGAGATTCCAGATAGTAAGTTAAACTTGTAGTGATACTATTTTCTCCATTGTTTTAGCAAGGACTGAGGTTAAGGATATAGGCCTATAACTGTCTAACTGGCCTGCTAGTTTGTCTTTCTTCTTAATTGGTATGATTATGGCTTTTTTCCATATAGCAAG
The DNA here is from genome assembly GCA_030762175.1 of Metallyticus violacea. Classification (NCBI taxonomy): domain Eukaryota; kingdom Metazoa; phylum Arthropoda; class Insecta; order Mantodea; family Metallyticidae; genus Metallyticus; species Metallyticus violacea. Next base: position 21,303,017 of record CM060845.1, read on the forward strand.
AATGCTATCTTTATTGTTCCAGATCTTGTTGAAAATGTTCGGTAGTACCTTATTGGCTCTGCACTCTAAATTCTTGATGTATTCACTATGAGTTTTGCCAAGTGGGCAAGTTTTATGGCAAGTTTTCCAAGATGTAAGAGCAATACACAACAGTGCTTTTCAACACTACTCTGGAATGCCGGTGACTTATCACACAGCAAAAAGTCACAAGTTGAAATATTAAGCCAAAATATGGAAAGTCCCTTAGCACAGTAAAAAGGAGACTAAAGGGCAGCTAATCTGTTTTGAAGGGTAACTATGAAGAAACCTCTTTTTAGGGAGGTAAATAGACAGAAAACACTTTTCTGGGCTTTGGAACACAATAATTGGACAATCTGAGACTGAAAACAGGTGTTTTGGACTGATGAATCTAAATGTTAGATTTTTGGTAACAAACTACAAACTCATGTAAGATTATCATCAATTGAACACATGCATCTGAACTGAGAGACCCCAAGTGAAGCATGAAGGGGAATCTGTAATGGTATGGGGCTGTTTTTCATTCAGTGGAGTTGAAGATTTACACCACATTTAAGGGACACTTGTAAAAAATGTATATCATAGCATTTTAAGCAGATATGCCATCCATCAGGTAAGCATATAATTGGTTGGAGCTTTACCTTTCAATAAAAAAATGCCACCTTTGATGCCTCAGTAGCTAAAATGGGTGTAAACACCATTTAAAAAAATAAAAAGGAAATAACCCAAAATATACCTCAAAATTGTGCAAGAATTATCTGGAGAACCAGCAGAGGGCAGGAGAACTGAAAATTATGGAGTGGCCAACTCAGTCTCCTAATCTCAACCCCATTGAGTAGTTATGGGACAAACTGGATAACTGGGTACAGAAGATATGCCCTACAGAAAGCACTTTGGAACATGCTAAAGGCCTACTGAAACAAGATTCCTAGAACTGTTATTGAAATATTTATATACAGGATGCAAGAGTTGCAAATTAAAAAAAAATTGGAATTTATATTCAATCTATGGCTTGTTTATTGTTATTACATTATTCACTGGTCAGGCAGTGAAATCTGTAATGATTTTGCATTTGTATGTCCTGTTCTATCTTTTAGATTTCTCTGAATAAATTTGTTGCCTAATGTACCTGGAAACTTTAGACCTGCAGTGTACATAGGAGACAAATAGCAATCAAGTTCATCAACATTATGTGTAATGTAATTGAAAGTAATTATGACATTATTAATAGAAGAACACTTTGAAAAATATGAACCATTCCCAAGAATTGTAAATTTAATCCAGCAAATTAAAATGGTATAGACCAGAAGTCTCAGATTTGCTTCTCAAAATTAGCAAGGGCAGTTTTTCCTTCCAGAGTAAAATCTGCTTACCAACTGTCTTCCAAATATGAGAACTTCCCTGCTCATAAAATATTTACTATGGTGGAGTGTAGAGAGAATAAATAACACTCTGAGATATTATGCCTCCAATTGACTGATGTGATGCAAGTTAATTAGCATATGTGGTGTCATTATTAAGGTGGCTTTAGTTTGTTAGCAATATCTAGCAGCAAAGAAAGGAAAAACTGTTTATAGAGAAGTATGGATGGTAATAGTAAATATTAAGGAATAAGATGAATATAGACAGAAAAAAAAAACTAATGTTTGAGCAACAGAGCAGGCAGAATTTCTTTTCTGCATGATCTGTACTCAAGTCATGTTCAAACTGAAACTCTATATTGTAGATTGTAGGCTTTAATGGCCAGTGTCAACAATGCAAACTGAATCTTTTGGCCTGTAAGACTGTGGTCCAATGGGATTCTTCTCCATCTTCCCAAATGTTTCATCCACGACTGGTGGACATCATCAGTGATATGTTTGACCTAATCTTCTTAAAGATGAAGGCAATGACTGACTCATTAAAGGAAATTGTGGCTATATAGTGGGGTATCTGTGGAACTGAGCTCTGATTGGTTAGTTTGGCTGTGGATGGGTTGGATCTAAGCTGCAACTTATGGATGTTTCTAGCACGGTGTTGGTTACTGACATACTAGCCTCAACATCTCATTATCATATCCTAAACTTAGGTATTCATTTTTTTACACTAAACTCCACCTACTTACATTAATGTACATTAATGTAATTTTTTTACACTAAACTCCACTTATTTACATTAATGTAGGTAAGTGGAGTTTAGTGTAAAAAAATGAATACCTAATGTACATTAATGTAGGTAAGTGGAGTATAGTGTAAAAAAATTAATACCTAAGTTTAGGAAATATTACCACTCCATTGTCAACAGCTTCGTAAGTACAATATCTCATTATCATCCTCTCTTATATTGGAAGGCAATTGAAATTTACAGGCATAGTAACATCTTTAACAGCAAAGAAGTAGTCGGAAACTACACTCAGCATGGTATCTGGCTTTACAAAATACTAAGATAAATTATGCAAACCAATCAGAATTCAGTTCCACAGGCAACCCCAGTATGTACTGCCACAATTTCCATTAACAAACCAATCACTGATTCATCTTCAAGAACATTATGTTGAGCCGCCACTGATGATGTCCACTACAGTCATTGGACCACAGCCTTACAGCCTGGAAGACTTAGTTTGCATAGTGGAAGCACTATAGTATCTCAGGGAATGCCAGAGTTGCATAAGCAGCATATTCCTCTCAGTGTCGTTCTAATAGTTGGAACACAGTAAATGCTAACACAAAAACTAACAGGACTTTTAAGTTTCACATGCAATGTCAACCAAGGACTTAACGAAATAACAACATTCAAATAAACAGCACAACTTTCACAGAAGAAGCCAGATGGAAACAAAATCCTACTGATTCTTTTTTAATAATAAATGCCTTGTGTGTGATAGGGAGACAATCTGCTCATATTTAGTGTAGTGCACAGCTAATACACATCTCCTTTTATTGTACTGCTCATTAAATTTTGCTGTGGTGCATAAGGTTGAATTTCATGGCATTTTCGAAAAGGTTCATTCTTTATCAAGGCCAGTGAACCAAACAAAGCCACAAGAGTAAAAGAATAAAGTTTATAGTCTGTGCCAATGATAAAAAGGAAAAATAAAAAAATGGAATATATTCTACACGAATGTATTAAACATGCTCACACTAACTCCACTTACTTTTATATAGCACTAGGACATGTTTCGGGGGCAATGCTTGCATCATCATCTGTTGACCCCGATTATTCAATTTGTTGGCTGGATCCCAAGATACTTCTGTGGATGTCTCTGATGGTTCTAGTAGGAACTTGCTGAGTTTATCCATGGGTAGAACATCGAAATTCGTTAAGTATGTCATATTTTTTAAGGTAAAAATTTTTCCTAACTGGATAGCTCCATTGGATTGTGAAGCTCTTTCAGCAGCTTAGCCTCTGGGTTAATTTCATGAATTTTGGTCCATAAGTGAGTTGCTACTGCTGATTTATCAATTTGCTTAATACAAATATTCCTAAAGTGTTTTTTTCTCCAAATTTCTCTTCATTTTTCCAATGTATCTCTGATCACAATCTGCACATTTCATTTCATAAATTCCTAATTTTTGTTCTGTTGCTATGGTGTCTTTTACTGTGCAACCTAATACATTTTTTTATATTATATTTGTTTTTTGATTATCCTCTTAAATGTGTTGTGATAAGCTGGATGATATGTAAAGCTTTTAAATTTGCATCTTTCATTGACGTTCTTCGATGTGAAAACCTGTCTCATAGATTTTGTTTTTATAAGTTTAATTAAAAATTTTATTACTGTGTCTGTTGAAACAATTGATTATTACCGTATTATCTTTTGGCATTTCATTTTGTATTCCGTTTTTGAGAGTCAAATATTAATAATTCTGTGTGCCAAGCTATAAAACACAGCATATTTATGTGGATTGGGGTTATAACTTATTTTATACGTAATATGTGTGTGATTTTTTTTTATGGATTCCAAAGTTCAGTTTGTCTCTATTTATCATTTTTAAATCTAGGAATGGGAGCCAACCATTTTTTTTTCTTTACAAATGTATACAGTAAGCTGTATACAATTATGTTGTAAATTAAGCAGTTTCAGAGAATCTAGTAATTTTTTTTTTTCAATATTATTGCAAATACATCAACCACATGCCTGAAAATTAAAAGGAAGACTTTGGTGATATGTACTTAAAAGGAACTCATGAATAAATCTGCTAGAAATGAGACAAGGGGTTTCCCAAAGCTATACCCAAAACTTATTGATATTATAGTTAAAACTGAAGAAATTTTGTTGTATGCATATGTTAGTAACTTTTAGGGAGTCTTCTCTTTCTCTGTTTGTTAAATTTCTTTAACATTTGCATAAGATTCCCTATTGGTTTGTTTGGGAACAAGGCAAATGTTAAAGAAATGGTTTATTAAGTTGCACAATAAAAGACAACATTACAATAGAACAGAAATCAGGAATTTATGAAATCAAATGTGCAGATTGTGATCAGAAATACATCGGAAAAATGAAGAGAAATTTGGAAATTTGGACAAAAGAACACTTTATGAATATTTGTTTTAAGCAAATTGATAAATCAACAGTGACAGCCCACTTTTTGACCAAAAATCATGAAATTAAACTAGAGGCTAAGTTGCTGAAGGAACTTCATAACCCATTCGAGCTATCCACTTAGGAAAAAGTTTTCATCCTAAAAAATAAGTAAGTAAAACTTGATGAATTTTGATATCCCACCCCATAGAGGGACTCGGCAGGTTCATACTAGAACCATTAGAAACTGCCATAGAAGCACCTTGAGATTGAGCTACCAAATTGAGTAGTCGGTGAATGCTGATGATGAGAGCAATTGTCTCCAAAACATGTCCTAGTGTTATATAATTGGAGTAGGTGTGTGAACATTTTAATACATTAATGTAAGATATATCACCACTCCATTGTCTACAGCTTCATAAGTACAATTTATTTAATAAATGGAATATTGGGGATATGCCTCACCTATTCTAATGATCTCATATTTGAATGGCAATAGTTTGAATGTAATAGCTACAAATAAAGTTCATGTATAATTCCACAATCTGCTCCTGATAAAAATTTTAACTAGTAGTAACCTGCTTAAGGATGTAAATGACTTAAGGAATTGGCTTTTGTTTCAGAGCTTCTACACTCACGTTTTCAATGGCTGTTATGCGGTATTGCTATTTATTGTAGTCATCTTCTTCCTTATCTACGGTGTAGAAGTGTTTTTCAAGGTATGTAGACGTCTGATTTTGAGTATGAAAATGCAATAAGTAGTCACTTATTTAAAATTTAAATCATTTCTTTAGTTGTTTAATATTTCCATATTAACTGTATACCACTGACTAAAGAAAATGATCACATTAAATTAACCTTTTGTACATGGCTCATTTTATCTTTAAATTGAATGCAGGTTCGGGGAGGTTTTCTAGCAGAATCTACAGTGACGACAATTGCCACAAATAGTCGTACTCCCACAGCAACAACAAGTGGCAGTGCTGAACCTGGTGACCCAGCAGCCACCAGACTGTTTGCCAGTGGGGATAGCTCTCCACTACCGCAGCAGAACATAGACATCTCTCAATTACACCAATCTCGACTTGGCCTGCTGTCACAGGCATTTATGCTTATTATTGTTGTAGCATTTCTCTTCAGTGAAACTCTCTCTGAGTTTTGGAAGAAAAAGTAAGTTACAGCATATTTTATTTGTGCAAGGGCAATTCGATAAGCCTGTGCAAATTCAAAAGGTGGTAACACTAAATTGTTTTCAAAGTTATCTTGGCAATGTGATAACTGTAATAACTTTTGAGGGGTGATGTACACTCTTTGGCAAAAAAAATGAATGAATGCAAAATTCTTCTAAGTCCTACTCGTTACAGTATGCAGTTCACAAGGTAATCAGCAAGGCTGTGTAGCCACAGCAGCAGTTGATGCACTGAAGATGCTGTCTAGTACACGTGTTCTGTTAGCTCTGTGGCAGAGTGTGTAGTGATGTCATGGTTAAGAGTGCAGGTTCATCTTTCGGCATTAAGCATTTTTTTAACAAACCTTTGTTACATATTGTGACAAATTATTTTTGAAATATTGTTTCCTATAAACAGCAAACTTTATATAAGAATTCTGAGATGATGTAGATTCTCATCCACACCACTGTAGATTCGGTCCTGGTGGTGTAGTGGTTACCATTCTTGCCTCCTATACCCAAGAACGCAGGTTTGAACCCGGCCAGGACCAATGGATTTTTTGGGCATAAAATCCTAAGTATGGCTTCCTTCGGAAGGGAAGTAAAGCCATGGGTTTCATGTCGTACATTTACAGCATGAGAAAGAACCTCAAGCCTGAAAGAGAGGCCTCTGAGCAAAATTTGTTGGCCGTTTCATGTCCTGAGTTGAATGGGATGCTGATGACCTGAGATGTTAAAGAGCATCCATAAATAAATCAATTAAAAAAAAACACCACTGTAGAAATCTGACATCATCTGTGCCTCGAAGATTGAGGTCAGTTATGCATGCTGAGGGTTCATATTAAATATCAATATGTATTTTCACTTTAGAAGATAAATTTTTCTGTTCATATAGTTATTTAAGTATTTGTAAAGAATACGGTAATTTGTGATTACTTTTTGTGTGTGCATAGGTAATATCATAAAACTCAAATGATATGTTAAAATATAATATGACATTAAGGCAACTTAATGTTCTACGTATACATTTATAAACCAATAATAAAAAAAAAAAACAAATATTGTGTGGGATTTGAACCAGGAGCTTATGCAGAAGAGCAATGCCCTCTAAACTGCTCGACCACCACCACTCTACCCTAATGTTCTCTTTCCAGATGTTTGTAATTGTGACCATTACATTTACAGGCAAAGTGTCCATTGCAGTGTACACTCGCTGCATGTACTTATGAATACAGTGTTTACAAGAGTCCCCAAAGTTCTCCAATCCACACAGAATCTGGCAATGATTCGTTTTTTTGTCAAAGGGTGTATATGATTATAAACAGTTATGAATCTTAGTCTTGTTCCAGAGGCATTTTCCTTCTTAAAGTTGTAAACAAAGGTTCAAAATGGACAATAAAAAATTTTGTGAATTAACAAAAATTGATTTTTGAAAAAGGCAAAGCAGGTCAAATATTAGGCAAATCCGCATCTTTGCTTAGAAGAGTGGTTTATAAATGATTTATTCAGTACAGCTGCAGCCAAAAGCACAAGCAAGCAGACCATTCCAGATATTCTGTTGAAGTATCTATTCTCAAAATTATAGAAAAAAACCCATGATATGGTGCTGTGCAATCAGAGAATGAAAGTGCAAGAGATTGCTGAAGATGAGCATTTGTGGAGATTAGGTGCATAATATTTTGTACAGTCATTTGTAAATGAAAAGACTACTGTCGAAGTGTGTGTCATGTTTGCTAACGATTGACCAGAAAAGAGAACAAGTCACTTCTGCACAGAATTTGGATCTGTTTAAATGGAATCCAGTTGAATTTTGGAAATAGAATGTGACAATTAATGAAACATGTATTCACGATTAAATGTCAGAAACTATGGAGCACAGGGTTCCAACCAGAGAAAGTGACAGTTGATGGAACATGTATTCACGATTAAATGTCAGAAACTATGGAGCATGGAGTTCCAACCAGAGAAAGTGCTCTGAAGAAGGTGAAAATAATCCCCTCAGTAGGAAAAGTGATTTTAACTTGTTTTGGGATTGCCACAACTTATTTTAATTACATTTTGGAAAAGTGCAAAACCACAACCAATTGTTGATTTGATTTATTTACTAACACTCTTTAACTAACTTGTCAGATCATCATTGTCCTAATCAATTGAGGTTGTGAAACTGTTGATAAATTTTACTTACAGGCCACTTCTTTCAAAATTGACGTTGTTTTACATGCCGTAAATCTGCAACATAGGACACACAGTTTTACTTCCCTTTTGAAGGAAGCCATACTTAGGATTTTTACACCCCAAAAAAATCCATCAATCCTTAGCTAGGAGTGAACTATCAGTCTTGGATATAGGAAGCAAATATTATTACCACTAGACCACCAGGACCAGCACCATAACCAAAGAATATTATGCTATTCTACTGGAGCAATTAAATAATGCGAGCAAGAAGAGTTGTCCTCATTTGATAAAGAAAAAGGTCCTGTTCCATCATAATAATGGTCCAGTGCACAAGTCTGCAATTGTAACCTCAAAATTATTGGACTTAAATTATAAAAATCTTCTTCATCCAGATTTGGTTCCTTTGGACTACTTCCTGTTCACTAATATGAAGGAATGGCTAGCAGGAAATAAATTTGCAACAAATAAAGAGGTTGTCTTTGAAATAATTTGAAGAAAAAAAAATTGCATTTTATGGCTGGGATAAAAAAAATTAGAAAATTGCTAGAATAAGTGCATAGATTTGAAAGAAGATTATGTTCAGAACTAAAATGATTTGTTTTTTTAATAAAAGTTATATTCTTTTTATTTTTGCACAGACTTATTGAACAGCTTTGTAATATACTAGTGCCAAAGGAATTTGATTGAAAAGGTTGCAAACGCTGTGTGTGTGCGTGTGTGCACATGCTAGTTACATTCAAATCATATGTATCATACTATTAAGATTAAAATGAGATAAAAGTTGCTTATCCCAAAAATCAAAAATGTTAACAAAGAACAACAGTTTCTTGTCTTTTATGGCTTATTTCTTTACAAAGTTTGTTAAAAATGCAGATCATGACACTAGTTACACAAGTCTGATCACAGATTCATCAATTGCAGAACATAATTAATAATCATACTTAAATTCTCAAATACCTGTTCATCTAACTGTTGGCAAGTAACTCAAACTGCTGGTTTTTGAGCAAAAACTTCATCTTTCATGACAGCCCAAAGCAAAAAAAATCGCATGGGTGAGGTTTCAGTTTTAGTTCAGGTAATAGACCTTTTAATATGTAATGGTTAATCTCCAGTTTTAAATATCCTTTTCTGGAGGACTTACATAGTTTAATGACACGACTTTGAGCAATGAAATATGCATTTTCTTCCATTCAGTTTGTGGTTTACCATTTTGGTAGGTCCATGATTTTTCAGATTTTATATTCCTGTGAACATTAGGAAATTTCTGTTTAGAATCAGCTTTCACCAATTCTGTAATTTTTTTTTAAATGTTGTTGCACTAAACGCAATATTTTGTGGTTTAATTTTAATTCATTTAACAAAATAATTGCAAGGAAATAAGCAGCTGCTAATGAAAATAGGGACTATGATAGTCAAACATTGCAACACAAATAAGACAAACTAAGTCAAAATGCTTTTGAGTATCCTACCACTTGCACAGGTATCTGTGTTTTTATTTAGTACATGGGAAACTCTTTGTTCAAGTAAAACCTATAAGAATTAATATTAAAGCTGAAAGCAAAATTTTGGGGTAAATAGCTTTTTTCTCAGCTGGTATTTGTTATGTATGAATTCAATTAGGATGCATTATAGGAACATATTTTGGATGCAGGCACATTGATTTTAAATCCATTACTTGACTTCATCGCTAGTGAATGTGATACATGCCCAAACACTATCCAATATGAAATGGATGAATTCTATGCCTTTCAGAAGATTTATTAGACAGTGCAGAACAGATCTGGTACAAGTTGTACTTTGTGTTGCAGAGTACCTCTATACAGTCGTAACTGGCATGACATAGTGTTCAGGGTTGTAGAGATTGGAGTGGCACTCTGGTTTCCGTGTGTTCTATGGAACTGTATGAGGTGAGTGCAAGTATAGCTCATTAGAGTTCACTTTAACTTCTGTTATGACTTCTATTTTGCTGTACAGCAGTAGTTCTCAAAACTTTTTTGATTCATGAACCTCTTTCATAACAATTGGATTTGAGTGAACCTCTTATTAATATACAAAATGTTTAACAGACTTAAATTAGCATAAAGTTGCTGTAGCTACTGAAAACTCCCTCCAAAAATGATGCAATAGTGCTTAAAAAATTTAAATAACTATATATACATTTATTAACTTGATGTGTGAATTGGAACTTGTACAGTGAAGCAACCATAAAATTAAATTATTGTATGACTGAGCCAAACTACATACTCTACTTGACGCAGTCATATAATAATTCAATTAAATAATGCATTTATTTTGCATTTAAACATTAAACCTGAAGTTAAATAAGTAAGAATAATGCAATAGTTTATTCCCCTATCTTAATGTTGCATTTTTATTTCATACATGTGAATCTAAACTAGAAACAGAATTTTTTTTTGATATGGTGGCTCCTTGGCCAAGATCTTAAAAATGCTCATCTCCTACTGAGGTAGCATGGGTTTGATCCCAGCATCTGTAATTTTTTTTTGTGATGGACAAAGTGGCTCTTGGGCAGATTTTCTCCAGGTACCCTGGTTTTCCCTGCCTCTCATTCCATCAATGTTCATCAACTCACTGCCATTTTCACCTTAATGATCAATTAGCATAATATAATCTGCTGATTCATTGGTGCACATGTTATATATTGACTATGCTACTGCCCTCTGCTGCTGTATGTGGAACTCCAGTGCTCTGATCAGGCAAGGGAGTTGACATTGGAACATACAATATTGTTGAAATATTTTATTTAATAATAGTATTCACTATGGGCATAAATTACACATTTACAAGGATAGTTAACATTTTTTAAACAAAGCAGCATCCTTCTCACTGATTTAAATTAACAGGTAATTATTATATAAAATAATTGAGAATGTTGAAATGAAAATGAATGTAGATCCTTTATTAATTTTTGCTTTGGATGGCACAGAACTTTGCAAGTTGAAATTGAAAGTGATGTAAGACTTTGTTTAGCTTCCATATCCTGGCACGCATCTCCTTGTCCATAATCAAAATATTCTTATAATTCACCAAGGAAACTACTTCCCATCAGAAAATATTGAAATCTGGCCTCATTTCAAAGAACTGAAAATAATGCCTCATCCACAATAGCTACTTTTCAATAATCCAGGGTCCTATTTCTCAATATAATACAAGTGTATTAATACAAGTGTATTACCACAAGTCCTTGTAAATTATATACTTGTAACTTTCTCTTGCAAAGAATGTACAACATTTGTAAATTACAAGTGATATCATAAGATCAAGATGATGTCATTTCTGCTAAATTAGTCTTGTATATTTTTCTTTGAAATAATGATAATTTAAATATTGCATTATGCAAGGTTCGTGCATATTAGTCCACTTTGAGACGACAGTTGCATATGGCTAAATAGCAGCATCAATCAGTCATTGAGAGATGGCAGAAGAATTGAGCTCAGTCATTTATTTTATTAATTCTTTTGATTATTTATATTTACATAAATTTGTTAACATTACATTTTCATTATTAGCAAAAATTGGAAAATTGTGCCAAAAGAGACCATTTTAAAAGAGAATGAGGAATAGAAGGAAATTATTTTCATGGCATTTAGCAAGAACCTTAAAAAAAGTAACGAAAATGTTGGACTGAAACATGCATTTGAAATGGAAAATGTTGAGTCACATTTTAATTTCACATAACCATAACTTTTTCATTATATACTGAAATATTGAATTATATCATTCTTTATACATATTCCTACTCTCATCATTATCAGTGTTGCTAATACTTTGCATATTTAGGTCCACTGATTCTATAATGACATTAAAACTTGAACTGTATTTCAAGTTACCAATATCATATTCTGACTCTACCACCATGGGTGGCTGACATCGTTGAGGCACAGACTTGTGAGCTGGAGGTTTGGGGTTCGATTCCTATCAAGAGCATCCTCTCTGAATGAGGTTTTCTCCAGGTTTCCCCTCAGTCCTTTTAAATGGCTAATGTCAGGGAGGTACCCTAAAAACTGCCTAGAATGTTTCCTTCCTTATAAAAATATCATTTCATCTCATGTATCATCAGTGTTCACCACCTGTGGTGCCTCAGTAGTAAAAATGGGTGTTAACCACCATTAAAAAAATAGATATATTCTGACCACCTCCTTGGATCGATGGTTAGCATAGCTGATTGCTGGCTGCTAGACTCGGATTCAATTCTGGGTATCTACTTAGGAACTTTCCAGTTACAGAGGGCTGGAACAGGGTCCACCCAGCCTCATGAGGATAATTGGGAAGCTGCCTGATTGAGAGGTGGAGCTCATTGATTGCAAAAGTTGCATGATAGGTGACTGGCAGGGTGCCGGCATGTTGATCACAAGTTCCTGTGCAATACTGCCCTGTATCAATGAAGTTGTAAGATGGAGGTACAGGAAGAGACAGGCCAAGGCTCACCCAGGGCTGTAGTACCAAATGAGAAGAAGAAGAATATTCATATTCTTGTGGAGAAATCTTGTGTACAATTTGCAAGTGCACAACTAATACTAATACTTCTGTAGAGCAAAATGACAAAAATTACTTGTACCTTGTAAGTTTAGAGTTGTAAAGTACAAATGTAGCACAAACCTATGTGAAATAGAATTTTATTAATAACTATAAGTTATAAGTCCATAAACTTGTAATGTATTAGACCATACTTTTGTGGAACAATGCTCAGATGTAAATTGTGATAATATTCTTACAATAAAAAAACTCATCTGCCATTAGAGCAAAATTTTAGCACCACATGCATGATTTTGGAAATGCCTCAGGGGTTTGTGAACCACAGTTTGGCAATCATTTCTATAAAGAATTCATATGAGAATGTTTTTTATATTCTTTCTTCATTTTTCAGTCCAGAACAGTTATGGATTCTGAATCCGAAGCGTATCTTGAAGAAACTGGATTTAGAGCCAACAAGCAAATCTGGCCATGAACTTGCTGCTGACAAAGCAAAGGCTGCTGGTAGGTGCTTATATGTGATTAAATTTGCTGTAACTTATGAGAAGTAATGTACTAACTTATTAGAAATCTTATCAGCAAATAACCAAGTTTACTCAACAAACAGATAAAACAAGTTGACATTTCCTTGAAGTGTTACAGAGCTTGTTAAGATTCCTAATCTGCTGTTCTTTTTGCCTGCTTTCAGCAGAGGAAGATGCCTGCTTTTCCAAGGACTGCTGGATCTGCTATGACAGTGAACGACAGGATGTAGGACCACTGATACAACCTTGTCAATGTAGAGGTGATGTTAGCAGTGTACATCACGATTGCTTACGACGATGGCTTGTGGAGGTAAGATCAAAAAACTGTAATGTATTTTATTATTCTTTAACTCTTTGAGCCCATAGTCATTTAAGCTACTTATGCATTTGTATAGCAGTTTTAAATGTATTTTGAATGTAAAGGAATAAATAATTTTCTCTGTATATGTTGAAGTTAGATGAATGTTTGTGAATTGCAAAGAAATAATTCCTTAAACTTTCTACATTTAGTGATGACATATAAAAGCCTCATATACATGAAACCCTATTATCACTTTATTTGAGGGTAGGGCAATAAGTAAGTTACAAGTGATATAGAACTTATACAAAGAATGTTGACTATTTGAAAATACTTTTATTTCTCAACATAATCTCCCTGTACATTGAGGTACTTGTTCCATAGTTTCATAAGCCCCTGAAATCCAACAACATAACATTCTTCAGACTGCTGCTCAGAACTGGGGGTGACTTCCCTTTCTACAGCTTCATCATCAGGAAAATGTTCACCAGAAAGATGTTTTAAAGAGTTGAACAAATATAAGTTGCTTGGAGCTAGGTCAAGGCTATATGGAGGATGCTCTTAAGACTTTCCACTTAAAATTTTGCAGCATCTCATTTGTCTTGTTGACAGTATGAGGATGCACATTGTCATGCAAGAGCAACACTTCTTTGGTGAGCATTTATTGTCACTTGCATTGAATTGCAAGGTTTCCTGAGGATGTTACAATAAGAATTGGCATTTACGATTTGTCCTTGAGGCTGGAATATGGTGAGCAGTAGTCCCACAAGACTATGAGCATCACTTTCCTGGCAGATGGTGTCCCATTAAACTTTTTTTTTCGTTAGGCAACTCAGGGTGTTTCCACTTCATGTTACATGCGTTGTCTAGGGCTGGTAATGGTGAACCCAAGACTCATCACCTGTGACACTTCTGGCTAGCATATGGCCTTCATTGTAGTAGCGACTGAGATTCTTGTAGTTTTTGCATTTTGTATTGTGGGGTCAGCATGCATGACACACATTATGCACAGACCTTGTGAAAACCTAGTCTGTCAGCATTATTAGACTGTGCCATGTCAACAACCAATATCAGCTGCTACAGTGTCTGTAGTTACCCTTATATCTGTTTGGATTAAGCCTACAATTTGTTACAAATTTGTCTCTGTGGCAATCTCTGTTGGCCGGCCAATGCAGTGTTCATCTATGATATGTGTCTGCTCTTCAGAGAACTCCTGCACTTAATTGTAAACAGCTTGTGTGACAGGCTTTTCTCACCATAAATGGAAAGTATATCTTTATGGATATTCTTTGATTCCATACTTTTTTATTCACAAAAATCACACAAAGTAGCTCTGCTCAATGATGTACACTCATTCATAGTTGCTGCCATCTTGCAAATGCTGTTTCACTATTGTAAACATCAACTGTTTCATGTGGAATGTCACCAATTGCCACTGAACTAATATTGCATCTAGTGACAATAGCCTCAGGTGCCTCATTCAAATATGTAGTACCCCACATCAATTTTTAACTTACTGAATGAGTTACCCTTGTATATACAAAATTAAGAATGGAGCTAGTAATGTGAAAGCACTATAGTTATGTTCAACCCTCTTAGCACCAAATACTTTGTGGCATATTTGAAATAAATATTTAACAATATAAATTGTTAATTGTATAAAACATGAAGAAATAATGTAAGTCAACTTAATCTACATAGCCGGGCAATTGTTCTTATGACATAAAACATGAGAACTGACTCTCCCAACAGCTACATTGAGGTATACCAAGTGTTTCCAAGCTGATGGTACAAACTTTCAGGGATAACAGAGAAGGGCAAATGTATCGATTTGAGATCAAGAACTCTGATCCGGAAGCAACAGACTTGCAAGCTATAAGCCAACATTATTGTGGACTGACTGAAAACATTTGGGTTATGTTGACCTAAACACTCTTATTGCTCCACTTACTTGTTATAAAATGTGGTACGAAACCGGTATCACATTTTATAACAAATAAGTGGAGCATTAAGATTGTTCAGGTCGACATAACCCAAATGCTTTCAATCATAAAATTGGCTTCTTGTGATAATCTCTTATATAGTTTTTTAAATTATTGTGGGCATTGTTTGCATGAAGTAATGGATGTTTTTACTTGTACTTAATTAGGGATATGAACAGACAGAACTTTTGGGCAATGATTTATATTGGAATAAATAATGGAAGCAGGTGTATATTGAGAAATGTAATAAAGATTAAAGAGAGTATTGCATGGTTTAAAGTGGGAATATGCAAATTTAAAAGTTACAGGGGAGGGATTGAAGAAGGTATATGCCCTATATATGTGTGGAAAAGGAAAATGAAATCCATAGCACGTTAGAATGCAAAGATACAGATATCTAGAGGAAAGAATAATCTAAAAGAAATGGATGATGGCAAAAACAATAGCAATCTAAAACATTTTTTTATCAACAATCTCACGTTAATAGTTTGGGAGAGTATCTATATAGGATAAAAAGGAAATGATATGGTCCATTAATTAAGATATATGGTAAATTAGTTTGTAAAATTTATAGATCATAATAATTATACTTTATAAGATAAATTAAATTTATAACAAGAAGTTTAATAAAGAGAAATTGTATTCATTTATTATTTTATGTCTTGGGATAGAATCTGGATTAGCTCCAAGCAATGTAAACTTTGTAATGAGCTTAGTGCATATAAATAAATAAAAATAAAGTGGTGCCCTTTTACGAGGATAGGTCCTTAAGTTTTTATCCTAGCCGATAAGGATTATCGCCTTCACAAAACCATTATCTGGTGTCATACCTTATTTATTAAGTAAATAATTGCAGCTGTAACTTCTGCTCCACTGTGTCCACTTGTTCAGATAAGGAAGCTATGTGTAGAAGATTATGACATGTTCAAAATGGAATATCCAGCTGTTATTAAGTTCTTCACAAAAGAAGGACTTACTCCAAATGAAATTAAGCAGCAATTGAACAGTGTGTATGGGAAAGCATCCCCCCCATATTCTACCATAAAAGAATGGGCCAAACTTTTTCAAATAGGTCGAGAAAGCATTGAAGACGAAGAGTGTGCAGGTCGACTCTTGGAGGTGCTCACTCCTGAAAACATCGCTCTGTGGAAGGAGAAATTATGGAAGACCAGCAATTAAAAGTTGCAGAAATAGCAGAAAGGTTGGGCCTTTCTGAAACAATAGTCTTTCAAATTATTCACAAGCATTTAAACATGAATAAGGTTAGTGCAAGATGAGTGCCTAGACTTCTTTCCTCAGTCCAAAAGCAGCAACCAAGATCATGGCCACAATCTTTTGGGACTGTGAAGGAATGCTCTTCATTGACTTCAAGAAGAGGAACACACAGTAAAGGGAGTACTATGCTGGCCTACTGCACAGATTATGTGCTTCCATCAAACAGCAAATGCGAGGAAAGCTCAAGTGGTGGTGTACACCTTCTTCATAACAGCACATCAGTGTATACAGCTCTTGTTGCAAAGGAAGCTGTGAAGAAATGTGACTTCAAGGAGATCAACCATTCACACTACAGCCCAGATCTAGTTCCCAGTGACTATGACTTCTCAAAATTCAAGAAGGACCTTCAAGGAGGGAAATGAAGTGATGGATGCTGTTTATGCCCATTTTGCATACAAGACTTCTGACTATTTTTTGGGTGGGATTGAAATGCTAATTCAAAGATGTGAAAAGTGTATTGCAATAAAGGGTAACTATATTGAAAAGTGAAATATAGTTTTTGTCTTTATCATACCTAGAAAATAGTTAGGCTGGAAACTTAATGGATGTACTCTCATAAATCAGCTTAATTTGCACAAACTGTAACTCCACTTCTATCCTTCATAGCAGTATTTATGCCCAATGTTGCTACAAGAAAATATCATTACATTTAACCTAAAGTGTAATATTAAGTTTTTGTGTTGCTAGAGCTCATCAAACCCTGACTCACTGCGCTGTAAGGTGTGTGGGGCAGCGTATCAAGTGGAGAGGGGAACAAGACTAGACTGGCAGCATGGCTTCACAACACAACATTGGTTGCAAACAGCAGCTATTGTAACATGCATGTGCTTATCTGCAGCTGGAGCCTGGGTCACCATTCAGTTGTTTGAGGATCCTGTCATAAGGATGCTAGCTGCAGGGAGTGCCCTGTTGATACAGTATGTCTGTGTCAGGTAAGTTCATAACTATCTTACATTATGATAGTTATATCCAATGCATTTAAATTCACACTTAATTAGAAGTTTGGTGATTGTGAAGTATTAAAATTACAGTAAAAATTTGATTTTACGTTATAAACTTAAAATCCCAACTTAATGTCGATAACATTAGTACACATTATTTTGAAATGCTCTCTGATTTTATATTTTCTCAAAATTTCTTGGAAATTTTTATGTCCTGCAGTACATTAAGCTTTGATTTATGTGGGATGTGGCAACATTACACACAAGCCACATCTGACCAAGAGCCCTCTTGGTGTCTGACAGCACACTTCTGCTTCCACATTACTGCTGTATGCTTGAACTAAGTTTAGAGATTCATTTTATTATTTTATTCTATGATACATTGTTTCATAATGACTCTAAAGTCAGCTAGAAAGTAGAAAGTAGATATGCTCACCTAAGCTGATATTCATGTATGTTCATGTAAGAGAGACTTAATTTATCCGTGTCAACACTAAATACTATAGCGAAAAGCTATAATGATATAAAGAAGAGTTTAGCAAGTTGTGGTTCATTCTCTAAGAAAATGCCATTGTTGGAAGAACTAGAGAAACTCCTTTCAACATGGCTCAAACAAGCTTGAATGGCAAAAGCTTCCATCAACAGCACCGACAAAAGTGAAATTTGAAGAATATATTGCTTGTGATGATGTATCAAAAATTTGTGAATGTTTACCAGGTGCTGAATGATAACATTGCTTCAGCAAAAGAAGCAAAAAATTAGGAGCTTTAAGGTTTGCAAAAAAATAAGAGCATATGTTCATAATGATATCGATGAAATGCTCGCTCTGTGCCAACAAATGGAAAATAAACTTGCTGGAACAAGTGTATTGTCCTCAATGGAGATTGTTAATCATACTGGAGGTCATTAAAGTGCAGAGTAATGAGCAGGAGGTCTAAAGTTCTCATCAGGACCATCCTCCCTGGCTGAAGTTTTTTTCAGGTTTTACTCAGCACTCATAAATGGCAAATGCTGGGGAGGTACCCTAATCTTAGGCCTAGAATGCTTCCTTTAAAAATTTTTTTTTCCATTTTGATTTCATCTCATGTATTATCTGTATTCACTGCCTATGATACCTCGGTAGTTAAAATGGGCAATAAACACTTTACAAATAAATATTTTTATTAAAACAAATGCTTTTAACTTGCTTTTTTACCCACTTTTCAAATAACTTATATATGATAAATAATATGGTGAATTTCAATATTAATTAAATTTGGAATCAAACATAATGAAACATGCATTAATAATCTCTTCTGAGTCAAAATATTTAGAACACTCTTTATGTTTTCACTTACATAAGATTTACTCAGGATATGTTTCCTGAAACAGTTGTCCACACCCACAGCTATTAAATGACTGTTGGGTAGGTAGGTATCTGGGTTGAATAAAGAGCTGTCTGTTTCTGGGATGTCGAAATTCATACAGTTTCACCCATTTTTTTTATGTAAATCCTTTTCCATATAGATTTCACATTGTAATATAGTGTAATATAACAAATTATTTATGAGGAAATCACTTAAATTTGACTAATTTTACAGCCTTCGAAGCATGTCCAAGTAAGTGAAACAAGACTTTCCCATGTGTTTAATTGTTTTGGTTATTGAACAGTTTTAAATAACTTGATGCCTTTTTCTATTTCATGGTTTTCATTCCAAAAATGTGCTGCCACAGCTGATTTATTAATGCCTAAACAAATATTTAATTTGTTTTTCCCTTTGCATAGATTTTTTTCACAATCTTTACTATTAATATGGTAAATACTAGATTTTTTTCTCTTTGGGCCTGGAATCTGTTTTATGTTATTTCGATAAATTTTTTACACTGTACAATATCATCTTAGCATCTAAAAACCGACATAATGTAAAAGAGAAGAAATCTTGTATTTACCAAATTAATTATAGGATTGTGAAAAAATCTACGTAGGAAAAACAAAGAGAAATATAGGTGTTAGGTTGAAGGAACAATGGAGAAACATCTGTTACAAACAAATAGATAAATCATCTGTGGCAGCACATTTTTGGAATGAAGATCATGAAATAGAAAAAGGCATCAAGTTATTAAAAACGTGAGCAAAACCCTATGAATTTCAACATCCCAGAAGCAGACAGCTCTTTATTCAAGTTGATCACAAGACCATCAGAATCAATCCAGATACCTACCTACCCAAGTTCTACAAATGATCCAACAGTCATTTAACAGCTGAGGATGTGGGGCAATTGTTCTCAGAAAAGATCATAAATATATAATGAAGTCAGGATGAATGTTGTTTCTCAAAATTTTATAAAGGTCCTCATATTGGTGTAAAATAACCATAATATTTCTTTTTGCACAAATAAGGAACTATGGAAAACAGTAAATCATAAGAATAATATAATAGATGTATCATTAGGATTTTGCTTAGTTATTACTAACATCAGTTCTAAAAATTGTTTTGTACAGGTTTCTAGGTTTGAACACTGTGGTGGCATATGAACGTGCGAAAGTATCAGCACTCAACATAATGGGAGGCAGCGGTCATGTGTCAACCATCAGTGAAACTGTTGCAGTGGATATTTCCAAGACACCAGCACAGGCGCATATCTGAGACACATTGCTCAGGTAATAATATTGAGAGTATTTAGGACATGTTAAGTTAGCATGAAGCCATTTAGATCTGTCAAAATAAGAAAGGTGGAAAACATCTGTTTTGAATTTACTTTTAAAACGTGTTGCTTTAATAATTTAAGAGTATTTACATAAGGGTTGTCCTTAGTGGTCTCTGGGTAGCATGCTTACCTCGATCCCAGCTGACGAAGGATTTTGCAGGGCATAAGAATCCAGAGCACAGATTCTCTAGGAAAGGCCTTAAGCCATAGATCCTGTCACAAAACTATTGGCTATTTTACATCAAAAAACCTGTTTACCTTCTATATGACCTCTTCATTAACTTAAATTTATGTCCTGTTAGGAAAGTTTTGATTTTCCAAAATAGATGATAATCCAAGATCAGTGAATAGAGTGGATGCAGAAGTATTTCAAATCGAATTTAATCAGTTTTCTAGATCAGTTTTTCTGGAGCAATGCGCTTGAATGCACTGGCACTTGTCATGGTAAAACACCACCCTTTTTTGACCATTCCTGGATATTTTTTGCAATTGTGGTCTTCAGACTCTCTAAAAGTGATGTGTTAAATTCTCTAGTAATTATTTTCCCCCAGTAGTCAACCTTGAGAATTCCTTTTGCATCCCAGAAAATGAAGTAATTATTTTTCCAATAGATAACATATTTTGTCTATTACGGAGCTTTATGCAGCCCACTAAACTGAACCTGCTCAATGAAAGGCCCACGGCTTCTGCTAACTTGTGCATTTTTACTTGTTTGTCAGCCAAAACAATATCATGAATGATTTCTGGCCTTACAGCTGATTTTGGAGCTCCATGACATGGTGTATCTTCAGTGTGTGTTCTGCCATGCTTGATCTCACTTACCCAAAGTGAAATGGTTTTATGGGAAGGGCCATGCATCACACATTGCTGGCAAAATCCTCTCATGAATAACCTTTGCTTTTTTCCCTTCCAGAGAAAAGAATTTAATCACACCACAAATTCCAATCTTATCATTTTTAATTATTCTTGGAAACACTTGTGTTTAAACAACTACCAGGCAATGAATCAATGTCAGAATGATCTGTGACCATAGACTATTTGATACATAGAAAGCAAACCTTAGGACCATACCTACAAATGTTCCTGTTGCCCTCTATTGGTATGCAAACAAAGTTACTAATCAAACCATACTCACATATGGTGTCTTAAATTTTGAGATCTCCATATATAGTAATAATATATCTTTTTATTTTACATTAATTGTCACAGTTACATCTACTCTACTAGGCACATTATAACCGCAATCACATCCTTCACTTTTATCTTCAGTTTGATAAGTATATCTTCCACACACATACTGTCAACACTGATGTTCCTGCCTCAGTTATCTTGTGATCAGGATATCTGCCTGCAAATCTGGAAGTCCTGGGTTAGAATCTTGCAGGGTCAGTTCCATGAGTAGGATTTTCTGGAACACACTGTAACTTAAAGCATTGTTTTTTTTTGTTTTGTTTTGTTTTTTTGAATGATTTATTTATGGATGCTCTTTAACAGCTCAGGTCATCAGCGTCCCATTCAACTCAGGGCGTGAAACGGCCGACAAATTTTGCTCAGAGGCCTCTCTTTCAGGCTTGAGGTTCTTTTTCGTGCCATAAATGTACGACATGGGACCCACGGCTTTACTTCCCTTCCAAAGGGAGCCATACTTAGGATTTTTATGCCCCGAAAAAATCTATTGGTCCTGGCCGGGTTCGAACCCGTGATCTTGGGTTTAGGAGGCAAGTATGGTAACCACTACACCACCAGGACGGACTTAAAGCATTGTGGACTCTGAGCTCATTTACATATTCACTTCATCAAACATTCTAAATTTAGGTATTCAATTTTTACACTAAACTCCATTTACTTACATAAAATAAGATGCGTTTTGGGAGAATCTCCCCATCTTCAGTTGCTCACTGAACTGCCATTACTGGAATGATG
This sequence comes from Metallyticus violacea, assembly GCA_030762175.1. Taxonomy (NCBI): domain Eukaryota; kingdom Metazoa; phylum Arthropoda; class Insecta; order Mantodea; family Metallyticidae; genus Metallyticus; species Metallyticus violacea. Next base: position 21,325,003 of record CM060845.1, read on the forward strand.
GCTAGACAATTTTTTCCCAAGTGGATAACTCCATTGGGTTGTGAAGATGTTTCAGCAGTTTAACTTCCAGTTTTATTTCATGGTTTTTGGTCAAGAAGTGAGCTGCTACTACTGATTTATCCACCTGCTTAAGCTGAATATTCCTAAAGTGTTCTTTCCTCTGAATTTCTAAATTTCTCTTTGTTTTGCTATGTAGTTCTGCTCACAATCTGCACATTTTATTACATAAATTCCTGATTTCTGTTCTGTTGGTATGGAGTCTTTTACTGGGCAACCTAATAAATTCTTGATATTATATCTGTTTTTTGGGGCTAACATTATCTCATATTCTTTGAAAAGTTTCTTGTACTTGTTGTGGTAAATTGGATGGTAGGTGAAACTTTTGAATTTGTATCCTCCTTTTGTGATTTTCAATATGGAAACTTCCCTTATCTCTTTTTGTCTTTTAGATTCATTGATAATTTTTATCACTGTGTCTTTGTTCAAACCATTGGTTATAGCTGTCTTTATTATTTGTTGGTATTCTCTTTTGTACTCTGTTTATGTGACTGGAATATTCATCAATCTATGTGCCAAACTGTGAAACACTGCATATTTTAGATGAAAAGCAATACATAAATAGAGTAGAAATTATGTTAAAAGGAGAAGATTACAAACAAATTGAAAAGAATCCACTGAATAAATGCAATAAGATCTTAAACAAAACATTAAATGGTCAAAACACTATCCACTGCTGATAAACAGAATACTACACAGAGTAATCCGGCACTACCCATGCTTTATGCACTACCTAAAATACATAAAAATGATAACAGCATAACAACATCAATTCACCACATATCATCTAGGAAAAAAATTGATCAAAGTTTTCAATTCTTTTAAGAGATTCCAAAGTTTGAGCACCAAAAATTCATTTGATCTATTTAAAATGATACACTGTGGGTAACTTATTTACACACTTCACTTACTATATTTTCCTAAGTTGGATATTGTCATTTGATCTAGTCAGAAAACTTAAAAATAGAAAAATTATAGTGGAGATATAATGGTATCATTTGACATAAAAGCCTTATTCCTGAGCATATCAACAGAGAAGCTCATGCTTATGTTAAAGAAATGGTTAACATCAATAAATTTAAAAACAGAAGAAATAGAAGACTTATTGAAATTTACTAATATTTGCATTCAACAAAATTTCTTCAGTTTCAACAAAAGATATTACCAACAAGTTTCAGGCCTAACTATGGGTAACCCTTTGTCACCATTTCTAGCACATTTATTCATTAATTCATTTGAAATACATATCACAAAAGCCTTCCCTTAAAATTTCAAGACATGGTATAGATATGTAAATGACATTTTTGCAATAATACCAAAGAAACACTCAACAGATGCTCTTGAAACTTCTTAATTTGCAGTATAAATCTAAACAGACCATAGAATAAGAGAGAAATGAGTGGCTACAATTTCTAGATTTAAAAGATATAAGAAATAGAGATTATTTGAATTTTGGAATTCACAGAACAGAAATACACACAGAATATTACATAAAAAATGAGAGCTATAATCCCATTCCTCATAAATATGCAGTGTTTCACAGTTTGGCACAGATTGATGAATATTCCAATCACAGAAACGCAGTACAAAATAGAATACCAACAAATAATAAAGACAGCTATAACCAATGGCTTCAACAAAGACACAATGATAAAAATTATCAATAAATCTGAAAGACAAAAACAGATAAGGGAAGTTTTCACACTGGAAAAAACAAAAGAAGGACACAAATTCAAAAGTTTCACATACCATCCAATTTACCACAAGTGCAAGAAAATTTTAAAAGAACACGGCATAATGTTAGTCCCAAAGAACAGATATAATATCAAGCATTTATTAGGTTGCACAGTAAAAGATTCTATATCAACAGAACAGAAATCAGGAATTTATGAAATGTGCAGATTGTGAGCAGAGCTACATAGGTAAAACAAAGAGAAATTTCGGAGGAAAGAACACTTTAGGAATAATTGGTTTAAGCAGGTGGATAAATCAGCAGTAGTTGTTCACTTTTGGACCAAAAACCATGAAATAAAACTGGAAGTTTGAAACATTTTCACAACCCAATGGAGTTATCTACTTGGGAAAAAATTTTCATATTAAAAAATAAAGAAAAGCTAATGAACTTCGAGTTTCCTCCAATGGATGAACTCGGCTAGCTCCTACTTCAGCTAACAGATGCCACTAGGAACATCAGGGTGGCTAGTCATCATTTCAAGTAACAGTGGTTCAGTGAGCAACTGAAGATGGGGGAGATTCTCCCAAACATGTCTTATTTTTATGTAAGTGGAGTTTAGTGTAAAAAATGAATACCTAAGTTTAGGAGAATAGATTTATTGCTAATTTCTGGTGATTATTGAATTGTGTAAAATGTTAAAATATATGTTATTTTAGTATTTCTTTGTTTAGTAGAAGGGGGCTGTGCCAAAGTTCTCTGGATATTTCATATTTCAGTAGAAAGCTGTGGCTTAGCAAACACTGTAAATATAGTTAGTTGAATGGTGAAAATTTTTGTATCAAAATGATTTAAAATATTGGCCTGAGTTAGAACCAGTCCATATTTTAATATTTGTGAACTTTGTGCTATTTAAATAAATAAATATGTCAGCTTGCCACTATTGTATGTAACAGTGTTATGTTTCACAAAACAAATATATCAAAATATTTTGGACAAATTGTCACTTTTTATTAAAAACAAAAACATTAATAAAATACATTATGCCAAAATTTTATGACAGTTGGACAATGAAACAGAAACTTGTCAAATTACTGAATTGTAAAATGATTGCCTGTCACTTGTTGAATTATAAGTTTTTATGAAAAAGGCCTGGTCTGTGAGATTTCTGATTCATGGCCTATGAGTAATCTTGCCATGTTTTAAATATTTTTGTGTGTTTTTTGTTATTTTATTTTGCTTTCATTATATCTGTTGCAGTTTAAAATCGGCCACGTACTGTAACTGAGGACAAGTCATTAAGAAAAATTTTATCTTCGATATGGTATTGTATGCTGTAATAAATTAAACTTATCTGCCTGATTGTGCATGAAAGACTTGTACATTTGTCTGAAATTATATGTATATTTTGCTTTAACATCGATAAATGCCCCCCCCCCTCCTTTTTTTGTTTGTTTTTGGGAAGAATGAAGTTATACTAGATAAGACAAAATATTTCAATAATGAGGGATAAATATTATGACAAGAGTCATACTGGAAAGGTGTTCAAATAAATTTATTGCTTTGGGTAGTGGAAGTATGGAATATTTCCAATCATTATTCTCTTTTAACATATGTGCATTAAAATAAGCAATAGCATAACAAAAGTATTAAAAAAGTAGTTTATTCTGTAATTAATAAGGAATATACATTTTCATTAATATACTAGTCAAGACATTTTTTCTAATAGGACTGAAAGATATGAAATTAGAGGTTGTCATATTTGCTCACATAATTCTGAAATGTACTGGCTTATATTTAATGTTAATTTTATTTATCTTTAGCATCAGAGCATATTAGTAGAACCAATCTAGGCAGCTAAAATATGCTGTAATGTTCTAAGCCAGTGGTAGTAAAAGGATGACATACAGAGCTTTCACATAAAAACTATCCTGCGGCCTTGAAAGCTGGGTGTATCACGGTACTTGCTGCAGGCAGTATTCAAAACACCACACATGCAGGATAGTTTTTCTGCGAAAGCCCTATATATGCAACGGAATGAAAAATTTATACTGTAAATTTGAAGTTTATGTTTTAGAAAATAATTTTAAATAGAATTGATAAGCCAAATATATTCCTAGACATTTCATAGAGTTTAAATTAGTTTCAATTGTGAAATTAGGGCATAAGTAAAATTACATATGTTTTCAGAACTGAAGGTTCTTTCAAAAGTGTTCTTAGCAGTAATTAAGTTTGTATAAAAATAAGGTAGTTATCCAATTGTATATATGATGCCATCACATATTGTACTCTCTATATTTCATTTGAATGGGGTCCAAAGTAAATTTTATCTTGCTAAATTCTCAGAAATTCAGATTATTGTTTGTAGTGTTATTGTTTTTTCCCTCCCCTGCATTGACTATTTACTACATGCATGTGTGATAGTTCAGTAGCTTAAAAGGTGTACGGTTAATGCTACATAATTAAAATGGGTGACTGCCATTTCTTAGACAGTCGGATAAAATACTGGCATGTGCTCAAAAAAAAAAAAAATATATATATATATGGTGATTTATGAATTTTCCATCCAGTCAATGTTGGCTATCTTATGTAGTGCAAACCCTGGTCTATAAAATGTTCATGTTCAGACCACTGGAGTTTACAATGTCATGTTGTATAAAATGTAAATATATTAAAATGAAATTAGCATAATATTTAAAAAAAAAATAAGTGGGAGTGAAGACACCTCCCATGTTATTTTAATGAGAGATTCATGTAAGTAAGACCAGAAATAAAAATGGAGAAATGTCAAGAATAACAAATTTTCAGGAAAGATAATTTAATCTATTATAATTTATTAAATATGTTACTAACTCCACCTACTTTTACAACATTAGGATATGTTTTAGGGACAATCACTCCCATCATCAGCTGTTTACTGACTACTGGATGTGGTGGCTGAATCCCAAGGTGCTCTATGGCAGTTCCTGATGGTTCGAATATGAACTTGCTGAGTTCATCTGGAAGTTCGTAATTCATAAGTTCATTCATTAACTCAGCAATTCCTATTTCAACCATCATGAATCCTTTGAAAAGCACTTTAGGATCCAGCCATAATATGTAGTAGTCAATCAGCAGCTATTGATGGGGAACGACCGCCCCCAAAACATGTACTAATGTTGTAAAAGTAAGAAGAGTTGGTGTGAATATATGCAAATAAAGATACTTAACTTTTGAAACTAATTACATTACAAATAATAAGTCTTACAATGAATTTTTAAAATTTTTTTAATTTTATTTTAATGCTTGTTTTTACACTGAGGCTTCACAGGAGCTAGATACTGATGATACATGAGATGAAATGATAAATTCGGAAATAATTTTTAAAAGAATGAAATGTTCCAGGCCTAAGTTTAGGATACGTCCCTAGCATTTGCCATTTATGAGGACTGAGGAAAACTTAGAAAAAAACCTCAGTCAGGGAGGATGGTTCTGGCAGGATTGAAATCCCAGACCTTACACTCAAGTTCGCATTTTAACAACCTCGGCCACCCTTGGCTGTTTGCATTGCATTTTGAAAGGTGGTTAAAGTACTAGCAAATCTATTTGATATAAGAGGTATCATGTTATATTATGTGCTCAAAACCAAAATATTTAAAATAAAATCACACAAATGTAAAAGACAAGGGGGAAATGTGCATTACTAACACAGGGTGTCCCACATAAAACTGGTACTCCTCACTGCCATTCACATAAAAGATGTGTGTCTATATATTATATTACTTCCTATGTAAATGTCGCATAGTTGCAAGACATGTCAGTTTTAACAAGTGCTGGAAGTGCCTTCCACAATGTTCTGATTAACGTGTAATTCTTAAGAAGAGATGTTATTTATCTCATTTGTAACATTCTCTTTCTCTATTATTCAAGGGTTGTTAGCATACACTTTACCTTTCAGAGCTCCCTTGTCTTTTGAAATGTCTGAATTTATCTACTAACAAAAGTTTGAAGCCATTATAGCAGAACAGAAGGGATGCTGATGTTTAGATAGAGCATCCATAAATAAGCCAAATCAACACATTTGCATGTTACTCCACAAATTCCCATAGTGCTGAGATGTTCCTTTGGGTCTTTCACAGAACTATTGACTAATTTTTGTTGTTGTGAAAACTATTTTTTTTTTGTCTTTTATCAAAACCAAGCAATACATAATGTGACATTTTGCAAGATGCTTTAATTTGGTCTTTATGGTACAGATATGGTTTTTTTTTTTTTTTTGAGGTTTGAAGGCTCAATTGATTTCTTTCTTCGGGTAGCTGTTTGCTTGTAAGACTATCTGGAGATGATTAAATTGAGCTTTTAGTCCCTGAGATTAGCTAATGATTTTGGGATGTTTTAATTAGAGCTCTTTAGCTGGGTGATGGATCATGCATTGAAATATTATTATGCATAGGTTCACTGTAAACCTCATGTCCTAGAGCACCAGATGCCTTTCATAAAACCAGAGCATTTAGGAAAGGAAGTGTGTTTTACTTTCCATATTATGTTGTGGTGTATGCTATTTAAGTTGCTGAAGAAAATATGCAGTTTTTGTTTTCCTAGATTACGAACATTTCATGTACATCGTAGAACCAGTGTGAGGCTTATGTTCTGCTGTCTGTAAAGCTTTTATCAAAATTTTCCATGAAAAAATTCACTACAGTTGGATTAAAGGGTTAAATTAAATTGTTTTAAAATTTTTCCAGCAAATCAAATCATTAAGTGCAGCCAGCATTAAAATTTTATATTACCCAAGCTACCTGTTAAAAATGTTATGTGTGGACTTTTGATTGAATAAATACATTAAACTGTGGCATTATTTGAGTAAATACTATGGATCACCCGTATCATTGTTCATGTTAATTACTTTATTGATTGCACCAAGACTGATCTTACAGTTTTCTGTATTTTCTCTTTGTTTAAATGAAGTATTTGCAAACTGTTATTGTTAATTTTCTCGAGTCAGTGTTGATAATTTCCTAAAATAAACTCCTGCACAACAACAATGGAAGTGATAATAAGTCAGTTCTGTTAGACTGGTTTGGAGGAAAATATGGAAGAAAAACATATAGCAAAGATGAAAACATGAAATAAAAAAAGTTTATTTTTTGTTCACATTAATGTGCACAAGTTTGTCTGTAAATAGGAGTTTGAAATCCTGAATTCCTATCTAGTTTATCTAGCACTAGGATAATAACAATAATGGAAGAATTATGTGAGTTAGTATGACATACAAGAATTGTATTGTAATTATAAAATAAGTAGTTGAGGTATTAAATATTTATTATAATCTTTATATCACATTCATACGTACAGAATACTTGCTTTAGACTAGAAGAAATGAGGGGACAATAGCAGAGGAGTATCTTATATCTGCATTTTTTGAAATTGTTGCTCTTTTTATTCAGCTCTACATGCAAAATGTACTGCAGGTATTGTTAACAATGTCAAATTGCTGGAGGAAAGCAAAAGAAATCCATGTGTTATATATTATATTTTTTTCTGGCTTGAAAAGTTGTTTTTGCAGATACAAGATATTATATTAATACCATTTAAAAAAAAAGAAAGATGTTCCATTATAATTACATATGTATGTATATACATTACTGTATAGAGGAGCTCTTTTACTGCTCTCCAGGATACATTAGATTAAATATTATCTGAGCTAATGTTATCCCAATACTCACTAAGAACCATATACACGGACATTAACAGAATAGAAAAGAAGTTTACAATTGGAAAACTTTGTAACATTTAAAACAATCTGAATGCTGAAACAACATTCCAGCAATCAAGGCATTGTCTAAACCAAGGCTGGCTTTGTTTAGATATTTAGTAATTTGTGTTTATCATATTACTTCACTTAGAAGCATATCTATATCTGTATATATGTACATGTATAAATTAAAAGAATGTTAAATATAGTACAAATTATAACCCATAAGAGAAGTAATGAAATTTAAGATCGAATGCACATGTAAAGAAGAAACATTTGTGATGTCAAACTGACTTTTATATAATTTTGCAGTTTTTTATGAGGAAATCACTAAAAATTTCACTAATTTTGTTTTACTTACTTGACTTTTATATGTATTTTTTTTCTTTCTTTTATCAGAGTAATAAGAGACTTTTTATTTCCATTTAAGTCATTTGCATTTTTAATTGCTGTGAACTTAGCAGATTTGAATTCTGTATTGTGTTATCTTCAAGTGCTTTTAATTGCTATTGTTAATGTGGTTAAAGAGAAATTCATTTGTTTCTTTGTGTATTGATGTAATGATGATTGATGTCAAAGTCTGTGATAGGTAATAAAACTGTTCTGATCTTAATTGTCGTAATTCTTTACTTTTGAGCCGGGATGTGCTAGAAGTAACTCACAAGTCCTTTTTCAAATATTAACATTAGTTGCAAGCCCTTTGTTAAAATTGCATATAATAAATAATAAAATAAACACACTATTTTAATTTATCCATCTTCTATTCTACTTTCAGCTGAAGTGATCAAAAGTAAACGATTTAGTGGCATTTATACTGATTGCTACAGATTTTATGTGCATGTAATTAATGTTGACAACTATTATCATAATTATTTAATTATTAGTATATTTTGATGAATAAAATTCAACACTCATGCCTCTATACTAACTTAATTTCATTAGAACATTTGTCAACTATGAGTCCACTGTCAGAAGGGTCTCGTAATCCTTGGAGAATATACTATTTGACTCTGGTGAACATCTGATGAACCTAAAATTAGTTTGCTTTTCATTTTTTTTTCCCACCATATGTTCAGTTCTGTATGCCCTTCTACTGCCTTTAACAGTTGTACTTATTCTTCAATTTTATGGTTTCCTGTCCAAAAATGAGCTGACAAAGCAGATTTTTCTATTTATGTTCCTGCTTGCTCTTTTTTGTACAGGAAATTATGAAATTAAGAAAAAAGTAAAATACAGAACTGAATGCACGAGGAAAAAATTATATCCACAAATTTAAAAATGATCTAGTGAACTTCAACATCTCCTCGGGGGAGAAAACATTAATTTCAGGTTCATCAGCTGTCTGCCAAAGCCAAACACTATGTCCCAGAAGGATTACAACAACCCTTCTGACAGTCGACTAGTAGCTGAAGAAGGTAAAGATCCAAAACATGTTCTAATGAAATAATAAATTAGTGAAGCTGCGAGAGTGTTGAATTTGATTAATCACAACACATTAACAATTATGTGATTTGTTTCACTGTGACAATTCCAATTGTACAAGGTGGTTGCAATTAAAGTGACGCTACTCATAGTGGCCCAGTGGACTGTAAAGAGCATATAGCAATGATATTTGGTAGATATGCTAATAAGGGAATGTGAACAATTTATGTCAGAAAAAAAATTACTTTTGCCTTTTGGCAAAAATTTGGTGCTATACAAGTTGTACTGGTATAACATGCCAGTCATTTGGTACAATTCGACATTCGGTATGACTGTTGAGAAGAGCCCTTGTGCTGTTGAAGTTATTTTATCAGAACAGCAGCAATAGCAGTGCTACATTGAGGGAATATCCCTGCCTGAAAGGAATAAGAAGGGGACATATCAACAAATGGGTAAAAGAAGATAAAGAAATTCCAGGACTGGTGATTTGGGTATGGCTGAGAGAGAGGTACCTAATGGATGGAAGTTGTTGACAAAGTTGCTGTGACTGTAGCTGGCCATGCGGCACATGTCCCAAATTCTGCAACTAGTGCTCAAGGGATGTCAAGAGAATTATCTATCCCAAGATCAACAGTTTGACGAGTTCTGCAGTGCATTTTACACTGGTACTCCTACAAATTACAGTTTGTGCAGCAACTTAAACCTCATGATCCACAGCAATGCCTTGATTTTGCCCTTCAGTTTTTGGTAAGGGTAGAAGTTGATAATGTGTAGTCAGAGAATATTCTTTGGACTAAGAAGGCACATTTTATACTGGAAGGTCTAATGAATATGCAGAACTGTCACATATGAGGCTCTGCTGAAATGTATGTTTTGCACCAACAGCCATTGAACTTTGTATATGTGACTGTGGTGTTAATTCACAAACTTCTTTATTCTCACTCCATTTTTGTTTGACAGAATTACACATTCAGGACCTGTTTGGTATACCGTGATTTTTGCAGTTATGAAGACATTTTGTGCAGTTCATTGATTAGGATATTAATCACTGATTAAATTATTTTTTTGAAACAGCAATGTAAATAAACAAATCTCTGGGACAACTGAAAGCTTATTGATAATATTGGATGTTTGCTAGTACCCATTGGGGATGCTGATATTTATCATTTTTTCCCTAGCTTCCCTATAAAGAGCTTCCAAATTATTTTTCATTTCTTTGTTGCTGTTAAGTTGGCTGCATTTCAGTAATGCTTTTTGTGTAAGATAGTATTCATGTCCTTGCATAATGGACAGATACTGCTCTTGTTGAATTGTTATTGATAATGGTGAGCGCATGTAATTATTTTGTGTTAAAAGCCTTAAAAATAAAAATTAATTTCAGTTAAAATTTATGATTTAGGACATTTACAGAATTCAGTCTTTGCTGCTATTGTGATATTCATTTACATTTGTTAAACCACAAATAAATATGAATTACATTATGTAAAAATATTCAAAATTTGTTAAACATTTTAATGCTTGAATCATGTTAACCCTTTCACCATTATGGACAGAACAGTTTTGTCAACTTGCATAGCCCATTGCAGATTATGGCTAATATAGTTCCAATTTGTTGTTAATTTCATAACTGATTGCTTACTCTGCTTTTGGTTGTATCAGAAAATGAATGTTAGGAAAGTAATGTGCATATAATTGCCACCGGATGGACTATTGAATGGAAGATCTGCAATTTGATTCTCACAGGATTGCAATTCCAACTTAGCTTTTTTGTAGTTTTCCTAAATCCTCATCAATGGCAAATGCTACCCTAAACTTAGGAAATATCTTTTTCCAATTTAAAATTCCAACTCATTTATCATTACTGTTCTCCACCAGTGATACTCAGTAAAGAAAATGGGTATTAAATAAATGAACAGCTCATACTCTGCTCCATTGTACCTTGAATCTTGCTTTGAAGTTTACCATTTACGAAGGATTATTAGAAATAAAGGTAGACTCAGTTTTGTTTATCTCGCCATCAGAAATGCATTCCATTTCATTACAAACTGTCTGCAGAAATTGCATTGATTTTGGTCACATCTGCAGCAAAATGTATTTTACGAAGGTTATAAAAGCCATCATGCATTACTTTTTTTATCGCATAATGTACATATAATTAATCTATCGTCTAACACACTCTTATGCTTCACTTACTTTTAAATACGGTGGGACCGGTTTCGAAGAGACATCCTCTTCATCTTCAACCAACTTGACGACTCAATGCACAATAAATGTTCACATCGTATGTTTTTTTAGCTAGTTTTCTTGATTCAGTAACCACAAAGAAGGCACATAGAGCTTCACAAACAATTTAAAATATTTTTTGTGAACATCGATTCGTTTTCCAATAACGTCCATGAGCAAAACTGAGTCTGCACCGGCTTTTATGTTTGCATTAGTAATGGCACTATATACTTCATCCAGGAGGTTATCAGAAAGTGCTTTTCTGGTTGGTGGTTTATAAAAGCAGGCCGCAGTTTCTGACAGAAGTGTTTAAAGTGTACTAATACTGCCACACTGAATGGGATGGAAAGCCGTGGCGAGAACGAGATCTATGTCCGGCATTGTGGAGGCATTCATCCTGTCTCAAAAATCTCTTATCTGTTGATTATACACGGAAGGATTAGAATTTAAAGTGGTAGGGGATTCAAGGTTAATACTGTCCTTGTGCGATAAACTTGGGAGACTCATAGACGGCACTGCAGACATGGTTGAACAGGAGCTCCGATTTGCAACTGGAGCTAGAGGATTATCTATGTCTATAAACATTGCCGAGTCTGATAATGGAGGGTGAACTGGAACATTGCTGTGACAGCTGCAGCAGTACACGAGCTTTTGCAGAAGTCTTGAGTACAGACTTTTCTGTGAGCTTTCAAACACTCCCTTGCTGTTATTTTTACAGTTGCTCCACATTCACAACACTTTGCGCAATTCTTACGTTCAACTTTAATTGGAATAAATCCGAGTTCCTCGTACGCGCCATAAATAGGTCGGCCACTGCGATTCATAACAACTATTATCGAGATAGGCCATTCTCAGAGTGGAGGAAACGATGTTTATATGACTCCTTTAAACTTCCAACTGGTTGAACCAAGACTACAAGTTGAACACTGGAGTTTATCGTACAGGTTTTATGAGCGCCAGAGCCAACAGACGGCAATCTTTTAGGTGGGACAAGGAGTGCCGATTAGTTTTAATTTTCCCATGTCAATCATATCGTCGCGTTTGTTCTGTAGCGGAAAATTTGTTCCTTTGTAGATGAAACAAAACCTGTACGAGGAAGCAGAACAGAGCATTTTGATTTCATAACGTCTCAGATACCGGCGCAATAATACGCAGTATGTATATTTGCTATCACTGTTTTATAGTTTAATGTTCACAAAGAATTGAAGCATATCTGCGCCGGCTGCACCGGTGTTAGTTTTCTGTCTTTGTGATGCGCTGGTGCCACCAGCCTGGCGGGTATAAAGTATCAAAGGCCAGAGCGATGTTCCATTAGCTAATAGCGAGCGGTTGTACCCATGAAACAATTTTTGAACAATTTCTTCAACTCTCCATCGATCCTACCTACTAGGCACCGAAAATGACAATGAATATATATATTTACACAAATCTGTGACTTTTTTTTTTAAGTGTTTTATCCTTTTGTGCTTTTCTAGTTCTTGTTATTTTAGTTACATTGTTAATAGTGTTACATTATTTTTCATTTATACATATGTGTGTGTGTGTGTGTGTGTGTGTGAGAGAGAGAGAGAGAGAACGCTCCAACGGTCGCAATTTTTGTTTGTTTTCTCTCAAAGAAACCCGGCATATAATCATCAATTAACAAAAGTTTCGTCGAGTTCGACAACTAGGAAAATTGAACCATTGGGAGTTGAGGTTAACTTAAACCGAATTTTTTAAAAATGTTTTCATTTTTTCTCAACGGAACTTGGTATATTTTATTACAATAAATTAATAAAAATAGTTTAAGAAAATCAGGGCAATGGAGACATAGGAGGGGGGGGGGTATACCTGAAAACCGAATAGGGGTTAAAGGGCGGCTCTAGCGGCCGCAATTAATTTTTTTTAAAGGAAACTGTATATGACATTGAAACAAAATAAAAATATTTTCTGAAAATCAGTGAAATCAGACTAATAGGAATTTGAGAATTTTTTTTTTTTTTTTTTTTTTTTTTTTTTTAGCCATAAACTCAATATTTAAAATTTGCTTTTTCGCACCTAAACTTCATATCACATAAATAAAATAAGAAAAATCATTTCTGAAAATCAGGGAAAACGGACCATTAGAAGTGGGAGTTTAGCTGAAACCCAAAATTTAAAAATAGCTCTAGTGGGACCAATATTTGTTTTTTCGCAACGAAACTTGCTATATAACTTTTAAATAAAGTAAGAAAAACAGTTTCTAAAAGTTATGGAAATCGGACCATTGGGAGTAGGGGTATATCTGAAAACCGAAATTTAAAAAGTGCTCTAGCTTTTAATTTTCTCTCAATTGTTTCAAAATAAAAGGATGAATTGATTCAGCATATAAAATTATTTATAGCTATGCATATGTTTTATATTTAACAAAAGCATTGAACATAGCAACAGTAAAATATTAATCTAATATATTTATGAGAATTATATTTGTATGTAAGAGGACTCTGTAATAACATTCGAAAACGGTTGCGTTACATGTATTTACTACAATAACATTTAAATTAAATTTGTAAGCTAGTAAAAATGGAAGGAACTTTCGATTTTGTATTGTTGATCGTATTTATTTGCTTAGTACATTATAATTGTTTTTAAATAATAATATGTTTTTATTTTATTGAAACATCAATATCATCTTAAATACACAATGTAACCGAAACTTTCTCTTATTTCTCTCTGTTATAGTGAATGCAAAAATGCAAGGGCTCAGTTCATAAACATGAATTATGAATGAACATGATTACTTTTAAAAATGTTTAAAAACTCTCACACAGTATAGTTTTGTCTATCAGTGGTCATGCATTTCATCTAATTAATAGTATACCATTAATTTTTATGGTTTAATCTCAACAACAACAACAACAATTATTATTATTATTATTATTATTATTATTATTATTATTATTATTATTATAAGGAAATGGTTTCTCTTTTGTGATACAGGTTGCAAGAATTTTAATTGGACAGAGTAATACCATAATGTATTTCATTTCATAAATTAATAAGGCCATAATTTGGATTTTATATTCGTTTTATAGTTATTGAACTTAGTGAGTAATTCGCTTAATTTCGCAGCTCCTGCATAACGAATTTATTTTTTAATTGTTCATATCGCCTCCTTTTGCCATACCATGAGATATGCTAGGTTTTAAGTTTTGGTCATCTTGACCCCCATCCGCAGCCTTCGAATATTTTATTAAAAAGAAGTATTGTCCTGTGTGAATGTGAAGGCTAGGATTAAAACGTGCAATCTAACTCGCTAACACCTAGACGCGATACCTATATACTGTAATTATTATTGAATTATAATGTGAAAGGGTTTGTTTTTAAAACCTTTTGTTTTAAGCCGTACATATAACTATAATCATAGCAAAAAAAAAAAAAAAAAAAAACGTGATTTCTTTTATTGCTTTGTATTTTACGTTGTCTACAGTTTGGCGTTATATGCGTAATTTACGTACCACGTAGAAAACACTTTATTACGCGTAATGTCACAGTCCTGCCTGTAATGATATCATAGAGGTGCAACCTTTCACCTCCAAAATTTTCTTACATAAAATAACGCCTGTCAACACGCACTGCCTTTTGATAGTCGGTGAGGCACATCATATCCTTTGATGAAGAACATGAGTTGTTCGAAAAATAGCGAAAATTCTATGACTATTTAAGTGTGTGTATGTGATAGCACTGTAAAAAGAAGCGCATGTCTGTCGTTGTTGAGTGTAAAAGGAGGCATATACAAGAACTGCATAAGCAGTGACAACATTGCTTTCATCTGACTTTGGTTGCAATCTCGGCCGTGTCCGAAAAATTTCAGTTCTTTTTGTCCTACCCTGCGGCTAATGTGAAAGAACAATTTCTCATATTTATATAGTGGTAGTGATAATCTATTCGTCCTGTTGGTCAATACATCTGATATGGAGTATGTTATAACAATACAAGGTAACCATAAGTCATCATACGCCTATTTTTATTTTTTTTTTTTTTTTGGTTCACAATACGTAATTTATTTATGTAAATTATCATTTGAAATATCAGATATCGATAAATACACATTGGAACAATGTGTTGGTAGCAATGGAAACAGTCGGTATAAATAAGAAATAGTTGAAAATCATATTAATGGAAATTGCCAAGATGGCAGATATTCAATCGAAGAGCGCTTAGTTGAGAGTGCTTGAGTTCATGAAAGACCGCACACAGGGCAGACAATGCAACGAATCATGACGCAATTCAGACGGGAAATTGGGAAACCACCTCCAAGAAAAACAACGCTGTTAACTTGGGAGAAACGAACGTTTCGTTCTGGCAGTGTCAAAGACAGTCCATGAAGTGGTCGACCAGTCATCAGATAAGACTAAATGTGCTGTGATTGCAGGATCAATCGAACGTCACCTCATAAATCGACATGCAGCCGAACTCTGAGTACTATACTCAACAATGCGTCTTCATATGAAAAAGGATTTACAACTGAGATCATTCCGCCCCTATTTCGTAAATTAACTAAGTGTTACTGATATGAACTAAGTAGTGCAGCATGTGCTTTATTACTTCAGGAGTTTCCACATTATCTCGACAACAGTTCCTCTTGTGATGAGTGTGCGATTAACCACAACAATCGCGATCGGAATGCTTTTTTTTATTTGGGGGGGGGGGCAAAGGCATGTCCACATTTCACATTGGAAATGGAACATAATCCAACACATGCTGTATACCTCGGTCCTGCTGGTCTAGTGATAACCATACTTTACTTGTAGACCCAAGATTGCGGATTCAATCCCTGCCAGGGTCGATGGATTTTTTTTTTTTCTGGCGGAAAAATCTTCCTCCAGAAGGAAAGTAAAGCTATGGGTCCCGTGTCGTAGATTTACGGCACATAAAAGAACCTCAAGTCTGAAGGAAGAGGCAAAATGTATCGGCAGTTTCATGGCCTGAATTGAATGGGGCACTGATAGCCTGAGAAGTTAAAGAGCGTTCGTAAATAAATATAATAATTACATCTTATGTTGTGACGTTGCTGCAAATTATATGGTTAGGCCATATTTTTAAAGGGTTTGTTAATGGAATAAACTATCAGCAGATGCTTCGAGACTGGTAAATGCGTCAACTAACTGAACCAGGTATGGTTGCAACAGGATGGTGCGCCGGCCCATTTCGCGTTATGTATTCGTGATTTTCTAAATGGTAACTTCCCAGGAAGGTGGACCGGTCATGGATCTTCAACATCACCACATGGATCTCCACTAAGTCCAGATTTAGCGACACCGGATAGCAGTTTAATGGGATATATAAAAGAGAAAGCGGTTGCAAATTACTACCAAATATATAAACTAAAAGATGCCGCGAGAGCCGCCTTCATAACCATTATACCGCAGATGTTGTGTAAAATGTAACAAAGGACCTGGAGAGAATATCCAATTCGGCCGAGATAACAGTGGAGCTCACACTAACCTGTTAGGGCATTAGGTAAGTAAGGGTATGGTGACTTATAGCACACTTTGTACAACACTACTTAGCAAAAAATAATTCAACTATACAATAAAATTGTTTCTCACAGAATTACTTAATTTCTATAATACGTTAATAGTAATCTCAGAGTAACAAGTTAACTGATGATCTGTTAAGCATTACAAATTGTTTCAAGAAATTCTTGTACAGAGTAGAAACAAAATTCTTTTAGAATAGATTTTAGTGTTGTTTTGAATGTTGGCACACAGTTGACAATATTAAATTCTTGTGACAGTTTGTTAATGTTTATCCCATTTTATTTAGCTCCTTTCTTGAATAGGTCGATATTAGGTGGTATAGTGAGGTAATTTGTTGCGAAGTTGTGCATATATACTTTAATAAAGTCAGAAATTCATGGAGGTAGATACAAGGTATTGACAATGTTTAGTTTCTTTGCATGGAATTTGTAGAATTGCTCTCATGGTAAGCCTAACAATTTTTTTCTATATTTTAAAAATTATATCAGTTTTACACTATTTCCCTAGATGATCTTACCACACCTAATAACACTAGGAATATATGAGAAATACAGTTCCTTGTGGGAGTGCATGCTAAAGCCATGGGGTGTAGAGTAACCATACTTGGCTCCTCCTAAACCCAAGATCGCGGGTTCAATCTGGCCAGGATCGATGACTTTTTTGGGCGTAAAAATCCTAAGCATGGCTTCCTTCAAAAGGGAAGTAAAGACGTATCGAACATTTGCAACACGAAAAAAAAAAAAAAAAAAAAAAAAACTCAAGCCTTAAAGAAGAGGCATCTGAGCAAAATTTATCGGCCGTTTCACGCCTGAATTGAATGAGATCCTGAGGACCTGAGATGTTAAAGAGCGTTCGTAAATAAACCAAATTAATCATATCTAAAGCCGTGGGCATTAATAATTTGGAAAATTAGCCTAGGGATGAAACATTTATTATCCCTTATGATTAACTATAGCTATGGGAAGGATGCATAACCACAATGCAACACAAAGAAGCTTAGCCACCGACAATTTCCTGTTTGTCATTTGATTTGAATTACTCCTTTGTTCTCATTTCTACCACTTTTTGGCAATTGTTTTGAGGATTGACGTCATCAAGACATCTAAAACTAGCCTTACTTTCATAATTTAGGCATTTAAATTATTCTTTGTGTGGGCAGGCTTTTCCGACAGATAAAAAAAATATTATCTCATGGTACATCCCGTCATACTTAAATTACAAACAGGATGTGGTTGATGACTATGTTTGCCAACCAAACTTCTTTGTATTGCGTTGCGGTTATTCATCCTTTATGAGTCATTTCCATTACTGTGATTAATCATATAGAGCGGCAATAAATGCTTCATCTATAGGTTGTAATTTACTAATTTTCCAAATTATTAGTTTCCTTGGCTTTAACATATGACAGTGCAGAGGTGCTGAGACCTTCTCATTGCATAATTAATGTATTAGATCGTTTTTATGAACTTTAAGAAACTTAAAAAGACCCCTAAAGTAAATGTTTAGTACATATGAGTGGCTAGAAGAAAGCTAAATTTAGAAAAGTGTTTAAAAAAAACGGTCTTACATTTTTCTTTATTTGCTGTAAATAGGTTTACCAGATGGTCTTATAAAAATTAGGGAAATTTCCTTTCTTAGAAAACTTTGTCGTTAATACGCCTTAGTCTTAGAGATGGTGGGTTCAGTATTCCGTGCACATAATCGGAAATCATAAAATTAAATAGTTCTCTTACAAACAAACAATGAAATAAAAGTACAGGGGAAGTTAATGATGTGTGTTAAACATGTGATTAATTACCGACTATAGAATACAAAAACTACTGAATCATTGAAAGTCGGATTTTATAAATGGTTTTGTAGCATTGTTATAATGCACTCTTATCAGAAAGTTATGCTTTCAGTAATCTATTGGACTATAAAATACAATATCATTATATGCACATATTACAATAAACAGCCATATAATCCATATACACACATTTTTACCTGAAGTTCACTAATGTTCATATTTTTCTGTAGACCTGCATTGCTGAGAATTTTTAGTCACTTTTTATAACATATACCAGAGCCGTTGGGAAATAATGTACTATAGAGGTGGTTTAGGAAAACTGCGAAATCTATGGACACGTGCTTTCGCAGGGCGGTTATAAGCAGGTTTGTGTATGGAAAGTTCATTGTTCGTTTGTTGTCATGTAGAGAAAGACATGGTCAAAGATGGACTGCTTGGTTTTTGTGGAGGAAAGACGTCAAGTCGAAGGAATTCATAGACGTTTAACTGCGACATGTGATCAAAAAGTTCCTGCACAGAAGACTGTCAAAGGGTTCGCCAGCGGCAGGAAATCTGCGCACAAGAATGCGAGTTTTTGGGCGTCCGTCAATTTTGCGTCTCCAGGAACATTGAGGTTGTGTATGAATTGACTATGGTTGAAGAATTTCATTCTTCATTCTCTTTTATAATATGTTCTTTCCCCAGTTTGTTTTTTGTTGTTTTTGCTTATAATGATAACATAAATGCCAAGCATATAAACAAATACATAAATATAAATGATTAAATGGATTAATAAAATAAATGACCGAGAACAACGGGAAAGTCAAATTCTCCTGCCATCTCTGGACGACTAGAGCCATTCATGCTACTAAATGTAGCCGTATGCTACCGTCGTTGTTGTTGATTTGGTTTATTTACGGGCGCCCTTTAACATTTCAGGTCATCAGCGTCCCATTCATTTCAGGGCGTGAAGCGCCAAAAAATTTTGCTCAGAGACCTCTTCTTTCAGGCTTAGATTCTTTTAAACGCCATAAATCTACCACATGGGACCCACGGCTTTACTTCCCTTTTGAAGGAAGTCATTCTTAGGATTTTTACGCCCGAAAATATCCATCGGCTGTGGTCGAGATAGAACCTACGATCTTGGGTCTACGAGGCAAGTATGGTTACCACTACACCACCGACCGACACGCGATCGTCGTCTCAAAGTGGATTATTACGCTTGAATGTTGATAAATGCTTAATAAAGCATTTAAATTATCGTTACATCTGCGGAAAAAATACAAAATCCATTTAGCAGGAATGACAAAATCAGCTTTGTATGAATTTACTATTAAGGAGTGTACGTAACCTAATTCAAAGTATGGCAATGTGTGTCAAAGAGCTGTTCCTCCATCTTGCTCTTATACGACGTAAATTGTAACTTTTTAGTAATATTTTAAAAATATTATACTTCTTTCGTGGAACAGAAAGTTATAAGAACTTATACTATTACACTTGTAATGTATTAGATCATACTTTTGTAGAATAAGGCCCTTGGCAACGGTGCATTGACGTTGGTGGGAGTATATTGAGAGATCCCATGTGCATTGAAAAAATTGAATCTACCAACTTAGCGAACTCTCAGCAACATTCTCGCCTTAACTCCATTGTTGCGCATTTAATTGTTGCCAAAGTTTAAATTTTGAATATTGCTAAAAAGTGATAGAATTGCTTGGTTAACTATGTTTATTTTAATGAAAAAACCTTACCAGCTGTGGTAACAAAACGGTTTAATTCAATCTCTGAAAAATACCAATACAACAGAAAGGATAGAAGCAGTCAGCGATCTGGGTCTTCCCAATTGATGACCTCTCAATGAAGACTAAGCTATGTTGAAGTGTAGGCTGAAAGATGGTTGTCACAGCAAGTGGACCCCTGTGGTGCCTCAGTAGTAAAAACGGGCGTTAAACACCATTCAAAAAAAGCAAGTGGCCATTTTGCAACTATTCCACTCCAGGGAAGAAACAGCCGCTGTTAACTGGAACGCCACAGTTTGTCTCCGCGGGACCTTCAGAACACTAACAGAAAGTAGACCTCCGAAGTTTAAGTTGCGAGCATTGCTGCTTCACCACGACAATGCCTCTGCGCAAATCGCTTTAAAAACAAATTGCATTTCTGTAAGAATCGGGAGCGACACAGGTGAACCGTTCATATCTGCCTCTTTGTGACGACTTTTTTATGTTTCCAGCTATCAAAGAAAAACTGAGAGGACCACTTGTTTGAGAATCTGAAGAAACTGCCGAGCCTTATAGAGGTGGTTGGTGCCATCTCTAAAGAATCATGGGTGGCTTCTTTCATGATTGGTTCAGGAGGACGCATCTTTATATCGAAAAGTATATTTCTGAAAGAAAAAAAAAAGTCAGAATTTGTGAGCTATGGGCCTTATATTTACTGGAATCCTAAAAATGAAATAGTTACCTTAGTATAGTCCTGTGTGTACATAAGATGCATAAGTGAGCCATTAACACTGAACAATATACTGTATAACAATTATAATTCGTTAGAAATTAAAAAAAAAAAAAAAAAAAGGTTTGAAACCAGCCTAACCATTGTTGAACAATAATGTCTATCAAAATGTAAGTAGCGCAGCTGTATGGACAAACATCACAATGAACAACACTTTTAAATAATGTTGGAAGTTAAAAATTTTAATGGTTCTCTAGCTGTTTGTGTTGTGTAAGATAACTTCGGTCTCAGGTAACTATGTTGCCACCTCTAGCCCTAATTACCGCTGCAATTCGGTCAGGCATGCCTCGGTTAAGGTCTGCCATATGCTCTTGTGGTATCAGTTCCCATTCCGCTTAAAGTGCAGTCCGAAGATCGACCCTTAGCATGCCTCTGAAGCGCATGTTCCAAGAATGCTCAATGGGCTTCGGGTTGCTACGTGCTGATTATACCACACGTTCCATCCCAATCACTTCCAGGAACTCAGAAATACACCGAGCAATGTGTGGACGAGTGTTATCGTGCAAAAGGATAATGTCGCCTATAACGGGTGCAAAAGGCACTACACGATCAGCAAGAATCTCCTCGATTTATCGATGAGCTGTTTAGTGACCAATTCTCGATGGGCAAGTTCCGTTCTTGCTTTAATGCTGATCCTTGCACAAACCAATATTGAATTTCCATTAAAAGGTGCCCTTGAAGAGAGACCATTAGTGGCCGAGGTCGTTAAGGCGCGGACTCGTTAGCGGTAGGTCTGGGGTTCGATTCCCTCCAGGATCGTCCTCCCTGACTGAGGTTTTTCGAGGTTTTCCTCAGTCCTCATAAATGGTAAATGCTAGGGAGGTACCTTAAACTTAGGCCTGGAACGGTTCCTTCCTTAAAAAGAAAATCCTTTCCTAATATATCATGTCATTTCATCTCATGTATCATCAGTGTTTACCATTTATGGTGCCTCAGTAGTAAAATAAAAGTAGTAAAAACGGGCGTTAAACACCATTCAAAAAATGTTCTTGAAGAGAAAGTGCAGAGTGCATAACGTTCTCCTGGCCCTCTCTATACTCCCTCCCATCTGGTGTCCTCAAACAAAACTTGCTCTCATCGGTGAGGAGCACCGTGCTCCATTTCTCCATATTCCAGTTTTGATGGATGCGAACTGAATGTATCCGAGAGATGTGGCGTCCTGTGGTCAGCAGAGGTTCCTTTGCAGGTCTCCTGAAGTGTAAATTCACTTCAGACAACCTCCTTCTAACTGCCCTTTCTCTGATATTAACATTCCGGTCTTGCTGCAAATTATTCCTGGCCTCCACCGATGTTGCGTGCCGAACGCGAAGAACTTGCAGTGAAAGAAAGCTATCGTCGCAATCAGAGGTACTCTCTTACTGGTTGGTCCTAGCGTTCTGGTAACCATACTTGCCTCGTAAACTCAAGATCGCAAGTTCAATCCCGGCCAGGGTCGATGGGTGTAAAAATCCTAAGCTTCCTTCGGAAGGGAAGTAAAACCGTAGGTCCCATGTCGTAGATTTACGGCGCGAAAAAGAACCTCAAGAACCTCTAAGCGAAATTTATCGGCCGTTTCACGCCCTGAATTGAATGACCGATGTTGAGCGTCCGTAAATAAAACAAATCATCATCCTCCTAGCCAGAACCGGGACTTCTGGTGTAGATACCGCCCTCTCTGAATAGTCCTGCGTACATTGAAATAAGAAGAGTCAATGGCATCAGTAACATAACGTAGACTTCGCCCATCCTCCACTAACGGCACAGTCCTTGCTGCATCTTCAGCTCCAAGAGCCCTTTCAAAATGTTAAAACTGACTTAAGACTGATACCTGGGCAAGCCTGAATACTTTAAATTATCACACGGCACAGCAACAATTTTCAGTATTAAAATTACGGTTTGCGGTGATTGTTGTAAATGTCGTTGCGTTTCTGTAATGTTATAAAGTTGGCATTATACAAGGCTTAAAACCCAAGCTTAAGAGTTATGAGAGAGAGAGAGAGAGAGAGAGAGAGAGAGAGAGAGAGAGAATAACATGTTCTTTCACTTTTTCTGCCACTGAATGTATTTCACTCGTCCTTCTAAATAACAGCTGTATATTTCAGAAGACAAAGCCCTGCAAATGTTCTATTTTTTATTTCTTTTTTGTTTTGTTTTTGAGAGTGGACCCATTTTGTACTATATATATATGTGCGTGTGTGTGTGTTTTATTTAATAGGCATAAGACGACAACAATCATAATAAAGTGTGCTAATATTTTAACAGTTGTTATGTAGTATGGCGTAGGTAGTTAATTACTGAGTTTGCTACCGTTAAAGAAAACTGGAACGGTAAAATATTCGGAAACTAGTTCGAAGCTTATATTTAGGGAGGGGGAACTACTGTTTGTTGACGGTATCTATGTTGTCATTAAATTCCCCAAGCCTTAAATAATTGTTTGTTTAAGATTGATAATACATGATTTTTCCTTATTTTTTGTACTTCGTTTCCACAAAGTTAAAACCGTTGGCGTTCATGGGAACTATTGAAAGATAACGTTTTGAAATATTTATAGCCTACAACCTATCATAGACAGTAACGTGAACTGCAGTGCAAAAGTTAAGAATGTTTTATACGAATATTATCAGTAGTTTTAAACTTAGACATTTGTGTAATTTTTAGTTAAGAAGCTAAATTTGATAAATGTCGAAATTAGAAACTACATGTAGAATATATTATTTCTAAACTAAAATCTGAGCTCTATGCTCTCTGGTCATTCATTTTAACTCCAGATCTACGCTAAAATGGTTAATTATGCTTTTTCTATAACATTAGGAAAATTTGATTAACTTTTAGGGGAAATTCATTTAAATAACGTTTTTTTTTAATATAGACATATCAATAATTTGTGATGCTAACAGCAGTCTAATTAAATTAAGTCTATTTAAAAAAAATAATATTTTGACTTTTTCTTTTCAGTATATACCTATTTTATATTATGAGTTGTGTATTAAAACAGGAATACATAATATAAATACTAGAAATCCTGCTATCAAATAGGATTTCATTATGATCTGATAAATTATTATTATTATTATTATTATTATTATTATTATTATTATTATTATTATTATATTATTATTGTTGTTGTTGTTGCAAAAATACAAATTCGCTCTTACAGAATGCCTACGTAAGAAGGCCTATTATTTT
Source organism: Metallyticus violacea (assembly GCA_030762175.1). Classification (NCBI taxonomy): domain Eukaryota; kingdom Metazoa; phylum Arthropoda; class Insecta; order Mantodea; family Metallyticidae; genus Metallyticus; species Metallyticus violacea. The sequence goes on from CM060845.1 coordinate 21,349,053, forward strand.
GTGGAAGAACTTGTAAGTGAACAATTATTCTTTTTCTATGATAACGTATTAGCTAAGCATTGCAAATTATATTTCATATACTTTGTGAGTTACTGCATGTAATAAATAATGGATTATTTTTCCTTCACGGGATCACTCCACGTGCACTTGATCTAACTCTGCAGTTCTTGTCTCGTTCCCATGCTTGAAAGCTGTCCGGGGAGTCGGAGGGGAGGTCAGTACGATTTTAACTCTAGGAACTCTAGGGCGTGTTCTTGAGTGTTGGGTGACAGTGCATTGAGTAATCATCAGACAGCGTATTCTATTCCTCAAAGAATATTTATTTATGATTCTCACGTAACTACAGTTTCGACTCGTGATGTACGAAGACAGACAGACTCCCTGATATTCCATTTCCAAGCCAAAGTTCGATTCACAGATTGGTAAATAAATTTCGTGCAACGAGAAGTGTTCTTGATTAAAAAACAAAAGCGTACAGGCGACGCACAGTCACATTAACAGAAAAAACGTTACCAGCATTTGGACATGCTCGGGAACGTTCCCCTAAAAAATCACTTCGACGTCTTTCTCACCAAACAAGAATTTTCTATTCTTGTGTTCGAACAGCTACAAACCCTATAAAATTACTGTAATACAATAACTTAAACCGGGTGACCCTGCATCCAGGAATGGATTTCGTGAATGAATTTTAACTAGTGTGCATGACGGAGCAATTGATCCCAATTTAATTTTCTTTAAGAGCGAATCTTCTTTCCATCTAAATGGGGTATGTGAATTCACAAAACAGCCGATAATGGAGCTCCAAAAAAACCTAACCTGCTTCACAAGGAACTCCTGCATGATCAAAAGATAGCAATATTGTGCGCCATTAGCGGCGAGAGAATAATGGACATTTTGGAAGATACAATTAATAGTCAAGGTATGTACAAAAGTTTTGCAACCGTTTTAACGTGAATTAACTATGAGGGAACATAGGTTAGTAACATACACAGTCCATGTTTCCTTGCATGCAAGTCGTGAAATATTCAACTATAGTCATCACTAACAACATATTGCCTCCTTGGTCCATCATTTAACACTCTGCGATTTTTATCTCGGAGGGGGGCATTAAAGGAAAATATGTACAAGACAAATCCATACAGATTAGATGAATTGAAAAATAACATTCGTGAAGATTTTTTTTCTCCCCATTTCCCAAAAGAAACTGAAAAGGGTCATGGTTAATTTCATAACCGATTCCAGAAATGTATAGACAATGAAGATAGGCAGTTTCAGCCCGTTCTTACTTGACAATGATGAGTAAACGTACCCTTAAGTGTTTAAGTGTCAGTAACAATTTACATGACAATCATAGCTGTGGATTTTGTGACTCCTGTTCACCGCGGTACCAGCTTGATCGACTGACCGGTCGTTACGCGTGAATCCGGTTCTGCAAAGGAAAAATCACCCATCATTATAACAGATACAGCTACAAATTTCCTGTATGAACAAGTAATAGTAAACTGTTGTTGAGTGTCGGCTAGTGCAGTTTCGTGTAAATTCGTAAAGTAGTTGCATTATTGCAGTTTTTGTTAACTGAATGTAAAGCTTACATTCTAAGCCTTTTTCTTTGCGACCTCTGGAAGAGGAAATCCAAGTTAAAAAAATTGAGTAAATCAACTCCTAGTGTTAACTTGGGTGAAATAGTGATTTCCAAACATACACAGGAAGTATACAATGCTTTCTGTAGAGACAAACTTTATCCTGCAGATTCCAGACTTCAATCAAAAGGTCAGTTATTAGTTGGTTGCATGAAAACCAGGATAACCAGTAATTGTTTAAACTAGATACGTTACTAGAATATTTTATTATATTATATATCTATGTGTATATTCAGTCATATACAATTAATTCTAGTTATTAAGATTCTAGAAGCTTGTACTCTATATCCAGCAGTAGCAGTAGTAAAGTTGTGCACCCCGGTACAGTATCGCTAGCCGTCGTAGTGCTACATTAAAATTTACTTCACAAACACAATGAAATTAATAACACTGGGACATCAACACCCTATAATAATAATAATAATAATAATAATAATAATAATAATAATAATAATAATAATAATAATAATAATAATAATAATAATAATAATAATAATAATAATAATAATAATACAAAGACTTGAATTAGCTGTACTGATTTCTTAAGAGCCGCGCCTAGCTATGGAAGCAGGCAAAAAGTAACTCAGGATAAAAATTAACCATAATAGCGGGATTAATTAAAAACCTGGGCTATAAGTACAGCGAGGTAATTAAAGTTACGGGTATGTAGAGCATGCCTGCGTATTTGGAAAAGCAAATCTTGAGGGCATGTGCAGGTAGCAGCGTGTAGTCAGTTTAAGGAAGACTTTGGTAGCGAATAGTTGTGCGTTCATGTGTTATATCACTACGTAAATATACCTAGTCTTGAAGAAATGATTTTTTTTTTCCTACGAAACACATGAGAAAACGATTCTTGCAAAGAAGTGGTAAGGCGATTCGTAAGAAAATTTCCTGGTAATTGTGTTCCAGACAAAGAAACTGTTCACCAGCTTGTTAACAAGCTATGAGAGACCGGACCTCTCAATAATTCAAACTGTCGCGTTCTTAGGAAGTAAAGTTAAAAGAAATACAGAGAGCCAGGATATAAAATTTAATTTGTAAGGTAAATGTTTGTCCTAGAGATTTGCGGTTTGCGAGTCACGAAAAGCAACTCAAATGTATACACGGCTCCATTAGTAGCTCTCAAAATGTCCAGTTGATATTCGTTCTCAGTCCATGTGTCATGTAGCATGTCCGGATTGTTTGAGTTTATGGCTGCCACACTTTTCTGGCGAAGATGACAAAAATCACATAAAGGTGTAGGTAGATCACCTCTTTCAAGAAGAAAGCCAGGGGCTTTATGTTTGGAGATCGCGGTGGGTCCATTGTGTCCGATCCATCGCTGCGGAAACGTTCTGTTCAAAGACATACGAATGTCTTTACTCCAGTGCCTGCTGGAATATCATGTTTGGCTGCATGGGAAAGCAAACTGTTCAAGCACACCAAGATAAATTGGGCCAGTATTCTTTTCTCTATGAAGGAAAATGATCCAACAATTCTGTCATGCCTGATAGCACACAACACACGCACTTTGTCGCTATCTCTGACATGTTCCCGAACATTGTTGGAGTTTTGTGAACCCCAAATGCGAACGTTGTGACGATTAAGCTTTCCTGATGTGTGGAAGGTTGCTTCGTCGTTGAAAACTACATTCCCCAGGTAATCGGGAACTTCATTGATCCGGTGCAGGATCTCAATAACAAAATTTTGGCATTTTGGTCGGTCATCGGACTTCAGCGATGGATGGGTTGAACTTTGTAGGCATAAAATTAAGCAGCACCTTATGGACTGTTCAACAACGGACGTTGAGCTCTCGGATGCTCTACAAAGTGACTTGGGCTTCTAGAGAAGGTCTTCCTGATTTCGCCTCACAAAGTGCGTTTCTTGCCCGAGTCAAGCTATCGGTTAACACTCCCTGTAGCTAAATACTAATCAAGCAACGCCTTAATTGTCTTTATATCTTCCGTTCAAAAGTTCGTCTGAAATCCCTTTGGACTGTAATCGTGATTTCGTTTGAGCGTAGCACGGCCTTCACAGAGCTCTCTCTTGTGTTGTCATCTTTGCTAACTATTTAACACTTGCAACAAAATAATACAAAAATTTTTCAGTTGCTCTTCATGACACCTTAAACCCCAAATCTCTAGAACTAACAGTTTCCTCACAACATAAATTTGAAATCAGGGAGATTTCATGTGCACACCTTGTACAGGAATTTCCTGCACAGGTGCCGTTGAAGGGCAACCTTAGAACATACATAGAACACGTTTATAATACAGTTAAGTGTTTATTGTTATAACTGTTATGCCTTCAGTAAAAGTAAAACAATTCACTTTACGCGCGGCGACTCTTTCCCTTTTTCCGGTTGCGGCGGCTGGACTTACCCAGTAAGAAGCCGCGCCCAGGCGGCCCGTAACTGAAATAACCTCACTGTAGTGTGATGGATGCTCTGGTGGAGGAGGATACTTTTGGTACTTAAGTTTTGCTCATGTCCGGCCTTTTGTGCCTATGCAAGTGGAGTTGTTCGGGCCCCTCAGAAAATGCTTTTCTATTCCATACGCTGGGGTAGAAACCTTTATAAAAGTAATCCACCATCATATTGCGCCAGCTCATCTCGCTCTGGCACTTTCGACTCTGTAACAGAACCTACTTATATAAGAATTCTCTCTTTATGACAGGAAAATTTTGGAGCTTGGTGTGCCATTAGCGCAAATAGGTCTTATGTCTTGTAACTGCACTTTCGACCCTGTAACAGAAGCAACTGCTTGAAGAATGCTCGTTCTTTTAAAGGCGAATTTAGGCAAATGTATGTCTTTTATCAAATTTAGCACATCCCAAACTAAAAATTAAATAAATGTTGATATTATAATCATACTTTGGAAACATTGGGGGGCCCAGCTCTCTGAGATAACTTTGGTGGGGCCAAACCCATCCGGCCTCTAGAAATCAAGGCCTGCTTGTGCGAGCACTGTTAAACTGTTTTCATAGTTGGCCATGTGTTGAAAATGGTAAAATATGACGTCATTGTGTTGATGTTGCTATGGGAACTTTCCTGTATTTGTTTTCCCGGGAAGCAAATCATAAGAATGCCTTTTTTATTCAATATACGTACTGAAAACCCCCACTTTAAAAAAAGTTCTTAGAAGTGTATTTTACATTTAGGTGTACGAATTAGTATATTGTAATGTGAGTGTTGCAAGGCACACTTTGCGCATCCGTAGCTACATTTGATGGATTGTGTTTAATGAAAGAAATCTTTAAATTTCTGCCATTTGCGTTCTGAAATATCCAGATTAACAAGGTTTAAAAATAAAAAATCACAATGGTAATATAATATAAATGTAGAACTTTTAAAATATATATCAAAGGAAGTAAAAATACACGTTTAAAAATGTTCATGTGTTGGAAAGTACACCGACCAGAAGATTAGCTAACAGGAGTGATTCGCCAAAATTTTAAAAAAGGAGATAGAAATAATTTGAATAATTATAGAGGCATAATCCTTCTTCAAAGAGTATATAAATATATACAAAAATAACCTCTAGAAGACTAAGTGTTATACTGAAGTACAGCTACAGGAAGAACAACGTGGTTTTTGAAAAGAGCGATCTTGTGCAGATTGTATATTTAAGGTGGAACAATTAATACAGAAGAGAAGGGAATTTAACTTCCGACTTTCATATTATTTTTATATTCTGAAAAAAACTTTGACATGGTTCTCAGAACAAACTGTGAATTGTAATGTAAGAGAAAGGATATCCGAGTCATCTGATCAATGTAATTTAGAGTCTTATAAAAGTATAAGAATTAAGATTAACAATGACGTTAGAATTGGAAATAAAACAGAAGAAATAAACCAAGGCGTCAAACAGAGATGTCCTGTATCGCACATTTATACTTTTCATTTAAATATGAAAAATAAAATAACACAATGGACAGTGTAACTAAAATGACAATAACGAGATAAGACGAACATGAGCTTATAAAATATTGCCATACTAAATCTGTGAATCTCTTAAGTGTTTTATCGTTTATCTGCTTTTATATATATATATATATATATATATATATATATATATATATAGAAAGGGGGGAGACGAAACACTGAAAGAGTGGAAAAATTAATCTACAGGGGTATATTCAAATTAGTTGATATGACAGAAAAGTGTTAACCTGAAAGATATCTTGGAAACATTAATTTAAAGATTTCAACAACCAAGATCAACTCAGTGTCTTTTAAAGGGAACAATCACGTAAGATGTAAGGTAGTATCAATGAAGAAATAATGGAACAAGTCTTTAGTTTTAATTACCTACATTTTAATGCATCATACAATATAAAAGATATCTGAATAGAAAACTAAATAAATTAAGACAAATGAATGGATGAATAAGGAGAACGTTAAAGAACAAGACGTCAAAAGTAACTTAAATGAAATTCTATAAAGTAATAACAGTGCCGATTGCAACGTATGGAAGTGAAAACTGGACTATGAACAGGACAGGTAGGAAAAGAATAGTAACTGCGGAGATGATTTGTTGATTTGGTTTATTTACGGACGCTCTTTAATATCTCAGGTCATCAGCGTCCCATTCAATTCAGGGCGTGAAACGGTCGACAATTTTTGTCAGAGGCCTCTTCTCTCAGGCTCAAGAATTTTTTTTCGTGCCGTAAATCTGCGACACGGGACCCGCGGCTTTACTTCCCTTCCGAAAGAAACCATACCTAGGATTTTTACGCCCGAAAAAATCCATCGACCCTGGCCGGGATTGAACCCTTGGGTTTACGAGGCAAGTATGCCTGCCGCAGGGATGAGATTTTTAAGAGCAGTAACTGAATTTACTCTTTTAGATAAACAAAGAAATGAAGAAATGCGAAAACAGTTAATATATATAATCCAAAGGGAAAAATTAATGAAAATAAAAGTAAATGGTACCGCATATATTAAGGATGAAAGAGGAAAGGATACCAAAATCGTTTCTAAATTATAAACCTAGAGGATATTGCCAAGTTGGAAGAACAAACAAGATAGAGTGATATGTTTAATTGAGGAGGAGGAGGAGGAGGAGGAGGAACAATAAGAAGAAGAAGAAGAAGAAGAAGAAGAAGAAGAAGAAGAAGAAGAAGAAGAAGAAATATCCTGTTTTATACGAACTGATGGAACCTCAATCCTTCACCACAAAAGATCGCTGTTCCCAACAAAACAAGCAGATTAAAATCCAGAATGCTTGCTTTTCTTTAAGGATGGATTTTATAGAGCAATAAAGTGTGTAGCTGTCTCAATGATTTGTTGAGAGTACGTCTGCAAAATACGGGAAGAAACAGAAGAAATCTACACAAAAGTCGCACTTAAAGTGAATAGGGAGTCCGATGAGAATATTCAACCGCTGGCGTTACAGAGGAAATTAGGAGAAAATTTGACAGCGCAATTGGAATTCATAACGTACACCGGTTCCTGTTTACGTTCTAAAGATAAAGGGTTGGGGGGATGATTTGTCCGCATTCTGTAATAGCATTGGCTTTATTCGCTGGTGAGGGGAGGAAGCAAAGAGGTTAAAGTGTAAAGCCAAAGCACTCCATCAAATAGAACACGTGTTCTCTTTAATGTTGCTAGGCGACGACATCGGTATTGAGTGTGCTATCTTTTACTTACTAAACTCTTAGTACAACGTCATGTACCATGCGATTCTGGCAGTAAAGCGGGTACTTCGGCTATCATTCTTCCACCGTGGGACCTCGGGGTAGGACGTTTAGTTTGTTTTTCAGTTGTACTGTAATCTGCATCGCTTCAGTGGTAAGTGAATGAATCTCTTTATGTTTTATACAATTGTATAATGTTTCGAGAGCATTCAAGAGTAATTTTTTGAAATAATACTGAAAATACCAAAATTATTGGAACCTGTCTCGAACCTGGGTTACCTTAAACTCTTGTAGATTTTGTTTTAAAGAGGAGCTTAAACAAAATTGTAGTTTCTTCATTGATTAATGCTGAGAATACACGAACGTTTCTAAATGATGCACGCTGTCTTAATAAAAGTGGATTCCAAGAAGACTGAAATTTGAATAGTTGGGTAATATAGAAAACGTCGCCACTGACGTGATTTTGGGATACGCATAGCATTTACACAAAACTTGATGTAGACTTTGAAAAAATGTAACAATTTCCCTCTGCCCTTTTACTTATATGTTAATATGTTTCAGGTAACATCTTTGCCCACTTTTGGATCATAATATCGTTAAAAGTAACTAAATACATTAATTTAAACTTTTCATATTTGACAAATTCAAATAAAACTAATTGGTATTTTAAAATATTCACGTATTACTAGAAGTTAGCATTACCTTTAACTTTTGGAATCCAGTACATAGTTTTTGAACACGTAAATTTCAGATATGTTTCGGGGTTTCTATGCTAGATTAGGAAACTATACGGCCTTGATAGCGTTACGGTAATGTTACTTGCATTTGTTCACAACTGAAGCCGATTTTAGAAGTGCCTCGATTCACTAGTCCCCGGTGTATTTAAAGATTACGGCCGAAGTATTAATAGATTTATTTGTAATTAGCCACCTACCTTTTGGTTGCGCTTGTACATTGTAGTGTACTGTTATACATTTTAAGCTATTTTCAAACTTATAATGCACGATTTTTACTATTTCATTTCATAGCATTTACAACCCTCGTGCTTTTGTTACTTATAATATTCTAATCTCTTTCTGTGTATAACGTTTTTGCTATGGTTTGTAAGCAATTTGTCATTATTTTTTTTAATTCCCGGATGCGCTGTAACATCTCAGGTCATCAGCGTTCCACTCAATTCAGGGCGCGAAAAGGCCGATAAATTTTGCTCAGAGGCCTCTTCTTTCAGGCTTGAAATTCTTTTACGTCCGTAAATCTAAAACGTGGAACCCACTTCTTTATTTCCCTTCCGAAGGGAGCCATACTTAGGATTTTTACACCCGAAAAAATCCACCAATCCTGACCGGATTGAAATTAGCGATCTTTGGTCTAAGGCCTCGTATATCAAACTTCCAACTAATTGAAATAAGCATTTGCTTCGATAAAAGATAGACATTTAAGATTTGCAATTTGGCATTAGGTGCATCTTGTTATAAACGTCGCAATTTTAAAATGAGTTCATGCTGGCTCTGTTATTGCCTTAAATTTCAGGAATGGAATACTAAAATTGTTTCCAGAGATTTATTTTCTAATCTCTATAGCTATGTAGATGAAAAATGGGTAAATTGGAAAAAATTTGAGCCGAGGCATAAGTTTCACGACTGCACGAGTCAAATTTTTTCTACTTGACGTTGAAAGATTTCCTAAATGTCATTTGATGCCGTTTTCTCGAAAATTTAATATCCAACAAAGAACAGTCGTAAAAATGCAATTGGCTAAAATCTACATGCAATTAAATTTACTTTAGAGGTTGTTAGACTACAAAAAGTGAGGTGTTAATATTTTAGAACTTAAAAACTAAATTGCTTAGGGGAATCGAAGAGAAATGTATCAATATCTTTTAATGCAGTTTGTCAAAACGTTGATAGAAACTAAGGTACCTGAACAGAATTGGAGAATTAAGTTGGCATGACAATGTTAACTAAATGGTCTAATATTTTAACCAAATATTGGGGGTTGAGATGTGCATAAGTTGCCTCTATTCACATTTGCGGAAACTGTTGCAAAAATATATTTCCCAGTTGTTTAGCTTTTTTGAAAATGTTTAAGCTATTTTTTTTAAAAATAATACTTATGCGAAAATTTGGGTTGATATATATATAGTGATTATAATAGAACAGGATAAAACACTAAGAAAAAGTCACTTGAGATCGCTATACTTCGAACTCGTGGAGTCCTATGGCAAGAAGACAATATATATATATATATATATATATATATATATATATATATATATATATATATATATAAACACTTAACAAATTAACAGTAATTATAAAAGCAGAAAAGAATAAAACACTAAGAGAAAGTCACACTTGTAATCGCTTTATTTCGAACTACTAGAGTTTTTGCCGTAGAAGAACTCTAGTACGAAATATAGCGATTTCAAGTGTGACTTTCTCTTAGTGTTTTATCTTTTTTGCTTTTATAATTACTGTTAATTTGTTATAGTAATTACATGTGAGCGAAAAACTAAATTAATAAAAAAAAAATTAAAAAATACGAATCAATTGAGAAACTTGATAAATTTCAGATTTTTAAAATTGTTTTTAATAAGAGTATTCAATATTTTGACATAATGGAAAGTGGCAAACTACTACATTGAGAAAGTACAGCAAAAAATACAAATTACGAAACTGGCTTCCAAAGGCTGAACGGGGGAAAATGCAATATATTGTCTTGAGAGGTTTATCAATATAGATACATAGTAACATTGAGCAAAACTACGTACAAAATTAGACAGATGAGTATTAGGATTAGATATTTTCCATGTGGGCCAATTAGCATGGAATCTGACGTCAAAGAACCTTGGAAATTAACATTGCCTTTATATATTGCCTTTATATATATATAAAGAGGGCTAAGATATAAATTATGAATTCCTTTTAAATGTTAGTTTTCTTGTAATGCAATACATTCATCATATTTGTGAAATATAAATTTTGAAGACAAAAAACCTGAATATCTAAACATTGTAGCTGATAGCACAAATGCTATAAAGTGCCATATTTAATATATAGGTTGAACAGGGTCGGTCATAAATGAATTATTTTAGCTTCCCACAAAAACTGTAAAATTATATCAGCTGATTGCTCCATTCCTCTTGTGTTTAACGCCCGTTTTTACTACTGACTGATATGAGATAAAAGTATAAATTGGGAAAGGATTTTTTTTAAGGAAACGTTAAAGGCCTAAGTTTACGTTACCTCCCCGGCATTTGCCATTTGTGAGGATTGAGGAAAACTGAAAAAACTTCAGTCAGAGAGGACAGTCTTAGTGGGATTCGAATCCCATACCCGCCGCTCACGAGTCCGTGCTTTAACGACCTCGGCCACCCATGGCGGTGCTTCTATGTCAAAGAATGTTCATTAGTTTGATATTACGTCAAAAACTTTAAAATCGTTGCGTTAAATTATATTTAGAACATTAAAGTATTGCTAGTTTGTCGTTCAGAGTAAGGTGGTAGCTGTACTAATTTAACTTGGTAGCGTTTACTAAAGACAGAAGTATTCGACTGCTAGAAGAGGTTTTGTACCCCTTTATCTGGAAGCATAGATTTGAAAACTTAATTTGGTTTAGTTTGCATTTTTTTTATTTGTCATTGTGATTTTGGGAAAATTGTGCAAATATGCAACAATTTTTTTCCATCTCGTAGGTTAATGGCAAAAGATTATTCAGCAAGATATGAGCTTTAAAACGAGCTATTCATATTTCAGTTTTAAAGAATTCAGAGAGCTGTCTCTCGTATAGATAATTTAAATAAAATACTGTCAATTTTGCATGAAAAGAGACTAGGGGGATGTCACATTTTACATAAACATTGTCATATTATATAAAATATATTAGCTTTTATAACTTCATATTTTACAAAAACATTGTATCGTATAAAATGTTAGTTTTTATAATGTGAAGTTTATTTTTCGTCCAATTTCACATGGAATCCCCATATCCTTTGTTTTTTTTTTTTTTCCTTATAATATTTAACGTTAAATTATGTACTAGTTTTCGTATCTAATATTAAAATCTAAGAGACTATCCTTAAATTCTGTAATAGTTTAAATGAAAATGTAAGCCTACTTCATTGTAGAGGTATATGGATCAACAAATTTACACATACAAATATTAAAATTTAGAAGATTCTTACATTTTCCTGTACCATTAATGCTGATAATACCCCACGTTGTCTGGTTGCATAGTAACTTTGTGCTCACCGCACTGTACAATAAACACAAAAGGAGGCTTTATTTACAAATATTAAGTGTAATATTAAAATTAATACCATTACTGAATGTTACCGAAACATTAAAATCCGTACTCAAAGTACGTCTTATTTCTCGAACTGATTGAATTAATAAATTTTCTTGTTAGAAGAATGTCCTTTCAATTATGCAAAATCTTTTCCTTGAGCTCAGTTTTAGTAAAACCGAAACAAAAGCAACGTCTGTTCCGTAGCAACGACAAAACGCTTTATAGCAGTAAATTTTATTTATGGAACAAATATACTTGAAATTAAAAAATATTTCAGGATCATACATAAACTAGTATGCAATAAAAGTGCTTTAAGTGCATAATTTCTCTGAAATTAAAAATGCTTGCTTTGTTTTTTTTTTTTTTTTTTTTTTAACTTTTTTTACTCTTTATTTGCCCAACTTATATCATAATATACTATTATAATTCAGTACTAATAAAAAAATGGATTACTTAACCTGTTCCAACGTTTTGTACTTGAAACTATTTCAAAGCAAACAATTTTTAAAAATATATCAAATGATATTACCTCTTTAATACAAAATATGAGCCTGATACTTCGGCGTCAATGAATAAGTCAGAAAGCCTATAGAATATTTTTCGAAGGCAGCTTTTGTACACCCTCCACTTTCCGGGGTAAGTGGTATAATTTACACAGCAATAACAAAAGACGAGCGTAGTGCGATTCTCCAACCCGTATTTTAGGAGAGAGAAAAAAATTAATCGTATGAGGACCGTCGCAAATAAGCGTTTCTTTTGTAATTGAATAAGGGAAAAAACTTGGCTGGGATCCGAAGGTTCTCAAGCAATGGGTCGTGGCCTCCGATAATCTGAGATTACTCTGATAAAAGCAGGTACAAAATAGATGTTTTACGCGTAATGAACAATTCGACGGACTTAACTCGCTGCTACCGTTTTAGTAATTTGCACAATAATTTATTTAAAATATTAGTATTCACAAGAACGTGACAAAGCGAACTAATTGTGCACAAGAGATTATTCTGTAGAAGAATGCTTAATTTACAATGGCGGGGGTGCCTGATAGCATGGTCAGAATTAAATATAGTTTCATAAAATGATCAATGACTGTGGATAGTGTTTTAGTTTTAGTTTTTTTAGTCTCTCCTATATTAGGGGTTTTATGGCACAAGTTTGATTTGTTGCTGTTATTTGATATCTGCATGACACGCGTTTTAGGAATGGTTGCAGCAACTAGCTACCTCGTCCCCAGGGATTTCGGCCATATCGACAGGCTGAGTGTTGTAAATAATTAAACTAGGCGAGCATTTGGCAACCCCGCGTGCACTTTTCTCCAGGGTAAGCTGATTTAGAATTTATCAGCGAAATTTCCACGAATAATTTTATTTTTCCACTTCATTGCCTATGGAGATTACAACAAATAGCGAGAAACAACGGTAAACGTGTTTCCATACTTATCAGAAATGCAGTTTGAGGGGAAAAGATTAGTTAATTTGGAATCTTTGAGCTGCATAACTGGAGTTTTGATAAAATTGAGCAAAGTTTTAAAAATATTTTATCAATTTTAATTATCGAGGTACTTGTATCGGATATAAAAGTAACACGAAATGAACGGTGAAGATAAAAGGTTTCAGCTCTTTCAGAATTTTATTTTAAAGTATTTAAAGGTAATTTTTTTAATGTCTAATGTAAAGACTCGACCCATTTAACGGACAGTTTTTAAATATTTGTTCTAGGACTTCAAAATTTCCGATCATTCAACCAAATTGCTTTTAACTTCATACATTCGTTTAGGAAGCTCTTAATTAAAAACTGATAAAATATGAATGGCGTCGTAAAACTTTCTCTGAGAAACATTTCTAATTTTAGGATTTATCTAAATTTCATAACTTATATGATAGTAGTACACACAAAGAAAAAAGAAAACTCTCGGAACATTTTGCCTGAAGTTCTACTCTGCGCTCGATTCACACAGACATACTTCTGATCTTAACCTTTAACCTCATTCTATCGTGTCAAGCGTTCTCCATAAATGACATACGTGACTAGTCGAGCAATTGCTGGCATCTAGCAATCAGAACTATCTAATTTCGAATCCTAGCCTATGCGAATTTATTTTTTGTAAGCAATGTTTTACACACACACACACCCTTCAAATTACTAAAGGCTTATTTGAATATAAGGCGTTTGTGCTCATATAAAACACTTAATCTATTTTGTTTTTAAAATAAATGGGAAGTTAAGTTAAAATATAAAAGGAAAATATAAAATTAGATGTTTTGCTTTATATTTAATTTTTTACTTTAGAATATTTATAGTGGTATTTATTTTGAAAGCTAAGATTATTTTAAATGTTTGTTTGAGCACAAATGCCTCAATTCAAATATATATTGTCTTATATTAAACATCACTTTTACTTGCAAAATTTAAATCTTAGACATAGCGAAAATTCCACCCAAGGATCTTAGGGTGCATTTTAGAACATGGAAAAGTCCATAGTTGTTGCATTAATTGTATCTAAATGGAATTTTTATTTTTTTTAAGTGTACACATGTTTAATCTCATACATACTGGCGGAAAAAATTACACCTACAATCTTTGTTATATTTATGAAATTTAAATGGAAATATGCCTGTTATTTGTCTAGGACTTAAGAGTAAGCTCGAACATTCAGTAAGGGCTAATATATCCCATGCTCTCGTTTATTTTAATGAGAATTTCCAGTCTCACTTATGGATAGCAGTTTTTAAGGCATTGTCGGAAGCATATCGGCACTGTCGCACTATCTTCTCTCAATGAAACCCCATAATGCATTATCTGTTTGGTGAGGTCAGGTCTGCGTGGAGGCAAAGGCAACGGTGTAGGAAACAGTTCCTACAGCATCCAATCCAACGATGTGGAAACTCATCTAGCTAGTCGCGGATAATGGCAAAATGTGCTGATCCACCATCTTGTTGGAGCCAATGTTGCTTGCAGCTGCGGATGTAACCAGCTATTTAACATGCGAAGATATGACTTAGATTTACCAATCTAATAGAGGTCTGTTGCATTCATATCCGCTCACAGCGTCACATGCGTGCGATTCTGCTGAATTTCTTGATAGAAATGGGTATTTTGCCGAGCACAAATGTATAGATTTCTTGAGTTGCAGTAAATTGGGCATTTGTCTTCAAAAAATCTACCTCACGTGTTGGAAATTGCTAAGGAACAAAGCATGTGTAGCCTGGCGCCTTTCAGGATACCCGTCTGTGAATTCATTGACAACTACTGTGCGGAAAGATTCGATTTTAAAGCCTTTTTCGTGTGGTTGCATATTAATTGTGGCACTTGCAACTCGGGGGCACGCTTTCTGGTTGCAGAGTATAAGGTCTCCCACTTCGCTTCGCGTTTTTTAACACATCCCATGCTGAAAGTTTTTTTTTTTTTTTCCCCCTCACTTTAAAAAGCTACCTCTACTCGATAGCGACTTACCAAAACAAGTTCTAAAACGTGTTCATCTTTAATATGAGGGTATTCGTCAATCCACAGGAAAGAAGTCTTCTAAATTGAAAACACGCTACATCCACCTTTATGCATTTTCAAATTAATCTGATATTTTTTAATCTTCTAGCAACATAAATTCTGTTTTTGTTTGAAATTAATAGGAATGAATCTTTTTCAGCAAATTATTTTACAATTAAACTTATATTTTCTCTCCCCGTCTTTAAAACTATTTTCGTAACTTCATAATTATATCAATTTATAAATTATACATTTTGAATACATTGTCAGCAAACATTACAATTAAATTTAGATAAATAAAATCTTGAAAAGTTTAGCAGTACTAGAACAGATTTCTCCGATATATTAACCACCTGGTTATATGTATGATAAAGAATCTCTAAAATAATTTACCAATTTTCACGACTGTGTTTCTTATACTTCACTTATTCCTACTTTTCCTAAAAATTCCCACATCTTATTGACTTTCTCCACTCTCATATCTGATAACATCTTAATTGTCACTAATTCGTGTTGTAGTTTGTCCCGTTTTCCGTTCCAAATGCTACACTACCTTTTTACCATTGGTTCAATTTTAGTTTTGAATTATCCAGACATCAGCTGCACCGTCGGTCCTATAGTGTAGTGGTAACCATATTTGCCTCTTAAACCTAAAATCGCGGGTTCAATCCCGACCAGGACCGATGGATTTTTCGGGCGTAAAAAACCTAAGTATGGCTTCCTTCGGAAGGGAAGTAAAGCCGTGGGTCCCGTGTCGTACATTTACGGCACGAAAAAAAAACCTCAAGCCTGAAAGAGGCCTCTGAGCAAAATTTGTGGGCCGTTTCACGCTCTAAATTGAATGGGACGCTGATGACCTGAGATGTTAAAAAAAGCGTCCGTAAATAAAACAATTCAACAAATATCAGCTATATTACTTCATTTCCTGCGTCGATTTCTGTGAAATTCGTATGCGCACTATCTTTAAATCAGTTTTTACGCCTTATCTTCCCATTACAATTTAAAACACCCGATCGAACAGTTCCATTCTCTCTATATCCTTGCACTGAACCTCGCTTTTCATCCTTCACAATTCTCTGTTCATATTTGGAATTCTCATATCAGAGACTGCCGGTCACAACGACAATTTAGAACATTGCTCTAAGATGATCTGAGAAATTGTTTAAATTGTCATTAAATGTGTTGCATATATCTGTAATTTGTCTCTGGTGAAGTGGAAGAGAGGATCTTACTCTTAACGTTGCCAGGTAAAAAAAAAAAAAATAAATAAATTTAATATATTATCACATTGTACTCCATTCTGGCGCCTCTGCCAGTAAGATGTCGTGACTAAGATTTCTTTGTTGAAAAATGTTATGTTGACATTGTGAAGATGTACACTGAAGATCCACTAACATAACATTATAAATCGCTTGGCAAGGAAAGTTATAGGAATTATTTTGATAAAGAAAAGCACTTGTTTTACTCTAAATTACATTATGAAATACATTCTCCAGGTTATCAATGAGAGTTACATGTATAACAGACCTGATTTATAATAAATTCAGCTTTGGAATGTGGGAAAGATGTGACACACACCACCTGTTTGCTGCTCAATTCCAAATTTTTCCTTAACGTTCCTCATGACTTGCTATAAAGTTATATTATCTGTTTGCGGTTACTTCTGTCCTAACGCAAATATGATGTGGTGCAACTTTTTTCTCATTTGCTCCAGGACGACTTCTTTGATGTTAGTGGTTCAAAAAAAAAATAAATAAATAAATAATAAGGGCTAGTTTTCTTTGAGAAAACCGCTAAGAATACTGTAATATTTAAAGATATCAGTAGTTATGAATACCTTATTAGGTATTTTAATTGTTAGTAATTTACGCCTATATTGCTCTTTGTACAATACATCAGTTTCAATTCAGAGGCACCATAGCGGAAGTCTGTGCTTGTCCCGATAGTATTGTAATACACTGTCAAGCAAATTCATTGAAAAGTTGCGACAAGGTTATCATGCAAAATTGCTATTAATGAAGTTTGTAAACAGTAATAAAGGCTAACAAATGCATTGCAATAACTGTTTGCCACCCAATCTAATCCATTTACTGCAGTGATACATTAGTGTTTATTAACGCCAGGGATTAAAGTAACGGGGAACTCCTAACAAACACACAACTTGCTTCTAAAACTTCCGATAACCAGTTACCACCAACTAGCATTTTCCTTGAGACTTCCTCTCCAACAAACAAAAACACAACAATCCAAACAATGAGTGCCACAATTTTATTACTATATTTCTTTTTGTTTCTGTCATCTTTAGCTTGTCTCGGCTTACAGCACAAGTTTGACCTTTTATTGTTGCTTTAGTTTTTTTTCCCCCTCCTATTCTCTGCATATACAGTCGTTACTTTCCAGTTTTTAGCTTTCATTGCTATTGCATTTTTTTATTTTTATGTATTTTTTTGGTGGGAGTTCCTGTTCAGTCCATCTTAGTTTGCATAGCCGTTATTTGGAAGTTCTTGATTCCCATTGTGATTTAATGGTTTCTGTAGTAGTAGTAGTAGTAATAATAATAATAATAATAATAATAATAATAATAATAATAATAATAATAATAATAATAATAATAATAATAATAGTCTTTCACCTTTTAGTCCATTATTGCTTAATTTAAATTTTTATTATTTTTTTTAACTTAACTACTCCCCCTTTATACAGAAATTACTTCCCATCTTGGCTCTCATTTGTGCTTAATTTCTTTATCTTGTTCTTCTTTACACAGCCATGTTTGGTTCGTGATTAACCTATTTTTTAAACCTTTTGTTTTTTAATCCAATCCAATTTCAGTGCATCAAAATTAGAGTCCTTTCTTGTAAATATTTGCTCCCTAAATTATATACTATTTAGAATGTCTGAATTTTTACATTCATTATTTGGTATTCCCCTCCCCCATTCTCTTTAATTCTTTTTCACCTATCTTTAATTTGTATATTCTTTAGTTGTCAATTCTTGGCTTCCACTGCATCATTAAACTTTTTTTCGCGTATCTATAGCAATCGTTGAAAAGGTTCAACCCCCACTGAAATATAAACATAATATATGTTGTAAACCTATCATATTTCATTAATTGCAATTAGTAAGGTATAGATAATCGTATTTGTATAATACGGCATAATGTTAACATAATGGCTTGTATCTCAAAAGAGAAAGTCTGCTGTTTTTCGGTTACGTTAGCTTGGAAACCCATGCAGGTCATAAAACTCTATACAATAGGAAGAAATGAGAGGGTCAAGTGTGAAACCCCCTTTTTAAAAGGACTACCGCTGTAGGGTTAATAAACTGAAGGATTTTTAAATTCGTTTTGGGCTTTGACCCCAACAGGCCGTTGTACTGTTAGCCTTGAAACTAACCAATGCCAACAATTTTTTTCAAACTTTAAAAAATGGCGAATGGCACACGTGGCAGGTGAACTAAAACCATTCAATGGAAAACGTATGATTGAAATTTTAAAGATAGGTGCGAAATCTGCGCGTGCTCTTTTGACCCTCTTTGGCGTTATTAAGCTAACGATTACTTTATTTCAATGTAATATATAAGGAAGTGTTTGTTCTGCTGAGATAGGTAGTTGTACAATCTACACGCGGCGGGAAGTAATTCGCAGTTCTCATTCCTCTGTAAGCGTTAAAATATATACACGTAGCAAGGAATATGCGCATTTCGCAGAGGTAGTTCAGTTTTCATCAGACTCAGTTATAAGTACTATGCGCAACTAGATACAGGTAGTTCTCAGTATTTGTCAGCTCCAGACGCTGTGAGAGGCACTTGTTATTCCGATTGTCTATCGTACGCAAAACGCCAGAGGACGTGAAAGATTTCGCACGCACGTACACACACACACACACGCGCGCTAAATATATGAATTGATTTGATTTTATTAAGTTTTTATTCTCCAATTTGTACATTACAAAAACTAATTGTTTTTAAATTTTTCAGAGTTGCCAGAAAACAAAAATGTATTTGTCAGATAAGACCCTGGTGGTCTGGATGACTTTAATATGGATTCTATTTTGGATAGAAACAGAAGGTAATGAAGAATCTAATTTTGACGAAGAAAATTAATTTTTTTATTAATCTTAAAAATTAGTAAATGATTGAAATAATTTGAGGGACTTCTGTATTGACTAGAAAAGTTGCACTATTTAGTTTCCATAGATGCTAAATAACCTTTTGAAATATTATCTACATAAAATGTGAATTACAAAATTAAATACTTGTATATTAAAAATTGACATAGATAATTAGGATAAAAATATGGTATATATTATTCACAGTAAATTTAATATTGGCATAACATTAAATCTTTACAATTAATAAAGGAGAAGAAATTAAATTTCATTTAAATTATGTATGACTTATGCATTAAAAACTTGTATCTTAGAAGTATTACCTGTAATTACGCTAACAGGCCTTATTATAGATCTTAGCATTTATTACCAATGGACCATTCTGTAAATATTTTTCTATACCATCTCCAGTATAATTTATTTCTTGTATTGTATTATGTACCTGTATTTATTGGAGCACATTAAGATAAAATAACATTTTATCAGTAATTGAAAATTGTACTTTACCCTTTCAGTATTTGATATTAAGACTAATATCTCTTTGTTGCAGCTTTGAACAGATCTTGTCCTTCGGGCTTCTTTGAGTGTTATGATGGGGAATGTATTCATTCTGAGAAGCATTGTGATGGTAAACAAGACTGTAGGGATCATTCAGATGAAAGTGATTGTGGTAACTAAATTAAATTAAAATAATTTTGTGAAATAGTACAGATATAATCTGGACATATCATCTGCTTACAGTTGAGTCGAACAAAAAATTACTAAATAGATAGACTCCAAAGCTTTGAGTTTCAAATATGTAATTTCCTTAAAATTCATATATCACTAAAGAAAAGACCACACTCTTCAAAGGCATGGCATTTATTAAGAGCTCCCTTCAAAATGTCTGAAACAATGTTTGTAAATACATGATTTGACAGTTTCTAATATGTACATTGATTTGTAAACATTTTGAAGGCCGAGAATTTTTATAGTATATTATAAGATTGCTGTTTTGTTAAAAACTTTTTGCATCTTACTTTAGTTTATAGTATTGCAGGTTATTACCATATTCCAGAATATATATTTTATATATTAAAAATTAAATTAAAACTATGAGCTTTGAACTTCAAATATGTAATTTCCTGAAAATTCATGTATCACTGAAGAGTAAATCACAATCTTTTGAGACATCTTCATTGCATTTAAGAATTTCTCTTCAAAATGCATCCAAATCAAAATATTTATAAATTCAGTATTTAAGAATTTCTTATATGTACACTACTTTGTAAAATTTTTGAAGGCCAAGAATTTGTAGTTTATTGCATAAGAATGATACCAGGATTACTTTTTGCAAATTCAGTAATTGCATCTATATCTAGTGGAGGATTGAAAAGGACAATTGAAGCAGTGAATACTTTTGTAATGAATGAGGATTGAAAATAAATGAAAAGAAATCAAAGATCATGGGTTTTAAAAAAGGCTATAAAAGAGGTGAGAAAGGATGGGAAATAGCAGTTAATGGGAGATAAATAGAGGCATTAAGGAAATTTAATTATCTAGGGACAAGATTAAGTTCTAATGGAAGTTAAAATGGCAATAGCAAAAGGAAAAGCAGCTATGAGTGTTATAAGAGCATGTTTAAGAAAACTTCCAGATATAAGAATGAATTGGCCGGAAAGATTTTACACAACCACAGTAGAAGTCAAAATGTTGTGGGGCAGAAATGTAGTGTGCAAAGGATGGATAGAAAGACACTGATAAAATGGAAGTTTTTGTAAACTGATCTTAGGTTTAGATACAGCATCCCTATGTGGTGTAGCACAACTAGAATTTGGTAGGCATTCCACCAAGATAAAATTACAAGAATTATGAAATACTTGTACAGAATTACCACATAGTGATATTATTAAAGAATATTTTACTATTAAAGAGAAATATAAGTGGAAAGGATCATAGTATCTCAAAGTGCAGGAAATTTTACAACAGATAAATTAGGTTGAGGAGTTAGTTAAATATGGTGGACTTTGGTAACAGTGATGTTTAATACAATTTTTTTAATAATTACATCTTGTAGAAATAGAGAAAAACACAATACAAAATCAATGTTCTAATATTATTGAACAAGTCAGAAACATTAGGAAAGTAAACCCTTACACAAAGGTAATTGGAACATTAAAAAGCAAACCAGTTATATACATAAAAGTAGATAAAGGAAACAGTTGTAATTTTAGATAAAACAGACTACATAGATAGAATGGATCAACTATTTGAAAACAAAGAATATTAGATAACAAAAAATCCCCTAAACATGTGCAAAAATTCATTAAATAAAATGATTAATGGTTGTAAATTAATAAATAAAAAAGAACAATACAAAATTAAAGTAAACAACCCCACACTACCTAGAATCTACGGTCTTCCAAAAGTGCACAAATCAGGGAAAACAATGAGACCCATTATAAACAACATACAAATTAGCCAAATGGTTAACATACAGATTTTCTTCCTTTCCAAAATTTGAGACCAGAAGCATAAAGAAATCCTTAGAACTAATTCAAAAAATAAGATATAGAAAAAAAAACTGATACCTTGGTTTCTTTTGATGTCAGCATTTTGCCAAGCATCCCTATGCAAAATCTACACACTTATATAAAAAATTGGTTGCTAAAACAGGGAAAACAATAGAAGAAACTCAAGAATACATTACATTAACTAACCTGTGCATAACTCGAAATTACTTCACCTTCAATGGAAAATATAAACAGAATTTTGGTTTAACAATGGGTATCCCATTATCACCATTATTAGCAGGTCTCTTCATGAGTGAATTAGAAGTTAGAATTACGAAGGGTTTCACCTGGCTGTTTAAAGCAAATGTTGAAAACATTTTTGCAATAGTTCCAGAAAAACAGCTAGAAGATGCACTGAAGTTAATCTACAAGAAAAATAATTAAAATTTACTATGGAAAGAGAATATAATGGACAGCTACCCTTCATAGATCTTAAAATAATTAAGTTAGAAAACCACTTAACATTTGGCATATATAGAAAACCTACTCACACTAACAGCTACATTAAATATAAGTTATGATCCAGTTCCTCATAAACATGCAGTAGTAAATAGTCTTGCACACAATTTGGTAAATGTCCCCATGAACAGAGAAGAATATGATTTAGAGCAATATAATAAATATAGCTATAGAAAATTGTTTCAAACTAGTAGTATATAAGAAAGTAAATAGAGCAAGGAACAAAAAGAGAATCAGACATCAGTACTCTTATTCCTAATAAGGAAGAAAATAGAATATACCAAAAATTCACATACCATCTATCAGCCTTTTATAAATTACAAAAGATTTTCAAAAAACAAAACATTTTAGCTACATAAAACAGTTACTCCATAAAAAATATACTAAATTCTAAACTAAGAGGATATTTCTAAAGAGAACAAATCAGGAATATATCAGATGGAATGTATCAACTGTGAAAAAATTTATATTGGAAAGACTAAAAGAAACATAAAAACATGAGCAAAAGAACACATCAGGAATATAAAACAAAGACGGGAAGAAAAATCAGCAGTAGCTTGGCACTTTTGGAATGGAAAACATAATATTAACAGGAATCCCAAACTACTTAAAAATATTACAGGAAAAACAGAACTTAGTCTGGGAAAACATTTATATCTGGAAGAACAAAAGTAATGTTTTCAACTTTGAAATCCTGCCAAGTGACAGCTTAATACAGAAGTTCATCCAACCACCTCCAGAAATGAACCAAACCACCAAGAACAAGGCTGGCAGTCAATCTGGAACTGAAGATGAGAGAGCAATTAGTTTTCCTTTTTTAAACTATTAGTGATGTGTTACAAATTCAACTCAATCATTCACAAAACTTAGGTTTAGGAGACTTATGAATAAATGGGAATATCAAAACAGACTATTCTGGAAAAACATAAACCTAAAATTGGAGATATTGAAAGTTAAAAATATTTGGTAGTATGGGAGAAAGAGTTTTGGGACTTTGTAGGGAAATAAAAATAGTATGGGGAAGGGAAAAATATTTAGAAGAATGTGATAAGGCAGGTTGGGAAGGGTTTGCATGGGCTAGAACTGGAGTTATGAATTTAAAACGATCAGATATGATAGATGTAGGAAAATGTCTGTGTGGAGAAACCAATACAGATTTTCATTGTTTGTTATACTGCAAGCAACAAAGCTATGGAGAGTACAGACTTGGCAACAAAAATATAAGAATTTAGATGGAGAAATATAAATTATAAATATTTTAACATTAAAGGAGAGAAGAATATAAAAATAATAGGGGACTACTTGAGCAAAATTAGAAAGAAATGGATAAGAATGGTTAAGAGGAAGATGAAGGGGACTTTAAGTCAGTTAAGCATAAACAAGGATAGAATAATATAGTAATATGGTGGTCACCAATACAATAATAAGCTGGAGTTGTGTACATTGGTAACAGAACGTAAACTAGCAACTGAACATAAGATTGCCAATTTGGTAAATTTTTGCATCTCACTTCATTTTATAGATTTGGACATTACTACCATATCCCAGCATATTTTTTACATTAATTGGTTTGTCATAATTAACTAGTTAAACCATAGAATAAATTGAAGCATCCTGCATTTCTTTAAGGATTTGTAGTTCAACTATTTTATAGTTTATTTATGTAGTTCCACAGTGGATTTTCTATCAGTCAATGCAGACTTAAAACAATATATTGATAGTATTTTATTTAAATTATTTTATTTTTAATCAACAGAAAATTGAGAATCAGGTGCCCAAAATGTATTTGGTTAAACAAAACAATAAAATGTAATTGCAAACTAGATGTTTCTAGTTAACCATAATACTTAATCTTTTATTCTGTACTTGAAGAGACTAAAATTTAATATATTGCATTAAAATATGTGATTTCTTTGCAGATTATATTCTATGCAAAAGTCCGAACTGGTTTCGCTGTGCAAATAAGAATTGCATTAGTGGAAGTTTTCGCTGTGATGGCACTGATGATTGTGGAGATTGGTCAGATGAAGAAGACTGTCATTTGAATGAGGTATTAATAAAACTTCACATATTTGTAATATTTTACATGGGTTAAATACAGATCAACATTCACTATAAAAATTGCAATTTACTAAAACATGCCTCTAAAATTTTGTTACAACTGCAATCTGTGAACTATAGTAATGAAACTACTCTAATAAATAGAACTAAATCTTTGTTTTAGCATACCAGTGCTCCAGTAAACTGCTCTAGTGATCAATGGCAATGTTTGGACAATACCTGTATTTTTAAGGAATGGGTGTGCGATGGTAAATATGATTGCAAGGACAGCAGTGATGAACTTCACGGATGTTCTATGAATGTGAGTGAAATGGACAAAAGGCTGCTAAAACGTTAGCATATGTTAGAATTAATACTGAGCCTTTAAATCTATAAAATATTAAAAATCATTCTAGCCTTTGAGTTTATTTGGAACTGAGGAAAAGAACAAATTTAATTTTGAGAACTTAAGGTTTTAATTTGTACATTCAATCTGAATTGATAAAACTAATCATACATTTTAGCAATATATATTTTGAGCAAGTGATAAAAGAAAAGAACTATTGACTGCAGGGTTTTTTCCTACAAGGTTTTTTCATCCTCTTGAGTCGCTTCATGCTGGAAAAATGATGTGGATGAGGATAATTAGAATTATGATCTACATTCCATTATTCGAATATATTCATTTTTACACCATTTCTTCATCCTAGAAGTCTCCAATTTTGTAGAAGGCCTTATAGTTCAGCATTGTCTCTAGGCATTCTTTGAACACAATCTAATTTTTTTATATATTAGTTGGTTTGTATGATGCATGTTCTTTATCTAATGCTTTAAGTGCTGTTTCTGATTTTATTGAATATGATTTATGGTTTTGATGAGAAGAGTAGTTGCTCTACACATTCCAACCATTGCTGACCTATAATGCTTCTCTTTGCTCTATTCTCTGTATTCCAGCATTAATAAATGTCTGTTTTTATAACAGAAATTGTGTAAACTCATGAACCAATAATTAAAGTATTGTATTATGTGCTTAAAGGAATTTAGTCACAGTAGATGATATATTGTTCCATCAATTTTATTGCATCTCCTATAACTTGGATCTACTTGTTTGCCAATCTTTGAGGTTCATGTAATTGACATTGGCCAATTAAGGCCCATTGTCCACATTGCTTAATCTTATTAATTTGAATCAATTTCAGAGTCACATCTTTTGCACCATTCTTAATATATATTCAACACTTTGTTTACTACAAGCACATTCTAAGATTGCTCCTGAAAAGATATCCATAGAACAAGCTACATTTAGATTAAAGGCCTTGAATCCTTCTTTAGCCAGTTGTTTGTCATTGTTATGGCCAAGAATTTCTGTTTACAACATTAGTTTGAAGTTGTGTTCAGCCAGTATCAGGGTTTCCTGGCATTCCCAGAGTATTGGGATTTGTCAGTCAGCCTGAAAAGCCTTTAAGGCTGCTTAGCTGTCTGAAAACATAGTAATGTACCTATTCATACTGATTTTTTTTCCCTAATAAGGTACCTGCCATGTGCTCATCCAAATTGTGAAAGCTTCTGCTTGAAAAACAATGTTTCCTAAGGCTGTATGTTAGTTTTTTTACTGGAGAGCAAAGCACACTTTTCTCTCCAGTTTTAGTTTGATCTGTTAACAAAGTTAGCCCACAATGACTCTTATATCTGATCCTTTCATTCAGTCACTGCACAGAGGGTTAAATGACTGAATTTTTCACCTCACTTTCTTGACATTCTATCATGTCTATGTTCAAAATATGGTCTGGTTATGCATCCCTGAAACTTTTAAGTGTCCATAGCATATAAAATCCTGCATTTTTGAAGCTGTTGTATTTAAGTCTATAGAATCTAGTCCTTACCTCCACTTCTATCCAATAATAAAGGAAAATTTCCATTCTACCTATATGAGTAGTTCTAAAAGCTCCAGTATACCAATGCAAGCCATTCTGTGTAAATTGGAAAGTTGTGCTCTGGACCACCAGAGCACAAGGTTGCAATAGTTCTGGCCATTGCATTATATACCCAATATACTACCATAGGTTTTAAAACAAATGTTTTATCAATGTCCAGAAGGGCCAATAAACTTTGCTAGGTACATTTATAAACTTTTTTCAGGTTAATCTTTCATCCAAAATTAAACCAAGATAATTAACATCCTAATATCTGGTGTGTAGATTATGCAATATTTTCTGCTCTTAAAAATCTTATTTTGACTGCTTCTAATCTTTTTCCCAATTATCCAGTATTACTACGACAAATAAAACTGTATAGCAGTTAACTTTAACTTAAGCTGTTATAAATAAAACAAAACTCATTGAATCCAATGTTAATCCATTTAGTAATCATAGTGAAACAAGCATGAAATCTCTTCTAAGTTAAAATATTTAAAATGTTTAAAATGTTTAAAACACTTTGTCTTCTTTCCCAAGGAATATAATCAGTCTGAGTTAAAATATTTAAAATATTTGAAACACTTGGGACATGTTTCGTGAAGCAATTGTCCACATTGTCAACTATTAAACAGCTGACAGATCATTTGTGGAAGATGGGAAGGTAGATATTTGTGAGGACTCTGGTAGTCTAGTAACAAACTTAAGCAGGGTGCTGTCTACTTCTGGAATGTCAAATAAAAATGTTTTAAATATTTAAACTTGGAAGAGAAAAAAACTGATTAAATCCAACTTTAGTTGTATTACAGCTCTGGTTCAATCTCATAATTTCTTTTTAAGTTCCACATATGTATAACTAAAATTCCCATAAAAATTTTGGGGCTTAGTGCTGCATTGACCAAGAAAAGCATATAAACATGTATGGTGATTGCATTTTCAGTATGTGGGTTTTGAAGTATAATCTAACAAGCTAACCTGATTAATTGCCCTGTTGCTAGGTGCATTGAAACTGGTTTACATTCCTGTTATTGAAGTATCAGATTTATACTCTTGGTTAGTTTATATTTTATTTGTGCTGAAGAGAGAAATAATGGATTGCTGAGCAAACAATTATCCATATTTCTATGGTGGATAGTAATCTGGAGCAAGATTCTAAATATTAAAGTATGGGTATTAACAGCAATTCATGAAATGTTTATAACAATCTTAAAATGAGGTTTCATGCAATTTTATGTAGAAAAATATTGATTTTAAAATCTTCTGAATCGCTATTTTAAAACTACTTTTGTATTTTTATGCAAGATATTTGACTAACCTAAAACATTTCTTGCAAGCTTTGCATGTATAATGCAGAATGGCTATTTTTATACAGATTGACTGTGAAGATGGTGGATTCAAGTGTGAGAATCATCACTGTATCCCTAAGACTTTCCAGTGTGATGGCTCAGATGATTGTGGTGACAATAGTGATGAAAAAAACTGCCGTAAGTTTAATAACATTTCAAATGACAGAATTACTATATTTGTACAATTTTTCTAATCAATTTTAATTGTAAATACATAGTTGAATTCTTCAAAAGCACTAATATTAACTTTGAGATATGAGAAAAGACGTAGGGAAAATTGTTCAACTCTTATACAGTGCAAATTAAAGATTAAAAAATAAAAATCATCCTTCTGATGAAAAAGTTGTAAAGCACAGATGTGAAAGGTTTGAAATGTTAACTGCATAAAAATATAAACTGGGAACATTAATTTATATAATGTGGGTAAATTAATGTATATTACTTTCACTGTAAAGAGCTTCAAAATTAAATATTTTAAACTGAGTCTTCTATTTAAAGAAAATATTAAGTGTTCTGTTTAACAGAAAAGATTGGTGACAAACTATTAGGCAGAATGTAAATTTGCAAAAATGAACTTCTCATTTGTGCTTGCATTACATTGGTTGTTGAAAAATCAAATCAGAACCATAAAATATTTTATACACTGATAGGAATTTTTAACCTGGCATTGAAAAATCAGCAATGAAAACTATAAACTGGTAGTACATTAGACTTCAATAAATTGCTTTTGAAATGTGAAATTTCTTAAAATAGATAGATATTCTCTTTACATTTCAAATAATTTTAAGATTAAAAATAATTTATTGATATTTTGTATTAAATTTAATTTTAATGGACTTTTCTTTTATTTCATATTTATTTATTTTTCCATTTATTTTAAGCATTAAATGATCAACAGATTACTATATTATAAATTCTATAGTAAATGTAGCTTGCATTACACACGTGCTATCTAAACATGAGTGCAAGATTTTATTTCAGAAACTGCTCATGAAATAGCAGCACAAGATTGTTTACTGGAGAGAGATCTGTTTCTTTGTCATGATAACCGAACCTGTATGCCATTGAGAGAGCTTTGTGATGGAATTTCACAGTGTTTGGATAGCTCTGATGAAGGTCCTGGATGTAAGACATGTAAGGAAATTGATGCATACATTTTACATTACAATGAGGGATAAGTGTTATTAAAATTAAGAATTGCAGGATCATAAGTAAAATGACATTTTCAGTTTAATATGTAACAAGAGTTTTAAACTTAACTATAAATTATTTAATATATTTGAAAATGCTATATTAATTTTCAGATTTTAGTTTTGTATTTGTCAGATAGCACTTTAAATACAAAATATAACTTTTCAATAAAAACATGGAAATGGAAAATCAAATTTTGCAACAGCTTTGGCATATTTCCATACTGAACCACACCTGAAACATCCAAAGCATTGGTTTATTTAGAAAAATGTTAGTAAAATGATTAGGATAGTACTGAACTTGCCAAAACATGTTGCAGCTTGTAAAGATGCAGACTGCAGCCATAAATGTATTGCTTCTCCACAAGGACCACTATGTTATTGTCCACCTGGTTATGAGCTCAGGAATAAAACTTTCTGCTCTGGTAAGTATTGCTGTGGCATCTTAAAATTAATGGTATAGGAAAACTATTAAGTATCATGTTTCTCACAGACAAGTTACAGTCGAAAAGAGAAATATGAATATGATTAGTGTTGACACTGAGCAGAGAAGATACTCTGTAGTGTATTTATGCATTAAAATAATTTTATCATTTTAACATTTTATGAATAAAATTAAATTGAACAAAACTATTAACTGCCAATATATTATGCATATCTAAGTATGAGAATCAAAAAGTAACTGCAATTAAAACTGCTCCGAAGCTGAAACAGAACCTGAACCAGCATAACTTCAGGATAGTTTGAAAATGGCCGGTAAAGTAGTGACAGCCATGAGTGTAAAAACTTGGACACTCCATTGTGAGATTGCACAAACTCATAATGCACATTCTTTGGGCAGAGGAATGAAACCTATGGAAATTCACCAGAAGTTGGTAATATGAAAATACCATAAATGAATGAAAGGTTTGAATGGGTAGAAAGGTTTAAATTGGGAATAACAGATGTGAAAGATGGTAATTCTGTATCACTTAAAACCAAAACAGGTAGATGTTTATCAACTAAAATCCACAAGTAAATGGAGCAAAAGATGATCTTAATAAGGTAGATGTTTGATTACAGAGTATAGATGGAACATTTTCTCAAATGACTTTCATTTGGATATCCGCTACGAGTTTGAATTTGCCATAATGCATTTGCATAATGGTTAGGATGCATAAGTGTATGAATTAGTTCCCAAATAGCTTACAATCTGCACAAGCAACAGCATGTGGAGACTGACAAAGTTCCTGAAATGGTTTTAAAAGTCTAGAACCAATATCTATGATGAAACCCCCAGGACTAACATTAGTATTCTTTGAAACTCTGCATCATGTTTCAGGCAGCGATCTTGGCAGTTTTGACCAAAGTTCAAAAAAATAGGACTATCATGATAAACATGATCCTTTCCTACCATGATAGCCCTTTTGTGATTGAAGGCAGTTCCATGCCAACTTTGAGTTAAATTATTCTTCTCTTCTCTTCTAGCATTTGATTTTTACCAATTTAACACACTTGGTATGGGATTGCCTTTAAAAATTGATAGCCATGTCATACACAATTCTGTTGAATTGAGGTGTATACCAGACCATAGATGTGACAGGGAATGAAGCAGCAGACAAATGTCCAAGAAAAGAGTATCAAGCCCCTATTTTGGACCAGAACTAATCTGCAGGGTTAGAAAATCCACAGCAAGAACAATTAAGCTATGGGCCAAAGAGCAACATAAGATCGTGGTCCAACTATCCTGGACAAACCTTTGGAAAAAAGTTTTGTCCATGGACTGAATCCCACACTTGCTAAAATACTACTGCAGTTAGGAAGAAAAAAGTTGAGGTGAGTAGTGAGATTAATTGGACATGGCCAATTTAGGAAATATCTCCAGAAAATGGGACTCTTTCAGGGAGAGCCCATTTGTAGATTTTGCAACCAACTTCATCAGACTGCAAAGCTATGCTCCTAGAGGGTAAGCTCTTGGAGAGAAGCATGTACCAACTCTTCAGTCCACAACCATATTTTGATATGGATAATTCCCTTATAGGAAGTAAGGTTCTGCACCTTGTTAAGAATACAGAATTCAAATTACTATAAGGGATTTTGAGGTGGCACAAAAAGCCTATGGCTGAAGTAAGAAGTTTTTTTTAAGTTTTTTTTAAAAACTCTAAAGTACCTCCTATGATGATATTACTATTACCTTATAAGATCTAACTATTCTGGAGAGAATTGTAATTGGTAATGAGATAAGATCAAGATGAAACTTAGAGTCAAGACATCAAATTGCTCCAGCAAAGAAATGTAAATATCAGCCCTCCATGAAGAAAATAATTTTTAGGATGTAAACGGGCCTGTTCTGGTTCTTTCCAAGATTCTAGTGGGAAAATGTACAGTCAGCAAAGGGAGGAATATGATCAATAAGTCATGCTGTACCATAACAATCATCCTTATACAGCAGTAGCAGCAACATTAGAGCCAGTGGAACAGTTGGGTTTGAATGTCTTCAAAGTTTCTCCTTAAATGTCAATTTGGTGCCAATTGATTATTGCATCTTCATTCTACTGAGGTAGATCCTGCACAGATGTACATTAACTTTTGATGAAATAAAGCAAGCAGTGCTCATCTAGTTTCAGGAGCAGCTGGAATGCTTTTCTGCAAGGGTATTAAAGCTAGTTGAGCTATAAAGTGCATCTTCTTTATGGGAACTATGTGGAAAAGTGCTATGTCATTGTTACTGCTATTAAAGTTCTTAATGTAGCTGGCCTTTTCTTTTTATTTCTCCATTATTATGAAGGCTTATAATAAAAATAAAAAGATGCTTCTGAATAATGAGCACTAATGAATTTGAAACTTTCTTAATTTTAAAACTTTATTAAGAGAAAATTGTATTTACTTTTAAAAAACAGTTTAAAATATTAAATATTTCTTGAATCTTAAGACTTAAAATTCACTAAGCTGAATGGAATTAAAGTTTGCTGACTTTTAACTCTATTTTACAGATAAGGATGAGTGTTTGCAATATGGAATATGTGACCAGAAGTGTCGTAATTTGCAAGGGAACTATGCATGCTACTGTGATGAGGGATATGAGCTGGCTGCTAATAAACAATCGTGCAATGCTACTGGTAAGTCTGCAAGTGAAGGTATATCTATCAGTCCATTAGAATAAAGTTAATTTGATATGAAGGCAATGAAAAATTACTATGACTGTAGCAAAATTAAATTTATTTAAAATGTTATTTTATCTTTTATCATCTAATAGTTCAGATTTTGTTCAAATTCTTTAGCTCTATGAAAAGACAATGTACTGAAACTTGAACTTTAAAGGTTCAGAATTCCCAATTTAAAATACCTGGGACTAGTATTTTGAGTTTTGTAAATTAAAATTAATTTTGGAATATTGGCTTATATCTTGGAGATTAAGCCAGATTCTAAAGAGAATTTGAAATGTATAAACTTTTACATAATTGTACTAGCAGAATGTACAAGGGCTGAGACTTAGAATGGCTTACTTTGCATATGTCCACTCCTTGTTCAGGTATGGTATAATTCTGAGGGGAATCAAAATGAAGCAGTCAATACAATAAGACAAAATTCAAACCTCCATGTACATGAGCATATTACCTCATTATACCAAAGAAGCACATTGCACTCTGGATATATAGAATAAACTTCCAAACTACTTAAAGGAAATAAAAGATAAAAGTTACAAACTGTCCCTCCCTATAGGCCCATCTAATTAAATATGATTCTATTCTTCTAGAGATTTCCTTGTAAATGATGAATAACTATTTCATAACTGCACTATGTCCAGTAATGTAAGAATAATGTATTTCAACTAAGTACTTTATATTATTGTATCTTGTTTTTTTATTTTGATATTCTTGTACATAACTCAGTATTTTATTAAGACTTATCCAATGTTGATTGTACAACTATGTACTAAAGTG
This sequence comes from Metallyticus violacea, assembly GCA_030762175.1. Lineage (NCBI taxonomy): Eukaryota > Metazoa > Arthropoda > Insecta > Mantodea > Metallyticidae > Metallyticus > Metallyticus violacea. Next base: position 21,381,608 of record CM060845.1, read on the forward strand.
ATCAACTGGATCAATAAATGTGTTATTGAAGATAATTTATACCATACTTTAGATTTAATGCTTTAAAACATGAAAACGTGAGAAAGAAAAGGTATCTGGTCTTATTACTGCACCTGACCTGCACACATTTCAGTTTATTATTGAAAGTACATCCAATATATTCTAAAAGTAAGCATGGGATCAATGTGTTATGAGAAAGAATGGATAATGGATTTTGGAAACAGATAAAAAGAACTGAAGATATAGAAAAACAGGAATTTGGGCTAGTCTTAATGTCAAAAAATCTCAAATTATTAAGCATACTAAAAATTATTGGGGAAAAGAAAGATACTTTGAAACTGGTTATAAGGCAGGAAGGGAAGGTCTGGCGGATATATTAAGGAGATTATCCAATGGGTGAAGAAGCAGATAATACTTGGCATTATATTTTAGAATGTAAACGAACCAAGCTTTGGGGGAAACCATTCCCTTTTACAAAAGTGCAGAAAATTTATAAAGTAAAATAATAGACAGAAGATTTTTAAATTTAAATCAAATGAAAATATAAAACAAAACTGGAAAATATATCGGGCAGGTGGGCAAGACAAATGAGAATAATGTTGACAGTAGCACAATTTTAGGAGTGAATATATATTCCCATTACATACCCACCCTGATTTTAATTGAATTGGGTATGGAAGGAATGACACTACATAAATTGAGGATTATTAGAAGGGAAATTTAAATATTATTAGTAGTAGGTTTACATGTATTGAGAATATGGAAATGTAAATTGTTTACTTCAATTTTAACATGTTTACTCATTTGTTAAAACTGCATGAAATTTATTCTATTTATACTGAGGATGCCAAAAAAATATATACACACTTTCACAGAAGATATCTATTTAGTATATTTCAAAGTTGGACTGAAAAACAATAGTAATGTATAATATGATCTGTAAACATATATGATTTGCATTATAATAGTCGCTATGAGAAAGGTAAATAAATAATGAAGCCAAGATTATCGTAAATCAACAATGAACAAGTGAAACAAAGATTATTGTATGATGTTCTGTAAACAGATGAGACTCATATCACATTATGCTGGTGTTGCTACAACAAATAGGAACCAAGATTATCATTTTTGAAGTGATATTGGAAAACCAAGAATGTTGAGGTTCAAAACCAATGGAAATATGTATACAGAACATAACCGCCAAAGCGAGTTAACAATTGCAAACATTCGAGATGAATTTGACTTATGTTCACAAGGGCAGATCTGGGAGACCTTGCACAGCAATGAACCCCATGAACTGGATAGGACGATGAGGTCTGATTGAGTTTCCAGTGTTCTCCAGATCTATCTAATTTGGACTTCTACCTATGGAGAACTCTTAAGGATGTTGTATACCGTAGAAAACCAGCTACACTGGCAGCACTTCCGGAAGAAATTGAAATGGCATGTGCTGCAATCACTGAGGACACTTTCGCAAACTTTGCTCAATCAGTATTTAAACATACTCGGAAGTGTATAGACTCTGATGGTGGGCATTTTGATAAACTGTTAACTGTAAAAGTCTAAGATTAGTGCTAATCATTTTCTGTTTATGTGAATTCAGTTTTGTTATGTTTTTTCTTTGCTTGAAGTGTGTACATTTTTTGGCACCCTCTGTATGTAAAAAAGTATATCTGCATGTAAGTTGGAAATTGGAAAATATAAATTCATTCAATTCTTATTGAAAGAACAATGCTTTGAGATATGGCGGGCAACAAATTAAATTTGTTTTTCTAAGCTGATATATTCAGTGTCCCATAAGAATCGCTAACTTTATAATTTTTATTAAGGATATAACCATATACATTCAGTATCCCATAAGAATTTGCTAACTTTATAATTTTTATAAAGGATATAACTCCAGTAATCTGAGCACAGGCAGAAGATACTAGGATAAAATTTCTCATGGATTCATTTTTGACTTCCAGTGGGGGGAAACTACCATGTTGAGACTTAATTGTAAATAAAACTGGCTAAACCTGGGTATATTCTTAAATGAAATGTGCAGTTTTAGGAACAAAAATTCCTATAAATAGTGTACATAAATATGAAAATTTATATGAATATCAGAATTATTCTGTTTCATGTATGTGTATGCATTCTTACTAATATTTTCTTTTGTTGGAATTAATTTCAGAAATGAAGTATTTTACAAGAGCATGAATGGTCTTGCAAACCCATGGGACTGATGTGAAATATATGAATACCTAGTTTAACTGGAATAATAAATACTCTACTTTTGAGTTGCTTTATTTACAGTTGCTCTTTAACATCTCAGGTCATCAGCATTCCATTCAATTCAGGATTGAAATGGCTAATAAATTTTGCTCAGAGACCTCTTCTTTCAGGCTTGTGGTTCTATCATAGGTCATAAATCTACGACACAGAACCCATGGTTTTACTTCCCTTTCTAACTACTATTATATCTGTACATCTCTGGGGAAACAGTGCAACAGACATTTTCAAATCTTAAATTTCAGTTTTAGAATAGCTTGCACAAGTTAATCTTTTGCTGCTGCTTTTTTTTTTTTTTTGTATGAGAGCATTAAAGAATCTGGTATATGCAAGAATAGAGCTTTAAAGGGTCTTTCTCTTGAGATTCTGCACAAAGTATTTGCCTTATTTCTATTTTTGATTGCTTTACTTGTGTCAGGTACTTGTTATTCTCAAATTTTTATACTATGGAGTATTTTGTTGATCAGTGCTTTTAGCAGTGATTATTGAAATATAAATGCTGTAGGGCAGCAATTGTTTCACAAATCTATAATACAACTCTTATAGTAATCATATTTTGTAGGCGTTTCAAAAAAAAAAAATTAAGTTTGCAAGAGGAAAAATACAAATGTGCTTTAGGGCATTATAAGAAGCTTTTGGGTGGGAAGTCTCAACCATATGGGACTATTTGGTTGAAAGTATTTCATCAAGGAAAAGAGAACAATTAACATAGAACATGACCTGGTAGACTTGTCTTAATTATGTATTAATATTATGAAATATTGAAAAACACCAAATTCAACAGAGGAGCCCTTGTGATTATGACTTTTTCCAAAGATCGAAGAACGTCTAAGGCATTTGCTTTCAATCAATAGTTTCCATCCAAAGAGCTTAGGATTTGACAATGTATAGTTGATAGAGCAGGGAACTATATTTAATATATATGTTATATAAAGTTGCCTAAATAAATTTAGTGTGAAACAGAAATGTTGCCATTACTTTTCAAATATGTTAGTATATATGATTACATACATATATAAATATATAAAAATATCAAAATTGGCCATACTGTTCATTTTTACAGGAGCAGATGTGATTCTATATTTTGCATCTACTCGGGAGATAAGAGCATTTTACATACACAAACCTTTATACTATCGTGTGGCAACAAATTTGAAACATGCTGTTGGTCTGGGTTATGATGGTGTACACATTTACTGGACACAGTTGGTGTCTGAGCAGGAGGCTATTATGCGTGTCAAAGATGATGGTAGGGATATGGAAATATTACTTACAGCAGGTGAGCATAGAAACTCCTCACAAGGTTTATTTTACTGTAACAATACAATAGTTAATTCATGAAAATTATATGCTCAGGCTTGTATGCGCCAGAGGATCTTTCTGTTGACTGGGTTACTGGTAACATCTATTTCACGGACTCTGTGATGCATCACATTGCTGCTTGCTCAAATAATGGTTCTAGCTGTACTGTACTTCTACACAAGAATCTTAACAAGACGAGGGGAATTGTGCTCATTCCTAATGAAGGGTAAGATCATTATAAACACTATTTTTACAGCAGTAAAGAATCTGTGGGGTCTTTCAAATCAATCATAATTATAACTTGCAATAATACATTCTTCTGATAGGCTCTGCAAATAATCGTGCTCATTTTTTGTTCTGAAACTTAAAACTAATAATTTGATTATATGTGTGAGGTAATCTGTGGGTCATGCTTGCATCTGCAACAATATAATGCTTACAATAATAATAGAACCAATCAATTTTATTTCAAACCATAGACTCTATGCTTGAGTTTGTCATTGTCAGAAAAAACAATCATAACATACATTGATAAACCAATTAATTTAAAACGAGGCAAATTTATCTCATAATGGGGTATTTCCATTTGTACAAAACAATTACATCACTATATTATACACACATTTACAGTTCATTTATCCTATACATACATTCATCAATCAAGAAGTTTTTTTGATTGTTTGAAACTTTTCTCTCCAACTTTTAATCGTTAGTGACTGTTTATTATACAAAATTTTGCTAATTGCTCTTGGATCTCTTAAAGCAGTTTTTTTTTTTAGACTATAATTATTCTGAGTCAGTGCTATTGTTGTGGCAGTCCTTATTTGTGATCCTTGTTTTGTTTGTTAATAACAAATAGAACTACCTTATATAAACATATTATAGTAAAGTATTTCATATTTCTTAAAAGTACTTCTATATAATGCTATCCTGTCTACCTTATATATAAATCTAAAACAAAATTTTTGAAGGATTAGTAATCTATTCATATTTACACCACACGTACTTCCCCAAACCTCAGTTGCATAACAAAAATACAAGTAGATAAAACCATAATATAAACCATAATTTTAGACTATCTGAATTTAAATATTGATAATCTCTTTAATATATACATTTGCTCACTTTGTTATAAATATAGTCTATCTATATGGTGGTTGAAAGTTAGTTGATCATAATAAATGACTCCCAAGAAATGTACTATATGGTTAACATGTAGTTCTACTGCTTCTCCATTAACATTTGTCTAGATTCTCATGCCTATTATCTGGCTAGTTTCAAAACAAAATATCAAATATGTTTTGCCTGCAATCTTAATTTCCTTGGCTTTAGTGGTTATTCTTTGACATTTAATATACCAATTTTTAAAATTATTTTATTTCCTTACTTTTTTGTCAAAATCAATTCTCATGAAATACTGTTGTCCTACTTAGTGCAAATTGTAACTAAAACTGAAAATCCAGTAACAGCATGGGAAGAAGAGGAAATAAGAGCTTCAGATATCTATGACCTTAGTTTGAATAAAAGTATATATCCAGGGGAAGGGTTTGGAACTAAATGAATATTTCAACTGATTGCCTGAACTACAACTTACAGTAAATAAGTTATTTTGATGCAGTTGTCCATATGCATAACAAATATTTCATCATATATAATTTGTAAAAATAATGCATTTATGGGGTTTCTGCAAGTGATTGCAAATTTTAAATATGTAGCTCTAAAACTTTTTTTAGTTAGTTACATACAACATGTTAAAGCACAAGATACTGAAAAAATTATATGCATATGCACAGAAAAATATTAGGACTAATAAGGAGCAAAGATAATAAAAAATTATTCAAACAGATAGATGCAGTTATATCATTTTATCACAGAATGGACTATAGTAAACAAATGGCAATATTACTATAAAGGTTAACTGGAACTTGTACAGTGAAGCTAATCACATAATTAAGATCATTGTATGATTGAGTGGAATTACACATTACTACATAGTAGTTTATAATAGAACTATATGTTATAAACAAGTGGAGCAATAATAGTATATAGTTAGACTCAATTAAATAGCTATATATTATAGTCTAGCACCATTTCTTTCACTGAAGATAAAACCAAAATGGTTTATTTAGGTTTATTTAATTTAAGGATACTCTTTAACAGTTTTTGTCATTAGCATCTCATTTAATTCAAGGGCTTGAAATGAACCATAAATTTTTCTCAGAAGCCTCTTATTAGTCTTGATTCTTTTACATGCTGTAAATCTAAGACGTGGAACCAAAGGCTTTACTTTCCTTCTGAAGTAAGTCACACACTTAGAATTTTTACATCCTAAAAATACATCACCCCTAGTGGGTTTGAACTTGCAACCTTGGATCTAAGAGGAAAGTATGGTTACCACTAGACCACAGGACCCAAATTGCAAAAGATTAATTAAATGAGTGACTATAATATTCATTAGATAATTTACACTAATTCATAGATTAGTGGTGTTACTATTTAGATACTTAGATTAAGTGGTGTTACTATTAAAGAAATAGATTTTCACCCCTTCCAAAACTCTTATTGTTCATACTATTAATATTTGTTAGAGAACAGATTTGAAATGTTCTCAATTACTTTTTTTTAAAAAAATATTTGTATTCAGAAACTTAAGAGTATAAAAAATATAGAACATAGTTACAAAGATGGTTTCTTTGGATAAAGGAAAGAAAAATAATTATATCACTATGGATACAGAAATCCCTCATAACAGGGCTTACTCTTTATATGAATACTGGATTAAATGTTCATAAAGGCACCTTTGATCTGATAACGTGTTTCTCATAATTTGATTGTGGAGTGTTTCACCTACTGCAGTGCAATCTCATGTGAATTAATCGGAACACTACAATAAATACAAATTTTATAATTATTTTCAGTAATTCACCTAATATATTTAATTTTTGCTTACAGCTAATATGTCACTTTTGTTTTAAAAGTTGCTTTACAAGATTTGACATAGGTTCCACAAGCTTTGAGCACTTTTTAAATTCATCATGAAACCACACTTTATATAGACTCTTTATCACGCATATTTTTGTGGAAGCATCCAGTTTTGTCTCCTTTTGCAAATAGCTAAAGTTTTTTATTGAATTAATGTTGGGGGAGTTCCCTGGCCAGTCTAACATGTAAATTGTTCTAATTGAAGAGTTTCTTCACTTTCTTTGGAGTATGGCAAAAAGCCAAATCTTTTTGGAAAATTCAGTCACTATCTGCAAACTTCTCTTGCAGCGCTCCAACAACTTTCCTTTCAAGTATTTAAATTTACTGGTCAGATATCCCTTTGGCTGGTAGTAAGGGTTATGGTATTTCATGCATGAAACACCCCCAAAATATCTTCATGGGGTATTTTATGGTTTGTTGCAAAGGTGCTGAAGTTGTCTCATTTGCTTGATGCACATATGGACCCCTCTTCCCCTAAACTTCAAAGTGACTCATCAGAGAAAAGAGCTTTTTTCCAGTGTTCCATTATCAAATCCTGATAACTGTATGCTCACAGGAGTTTCCGGTGTATTTATTCTGTTAGGTGTTCCTTTACAGGTTTTTGGGCTTCCCTTCAAACTGCCAGAAGTCTATTGAAACTTGCGGATTCACTTTCCTTTCCCCCAATTTATGAGCAAAGTCCATAGCAGTGAGCCTGGGATTTGATTTGCTTATGAGGAGAAAATGCTCAACAGTACATGTAGTTTTCTATATCTAGCCACAGTTTCCCTTTTCTTTTGGTGAAATGAATCAATTTGTACTGCTGAATAATTCTATTTATAGTACCTATTACACCAAATTTAGTAGCTAACTCTGTCAAATTTAATAGCTAACTCTTTCTATATTCTGATATAATGCCACAATCACATTATTCTTCCTGGGAATAATATCCATTGAAGACATGTATTGCCAATCTAACAAGAAAACCTCAAAATTCCTCTTAAAGTGAACATGCCAAAATAAATAACTTTTATCCTAAAGTAGTCTCATATTAATTAACAATAAGTACAAAGAATGCATAGAGACCATAGGATCTAAGAATAAGCTATGTGTAGCATTGTTGCCAATCATTTGGAAAACTATGAAAAAAAAATTACCTTGGTGAGATTAATTTGCATAGGATTATAATATACCAGACTCTTAATTCATTCCATGAAAAATGCTGCATAGCTTGTGCTCAGGCAGGAGATAGCATGTTTGAATATTTTATCTAACAAACTGAACAGTGTGCATGTGTACACCCTTTGACAAAAAAGTCCTTTTGAATGAAAAATTCTTCCAAGTCCTACTCATTACAGCAGGTGGTCACAAGGTAACCACCAAAGCTGTGTAGCTACTGCAGCATTGTGTTATATGGCATGCCCTAAAGATGCTGTCTAGCATGTGTTCTGTTAGCTCTGGTGCAGTGTGCAGTGATGCCATTAAGAGTGCAGCTTTGCCTCTAGGCATGAAGAACTTTTTATTAAATAAACATTTGTAACTTATGACAATTAGTTTTACAATATGGTTTCCCATACACAGCAAGAATGTCGACACATTTATATATTTTAATTATATTTCCCTGAGTATTTGTTCTATATAAATACAATATGCATGTTAATGGGAATACTAAATAGGCATAGCTTAAAAACAGATTTAGAAGGACCAACTAGTCGCAAAGTGATCTAGAACTTGCATAGACAATGTTTTTATAAACTTGGAGAAAACCAAATGGAGATCAACTAGGATGAAAACAGGAATAGGGGACCATTTTGGACAGGTTATAAAAGTAAATGTAAATAAAGTTGTAATTCCAAACATTTTTTAACATAAAAGGCAAATAAATTATGAAAATATAAAAAAAAATAAGAAACTTTCTATAACAGCAAAGCTGGAAAGAGGTTTATGATCCGGAAACTGTAATCAAAAAGTATAATAACTTTATCAAAATTTTATAAAAGGGTATGAATAGTTATATACCTGTAAAAAAAATTTAAAGTAAAAAATAGTAAAGGTGCCATATCTATACAGTGAATGACAAAGGGAATAAAGATTTTATTGAAAAGAGTACAATTTCTGAACTCGATAAAACATTCAAACATGAAGGATCAATTCATGGAGTATATATAAAAGTATATTTTTAGTAAGGTGATAGTAAATGCAAAAACTAATTTTAATAGAGAACTTATACAGAAAGCTGACAATAAAACAAAAACAATATGGTGTATTGTAAATATTATTCAGAAGGAAAGGGAAAATAAAAATATTGAAAATATAGTGATACAAAATAATGGAAATGAAATAAAGGACCCAAGAAAAATTTACAGAATGTTCAATGAGCATTATGTAAATGTAGCAGCATGATTAAATTTAAACAAAAGCTCACTAGACAAAAATAACTAACAATTAGGTCCATTAAATAGCACGACAGTTTTGGAAGTGACGGAGGGAAGTGTAACATGTGAAATAAATAAGCTAAAATCAAAAAATCAAGTGGTCTGGATGAAGTGTCAAATGAATTACTAAAACAGATTAAAGGTGAAATTGTAGGAATTTTAACACACATTACAAATGCTTCATTAATATAAGGAATCTTCCCAGAGTCACTTAAAAAGTTGTCATCAGACCAATATTTAAATCAAAAGAAAATAGAGGTTGAAAGTTATAGACCAACCACCTTGTGTTCCACCTTCTCTAAACTAATGGAATATTTAAATCAATTGCAAAATTATATAAAAAAGCTAAATACTATATCAAAATGGCAATATGGTTTTCAAAAGCATAAGTCTACAATAAAAGCCATACAAAAGGCAAATAATATTATAATACAAGCTCTAAATGATAGGTAATCTGTGATTGCTATGTTTATAGATCTATCAAAAGCATTTGACTGTATGAATATAAAAACATTAAACAAGCTAGAAAAAGATGGAATTTGTGGCCTGGCTCAAAATTGGATACAAACATTTAGAAAACGGAACACAATGTATAGAAATAAATTACCTGAATGCAAATGGTGGGATAGAAAAATAAAATCGGACTTCATAACTGTACACCAAGGAGTTCTGCAAGGCTCAAAATTAGGATCCTTCCTGTTCCTAATATACATAAATGAAATGTTTGAACTAATAGAATCAAAGGGAGGCATAGCAATTGGGTACACTGACATGACTCATAATTAGGGGCCAGATAGTTAAATATGTAGAAAATAGGGCAAACTGAATTTTAAAAATCATAAAGGAATACTACTCCAACTTAGATATGGTAATAAATGCAAAAAAGAAAGCATGTATAAATATTAAATTAACAAATTGCAATTCAAACATAAAATTAGCAATAGAAAGGGAAAATATAGGTGAAATAAATAGTACAAACTTTCTCGGAATGATCATTGATAACTTAAACTGAAAAGCCCATGTGGCACATATTACCAAAAAAAAATAAATAATGGCATATGTAATGAGACAAATCGGCAAGATAATGGATAGTAAAACTAAAAGAGAGATTTATTATGCACTTATATTCTCGCATATTAGTCTTGGCATTGCACTATGGCGGGAATATTACACAAAGAGAAATGAAGAAACTTTTAAAATTGCTGAAATAAGCCATCAGAATAATAGGCAAGATAAATAATAAACATGTAGATGCATGTTTAAGAATTTAAAAATTTTAACTGCTCAATGCATATATTAAAGTATAAAAACTACTGTACATAAGACGCCAAAAAACTGTAATATACATAAATATTGTATTTGCAAAGCTGTTTACAATGGAGTGGTAATATCCTAAATTTAGGTACTCATTTTTTACACTATACTGTACTTACATTAAAATAAGACTCATTTTGGGAGAATCTTATTTTTATGTAAGTGGAACTTAGAGTAAAAAAATGAATACCTAAGGTTAGGATGTAATATACATTCTTATGGTTTGAGAAATGACTATTCAGAACAACACTAAGGGGAATGTTGACTAACTGCTCAGTAGAAATTGTAGGATAGGAATTATTCAATAAACTGCCAAATGAAATAAAGAGCATTAACCAAACAACAGAATTAATGAAAACCATAAAAAAATATTTAATACAAATGCATTTTGCAGTATAGAGGAATTTAAATATTGAACAGCTATGTAAAACTTTTGTATGTAATTTAATTAGGCTATAATAACATGTCCTTTAAATGTACTTAAAAGGATGAAAATAAATTGAAATTTGCTGCACATACATTCCCTGCACATGCAAAACAAAATGAGCACAAATTCAAGAAGCCTGCAATGTTGTAGCCTTTTGTCCATATTATTGTAGAAATCAGACATCTAAGCCCCAAAGACTGAGGGCAGCTATACATGCTGAGGGTTCATACACAATATCAATTTGTGTTTATTTCTGTATGTTTTCACTTTAGAAGATAAATTTTTCTTTTAATGTATATGTTTAGCTATTGGTAAAGAATATGAATGTTAAAAAATTCAAATGATAGGTTTAAATATAATATGTTAAGGCAACAATGTTCTACATATGAAAAAACAAACAAATAAATGTGTGAAATTTGAACCCAGGAGCTTACGCAGAGAACAATGCCTTCTAAACTACTCAGCCACTGCTACTCCTGTTCTTTCCAGATGCTTATGGTTATGACTGACCATTACATTTACAGGCAGTGCCCACTCCAGCGTGCACTTTCTGCATGTGCTTGTGAATACAGCATTTATGAGCATCCCCTAAGTTCTCTGATCAACAATTATAATCTGGCAATGAGCCATTTTTATTTTTGTCAAAGGGTGTACATAGTCCATTAGCTCAAACAAATTATTTTTGGTTTCTCATTGGTCAAATATATATTTTTATTTACATTTAAGAAATCTTATTTCTTAAGACTGCTCTATATTTTTATAATATTGAAATTACTATAAAATATTTATCTATATTAGTTAACCAAAAACACATTGTTCTTGAACTCAGGGAAGCAAAAGTAAGTGATAGCATTATGAACATTCAGCTTCATTTATTGAATTTTTTAAAGGTACATGTTTTGGTCTGACTGGGGCTCAAAACCTTTCATTGGTAAAGCTGGTATGGATGGATCAAACCCTGTAGATTTTATTACAACAGATATTCATTTTCCAAATGGTTTGACAGTGGATTACCCCAACTCTCGTCTTTACTGGGTTGATGCAAAATTGTCTGTCATTGAATCTGTGAAACTTGATGGGAATGATCGCAGGGTAAGTGTTATTGAATTTACTGATATTAGTAAAGTTTCCAAAATTTACAGCATATAGCAGTGTTTGTAAATTCTAATTACAGATTGTTCTGAGTGGTGTGTTAAGGCATCCCTTTGCCCTAGCAGTCTTTGAAGACACAATATACTGGTCAGATTGGCATGGTAGAGACATACAAGCCTGCAATAAGTTCACAGGAAAAGATCATCGCATCATAGTGCGCGAACAGAATTCAGAAAGTTTTATTTATGATGTTAATGTGTATCATCCAGCAATGATGCCAAAGGTATGAAGAAGTAAATAGGCTCTTTATATGTCACATGCCACATTAACTATTATAAACTAATTAAACTAAAATGTAAATAGTTTTACATTTGGTACATGTAAAATAGTTTTAAGCATGAAAATTGCTTTAGAAGAGCAGATGTCACCAACCCAAGAGTAATGAAAATATTCAGAAAGCTTCATCTTTCCATCCATGGGTGAATTTGATTAAAACATTAAGATAATCTTTTTGGTTTAGCTTGTAGAATCAGTATAATAAAAATGTATATAATGCTGCATAATCTGATAGCCGTAAGTATCAGTGCTTTTTATGACTTTTTGTTTTCCTCTCAATTGTCTTAAATCATGAAAAATTTAATTGCAAAAATTTGCTACTGTAGTGTCCTGACAAAAAAATTGAAGGTAAAGATTGCAAGAGGTTTACATTTAGTCTATATAGTAGCATTTATGGAAATAGGGAATGACTGAATAAAAATTTGAAAACTGGAAGAGGGAGATTTTTATTTTTTCTGTAAATTGAATATTCTCGAGATCTTTCAACTGATGCATAACCTAAAAAATGAGAATATAGTTTATTTTGGATACTTATATAAAATATATCAATTTTCAAACATCAGCTTAGCAGGATAAACTATTTTATTTTTCTTTGATATATGCTGTGTCTAATGAGTTTTATTTTTTTTTTCCATTAGTTTCTAAATCCTTGTGAACATGCTGCATGCAGTGACCTATGTTTACTGTCTCCAAATAATTCATATGCCTGTGCTTGTCCACAAGATAAGTTCCTTCTTTCTGATAAACATACTTGTCGAGGTAAGTGTGAATGGTGTTTTTGAAAGTAGATTGTTAAATTAAATACATGGTGGAACTATCATTTTATTGTTAATTGAGGAAGTTTTATTTTTAAAATTTTTGTTTGAATAAAGTTTACCATAGCCTTACTATTCATGTCGGTCCTGGTGGTGTAGTGGTTACCATACTTGCCTCCCACGCCCAAAATGCGGGTTTGAACCCGGCCAGGATCGATGGATTTTTTCGGGCGTAAAAATCCTAAGTATGGCTTCTTTCGGAAGGGAAGTAAAGCCGTGGGTCCCGTGTTGTACATTTACGGCACGAAAAAGAACCTCAAGCCTGAAAGGGAGGCCTCTGAGCAAAATTTGTCGGCCGTTTCACGCCCTGAGTTGAATGGGACGCTGATGACCTGAGCTGTTAAAGAGTGTCGTTAAATAAATCAGTCAATCAATCTTACTATTCATTCCTTAGATTTTATAGCTGTCATAACAATGAATAAAAAGCATTTGATTCTTCCAGTATTTGATATATATTAAGAGATGGCTCACAATGAAAATTAAGACATAGCATAATGTAAACACAAGAAAAAATAAAGGGAATTTTCACGGTAAATATCACTCAAATTTCACTAATTTTGTTTCACTTGCTTGGACATGTTTGGAATGCTGTTGCCTTCATCAGCCTGATGATGTCCCAAGTAAGTGGAACAAAATTAGTGAAATTTGAATATCTGCATAAATAATTTGTTATAGGTTGTTGATGAAGGCAACAGCATTCCAAACTTGTCCAAGTAAGTGGAACAAAATTGGTGAAATTTGAATATCAACATAAATAATTCATATTGCAAGAAATAAGTTATTTAATGGAACTAATCATAATTACTTATTAGTCAGCAAATTTAATATTAGGACTGAAGGATGGCATTGCTCTAGCATGCATGAACATTAAAAATAATTGAAGTGCATAGTCCACCTGTTGGTGTGAACTGGAGCATTTTCCTGTTTCATCCATAGAAGTTAATATATGCTAATTGTACTAGTTTCATCATCACTATCAGAAAAACTTTCATTACCCATAAATTTTGCCATTCTCTCCACTTCATCTACCAAACCCTTATCCACTACTCTTTGGATATTTTTGTAATATTACCAATAGCTTGCTGCCAATTATCTTCTGTTATGGTGGCAAAAGCTTAAAAGTACCAACAGTGCTTAAAAGAAACACCATTCATATTGTTCTCAGCTATTTTATATTTTGATCCCGTATGAGCTCTGTTTGATTTAGATCAGGTAGTAAGAAATCTCTCAGGAATAAATTCTTTTAGATGGTCCAGTAAAATGTATATCTTGCACTTGGTGGTTTTCACTTGCAAGATGAAGCAATTCTGATTTTCTTGTATCTTCATTCTATACATTATTCTGTTAGCTGTAATAATCATTGTAGCAAATTAATTTTTTTATATTTTTCTGTTTCCCTGGCAACTTTAAAGTTTCTCATTCTGCAAAATGGTGTAATTTTCTTAATGCTAGGATTCTTTATTCCTTCTGTAATAATTATGGAAGTTTTTTTAAGATCTGTTTATCTTATTTCATTTTATTTTATTTGGAAATTCTGGAATTTGATTTGATGTCTAATTTTAAGCCAGTTTTATTCTTCTAGCTTGCCTTCTTTGCAAATACTGATGAATGTAGCCTTGTTGAATTGCATATTGCTGCAACAGTCTGTAAACTTTGCTAAAGATAGCTAAAGCATTTATTCCTGTTTTCACAAAAATTAAATTGTAAATTACTTTTCCTGGCTTGGATATCAGGAATCTGTCTTTATTCTGCACTATGAAAACTGAACCAAGAACTGTGATGCACTAGATAGAACATTTGTTTTGTATACTTATTATATGATTTGTGAGTTGAATGAAACTCTTGCAGCTTCACTAACTTTTTATTAGAACATTTCACTGACCCTAGTCTGCATAATTGCTACTTCATAAATAACTTATGTGATTTGCTTCATTGTGACGGTTCTAATTATATTTTTTGTTAAGAATTTTTGTGCTTGAGAATTGAAATTAGTAATGTAGGTGCTCAGGTATATGCACTTAATTCCCAATAATGCTCACCCTATTCAAAGTCTTACAGACTAATATACAAATATTAGCGAACATAAAAGGCTAACTGAAACTTTCAGTCCCATTAAGGTTCATTTCTTCTAAATAAATAATATTCAATTGACTCCACATTTCTAATCTGTGTGAACTTGCAAATGATGTACTTAGTTTTAAATTCAAAGATAAATATTTGAAATTGTGTTGAAATACTTTCAGCACAAAAATTGAAGATAACTAATTAAAATTGACATATTTGATTTTTGGATGCTTGTAATGTGACTTTGCAATTGGCAGAAAAACTAAGACCTTGCAAGACCTATAAACCTCAGAATGTCTGCAAAATAAATGTTGACCCATAGAGGAGATAAACTGGCTAGTGGTACATATTTCAGAACAAACTATTTAATAAAAAACTATTTATATGGATGAAATGTAAATAACCTGTTTTATAAACTTTGACTATATTTGAAAATTTAACAAGTCTGCAATAAAGTATTATCCTTATATTTTTCGTAAGAAATACTTTCAATTTATGTGAATTACATAAACTATATTTAAAAAAGTAATAAATTAACAAAATTTCCTCAAACTGTTTCAAAAAGGGCAAAATAACTTACTGTTTATAAAAAAAAGATATCTATCCACTTCACCCTTGTACAGTCGCTTTAGTAAAGTTTGCTTCACTAAAGAAAAAATTTAAATGATCGTTGGTTGGCAGTCATTGGGGTTACTGATACAATAGTTTTGCCCTAGCTTCCTAATAGAGTTTCCAAATTATTTTTTATTAAAATTTTAATTATAAAAACACAAAGCATGCAAACTAAAATCTTAAAATATTTTTGTTGACACTATAATCAGTTCAACTTAATTTTTCAGAACTAATCAAGCAGGAAAGTGTAATAATTGGTGCTGGACATAAATTGATCCAGGTTGGACATCAGTACTTAGGTAGGCAATCCATGTATGAGATGACTTTCCAAAATATTGAGAAGATTGGGGCTCTTACATATAATTCACTTACAGGTACATATTTTTACAAATTGAATAATGCAACTACTTAGAAACTTTCTATTGATCATAAGATATGAGTATATTGTATATATAAATTTTTCAGGCCATGTGATCATAAGTGATTCCATTCAACAGAAATTATTCTCATTGGACATGAAAACCATGAGATTAATTCATCTTCCAGTATTAGGAGTAGGAACAATTGAAAACATGGATTTTGGTAAGTTTTATCACCTTGCACCTTATAACTGTACTTTTAATCTGTAAAACTAATCCCACTATAGAAATCTTTGACAATAATAGGAGAAAAGTGAACAGGCATGTAATATGTATTTCACCAATTAGCAAAAGTTTTTTTTTTTTTGTATTCATTAACTTTAAAGGTACAAACAAAATTCTGAGCACTGTGGAACTAAAACATATCTTTGAAAATATCCAGTAATGGACAAAATGTCTGATGAAAAATTATATAAAATTTCTATGTATTACGGTTTGAAACTTTTAATTACCAAAAATATGTGCCAGCTTAATTGTTTATACATGACTTATTTCAATATAAAAGTTTGAAGATTAGTTATCAAATGGCATGGATTATTGATTTTGAGGATGAAGGTATTACTACTCCTCAATCAAATTTTTCACATTTTAGAAGTTTATAAAATGGAAATGATTCATTCCTTTCTTACATTGATTGGATACTCATACTCACCAAAAGTATCTGACATGTTCTGTTTGATGAACAATGCTTATTTCTGAACTTCTTTCAGACTTTATTAATACTATATTGCATCATATACGTAAAAAGTATAGGGGCTAGGTTTATATTTGTTTTATTTTATAGAAGGGATGTTTGATTTGTTTTCTAACCATCATTCTGAAATTACTTTGGATTACCTTTTCTATACAGTTATTTTGGGCTTTGTTTTTTTCTTAATGAATTAGTTCTTCAGCTTCTATTATATTATTTAATATCTGCATAGTATTTAAGGATTGTTTTGCTCTAGTAAATGTTATAAATCTTGATCATATTTAAGCATGCATATGGTAATATGGCAAGTATTTTTTCAATGCAAGGCAACCAATGTTACACACATCTAATATAAATCTACTGTTAATTTACATTGTGAACTTGCTCACTTTTCCCCAGCTAATCTTTGAGATTTCTTAGTTGCCTTTCCTGAGAACTTAATACATTCTTTAAAAGGCTATTTACTATGAACAGTTCTTAATTCTAATTTCTGATTTTTGTAAACAGTCTTAAGACTGAGTGGTTAGAAACTAGCTGAATAAAGCAGTGTTAAACATGATATTATTATAGACATTTTTTACATTTCTTCTGTGCTTTGTTCTGTGTTTTAAGCCAATGTAAAACTTATTTTCAGATCACTTGGGGAACAATCTCTATTGGTGCGATGGTGAATGGGCAACTGTAGAGGTATTGAGTTTTAATACAATGGAAAAAACAGTTTTACTGCATAGTTTGGGTGGAGAAATACCCTTGGATATTGCAGTAGTTCCTGAAGAAGGGTAAGTCTTTGGAACAGATATTGCATTTATGTTCTGTTAACTTTGTGTTTAATAAAATAAGAATTATGATTTTTTATGGAAGATTTTAAGGGAAGTTTTGTCATATAGCATATTACTAATGCACTATAGATTTAATTTTTTTAACAAAAGCGAAGATGCAAATGTGGTTTTCATTAATTTGAAATTTAAAATAAATATACATAAAGCACAAATTTGTCAAATGTTTGTGCAATTTCTCTGCTCACATCCAGAATGAGGAATTATTAATGTAAGTACTTAAATAAATTTTGCAGGGTGATGTTTGTTGCACTTGCTAGTCGTTTATCAGCTTCTGGACCACATATTGACCAAATGCATATGGATGGCAAAGGTGGTAGAGTACATATTGTGGAATCAGAACTGGATGGTATAGTCTCATTGACTTATGATGATGATCTACACAGGATCTTTTGGGCAGATTCAAATAGTGGAAACATTTATAGTAGTGCAGTTGATGGTAGGTTACATGGCTATCAATTTTTATAGATTGTGTTTTAATTTTGCTCATTTCTTACACCTATAATGGTATTTAATTAAAACTAATACTTAATTATGAGAACTAGCTAATCCATATTTCAAAAGGAGCCTTAGTACTTATTGGCATAAACATAAATGAATCAATTAGTGCAGAAACATTTTCCATGTTCAATACAAACAGTTTTGTTAAATAAAGCCCTATGTTAATAGTTAAATGAATCTAATAAAACTATAGTAAATATCAACTAACAAGGTAGATAGGCATATAGAAAATAGTATTAACTAACTTTCTCAATATAAGCCATTTTGTTGCCAATGCTAAATTCTTGTGCAGAAAATCTGTAATGACAAGTGGAAAGAAAACAAAAAGAAACTAATTAATGACAAACTAAAATGGATAATGGTATTTAGAAGACAACATGGTCACAAGAAAATACCATTAGCACAGAATAACCATAATATAAAAGTTAAGTAGGGACAGCTATTTGATTTATTATAAAGTTATCATTGCACATCTAACTGCACACTGCTTATTTTTTTGTAGTATTTAATATTTTAATTCAATTTTTAATTAAAATTATATTTATTGATTGGTAATTATTTCATTGATTGCACTTTCCAGCAATCTCCAGTGAAGTATTTAGGAGTCATGAGGGATCTACATTCGATATTGCTGCACTTGGCATGGAAATTTTCTGGACTGAATGGACACAGCCTTATTTGTTTTGGTCAAACAAGCTAAACACAGTTTCAAAAATTAAAAAGATTTCTCTTAGTAAGTATTTTACTTTGTAACTTATCGGTACCTAATTAAATTTTTAGATTCTAGGAAAGTAACAGAGGAACTTAAATTTTTTTCTAGATTAAAAGGAATTATTTATAGAACTACAATGGATCCATGAAGTACAAAGGACTATCAATATACAAAACACTGTATAATATATGTTTATTGATCCTTATAAACCATAATTCACAGATGTGCTAGATGATATAGGACAAGTGAGAAAATCTTTGAATTTACCTAATTTAAAATTATGTAAGACTAGTTAAAATTATTGTTGTTGTTGTTATGTGCTAAGAAAATTTTACATACAAAATACATCAGGGCCTCCACCTATCTGACCCACGTCATTTTAGGTGTGGCCCCTCCCAATTACAATTATTGTTACCATAAGACATTAATTAAAATTATATAAGACTAGTAATAATATACAAAATTATCATATTCTATACTGTAGTGTAAAGTAAATCTTTACATCTTTAAAACATGTTGAAACATTCTAGAACAAAATTATTTATCAAAAGAAAAATAGATTATCAACTTTACAAATGTAGATAACTGTTTTAATAAATAATAAAATTAATTTTATTTCATACAGTATAAATATTGTCACTATTATTTAAAAACTCATTTAATGAGTGGAAAGTGTGATCAAATAAATATGCCATTGCCATTTAATGAATAAACCTTTTACTTGTAAAAGTAAATTAGTTCTTCACAAATATGCATATGCATTTGTTTAAGCCTATCCATATCACCTGATTAACAGAGTAATCATTAGATCTTCCTTGAATTCTTTCTATAATTTTATTCATGACTTTTGTCTATATTGATACAAAACTATTTTATTAAATTTTATTTTACAACTTAATCTTAGGATAATCACAATTTTGCCATTTATTTTGACTCATGCTAGAACTAGTCATAATTTTCTATAAATATACCTATTTTAGCATTGATTGTTTTTTTTAAAGAACAGAGCTGACCTAGTGGTCATCATAGATCATTTGCATTCACTGCAACTACCTGATTTTGGAAATTTTAAATTTTAAATTCTTTACTTGCCATATAGGGCTTTTGGTATTGACAGGTATGCCACCCCATTATCCTCCACACATTGTTAGCACTTTGGTGTAGGGCTGCCAATTTGGATTGACCCATTCCATAAAACTGAGAAAATTTCTGCAATCCATTCAGTAATTGAGGTTCACTTTCTTTATTAAATACTATAGACAGTAACATTCATTTGATTACTAGGAAATGTTTTTGGTGTTTTTAATATGTTCTTTCAATTTTGTTACTTTTTTGAGGCTTTGAATTTTCAGCATTTATTGGCTTCTAGCAGGCATTTACATACATATTGTAGATGTTAATGTTTTTGCATAAATTTTATAACATATTTATTATATTGTAGTTTATAAGAGCTTAAATACAAAACATATTTGAAGTGATTTTTTACTGTTTAGACATTCCAGACACAGGAGCTGAGAAACTGAAGCTTGCGGCTATCCATAGTGTGAAGGCCACCCCTGAACATCCTTGCCACAGACACAATGGAGGATGTAGTCACATTTGTGTACTTGCTCTACTACATACAGTAAGAATGAATTTTTATTTTTTATCTTATATTTGTATGGAGTCCACTCATGCTATCAGATTATTTGAAGAGAGATTTCTAGGTGATAAAGTTCCGAGCCAGTGATACATAAATTAGTAGTATCCATATGCTTTAGACAAATTAAGGATAACATCCTTAAAGAGATCAATTTAATTTCTCAAAAAATTGAAAAGGATACATAATTTCATAAGAAGATTCCAGAAAAGTGTGTAAAATGAAAATAGGTAGTTCCAGCATATCCTTAGATAATGAGTACACAAATTTTTAAGTGTATTAGAATTTATTAAGAGTTTTTCTAGTGTTTCTATTACCAATTCTTGTTGCCTTGCCCACTCTTTACTAATATAGCCTGACTGGTTGAGAGTGATAGTTCATCAGTCAATGCAGTCCCCTCTCTGCATCTGTTATCAGTTAATTGGATGACCTGATATAATTTCAATAACAATGTGAATCAGTTGTAAAATAGATGTAGTTATTTATATTGGTCTTTATCAGTATATTTTTTCCTGAATAAGAACATTGGGCTTCAAATAAGTGAGATGTTAAAGTTTTCTGGGTGTTCAAAGAAGTGAAATCCATAATTGGTCTTTTTCTGTAAAAGTTTTGATTCATTAATTACATTTTTTAACTGTTACTATAACTAATATAAAGAGCAAAGGTGGATATGAAGCTGATAAGTAAATAATTGGTGCTTAAATGTTTAATCCTATGCAAGAATTGTTAAATCTTAATTTTTTGAGTAAATGTAACTATACTGTTGATCAGATAAAATACAAAGTTATTAATTTGAGAAGTATTTCATTAATTCTTTTTAATTTTTATGCTTGTTTTATGCTTATTACAATTGAGAATCAATGAACCAGTACAGTGTTCTGCTCAGAGGTATCCAGAAATGAATGTTTACAATTTAAATACAGTAGATATGATAAAAATGCACACACACTTGAAAGTATATGAAACAATAGTGTGAAGATCTATGTTATGGTAAGAATGTGGATGTCATAACAAAAATTGGTTGTATATAAAATGCAGTGTTTGCTAGAAGTGGAATGAGAGTCTAAATGTCTGTAGGGCAACTGAAGATGTACACATAGTTGCATGGACAATTCTCCTAAACTTGAGTATTTAAGCATAAAGGTATGTTAATGAACTATAATTCATTCTTCAAATTATTTCTTGATACACCTCTAAGTAGGACTTCTGTATATTTAATGTTTGAGTTTTTTTTCGTGCACTAATGTTTTAGTTTAAATCTTTTTCAATTTTAAGAACTTTGAAAATTACACCTCTAAAATTTTGGCAAATAAATAGTTTAATTTAAAACTAATTTGTATCTGAACTAATACAGTAAATCAATTATGTATATTTATACATATACAAATGAGTCTATTAGGTGACATCTAGCTTTACTAACTGGTTAATTCATCAGAACATGTTTTAAGTGTGTTCGCTCTCATCTTCAGCTGGGGACCCACTAACGCTGGCAGGTGATCAGGGGTAACCTGCCAGCATTAGTCAGCCCCCAGCTGAAGATGAAAGCTAATGTTCTTGATGCATGTTCTAATGAATTAACCAGTTTGTAAAGTTTGTAAAGTTAAGTATTGCCTAATACAGACTTATTTGTATATTTAACAAACTTCACTGTTCTTAACTTCTTTAACCTTACAATTAATATATTCTTAATTGATGAGCCTATTTAATACTTTTAATGCTTCAGTCACCATTGAATTATACAGAAAATGTTTCATGATGTAGGCAATGGCCTGTGAAACATATTCTGTATAATGCAATGGTAAGTGGAGCATAATAGTATTGCATACTCACCAGCTAATTAAGAACAAATAGTTATTTAAAATGTGGATAAGATAGTTTAACTATGATCATATGTAAATGATTGTAAAGTTTTTTAAGAATGAACTAGAACAAAATTTCTTCAATCTCAATGAAAAATTAAATTGAAACCATAGCATTTATGGTCATTAAACTGAATGGTGTATTTTAGTTAGAATATTTGTTTTTATGTTCCAGTATATTAAACCATTTCACATTCTGTTTTGAGATGGGCAATGTTTTGAAAATAGTCGTAAATTTCCTCAACAAAATTCTAGCAAATTTACAAAGAAGAAATTTTTGTAGAAAACTTTCAGCAAGTCTGGTATGATAATGCTTCCATGTATTTAAATCATATTAGTATAATTTTATTTTAATTTCATTCATAGGCAATTTATGCAAACTGCAGCTTAATATGCTTCCTAAAGGGGGAGCCCATTTGAGAGCAAGATGACTCAGTACAAAATATTAATAAAAGTATAAATAACATTTTAAAGTTCATTTGAGGTTATTTATGCCTTCTACTCTTGTAAAGGGCTATAAATATATAATGCTTAATTACTTAATAATTTAAAGTTAAACAATTTTCTTTTATTCTTTCCACCAGGTTATATATTGCTTAATACTTAACATGTTAAAGTTCAAGCATGTTTTTATTCTTTCCACCAGGTTATGTGCCACATATTTCATATTAATTGTGTATGCCCAATTTTATCCATGGTATGCAATTCTCTTAAATCTGGCAGCATTGGTAGCTGTTAGTGAAAATGGAATAAAATTTTGAAACTTTCCATCTATTTCAAAAAATAGTTTTAATAACTTTTAAGCTCTAGCTCTAGTTTCCACTTAATAAGAAATAAAATACAATTGCTTGCATTCTAGGCTTGCTTGTGCCCAGTTGGAATGGTGCTGAAACAGGACAATAAGACTTGTGCAAGTCCAGTTACATGCAAGGCTGACGAGTTCAGATGCAACACAGCTAATCTGTGCATACAAAAGAAATGGCGGTAATATAATTTTTTGCATACAAAAGAAATGGCGGTAATATAATTTTATTCAGTTATGATTAATATATGGAGATAAATTGAGAACCAAATAAGTATATATTCAGAACAATGTAGCATAAAAATTATTTAAGCTTCTATTCTTATGGATGTTGCATTTAAGAAAATCTTCAGTTGTAATTTCATAGTTACCCCAGAACTAAATAAAATGTTGAAATGACTATTTCATCTTTTAAAATCAATTGATATTTTATTACTGGCTAATTGCACTTTTACTTTTCTGAAGTCTGTGTTTCAAATGAAAAATGTCACTTATATAATTATAAATATAAAAATATAATTATATGCAAAATGAATGCAGTTTTTCACTGAAACACAGGCTTGTAACATAAAATTTTGCTATATTAAAATGTTTGTATTTCTGAAATAATTTCAGATGTGATGGAAGACCTGATTGTCCTATTGGCCATGAAGATGAATCTGATTGTGACAGCCTTGTTTGCAAGGATGACGAGTTTATGTGTCATGATAAACACTGTATCTCCAATAAACTGAAATGTAATGGAAGAAAAGATTGTTCAGATGGCAGTGATGAGCTGCATTGTGAAGAGAAATGCACAGGTAACTTTGTATTTTTTTAGTTTAAAATACATGCATGTCTAGGGTTGCAATGCATCCTAAATTTTAGCTTAAAAAACTGTCTTGCTTGAGTTTTTCAATTTTCTGCAAATGTTCTGAATTTTTAATATGGGGGGGTGGGAATTAAAAGCTCCTCTCTCTGCATATTATTTGGCATTTGTTTTTTAGTTTAAATAGTACTCAAATTCAATATACATTTTGTTAATGAAACTAAAAATACATTTGCACAGATAGGAGCTTTATCCCCCCCCCCAAGTAATAAAATATTAAACCTTCAGGAAATTTGCAGGAAATCAAAAAATTCAAGCAAGATATCTTTTTAGCTAAAATTATCACAGTCTAGAGTTTGTAAATCTATTTGTAAGTGTACTTTCAAAATTGTAATAGGCTAGATTACTTTCTGTATGCTTAATTGCGAGTGACAGTAGTTCTATATTTCAAACATTTATATTAAGTAATTAACGTGAACATTGGTGGCTTACAAAAGATTCAATTTTGAGATTATACTGAACTTTTGAATAATTGCTGGAAAGAGTATAAAGTGGATGGTTCTCTCGACATTCATAAGAAAATTTGTCTCCCATGAGTTGAACTTCAGCTTTAGCTCTTCTTTAGTCTCTGATAAATGGGTTAAAAATTTTAAGTAGTAAGAATTCTGAACAATATTCTGAATTTCTTAAATTGGCTCAGATATATATGTAGATAAGGATAAAACACTGTCACACCTGAAATTGCAATTTCAAGTTTCACTTTGTGTTTTACCCTTATCTACTTTTATTATTACTGTTAATTAGTTACATTGTTAAGTGTTACTTTATTTTTATTTTTCATTTATATTATATATGTATATATTTATTTACTTATTTATTACTATGCCAGTGTTGAAAGCATTTTCTACTTTTGAAATTGAAATTCATTGATGTGCAAAGAGCAAATACAAAGAAATACAAATGCAAACTAGCAGGGAGCCTCCACCTATCCAGTCCAGACCATTTTTGGGTATGCTCTCTCACAATTACAAAAAAATATAAATATAATTGGTTTTATTACCTTATCTTTATCCAAGTTCTAATATAAGTAAATACAATATTTCTATCTTGATTTAATCAGTCTCCTATTCATCAGCAGCAACCTACTGGAATTACATGGGATAAAGCTCAGACCCACTACAAGGTCTATATACAATTTTTCCATTACTGTACCAATACCATTATTTTGTCAGCTTAGCTACAGCCTCTACAAACTAATGACTTTATTTTTCAAATGCATACTAAATGCTACATTTCAAATTTAATAAAAATATAATCCACTCCTAACCATATTCACCTTTATCTACATCCTAATATAATTAATCTTATGCAACCCTTTAAGTTATTTACTTCCCTTCTTAGTACCCAATTCCATTTATTTTTAACTCTGCTCAGGAACTCCCCTCAATTCCTGCTATTTTTACTAAAGATTTTCATAAAGGCTATTTTCTAATTTAAAACATTTCTCATTTATAAACTTTTTCCTCTATAGTTCAGTCCCTTTGCACTCAAACACTATATGTTCCATATCTTCCTTTCCCACACATATTGGACACTGATTCTGAGGAAACCCTTTCCTTATTCCTTTTAAATCTCCACACGCCTGCTCTTAACCATGCAATGCCCTCCCTTTGTTCTTTGATTTATCAATATACTTCTCTCTTTCGCTTTTATTTTTTATTCATATATAAAATACTAATCTTTTACCTGCTATCTTGCTAAGCAGTTTTTGCATTTCTATATCTTCCAATCTCTTTCTTACTACTTTCCAAAAACCCTTTACATTGTTCTCCCTCCTCCTCCTCCTCCTCCTCCTCCTCCTCCTCCTCCTCCTCCAAATGACCCCCCATTTCATTCTTCAGAATTATCCTAAGAAATTGCTCCTTATACACTTTTCTTGCAAGTTTAGGATTCTGAACCAATATTTGAGAGCTCTTCCCATTTAAATATGTGCAACTTCCTTTGCTGCTATTCTCAGTACACCTAAAATTTCCTACAAAACATTCTATGCACAATATCCACATTTTCCCATATATTTCAATACCGTACAACACTTTGCCTCAACCCCTATACTATAAATTTTTTCTAGCCACTTAATTTATATCTTATATTTTATACTTAACAACCTCTAACTACTGCCATTGCTCCTTTCCCTTTTGTCAAAGCTATTTTTTTTGCCACCCCCATCAATTTTAACTCCTAGATAAATGCAATCCCTAACTAACTTATATTCTTATCTCCTTTCCTCCACTTCTCACATTTACTCAATTTTTCTCCTTTCTTGAATACTACTATTTGAGTCTTCTTCTGATTTACCTTCAAGCTCCAATCATTACAGTATTTGTCTATTTGCTGCAAGGATTACTTTAGGCCATTTGTTGAGATGGATCCAACTAAGTCTGCAAATAACTCCAGGATTGCAACATTATTAATAATTGGCAATGGATTGTTACTCTTTTTTATCTCTTGTTCAGATGTCATCAATAAACAAATTAAATAGCACTGGGCTTAACTTGTGCCCTTGCCTTAACTCCTCTTGAATTATTCCTTTCTCAGCTTTCACACAGAAGGTATTTCTCTTGTATAATGCTTTAAGAATATTCATCAAATGAAAACTTACTCCCTTACTCAGTAATTTATCCCATAACAATTCTAACTCTATGCAATTATATGCTTTCTCTAAGTCAACACATGCCATGTACAGTTTTCCTCTTATCTTTTAAATATTTGTCCACTAATGTTTTTATAATGAATATATTATCCATTGTCTCTCTTCCCCCTGTAAAATCCCATTTGGAATCCAAAAATGTTATATTTCTCAACCCAATTTGGTAGCAAATTTGTCAAAATGCTTGTGAAAACTTTTCCAACATTTGATAATGCAATACCTCTAATTTTTTTGGCATATCTACATACCTTTCCTTTGTATATTGGGTAAATAATTGCTTTCCTCCAGCTTTCTGGTACACTTTCCTTTGCCATAATTAAGTTAAACAGTCCTATAAGTAACTTTGTTTACATCACAACACCATTCTTTTATAAATTCTGGTGGGATAGCATCTATTACTGTTGCTTTATTCTTTTTCATTAATTTCACTTTACTTTTTAATCCCTCGTCTCACTATTCAACATTTCTATATAGCGCATTCCTATTTCTAACCATTTTTCCTTCATTTAATGTTTCTTGCTCTGTATCAAGCTATAGAATATTTTTCCCTCTAAATATTCTTTGACTTATCTTTTCCATTTCATCAGCATGTACTTCACACTTTTTTTGATACTTTACATTCATCACTCTTTGTCCCTTTCCCCAACTCCCATCCAGTTTTTCATCCCATCTCCAGCTCTTTGCATTAATATATTTATGTTTTTGACTTCCTTCTCTATTTCATTATTTTTTTAACATATAACTTATTCCATGTTGGTATATTTGACCATACTTTGATTCCAGAATTTGTTTAAAACATTTTCTATTTAATGAATAGTCAATAAACTGATGAAAGGAATAGGCTTAGTGACTTCTGTAAAATCCATTTTAATGTTATAATATAATTTTAAATACACAAGTGTTGCATTTAAAGATTATCTCATGAATAAAGATGTTTTTTCAAAAATATTTCATTTAATTTATTTTACCTTAATATGGTATCATAAACAATTGAGCCATTTCAATGTATAAATTAATAATTTATAATAAGAAATGACAATTTAACATACACATACAAAATAGGTGATACATAATAGTTAATTTTAGTTTAAACATTTATCAATATTATAGTAAATCTTGTCTATAAGGAATTGAAACAAACGCCTCTAAAATTTGTCCTTATTTCAATTTGTAATATCAGGAAGTTAATTACATTATTTTATTCCAATATAGCTCGGCAACTTCTTATACAGCTGTACTTTGTCTGGGGAGTGTGAGGTAATCTTTACTTCTAATATTGTAGTTATGGATATTAGAATTTGTATTCATGGAAAAATTTTACTTAATAATATACAAACAGGATAAAGTAAATATTTTAATTGCCTAAACTTATTTATACAAGATTTGATTTTTGTTTCAAATTACCCAAATATTGATATTGCATTGCAAGATTAATATTTTTATTTAGATTATGTTTTGAATTGTTACCGCATATTTACATTCCAAATGCTGGAGTGGATAAGGGCAAAGTAAGTTGTTTAGGACATTTGTGGAAGAACATACTTGCTCAAGTATTTTTGAATGAATCCCTTTTCACCTAGTTGTGTTGCTAGTTTTTCAGTATGGGTATTAATAACTTGTCACAATATAATCCTAATAATTTACAATAATCAGTATTTTTATCACTATATTCCCTATATTTAATTGGAGTTGTATTTAAAGTTCTAATAGCCAAAGCTGATTACCTTACACTTTGTGGGATTTATACTTAAGTTTAATATATTTAAATATTCAACAGCTGAATTTAAAACTAAATTTTCATTTCTTTCCAAACCATCAAAATTTGAATAACTAATAATTGTATTATCATCAAACTGTGTGATGTTAGCATTGGTATTCTGTCAATGTCATGCATAAATAATATAAATGAAATGAAATTTATTGAAATGCTATGAAAAATATAAAACTACAAAGGGGCATCCCCCTATCTGATCTAGGCATTTTAGGTATAATCCCTCACAATTACAAACATTTTTAATGCTATAATTTTATACTAACACCTTTATCTAAATTGTAAATAATTAAATGTATGAAATTTCTACCTTGATTGCATCAATCCTCACTTCCTGGTTCAACAGCAATAGCCTACTGGAATTCCAAGGAACCAGGCTCCGATCCACCCAAAGTACTAAAATAAAATATTTCAATTACTCTACCTATATCATTATTTTATCAGCTGCTACAGTCTGTACAAACTACTAATTCCTTTATTTCCCAAATATGTACTATGCTATATTTTTGACTTCTAGAACAATATTCAATATCACAAGCTCAATTTAAATCAATTTAATATAATTCCATTCCCAGCAATTCCCAGGCCAATGAATTTTTTCATATCAATCATTCCCTTCTTAAACTTATTTATTAAATTGTGTTAATCTATACAGGGTAACATGACTAAAGATTCAATCCAGGCTCTTAATTTGACATAATCATATACCAAAAACTTCCTTATCTAAATATAAAACTGTTAACTACCCTGTAAGTTTTTTGATTTACTTTATTTCTTATTGTCCAGTTCCATTAATTTTTAACTGATGAACTTCCCTACATGTATATCTTTACTGAAGATGTTCATTAAGGCTATTTTTCTATCTAATTTAAAAAATTATTAATTTATAAACTCTTTCCTCCAGAGTTTTATCCCATATAATACAAATATTTGTTCAATAGTGGATCTCTGCAGTACATCATATATTTTGTGTTTGAAATAGACATTCACCATTTATTTTTAACTGCTTCTATAGTTTTCTATTTGTCATATAATTTTATCAATCTATACCTTAATCCCCTAATTCCTAACATATATAATTTAGACATAAGTATATCTGCATCTACATAGTTGAAGGCCATAGCATATCAATAGTATAATTTACAGGGTCAAAATTCAATTTATTCTTTTGATGTGGTCGGATAATGTAGTAAATTATTTAATTTCTGTAATGCTCCCTGTGTAGACTTGTTGCATCAAAATGTCCTGATTTTTTTTTTCTCCCCACACTTTTATATAAAAGATACATCCAACATTAAACTTGAATCTGCTAGAAAAAATTTATTGGCTTTATTGTAGGCCATACTTCAGTTAGATTGTTCAGTTTAGTTATATGAAAACCTTGGGGGTTAGTTCAGACAGTCAAATTATGAAGAGAGTTGAATAATTCTTTGGAATTTCCCAATCAGAATTTAAAGCCTGTAGTCATTTTTAAATGTTCTTATCTTTTTTTATAAAATTCTCATCATATTATTTTATCATTTATTTTGCTTCTGTTCACTTGTACAGTTTGATACCCAATTATAGCTTACATAAGAAATCAGTTTTTTTCACACTTTCACACTGTTTCCTAGATCTAAATAAAATGTATTTGAATATAATACTAATGTTACATTATAATTTTCTTGTTGCAGATTTACAGTTTGAATGTGGTAGTGGAGAATGCATCAATTTAAGTTGGAGATGTGATGCCAAAGCAGACTGTTTAGATGAGTCAGATGAGAAAAGCTGCGAAGATGGTAATTCAAAACTTAATATGAACCTTTATAGGTTTAAATTGAGTGAATGCATAAGTTATTGAGGATGTATTGCAAGCTACACAATGTGCATTCTTGAGTTATGTGGTGATGGAATTAAAATTATGCATATTGGTAAAGCTATGCTTAATAAACACACTCAATATCTGGTATGACATTGCATGCAAAGTAAAACGAAGGTTAAAACAAAACAATCCTAATTTAGCCAAAATATATGGATTACCAAAAATCCATAAACCTATGATTACCATGAGACCCATCATTAATAACATCAACACTCCTGCATATTCTCTAGCAAAATGGCTCACAGATATATTCACAGCTTTACCAAAATTTGAAAGTAAAAGCATAAAAAATTCAATTCAGTTAACAGAAAAGTTAAAAAACTTTAAGGTTTTACCCTCAGATATTTTAGTGTCTTTTGATGTAGTCTCTTTATTCCCAAGCATACCAAATGAAAAACTTTTATTGTTTTTGAATGACTGGTTAAAAGAGATAGGAGTTAATGAAACTCATAGAAAGGATTACATTCACCTCATTAAAATTTGTATTAACCAGTCCTATTTTAAATTTGCCGGTGAATTCTACAAACAGCAAACAGGACTGATAATGGGAAATCCTCTGTCCCCTTTTTTGGCAGATTTATTTATGAGTAAATTTGAGACTCGCATAATATCAGCATTTCCACATTATTTTAAATGCTGGTATAGATATGTAGATGATATTTTCAGTATAGTGAATAAAAATTAGTTGGAGAAGCTTTGAAACTCTTAAATATACAGGACAAGAACATTTCATTCACACTAGAAACAGAAATAGATGGGATGTTACCGTTTTTGGATTTGAAAATTAAAAAGAACCAAGAAAATTTGGAATTTGGAATATATAGAAAGGAAACTCGTACTGATAACTATATAAAATCAAAAGGATTCAACCCCATAGCTCACAAGCATGCAGTATTTAATAGCTTAATATATAGACTGGTAAATTTACCAATTAGTAAGGATGAATACAGAATGGAATTGAAGATACAGGAGATTGCAATTATAAATGGTTTCAATAAAAATTTAGTAAATAAAAAAACTTAACAAATTCAGAAAAGAAAAATTGATTAAGAACACCACTACACTGATGAATGAAAAAGATAGACCAGTTTTTAAAAAATTTAACTTTCATCCAATAGCTGTAAATAAATTCCAAAAAATGTTTAAAGGAAGGAACATAAAATTGGCACCTGTCAACAGATACACTTTAAAAAATGCTTTAGCAGACAATACTTTGAACAACATCCCAGAAGAGAAAAAATCTGGTATCTACAAAATATCATGTAAGGAATGTGATAAAATATATATAGGGAAGACGAAAAGGAACATAGGAACGCGGTTAAAGGAATATCTCAGGAACATCAAGCATAAATAGATAGATAGGTCGGCAGTTGTACACCATTTTTGGATTGATAATCACGACATACAACAAGAAATACAGTTACTAAAAGAAGCACAAGGAAACATAGAATTGGATACATGGGAGAAGATTTTTATTTATAAACATAGAGATCTGTTGAATTTAGACTTGACGGGAGAATGCAATACAAATTTCCAGTTCATAGAAGTACCACCAGGGCAGAGCCGCAGTTCTTCATAACCGTTTATTTTTCTCCAATCAGTCGTCGAGTTGGTCGAGAATGGAGTGGATGTCGCTCCGAAACCGGTCCCGTGTTTTCAAAAATAGTGTGAAGCATAAGAGTGTTTAGACAAGTAGTTGATTATATACATTCTAATGAGTGTTTGAATAGAGTTAAATATTTAAATAAATTTTCAAATATTCTTCTCACTTCCAAATTTTTAAAAGTTTGTGGTTTTTGGATATTTTTGAATTTAGCATGCAATATGAAAAAATATATTTTAAATTCAAACCTTAAATGTTCATGCATATCTGCAGTCAACATATAAAAATAGTCTAGGTCAAGCAGTAAATGTACAGTAAACTGCTAATAAGAAAAAAAAATCTGTTCACATTAACACTCATTAAAAATAATATAACTTAAAATTTAACAATTTTCTTAATTAAAAAGGGCAAAATTTAACTGAAGCAGGACTTTAAAGTGATGAATATGATTACCAAAAGATGTTTTTTCTTTGTGGAGACTAAATTAAAGTAATCTCTGCACCATATATATTTGGTTAAAATCTTTAAACTATTTCTAAAATTTTATTACAGTCTGAAACAAAATGTCCTAGGCCAACTCTAAAATCTTGGTTCTTATTTTGATATTATGAATGAACAATTCAATAACTAAAATTCAATATTTCCTCTTCATGCATAACAGCAAATTTAATCCTTCATATAATGTAAAAAGAAATGAACATGTAAACTTCTAAACCAATTAAATTTTTTATTTTTAGTGACGTGTTCACCACAGGAATTCAAATGTGCATCAGGCATGTGCATCAATAAAGATTGGGTCTGTGATGGAGAGGCTGACTGTGAAGATAATTCAGATGAACAGAATTGTGGTAAGAGAATTTGCTCCTTAATCTGTAGAAACTTTTTGGTTCAAATATAATTTTGTAGAAGTGTTTACTGTTACTACTGTGAGGTAAGGATAACCTTCCAAAGCTGGTGAGCCTTCCCTGATTGTCATTTTGAGGCTCTAGTTGCACTTCATTCCCCTTTATGCTTTATCATCTGTTTTTATATCTAAAGGGTACAAGGAAAAAACAATCAGTCCATTTTTTTTACAGGAATGCAATTTGATTAAATTAAAACTGAATGGAGGAATCTACACAGTGAAACTATCATAAAATCTAGTTTAGACTAAAATTAAAACTACTTAAAAGTCATGTCAACACATTAAAACTCTCTTGATGTTCCACTTTAAAAAAGATATAATTTGATGTTTAAAAATGCTACAAAAAATTAAGCACATTAGATATATAGAAATGGTTTTTTTATAGAATAGTTAAGATTTTCTAACAGACCCTCATGAAGTTAGTGTCATGTGTTATTTGTTCATGTTAATAAAGTGTCAAAGTACACCTACTTGTAGATAAAAACAATCAAAATCCACAAACTATATTATGGAATGTGTCAAATTATACTAAATAATTGCTGAGGAAAACAAAAATTAATGAAACACTATTGAATCAAAATTATCTATCGCAGGTAACCTTGAAAAATAGCTGAACATTTTTGGAACAGAATCTCTTCAAGCATTGTAGGTCATATTTAGATTTGGAAAGTGAAATTAAACTTTAATAGGAAGGTGCAGGCTGCTAATCAGTCTGTGTATGGCACATTTTGTCAACAATAACATGAGACTCCTGGAAGCAATTGTAGGTTGTTCAATAGTTATAGTTCTAGGAGGTTTTGTCAATTAAAACTTCTTTCTCTTATTTTCATTAGATATGTCTTTCTGCATCCTTTATTAAGAAATGAAAACCACAATTATTTAAAACTATTCTGGGAATACTCGATGTTATTGAAGGAAGATGATTTCACACTGCATCTTCTGATGTGCTCATTCCAATCACAACTTCAGCATGGGTTTTTGGCTTATTAAACCCATATCTTTAGTCGCATTCCATATAACTGACATCTGATAGGAAAAGTCACTTTCACTGATTCAAATATGTTGTACTTATGAACCAAAACATGAATGATGCAAATAATGGTATACTTTTTATTTTGGCTGGGGCACGAATCACTGGTTCAGGTGATGGAAACAAAAGTCTAACAGCATTGATGTATCTTCATCAGCTCCCTTTGTTGCTTTGGTCTCACTGTAGGTATTTTACAGAAAACTCCAATTTTTTCCCCCTCAACACTATTTTTTCTATGCTGATTTTTATGGACTACATATGGTAGTTTTCCTGTATGAATGTGTTGGAATGAACATACAATCATTTGGCACCAAAATCTCCAATTTCACCAAAAGTGGACTTCAATTGTTTATCTCCTGTACCCTTCATCTGTTTTTTTTATTTCTCCTCTTTCCCATTACTTTTCTCCTTTCATTTACAGAGCTCTTCATTAATTTTTTTTCAAATCAAAACATTACTTTTTAAACAAACATAAAAGTAGAGAGAAATTGTTAAAGCTCAAAGTTTTTAAGTTAATATTTTTTAGCATTAAAAGTATTTTAATGTTTGTAGCTCCAAAAACGTGTGCATCTGGAACTTTCATATGCAACAATGGCAGATGTATCGACAAACATCTGCTCTGTGATGGCATAGATGACTGTGGTGACTATTCAGATGAAGCACCTTGCCAATCAGTAGCAGAAACCACAGAAATGTCAGTTGTGAAATGCAAGAAAACAGAGTTCACTTGCAACACACATGAAGGCAATCATTCTGTATGTTTGCCAATGTCAGCCAGGTAAGAATAGAATTGCAAGATATAAATACTAAAATTTAGTAACTAGTGATTAAATTTAGTGTTGTGAAAAGGGCATTTAATATTTTCTTAGCTAATGTTTCTGTTGAAAGACTCCAGTCTTTGAAATTAATATCTGTTCAGATGCTATATATATAGCATCATATAAAATATTTACTTTTAGTACACATGTGTATATTATACTTGCATCTCAAGTTTTGTAGTGTTATTCTTTCTGCATACATAATCTCTTTTCTACAATTTTCTGTACTTCCATATTCTCCAGATCCCCATCTTTCTATCCCGTCATTAGGATTATTCCATATCCATATTTGATGAAGCTTTTGTTTTTTTATTTCTGTTAAAATCTTCTACAACTTTGATTCAAGAATACCAAAATTTTAAATTTCTTTAGAACTAAATTTTGATGTCAAATGGATAGTTTCCAATTCATGTGTTGTAGCCTTTATATTCTGTAAAGATATTAGTTTTTGTTGTGACTGATTTATTCCTCAAAATATGGTTTGTCTTTATATTGCTGATTTCCTTTTGTTAATTCTGTTATTTAAATTTTCAAGATATGCTTTTAATTTCTTATAAATATATTGCTTGCTGTATTTTATTATTCCTTTATTTTCCAAACCTTTTATATCTCCAACTGTAGTGATATAATTTTATTTTGTGATAACGGGTCTGCCAACTAATTTGAATTGTTCATAATTGTTACTGCTTTCTTCCTATTACAGTATTATAGTCAAAGGGGAAAGTTATCAAGAAAAAGCAAAATTTACCAGGAAAAAAAATCTGGAAAGAAAAAAAGTCAATCCTGCTTCCTTTTATGCATGCAAACTGGCAACTATATAGGAAATTAAATTGTAATTTCCATTCAGTACAGTTTCTGCCATTACTGGTGTTACCATCAGAGGTGGTGTTACTATTTGCATGGTATTAGGTTGTATGCTGTTTCTTTTAGGTGTATAAAAGGTTGTAATTAAGGGTATTTTAATTGTAGATAAATGGTTTTCTAAAATGAATCTTTCCAGACTGCATCCCCTTACCACCACGGTTGGCAGAGGTCATTAAGGGGGGAATTCGTGAGTTGATCTGGTGTTAGATTCCCACCAGGACAGTTCTCCCTGACTGAAGTTTTTTCCAGATTTTCCTCAGTTCTCATAAATGGCAAATGCCAGGAAGGTACCCTAAACTTAGGTCTAATGTTTTCTTCCTTAAAAAAAAAAATCCTTCCGAATTTATCATTTCATTTCATGTATCAGTGTTGCCGTCTGATGCCTGAATAGTTGAAACTGGCATTGCACACTATTTAGACTGCCTCCTCTAGCAAGAGGATAGCAGTGTTACAAAAATATCAAAATGGTTAAACAAGTTAAATCACATGCTTAATAAATGTTAGTTCATTAGTAAAAACTATTTTTTTGCAATCTGTGTTCATGTCACAACACAAAAGCTTCCTTCAGAGTTCACTTATGTTTTTATTTCTGTAAATTTGTTTCTGCAACAAAATACTCCAGCTACAAATGTTCTAAGGAGAAAACTTCTGACCCATTGGTGAGATTTGTTGAGCCATCTTCTCTCCAGTTTAACTTTGCCTCAGTTTTCAGTGCCATGTTCAAAAAGAGGAAGTACTAGAAAGCTAATGAGGAATTTGTAATTGGAGCGAAGGTCAGAATATATTTGAAAGAGAATGATTGTGATGAAATGTTTTCTAGTTCTGTTAGTTTTATATGGTAATTTTACATTCTAAAGAAATATTCATTTAAGATTTTCTTAAGCATGCACAAGTTATGAATATTTTGCTTGATAAAAAAAAAATTTTTCACATTGATCTTTCGAATATTTTATTTAAAGATTCTTGCACTTGACTAGCGAAATGAACATAAACTTTAAGATGAATTTGCTACTTACCAATATATTTTCCCTGAATGTATTTTAAATGGACTAGGAAAGATGAAAATTGAAGAATCTGAAATTAAAGTGGACTAATGAAGAAAAAAATTATGCAAAATTGTGTTTGCAGTATTAAGCACACCTCATAGCAACTCTTACACAGAAATGTTGAATGTTGTAAGAAAAAATAAAATTTCAGATCCTCTATAATCATATAAATATTAGAATCATGTAATCTAAATGCTCGAGATATACAAGAATAATGCTTCAAAAAGAAATTTGCAGAAAAGGGTGATTTGGTGGTACAGCTGAAGACCATAATTTTGTTCAGTTTGGTTAAGATGGTCCAAATTTTTTAACATTTTGTAATAAATCTCTGCTTTTTATAGTTTTGGACAAGAAATTTTATATCTAATTATCTTTTCAGGAAAAGCATTTAAGAGTTGCAAAACACAATGAAGGGGTCAAAACAAAAAAATGCTAACCCTCTGTTTTTATATTTCTAGCTAGAGCAAAAAGAATGTTTACTTAAACCCATAAACCTGCAATTATATTTTACATATATTATGCTTATTTTTTTGGTTAAGTGTTCTTTTCTGAGCATATTTTCATACCACATTGTTATAGATTTTAACTATTAAAATCTTTCATTTAACTATGTATATATATCGTGGGTTAGCACTCTCTTGATAAGATTACAATTTTAATACTTAACTGAGGATTACCTTATACAATTTTTTTCTTATTTTTGAAAATTGTTATATATGTTGTATGTGCTTGGTATAGCTAAATACACAATTGGAGTTTACTGATAGGTAATAGAACTGACATTTTGGAAATGATTCATCAATACTTTAAAGAGATTCTTCAGACAGTGTAGGGCAGATTTCCATACTTCTCTCTTTGGTCATCCATTGTTTTAATTATTTTTAAGAATGTTTATTCTCCTCTGTATGTAATAGATGTATTAAGGCTGTCTACAAGAATTTTCAGGGTTGCTTTTCGATCTCACTTCATAGCAAAGTTTTCAATGCAGCTTTGCAGGTAACTATTTTAACAATATCTGCAAGATCCCAAAAAGTATTAAATATTATTCCCCCTTTCTAAGTTTTATCATAGCATTTCAGTGGACATTGGCAAAAATTGCAAATGTGATGCACAGTAATAGTTCCTCCTTTTGTTTTGCACTCTTTATCCAGTTTCTTATAAATCTTGTTTCTCATATCTTGAAAGAAATTTTCTAGGGTATAGGATTAAGTAATCTGCTGTATTGTGAAGTAGAAAATGCTCCTCAATTTGCTCTTGGCAGTAGAGAGAAGAATTCTTATCTTTTTAATCTAGAAAAAAGTATATATATGCTTAATCATAATTACCTACTTTTACAAGAGTTAAATTTTATATAACTAATTTAATATATTATCAGTTAACTATGAACACCATTTGAACATATCTCAGGGCTATCCCGAAGATTTAAAACATAATTTTCCTTTCTTGTTATTACAAATTTCTTTAAACCTTAAGATAGCATTCTTTGTTAATTACAACACTGAAAATAAATGGAATATGGTTTATACAAGAGAAAATTATAAAAAAGTAACTCTAAAGACTTAAGGGTAAAAAAAAATTCCAATATTCTAACATCCTTCCAGTCAGAACTGGAATTTTAGCCTGGCTGATAATGAAATGTTCTCATAACCAGTTCCATATATTATGGCAAGTGAAGCATTAAGAGTGTGCGTGTGTGTAGTTCAACTAAATCACACAATATCAGTTACTTTTAGCCTTTCTTAATCTTACATAAATTTAAATTGTACATTTTCCTCTAGGTGCAATGGTAAGCCAGAATGTCCTTATGGAGATGATGAAAAAGCCTGTGGATGTTCAGACTATGAATTTGAATGTAGCAGTAAGAAATGTGTCATAATGGAATGGGTTTGTGATGGATCTGATGATTGTGGGGATGGCTCTGATGAGGATCCAGATGTCTGCCATACCCTAAGAGGTAAAAGTATTAAAGGCTGCCATGGAAATACACATGATTTATTAGATACTTAAGTTTCTAAAACATTTATTCATATAGCACAAAATAAAATACAAAGTTGCATTTTTTGCATGTTTTAGCTACTTCAGGACCCTGCAGAGAGTACTCTTGCATTAATGGAGAATGTGTATCACTATCAGTAGTGTGTAATCACATGAGGGACTGCACAGATGGTTCAGATGAGGGTGGCCAGTGCTGTAAGTTTTTCTTCATTCATACTGAATAGATAGCCATAAATTTTTTTTCTTTTGATTGGTTACAATACTACTAATATACAATATTTTTTTAAAAATTGAACAGGAACAGTATAAAAACTGAAATATGGAAAATTTAAGCCTAGAGTAATTTTCTGAAAGTTATAAGGCTACTAAGCTACTTATTACAGCAAATCAATATATATACTTTTTTTTTTTTTACATAGAATGTACATTGATATACCATAATTATGGTTAAAAGCTTTTTAATTAAATACAAAATTTATGTATCAGTTCACTTATTAGTCGGTCCTGGTGGTGTAGTGGTTACCATACTTGCCTCCTACACCCAAGAACGCAGGTTCGAACCCAGCCAGGACCGATGGATTTTTTCGGGCGTAAAAATCGTAAGTATGGCTTCCTTCAGAAGGTAAGTAAAGCCGTGGGTCCCGTGTCATACATTTACGGCATGAAAAAGAACCTTAAGCCTGAAAGAGAGGCCTCTGAGCAAAATTTGTCAGCCGTTTCACGCCCTGAGTTGAATGGGACGCTGATGACGTGAGATGTTAAAGAGCGTCCTTAAATAAATCAATCAATTCACTTTTTACAGGAAGTACTTGCATGTATTTTGCACATAGAGTACCAATCTCTTTTCCAAATAATCACCTCTGGCCTTCATATAATACTTAAGGTAACCAGGAAGAATAAATCCAGCAAATAATACAGCAGTATACATTTTGCACTGTATCTCACATTTATAAAGCTATCAATATGAAATGTTTGAGATATTAAGAAAACTTAATAAATTTTAATTTTCTAATGAACATAAGTTTTTAAACAAAATTAAATATTACTCGATAACTTAATTTTGACATAAATGTGCATTTTTCTCGGGATTGGCTGAACCAATCTTGTTGAAAATTTGCACACATACATAATGTATGCAGGTTTGAAGTGAGGTAACTAGACATATTTAAATATCACTATTAGTTCATAAAAATCAATTTCAATAAATTATTTTTTTTCTCCCAAAATTTGAAAATTAATTTATCAAGCAACTAGCATAGATATATTATTATGGTTCCCCGGATAGCATGTTGTCTGCAGTTTAAGTAAGAAAAAGAAATCCAATTCCACCAATAGTTTATAAGAAAAAGCTATGATTGTGTCAGTGTTTTCCCAGTTTTTTAACAAGATTTTATTTTGTTTTAAAAATTTTAAAAAACTTATGTGAATTAGATAATTAAAATGTACAGAGCATCTGTGGTTAAGTTTTCTTAATGTAAAATTTTCTTATTGATAGCTTTAAAACTTTCTAAGATACGGTGTAAAATGTATACTGTTGCATTATTTGCTAGATTTACACTTCTTGGTTAAAGTCTCTGTGACCATCAACTGTAATGCACAATCTGCCACTGCATTCATTAGCGCTATAAACTTATAATATTAGGTGTCTGCTCTTGCAGGCAATTTCTGCCTATAAGGTATAGTATAACAATATTAAAATTAGGACTGCTGGAAGATCAATAAGTTGGTGAAATGAAGTATGGTACATTTATATGAAGCCACTCCTACATTTTTTTGACTTTATGAACTGGTACTGAATCTGCTGAAAGTTCCAGTGTTCATTACTGAACATGTGATGCTCAAAGGCTTAACAGGCTCAAACACAGTATCTTGATATACTTTGGCAGAGAGGTTTTCACAGAAATGCAGCTCAGTATACTAAAAGATCCACACCACTATACCATGATGGAAGCAGTATAACCCCAGAGGACTCTTGTAGCTTTATCTTTTAAGATTGAAGCATAAACATTATATTTGTGATTGGACTCTTTAATTGTGAATATTAATTTTTAGCCAGTGAAATTAATTCTCCTGTGCCCAATGCCTGCATATCTCTGAAGAAGGCATTTCAATTTTAACTCTCGAAAGCTGAAGCTATGAAGTGAGGAAATAACCTCTATATTTCTAGTAAACTCTGAAACCCAAGTTGCTATTTGACACATGGGATATTATTTTTTTTAAATGCCAAGCTTATGAGTCATGGATTGTTTTCTGATACGATTTTGCCAAATATGAGTTGCTACTGCATCCACTAATTTTTTCACCCTTATATGGAGAATCCTGTCTTGGGCAGTCACCAATATCCCAATATCAATGAATCTAATAGCCCAGTAGACAAACATTCTGATTTGCAACTTCTTGAGGTTGTGAAATATTTTTTCCATTTATGAAACTCTGCAAAAACACATAACACTTCTGCAGCTCAACTTGCAGTTGCTTTGTTAAAGTATAACCTTCACAGCTGCATTTTTTGTGTTTATCCTTGTTTTTATTATTGATGCATCACAGGTGGTGGACACTGAAATGGTAAATTGTGAAAAGTTTTTTTTTTAATAGGAAGGAAGAGTTCCAGGCCTAAGTTTAGAGTATTTCCAAGAATTGCCATTTATGAGGACTAAGGAAAATCTAGAAAAACTTCAGTAAGAGAGGATGGTAGTTGGAAATCGAACCCCAGATCTCCCTCTCACAGACTTCCTGTCTTAACCTCTACCATCAATGGCAGTTTTACAGCTGGTTGTACATTCTTGTATGAATAAGTAAATTCTGCACATTTTAACACGTGAAACAAGTGATGAAATGTCTATGTGCAAATGCTGAAATCATGTAACAGTTATTTAGAAGAGGATTCCTTAAAGCTTTTAGTGATGATTGAACAATAAATGTGGCAACATTAATATACTTTAAATTGAAAGAGGGAAGTTCAGAAGCCATACCACATTTGGAATGCAACAATGTAATGGTTTTTCAGATGCAGTTGGAAATTTTACAGGAAAGCAGATGCAATATAGCCCTCACTGCAATTTTGGTGCCATTATTTATTATGACCAAAAAGAGGCTGACAGTGAAGCGGTGTCATGAGTCTTTGAGCATTTTTCATGGCTCTTCATTACTCCCGGCCACTATTGGGAATTGGTTTTGGGAGTTTAAAAATAACTAAGATAAACCTTTCACAGGTTTCCCTCATACTGCATAACTCCAGAAACAATTGACACTACACTAACAGGAACCTTGCAGCATCTGTATAAAGATTGCAGAGACTTTTAACATTGGATCATCAGCAGTGATCTTTCTCAAGACATTAATCGGCCTATATCATTATGATCCATCCCCATACAATTGGCAATGTGATGCTTTTCAGCAGTTGGCCCATTCATAAAAGTGTGCAGAAGCAAAATGCAGGTAAAATGGTATCTTCATAAAAACTGGTTGTTGTGACTTTCACCTTGAATATCCAAACTGTTACTACAGACTGGTATCTATGTGAATCAGTCTTCCATCTGTCATCATGGCATGTACAGCATGGCATGTACAGCAAAGCACCCAAGATTAAAACCAGTTTACCTGTTGCTCTATCATAATGCTTTTGCACACAACAATAGCCAGAGTTTCAAATTCTTGTCAAACAGTTAAGTGCTTTCAGATTTCCCATACCTTTCAGATCTAGCCATAAACATTTTAATTTTCATTAAAACCAAAGAAAATCCATGTGATTGGAATTTGACATACCATGAATTCAATGGGGTTACATAG
Source organism: Metallyticus violacea (assembly GCA_030762175.1). Taxonomy (NCBI): domain Eukaryota; kingdom Metazoa; phylum Arthropoda; class Insecta; order Mantodea; family Metallyticidae; genus Metallyticus; species Metallyticus violacea. The sequence goes on from CM060845.1 coordinate 21,423,895, forward strand.
ACTGTGACCTTCCAAAAGTAGTTTTTTATTTTTGTCATAACCATCTTCAAAGAGTTTTAAATGGTTGCAGAAGTACATACCTTAAAGAAGAATACTCTGATAAGATGTAAACTTTTAAAGTAAATCAAAACATGTTTGTGGTCTTTGTCAAAAACTTTTGTAGAAATTTTCTATAAGATTCTCATTAGACTAAAGTATTAATATAATCTCTCAGAATTATTTTCATAGCTATGTGTGATTGATAAAAAAAACCTGAGCATTCCTAATTTAAATACTTACAAACAGAAGTGTTTTGAATTTTCTTTTTGGTTTGAAATAAATTGTTAAACATCTTGGGAATGAGACCCAAAGCTAAACATAAGATTCATTTTTGTGGTGCACAATTATAAAATAAAATTTTATACAGAATCTTCTTTTGTACTTGATAGTACAGCCTGAGGAGAATCTGTAGGGCTTTGATATTTGAACATTTTTGCCACAGTTCCTTTCACAATATATAATTTCATTTCATATATCACCAGTGTTCACTGCCTGTGGTGCCTCAGTAGTAAAAATGGGAGTTAAACACCATTAAAAAAAAACTTTGCCCAGCAGATAATAAGCAATAAAGATATCTTGTTTGTATTCTAATAAAAATGTTAAATCAATTAGACAACATAGCTAATATATACAAATGAATCAGTATTAGGTGATGCCAAAACTTCACTAACTGATTATATCACCTAATACTGATTCATTTGTATGTGAACAACTTCACTGTTCCTAACTTCTTTTAAGATTACAATTTCATAGCTAATATAGTTCATTTCAGTTTTAGAGGGATTTTCATATCTCATATCTTTGCTATTATGTGTGTGCTTGCCTAGAAAACCTGCATATATATAGGGGGGGGGGGGAATTGTAATTGAAGGGGAATGGGGCCTATGTATTACTAAATGCACTTTTTGGGGATAGTTGATTGGAACAGTAACATTAGGAATGAAACATGTTGCTAATTGGGTTCATTTTACTATTTGAAGTTTTATATATTTAAATTAGAACTGATATAAATGTAGTTAAAAAATTATGCAAATAATAAAATATGTAGTTAAAAATTATGCAAATTCAATAGAGAGGTAGCAATAAAAAGCTTAAAAGTTGCTATTATAAATGCAGTTTTACTAATTCTTTATGTATACTTCTGATGGGTGAAAATTTTGTATACTTTTCTGGCATTATCAGATTATATATATATTCAACTGATCTCTTCCTTAATATTAAAATGTTATGCTAGCAAATTTTGAAAATGCTTCAATAAAAATGAATTCATGACCAGAGCATTTTGCAGTGACTGCTTGTCGTGATAAGGTATGTGAAGACATTTGCCATGCTACTCCACAAGGACCCATATGCAGTTGCTCCAAAGGCTACAGGCTGATTGGTGATGGAAAACAGTGTGAAGATATAGACGAGTGTCAGGAAGATAGTCTATGTGCACATACCTGTGAAAATACTCCTGGCTCTTTTATCTGCTCTTGTGATACTGGTTACATGCTGAGATCAGACAGGATATCCTGCAAAGCTACAGGTGAATATATAATATTTCATTATAAATTTTAACCATACAGATTTTCAAGAGCATTTTGTTCAGGGCCATAAATATTTAAAATATATAATATAATGGAAATTTGTCAGTTACTTCTGCTGCATACATCAAAACAGCAAGACAGAGATTCTGTAAAGTCCATTATCTAATGCTTTCATTAATTTGTTGCACTAAAGCTATAAATGCTATCACTTCATACTTTTCAAATGAAAAGAAATTTCACATGTACCATCACACATAATTTATTTATAATAATCTGTCAACACACTGAGTGAAAAGGACATAATAACACAGACATAGAAAATCATAACTTAGATACAGAAAATATAAATTATGCAAAAAATACAAAACAGTTCTTTCAAACATATATACAATGAATCACGTAGAGAAAACTATCAATAATAAAATTACCTATTATGTAAAAGATATAATTTATAATACATTTGCAAACTAAATAGATTGCATAGATAAAACTAAGGAAACTCACCAAACTGTAATTGTTTGATCTTTAGACAGGAATTCATTAGAATCATAATAGGTTTTCTAATAATCAGTGTGAAATAATTTTTAACTTTTTATAATTTAGTTTTGTTAATATGTGAAAACAATAAGTTTAGATAATTTATCTTATTATATACAGTAAATCTGTAGTCTTAAGTATCAGGTTCTCTTTTATTTGCTTTAGATTTATAAATACATAAAAGCTATAAAGTATCATTGTTATATTTGTTAAATAATAGCCTAAGCTTAATTTTATTTTATCTCTACCATTATTCTCATTGCTGTCTTTTGCAATTTAAATTACTATTGGTAGCAGCTATCATAAAGGCCCAATGTGTGAATTTGTGGATGTCCATCTCTTGTTGCATTCTTACACCATATTTTCTGTTGTCACTTAACTTCTTGTATGGCAGCAAAAACTTTGTTTTCTGTAGTAATTTTATGAAAATATTATGAGGATGCAGGCAAAAGCCTGCAAAACTAGTTTTGCATAATTAAACAGTAAGTGGAGCATAAGATTATCAAATCGACTTGCTAGATAATTAAGAATATATTTTAATATATTGCTTATTTACTGTCAATAGTTTCTAAACACACATTTAAGTAAATGATATAAAGTTTTACTTTAATTTGCTAGTAAGGATAGATTTCTTCCCATGTCTTAAAATGTAGGTAAGACATATCAAGCAAAGTTATTGTTTTGTTAAAGTTTATGAATGAATTTGTCCCATGGCATAAAGTTGAAACAAGCTGCAACTAAAACAAAAGAATTATCTACAGGTGCACCAGTGGAATATATTTATTCAGCAGGCCATCACATTATAAGAGTTTCCCATGAACTTCGTAATGTGGATGTGGTGTTTCCTGAGGCTACCATGAAAGTGACTGGCTTAGATGTTTTGTCTGCATCAAAAACTGTTGTCTGGAGTTCAGGTAAATTAAACCAAGGGACATTTAACTTTGATCTAAAACTTAACCTTTGTTAGCACTTATATTCTGGAGTTTTATTAATTTTTCATTAATTTACAATTTTTTTATTAATTTAAAGTTCTATAATAATTCATTTACACTGGTGCTATATTTTAATAATTTGAGGTCATACAGGGAATCTTAGACGAGAAATTTCAGAACATAGAATCTATGATCCACTATGGAATTGCATAGTGATAAATAACTACAAATTAAATTGCTGATAAGGCACAGTTAAGGCAAAATGGGATAAACATTGGCCTTAAAATGTTTTCAAATCTACTTTGTGAGTAAAGAATTTTAATTTAACAAGTCTATTTAGTGCCATAGAAATCTCTAAAATATTTTCCTCATATGGAAGTATGGCACTTAACAGTTTAGTGATGTATTGTGTTAATGCAACAATCTAAATGAAGTTGTCCATCTAATAGGTAAGATGACAGACTATGGTTTCCAAGATTGTAGGTTTGGGTCCTGCAGACTAGTTTTTTTTTTAAATTGTATTATGAAGTATCTCATGCATCATATATAAAAGTAAAAGAAAATATTAGAGACTTGTACTCTATAACAATGTTTTGTTTTTACTTATGCCATTATCATATAGACTGTGCCAGAGAGACTTACTTTTTAACTTCTATCCATTGTTTGACATTTCAAATAGGTTTCATTAGTGATGTACTGGTTCTTTAGATAACTAACTTTGAAGTTTCAGCAGGCAGATCATAGATTATCTATTCCAAATTTCTTGTCTAAAGAGACATCTACACACTCTGAAATTGTGTAGTTCATTAACAGTGTATTAATGTAACTTTTTATTCAGCTTTACACATGCTGGATGAAAAAATTTATTTGGGCTTCATTGCAAGTCATTGAAATGTCGTTATTGTGTAGCAAGTCTCTCTTAGTATAATTAGTTGATCTAATTCTAAGAATTTGCCATGGAAGGTGGGAGTGCACTTTAGAGAGAGAAAAGAGGAAAAATACTGTCTTAGTATGGAGTTGCTTGTTTACAAAATGCAGTCATGTTTGTAACCATTTATTAGGTTATATTGCATCATACTCTAGAAGTAGCTACCCTTCAAAGCAAGATGTGCTGATTGGCCATTATATCATCCATTCAAACTAACTTACAATAAAATTCAAATAAATTTGATTACCCAATACTATTTACTGCACCTCTCAAAGCATTGGAAATATGAATTTATAACATTTGAGTTCTAGTTTCCTTAATTTTTTTATAATATTGAAAGCAGATAATTGAAAACTTTTTGAAATGTGATTAACCTTGATAAGTTCATTATTGTTTCACGGATTGTACAAATGACATTATATGAATTATTATACATTTATATGAATGTAAAATATGGCTATTAACTGGACCACATGTTTACAAAATACATTCATCCAATACTTGTGTTGATCCTAAAAGTTGACTCATTAAACGCTTTATCAGCAGTTTCAACTGCCAGAAAGTTGCTTTATACACCTGCTGTAAAGCAGCTCTTCACACAATAAATAAATATTTTGCTGTTAAATAATGTAAAACCTTGCCTTAGTAGCAAATATCCAATGTATGTGGGATCTTTAACACAAAATTCTGTTAATTCTGTTAATATCTTTGTGAAATTACAGGAGTAACAGCATGTTCTTGACTCTGTTACAAAAGTAGAAGTGATGTAATTAAGAATGGTAAAAGATCAACTGGTATTGATGATATCTGATTATGTAATTCAAAATACTTTATCATATGATGCAGCCATTAATTTAAAATTTCTCTATCAACCAACTATTTTTCAGAGTTAAATCCAGCCAAAGAAATTAAACTCTTGTTTATAAAAGGACCAGATTAAGTGTTTGGAGATTATAGGCTAGTGGCTATAGGCTACCTAGTTTTTAAAAAATACTTTATGTAAAAGGCTAGTCTTTCTAAAGAAAATTTGTTAGTAATCAGCATGGATTCTATAAAGAAAAATCAACAAAAACTATTGAGGTTATGAAGGTTCATAAATTTGCACATAAAGCAAATATAAAATTTCTCAGGCTTGATAAAGGTTTTTGACCATAATATATTAGTTAAAAGGCCAGCAACAGGCAACGATTTGTTTAAATCATATCTAATAAATAGAGAATGAGTATAAATAATATACAAGCAAGAGGGAAGTAATGAGATAAACTGTGGTCTGAGAAAAGAGCTGTAAATTTTGGGGTGCCACAGGGTTCAGTCCTGGGGCCAGTTATTCTGAATATATATTGATTTAAATTAAAATGTCAAATGTGAACCCACCTTCTTTGCTAATATTACTAGTATATTTATTTCAGATAGTGGTGCTAATAACATTCAGGGCAAAACGATACAAACAATAGATCAAATAACTAAATTGTGTGAGCAAAGCAATTTTTAAATTAAAAGAGAGTTGTCAGAACTATGATGCAGATACCCAAAACCACTAGTTTCAAGCTATTTTTGAATGTTTGAGGATACTTCCATTTCCAAAATCATATATTTATGAAACTATTATATTTATAAGTCTTTTTCAGTAATTCAGAAACACATTCTTATAACCAATGAAAAGGAATATTTTTGTTACAACTAACACAATATATAAAAGTAATTTCATTACCTCTGGAATTTGTATGTTCAATCATCTATCTAAACATCAGAAAGAAATGCCCACGTGCAAATTTAAAAAATCCATTACACATTTCTCCTAAATAGTGGCTTTACAGCTTAAATTAATTCTTTGAAAGCAGTAACAAGACTAGACTCCATTCTTTAGTTATACCCTTTCAGTATAACAGGTGGACAAATAACTGTGGATAGTTATTCAAATTGTAAATTTTGTAGCTTGCTGTATGTTCTTGGACAAATAATGTGTGCAACATTGTTAGTTATATATGTAGATTATTAGTCCATAAGCTTGGAATCTTAACATTGCAAAAATGATGATTAATTCTAGAAATGATATGCCATAACATCTAAATGTTTAGTTGGATGAAATAAATATAAATCCAAATGGTTCACTACAATGATGGCTATATATCTCTCCCAGAAATTATTAAATCTTTGGGTTGCTTAAAAAAAAAAAAAAAAAAAAAAAAAAAAAAAATGAAAGGGTGACAATCTCCAATTAAGAGATTAATCTTGAGGTAGAATAGTGATAGCAACAGTAACAGATAAATTGCTTTGCAGTAGCCGAAGAGAAATTTGCAGACTCCTGGAAACATTGCTTAGAAAGTGACTATACATAGACCCAGTAGCTAAGTAAATGTATTTTCTTTTAAGTGAAATTGGAAATGCTTAATTTAAGTGAATAATTTGTACTTGTGAAGCTGTAGACAATGGAGGGGTAATATATTCTACATTAATGTAACATATCTTAAGCTTTCACGTCTAGTGTTCATAGTGTTAAAAGTACAAATTTCCAGGCGGTTGTACAGTGATTTTTGTTTTAAAAAACTACAAACAGTTTTCATGGGCTGATTTAAACAAAGACTATGACAAAACAGCTCAGAAATTTGTAATTTTAACTCTACATTAAAGTATTCAAACTGTTCACACCAAGTCGATTTACTTACATAACACTAAGACATATTTGGGATGCTAATTGCTTCCATCATCAGCTGTTGACAGACTACTGGAACTGGCAGCTGAATCCCAAGATGCTTTTGTGGTGGTCTCTGATGGTTAGTAGGAACTTGCAGAGTTTGTCCATGGGTGAGAAATCAAATTCATAAAATTCTCTTTATTTTTTAAGATAAAAATCTTTTCCTGGCTGAATAGTTTTGAATCTTCTTAATCTAAAACATAAATCTATGCAGTTTACCAAGAAGAAAGAAATAGTTGGCTCCTATTCCTAGATTTAAAAATTGAAATGACAGACTGAATTTTGAAATTCAGAGAAAAGAAATGCGCACCAAAAATTACATAAAAATAGTTGCTCCACTCCACAAATATGCAGTGTTTGAGCTTGGCACACAAATTAACATCCCACTCACAGAAACAGAGTAAAAACTGGAATACCAACAGATAATTAAGACAGTAATAACCAATGGTTTTAACAAAGAGACAGTGATAAAAATTATCAATAAAGTCAAGACAAAAGTCTGAGAGGTTTTCACACTGAAGAACAAGGAGAAATACAAATTGAAAAGCTTCATGTACCATCCAATTTACCACAACAAATTTAAGAGGATATTCAAAGAACAAGGTTTGTAAACAGCTGATGATGTGGAATAAGTGTTCACAAAACATATGTCCCAAGTAAAATCTCGTTTAAGTGAAACCAGAAAGTGTGTTCAAATATTCAGACTCTGAGATTATTAGTGTGTGTTGCACTGTTTGATTCCAAATTGAATTAATATTGAACAAGGTATAATTTAGTCCCAAAGAACAAATATATAAAAAATTTATTAGGTTGCACAGTAAGAGACACGATATAAACAGAACAGAAATCAGGAATTTATGAAATCAAATTTGCAGATTGTGATCAGAGGTACATTGGAAAAACTAAGAGAAATTTGGAAGCTCTGAGGAAAGAACACTTTTGGAATATTAGTTTTAAACAGGTTGATAAATCAGCAGTAGCAGCTCACGTTTGGAACAATAATCATGAAATTAAACCAGAGACTAGGCTGCTAAAAGAACTTCACAAACCAATAGAGCTATCACTTGGGAAAATATTTTTAATCTTAAAAAATAAAAAAAAAACTTGATGAATTTTAATTTCCCACCCATGGACAAAGCTAACAAGTTCCTACTAGAACCATTCAGAGACCGCCACAAAAGTATCCTGGGATCAAGTCACCAGTTTTAGTAGTTAATAGCTGATGATGAAAGCAATTAGCTTCCAAAACATGTCCTAGTGTTATGTAAGTAAATGGAGTTAGTATAACAGGTTGAATACATTAATGTAGAATACTTTACTTATTTTTGTATTAGTGCTGTAACTTTTTTTTTCCTGAAAAATCTTGTTTGTGCTAACATTTCAATTTTGTAGAATACACTGTAAAACATTTAATTAGATATTGGAGAATTATTGTTGCTATCATTTTGGTAGCTGCTGTTCATATGCATATGATAACTTAATTTTTATAGTTTTTCTAAATTTATTGCATTTCAAAAAGCTGTGATGCTGAAAATTTCTTTGTATTTTCACTTTACTCGTTATTTTGTGTGTATAATATCTGAACTGAAATTACTATTTCAGCTGAAACTGGAACAATCTACAGTATTTCCTTGCTTGGAGGCATAAGAGATCAAATAGTAGGCTTGGAAAGGCCTGGAGAACTAGCAGTAGATTGGGTTACAAAGAATATTTACTTTGTTGAAACTGTGAAACCAGAGGCAATATGTGTTTGCAATATGAACAATCACTATTGTGCTAGGATACATGATCTGGAAGATGGATACTATGTATCTAAGATTGTAGTGGATCCATTAGCAGGGTGAGTACAGCCCTTAGTGAAGATGCAGAATGAACATAAAATATGGATTAAAATCATTTGATATATCTACCTAAACACACTTATTACTCCACTTACTACAAGTGAAGCAATAAGAGTGTTTAGATTGACACATCTACAATGATTTAATCATATAACTAGCTTCACTGGTTAGTTCCATATATTTTTAAAATGTTTTTTTAAATATTTTTTAAAATAATAAAATATGAACTTGGGAATTTCTCATAGAATTTTATAGTTATGATTAAAATTAATCAAATAGGAATTTTATAGTTCTGATTAAAATTAATCAAACGGTTTCTAAAAACAATGGTAATAATTTTTCTACCTACCCCTATCAGTATTTATTTAATTTGGTATTTTTCACCCAAAATGAATACTTGCCTCCTAAACCCAAGATTGCAGGTTCGAACCCGGCCAGGACCGATGGATTTTTTCGGGCGTAAAATCCTAAGTATGGCTTCCTTCAGAAGGGAAGTAAAGTCATGGGTCCCGTGTCGTACATTTATGGCACGAAAAAGAGCCTCAAGCCTGAAAGAGAGGCCTCTGAGCAAAATTTGTCGGCTATTTCACACCCTGAGTTGAATGGGATGCTGATGACCTGAGCTGTTAAAGAGCGTCCATAAATAAATCAATCAAAAAAAAAAAAAACCCAAAATGAATACACATGTTGCCAAAATATAAGCATAAGGAAATATGTACACACTAAGACGAAAATAAATAAACAGTGTTATTTGCCCTGCAAATGCATTCAGTTTGCTTCTAAATAAGTTACATCTGATAATTTTCTTTAACAGAACATGATAACAATAAAGAAATGTAATGTCTATGTAAATCATTTGAGAAAAATAGCTTTGAACGTGACTGGCAACAATAATATTATGAAGTTAAACTGTTTGCTTCAAAAAGCAAATTAATTTCGACAATGCTATAACACATGGCAATAATGGTATTACAAAATTAAATGCAATTGTTTGTCTTTGAAGTTCATCAACATGCTCTTTGTTGGCTATTGCTTTAAAAGACATTTAATGTAAATATTATTAAATTTAATTTTAATAATTTAGAATTAATTACATTTCAATGTAATTTTAATAATGCTTAAATGATAGTTTGTCATTTTTAGGTTTCAACATTCTATTTAGCCATTTTTAGGTTTCATAAGATTATACTGTACTACTCCCATGAAAAAGAAATGGATAATTGTTAAAATATCTCATTTAGCTAGCAAGGAACAAAATAGTTTAAAACCTAAGAAGCCGGACCCTAGTTATTACATAATTTGTCATTAGATCACATCTAATGTTGATTTATGTTCTTGGAATACAAATTGCCAATTTCATATAATTTATTTTTTTAAATATGTCTGTAGCTCTAGCTAGATATATGCTCTGCTACTTTTGAAAACTTTGAACATAGCATAATTGATCTATAATTCTATTTTCTTCTTTTCTGTTTATATATTGATCTGATGATTACCTTATTTAAAATGTCTGGAAATGTTCCTTAATTTAAAGAAGTATCAACAATGTGAGTAAGATTTTGGCCATTTCATCTTTAAGAAATGCTATACTTTAATTTGACATCCAATTCTTTATTATTTTTTTAGCTCATTTTTTAATCATCTTTCTTGTTTATACTTCTAAGAGTACCATTAAATTTAACTGGCTTGGCTGCTTTACTGAATTAGACTAATTTTGATGCTTGTTTACTTACATTTACCTTGTTTGTGTGTATTTGTCAAGCATCACATTTTCATTTTGTTTTTTGCTTGTCACCAATTTTATATTGCGCATAATTTTTTACCTGTCACAATATCTTTTAACAATATGCCTAAGTATGCCAATTATAAATATATGCATGAGAGGAAAACTAAAGGTAGGTGTAGTTTATGAAAAAAGAAAAATTAAACCTCGTAACAAAACTCAAAATGTAAGTGTAACTGAAAGAGAATTGAATTTGCAGGAAGCAGGTAGCAAAAACAGGCAATGCAGCAAGGATATTAAAAAAAGTGCAAGCATAAGGCTATAGCTTTCCTACACCAAAATGTTCAGTTCACAAGCAATAAATGAGCCCATATACAACCAAGCATAAAAGATTTAGATCCAAATGTTATGCCATTCACTGAGCATGGCCTAAAAGTAGAAGAAATAGTAATAATAGTTTGGGGCACATTATTGTAGACAGGGACATATTAATGAGGGAGTAGTTATTTATATAGAAAATGCACTAACATACAAAGAAATAACATTATAGTGAATTGACAGTCTGGATGTGTGAAATATCATATTATAATTATATGTTGCAGTGAAGTATATTTGGATGTTTTGAGTTTAGGAATTTCGCCCTTTCCATTCTATTGCAATTCCTTTTGTTATCCACTTAGTATATTTAGTAGGTTTACCCTGGTTTATTTTAGTCTTATATTTGCATTAGTGTCTGTCCCATGCTATAATATTTTACTGAACCTTTCATAGCATTTAAATTTTCTACTTCACATACAACACCCCAGCTCATCTGAGAAGTATCCTTTTAGAATATTTTGATCTTTCATAATTTGTCTTCTTTATTCAGACATTTTGTTGAATTTCCTTTTTTAAATCCACCTTTAGTATCTGCACAAAATGGTCTCTTATTCTTGTTGTTATTAATGTTAATTCCAATTAATTTTAACTAGATTAATGAAAATCTCTATGCATATTTGGGCTATATTTGTAACACTTAGTGTTCAGTTAAAAGCAATTTTTAGATTTTGCCTAATTAGTATTTCTTTAGTGGTTTTTCTGCTGTTGTCTTTCATAAAGTCAATCAGGTACCCTATGAATGTTTTCACTACTGTTCTCTATTATATTTAAACATTTTCACAGATTTTTAAGAATTTTATTTGCTGCTGGAGATCTGTATACAGAAATTAAAACTATATTTTTTTAAGCTAATTTCTTTTGCTGACATTTCACACATCTAGACTGTCAATTCACTGCAATGTTATTTCTTTGTATGTTAGTGCATTTTCTATATAAATAACTACTCCCTCATTAATATGTCCCTGTCTACAATAATGTGCCTCAAACTATAATTACTATTTCTTCCACTTTTAGGCCATGCTCGGTGAATGGCATAACATTTGGATCTAAATCTTTTATGCTTGGTTGTATATGGGCTCATTTATTGCTTGTGAACTGAACGTTTTGGAGTAGGAAAGCTATGGTCTTATGCTTGTACTTTTTTTAATATCCTTGCTGCATTGCCTGTTTTGCTACCTGCTTCCTGCAAATTCATTTCTCTTTCTGTTACACTTATATTTTGAGTTTTGTTAAGGTTTAATTTTTCTTTTTTCATAAACTGCACCTACGTTTATTTTTCCTCTCATGCATATATTTATAATTGGCATACATAGGCACACTGTTAAAAGAACATTTCAGAAACGTAAAATAACAGTTGGAGAAATCAGCAGTGGCATATCACTTCTGGACAGAAAACCATGACATATTAAATAAAACAAAATTATTAAAATGAATGCAAGGACCTACAGAATTAGCAACATGGGAGAAAGTCTTAAAAGTACAAAGACAGTTTAATGAACTTTGACACTTCCAGTGATAAAAACAAACTTTAAGTTCATCATACCTCCACCAGAGCAGATTACACATTCCCACAGCATAACTGTTTATCCTCCAGTCGACTAGAGGCTGACGATGCAAATGAAGGGTTTGTGAAACTGGTCCTACATATTTAAACAAGTGGAGCAAAAGTGTTAGTTTGACTCACACAATGATCTTAATAATATCTGTTTATTACACATTTCCAATAGACATAAGTCTTCTTTGCATTGCTTATCATACACACATCTTCATACATAGTGACAATTTTGGCTAGTTTTACGGTACATTCCAGATATATAAGCCTTATTGCAAGAGCGGCACATATGCAGTTTTTCTTCTTTAGCTGGAAGGACAGCTTTGTAAAACCTGTTCATTGTGTTTTCTCTCACCATTGCCTATCTCCAATTCTGATGCCAAATTATGCACATTGTCTAGCACAAATTTTTCGTCACAATCACTTCTTTCTCTAACCATTGCATTACTATATGATCAAAATCAGGATCATTCAGCCTAATCCCTTTGAAAGTATTGGCCACAGATGACACCCTGGTGTGGTCTCTCAAACCACACAGAAAATATCACAAGCCACAAAGCTGCACCTCACTTCAACGAAACACACATGCACTAGTCAACAATGTAGGATTACGTGCCCTAGCAGCTGTATAACTCTAGTTCTTAAGATACAAATAGTTCTACCAACCTGGTCTGATAGACCACATCTGGGTAATTAAGAGTTAAGGTTGTATATAAGAAAAAAGATTATTCAATATTATTTTGGTGAAACACCTTTGAAAAACCAGAAATATACTATATCTACATTTAATTACTGGGAGTCCCACATCTTTTCTCCAGAGGATGCAGTTCTCCATATTTTATTCCTCAGTTCAATCAATTCTAAATATTTTTATTCCTATTTTATATTTTAAACACTTCTTAAATTTTTTGTCTTGAATAATAGAATTCATTTTTTCTCAGGATAATATATCAACAGAATGAAATATAATTGTCTAACTTCTTATCTCTCCCTAGGCAAATTTTCTTCTATCCCTGAGTTTTCTGCACTATTTCTTTTAGACTTCACCTAAAAATGTCCCAAATATATTTTTTATTTCCTTTAATACCTAAAAATCTTCCTCATTAAAATTTCTTTAAAACTATTACATTTTTCTTGCCATGCCTGATGTATCCACAACTTAAGTTTGCTAACAAATGGTGTATGAAAATTACTAATTTCCCACAAATTAATAGAATTTCATCTGGCCATCTTTTATTCTTCTTAGTTTTCTAACTCTAATTTGACTCAGTCTTGATCCATATTATTATGAAGTTTTATGTACTTTTCCCTTCCTCACTTTTTGTTTTACCTTCATATAAATTTCCAATAAACTCTTCTCTCCCATTTTGGCAAACATTTCTCATATTTGATTAAAAATCTCCTTTTCAGAAACATTTTATTTTTATATTAATTTTTCAAACCTCTCCCATATTTATTTTTCTCAAAATGTCTTAAATCTTAAGTTCTCAGGACCTTTCCATTTGGACTTAATCTTGGGCACTAAAACATTCTCTAATATGGTGTGACTTTAATGCTTCATATGCTATGTCCTGATGGTTCTAGTGGTAAACACAATTGCCTCATAGACCCAAGATTACAGGTTCAATCTTGGCCAGGTTGATGAATTTTTTGGGGGCATAGAATTCTTAAATACAGCTTTCTTTAGAAGGGAAGTAAAGCTGTAGGTCCCATGTCATAGATTAAGGGCACATAAAAGCAGCTCAAGCTTGAAGGAAGAGGCTTATGAGCAAAGCACAATTTGTTAGCAGTTTCATGCCTTGAATTGAAAGCTACACTTATGACCCGAGATGCGCAAATCCCGTAAATAAACCAAACCAACAATTAACATGTACTTTTTGATAGTCTCTCCAATCAATCACATGCTTGTCACTTGATATGCGCATAGTCTAGTGTAGGTTAAAAATAGTGAGCAGCTTATTTGCAGTTTTCTGGTCTCTTGCAGCTTTGCACACTATTCTTTATGAATAGCAGTGCATCAAAAGAGCTGTTGTGTTGTGGTTTAGTAATCTTGGTAGAAAATATGGTATAAAAGATATTCTTTTAGACATGTATATAAAAAAAAAGCTTGTAGCAGAACAAAAAGGAAATTTTAACAAAAAATAGACCAGTCCCAATTAGCAGCACCATATAAAAACTCAGTAAGTGCAAACCAGAGGTTCTTTCCATAAAAAAAAGTAATTAAATACATTAAGTGGACCCAATAAAAGAATGTAGTTTCAACTCAATCATAAAATGATCTTACTTTTATAAAATGTTTTCACAGAAAAAAATTGGATGAAGCAGGTACAAACTTAGAACACACTACAGTAGTCGAGCATTTGTTACAGCCGAGTTCAGTAAGAACTACTTCGAAATTTCTTAAATTAAAACCATGAAAAACCTCTGTAGGTAGTAAAGCAATTAGCAACAGCATGACCATGCCAGCAGACTTTTTTTGCAATTGGATTTTCAATAATGCTAGTAGCAGAAATTAATCTGAACTTTTTCACCAATGAAGCTTTATATTTTATCTTCATGGACAAACAACCTAAATTAATGTCAGTTTTTATATGCACATTTCACCTTAAGAGTGTACCATGGACACCAACAGATCTGTTGATAACATGCAGGCAAGAGGCTGCCATATCTTTCATGTGAAGCATATAAATATCATTCATTAATGAGATTAGCAATCTAATAGTAAAGCTTCTATGTTTCCCTTACATGTTTAAAATATGGGATATGTTTGCACTCTCATCCTCAGCTGTAGACCTATTGTCTTCTGGCAATGGCGAGATAAGTTCACTTAAACAGTCCAGTGGTGGGATCTGAAGTTCATGATGAAGTCTTCATTTTTTAGAATAATATGCCCCCCAAGTTGCTAACCCACTTGGCAGCCTTTAAAAATTGATATCATTGTATGATTCAGTTGAATTACACACTCTTAAAGCTTCACTTTTCATAAATGTATGGAACAGGTTTCGAGAACATTTAGTTCCCATCTTCAGCCAGGCTAAATTCAACTGTCTGATCATTTGTTGAGCTGTGGGAATGTATATTTTGCTCTGGTGGTGGTGTGATAAACTTGTAGTTTGTTTTCATCCCCAGCAATGTTGAAGTTCATTATGCTGTCTTTGTATTTGTAGATGTACTTTTTCTCCCAGGTTGCTAATTCTGTAGGTCCTTGTACTGATTTTAATAATTTTGCTTTATTATGTCGTGATTTTGTGTCCAAAAATATGCTACTGCTGATTTCTCAATTTGCTTGTATTTTATTTTATGTTCCTGAAATGTTCCTTTAACCGTGTGCCTATGTTTCTCTTTGTTTTTCCAATGTAGATTTTTTCACATTCTGCACAGTTTATTTTGTAAATACCTGATTTTTCTTCTTGTGGAATACTGTCATTAACATTATCTATCAGTAAGTTTTTAACATTAAATCTATTAATTGGTGCAAACCTGATATTAAAATCTTTAAGAATATTCTGAAATTTTTTTGTGGCCCACGGATATGTGAATTTTTTTAAAAATTAGTTTATCTTTTCTTGCTGAAAGTGTTGTGGTTTCTTTGATATGTTTTTGTCTCTTGAATTTCTGCACCTTTTTGTGTACTAGTTCTTTTTTAAAACCATTAACAACTGTTTCTTCTATTTGTTTGTATTCATTAAAATATTCTTCTTTGCTAATTTGTAGGTTAACTAGCCAGTGTGTTAAACTGTTAATTACTACATATTTGTGCACTGTGGGGTTAAAACTGTCAGCTTTGATGTGATTATCTGCGTGTGTATTCTTCTGTATATTCCAAATTTAAGATTTTCTTGGCATTTCATTATTTTATTATCCAAGAATGGCAGCATGTTATCTGTTTCTATTTCATATGTAAATGATATGTTTATATCTTGTATATTTAGAAGTTTTAAGGCATCTTCAATGAGTTTTTTGTTAACTATGACAAATATATTGTCCACATATCTACCATACCTTAAATATGTATGGAAAAGCTGTGTTTGTGTTTCAAATCTTCTCATGAAGAGGTTAGCTAGAAATAGAGATAAGGGGCTGCACATTGTAAGTTCTGCTTGCTTATAAAATTTTCCTTTAAAAGTAAAAAAGGCTTGGTTTATGCAAATTTCTGTGAGTTTGATGTATTCTTTTGTGTATCATTAATTCCACTTTTTTTAGCCAATCATGTAGATAAATCGGGAGTTTTTCTTTTGGTATACTCAGAAACAGAGATTCTACGTCGAAAGAGACGAGTGTGTCAGAGCGATGCAATTTTATGTCTTTAATTTTTTCTATTAACTTATATGAATTGTTTATGGTCCTGGTTTGAAATGTTGGTAATGTCTTGAATCTATTAGCTAACCATTTTGCTAAATAGTAAGAGGGAGTATTGATGTTAATGATGGGGCGCATACCATTTCCAGTCTTGTGAATTTTAGGTAAACCGTATACCTTAGCTATTTTAGGGTTGCTCTGTTTTATTTTTTATATTATTTCTTTTGGAATGACTATATGTTTTCAGAACCTCATTGATGGAATTAACACACCCTTTGAATGGGTCTGACTGGATCTGAACATATTCTTTTTTATTTAATAAATTTTGCATTTTATTATTATACTCTTCTTTATCCAATATTACTCAGTTTCCTTTGTCTGCTTAAGTATAAACATCTTTTTCATTTAAGGATTTTATTGTATTCTTATAAGTCTTGTGTACTGCTGTATTCTTTTTAACAATGCCTTTAAAAACTTTTTCTGATTTAATTCTAACTATTTCTTTTTCTTTGTTCTTCAATCCTTCAATGGCCACTTCCAAATCTACCAAATAATCCTCTATTTTAGTGGAGTATTGTACCCAAGTTTTTAAGCCTTTATTTAGAAATGCTAATTCTTCTTTTTTGAAATTTTCATTAGCTAGAGTTTCTACATAATTCTGTTTAGGGTTTGGAGTTTTCTTTGGTTTATGATGAAGATTACTAAATTTTCTTTTTTGATTGCTGACTTTTTTTGTTTACTGGAAATTGTATATGTTCTAAGGCTGTTCTAATTAAATTATCCCATATTATGCAACCTAACCTCTTTGAAATCTTTCCGTATAGTTTAAGATCAATATTTGCCATTTTAGTATAATGTTTTGACTTTTCTATTTGAATAAATTTTTTCTCGGCAGCTAACTGCTTGCGTCTGTTGTGGTTATGTTTAACGATTTTAAAAATTGTTTTTGTCATGTTGGATGATTGGAGTGCATGCTTTTGAAATATATCCTGTGTTTTAAAAATGTAAGTGAAGAATAAGTGTTACTATTACAGACTGCAATTATCAATGAATATGTTTTACTGTCAAAAATTTCTAACAAATTCTTCAATAAAAATCTTGAATTGTCCCTTTCTTCTAACAGTTACTCTATACAAATATTTTAAAATTCTCCTTTTACCCTTACTAGTAAACCTTTCCTGTTTTTTTTTTTTCCTCTATTGTAAAGCATATAACATTTAAAATTAATCCTCACTGTTATGTTTTTCATCCATAGTAAATTTTATGAGAAATTTGAGCTGAATTATACATACAGGATGTTAATGAACTACACTGAAATAAATTCAGAGTGTAGAGATGTCTTGCATGAGAAATGGCCTGTCTGTTCATTTTTCAAAGCTATGGCTATAAGTTTCTAAAGTGCTAATATACCACTGGCTAATGAAAATGCCTCTCAAAAGCATAACACACAATAATGAAGGGAAGTTTCAAATATATCACTCTGGCATGATGGTTATGACATTAGCTCGTAAGAGGTTTTAGAGTTGTCTCATTCATCACTTTTTTTAATGTCATTTTCTGACTAGGATCCAATACACTTTTAGTCTACATTTGAAGTTTGTATTTCAATTTGTACACTTAAATTTCAACATACTAATTCATATTATTACAACCCTGCTTACCAAAGGTAGAATTATGGGATCTTAATGATTTGGGTATCATATATTCAAATATTACTTAAATTTCACTCGTAATTCTATAGTATGTGTATCACAGCACTTCATATTAAATAAAAAAAAAATGAACTGCATGACAAGAATTGAACCCATGGCCTGAGGAACACCAGCTTTTGCATTATGCCACATAAGCAGTTAAAGAGCTCCCTCTAGAGTAGCTACACAGTGCAAGAAGGCAAGTGTGCATAAGGTGAATTTTAGGCATGTTAGTAGCAAGCTTATTAACCATTGTATGTTGGTAATACATTCATTGTTGCAAAAGAGAATAAATCTTGAAAATATTAAGTAAATTTCATAATTCTTTAGTATTCATATTGCTGCACATATTAAACAAAACAAAATTCAACAGCATGACAAGAATTGAACTCACAGCCTGCAGAACATCAGCTTTTTGCATTATGTATTATGCCACACAAAACTGTAAAGAGCTCCCTCTAGAGTAAGCTACATAATGCAAGAAGGCAGTTAATAGATGTTCAGTGTTGAACTGTCAAATGATTAGTTTAAGATTTGGGGGAATTTATGGCACTAAAACTTTAAAATGGTGATAATTGAGCTGTGAGTAATCAATATTTCTATGCTCACAAGGCAGTTTTAAACACCTTCTAAACCAATGTTTCAACTTGCTTGGAGTGAGATTAATAAAAAAATGCAACTGAGAATGACCAATGCTGCTGTCAAGGGTATCTGCAAGGAAGATGCAGCACAGTGGAGCAATCATCTCCCCCTTTCTTCTCAACTTGAACTTTAAATATTTTGGCAGCCTTCACCACGGCCTTTAACACACTTATCAGCATCTAATGCAAAAATGTTCAACATGAATCTCCTTAATGTTTAGTTGTAGACCATACATTGCCCATCTCAAATTGCTTAAATATGACTTCTCTACACTCTGTGAAATTATTTCAGTTCATTAAAACACTGTATAATCTAACAATTGTTGCATATAAATTTATAAATATCACTTTTTAATTTATTAAATCTTTTAATTAGGGATAAAACTCATACTATTAGTTGCATTCTGTTGGAAAAAGAATTTTAAGAATATTTCTTAACAGAATCAGCTCAGCTCTGCAAAGGAACACTTTTTAGAAAACTTTAGTCTTCTACTGTGGAGGGGCTCTATTTAGTAATAAGGCTCACACTTCTGCAGGAAACTTTCCACAAGATAATTATGTTCGTACATTAATGAGTGAATGATGTTACAGCTATATATTCTGGGCACAAGTAAGTCACTGGTACTACGCTCAACCCACTACAGAGATAGTGCGTTGTAGTATGTCTGGCAATGATACAGCTGTTCTCCCTAGTAACCAAATAATACTGGCCAGTGGCTTAGCTTTGGATGTGGTGCGGCAGAAAGTATATTGGGTAGACCAAGCAGAACACATTATAGAGAGCATTGGATACTGGGGACAGGATCGTAAAATCATCTTGAAGACTCCAGTAAGTAAATATTTATTTCTTCCTGCATATGACTGACCAGGTATATTACAGAAACATTAAGCCTATAGGATTTGAAATATTTTTAAAAATTCTTTCCAAAGGAGGTTCCACATATTTGCATTGACTAAGTTATGCAAATAAGCTGCAAAAAAATTGAGTTACAAACATTTTCATTAGATTAATAACAGAAAATTTAGCTTAGTCTTTTATTCTTTAGGTTCCTATGTAATCTGTTCTACTTCTAAAGAAAAAATTTTATAATATTGATGACAAACATTCAATACCATCTACTACAGCACTGGCAAGAAATATAATTTATTCTCCTCTTAAAGATAGTTTTCCCAACAGTTGGTGCTTGAGGTGGGACACAATGCAGCAGGATGGCATTGTGCTTCTTTTTTAAATAGATAAAAGCATCCAGTTACTTCTTAGTATCCTCAAGATCATTTGAAATGTTTTCTTTGCACTATTATAAGTGTATAGATTTGTTGATTTCAAAATATTTTCTTTATTTCATATCACTCTAATCAAATATAATTAAGTCTAGTCTGTTATCACTTTTCTGATTTTTTGCTACTTATGTCTACATTATACAGGCTTAATTTTCATATTCTTAAGGCCTGTAATAAATTTTATAATGTTGAAAAGTTTTTCTCTTGCATTTTCTCTCAATGAGTGGCAATGGTAGCCTTTCTGCAACAGACCAGTTGTTTATTTCTTATTGTTGATGTCACGTTTGAGTTGTTAGTTATGAAAATGAATTTGATGTTAAAATAAGCCTGCAAAATACAGTTTTAATAGGTATAGGTATTAGTTGTAATCTAACACCCAGAATACTTGTAGAATAATGTGAGAACCCATTTAAGTGACAGGTTAGATGTTTACAGTAAATAGTTACAAAATTGCCATTTTTGACATGTCCCAGCAGATTTGCTAATTCAGAAATCAATGAAAACTTTTGGAAAATGTTCTAAAGGTATCTATAATGTAATAATGTTGACTTTATTCTAATGCATGTTATTTTTAACCTATTACCTCTGTTCTTTTTTCATTCCATCTTGAGTACTACCAACACTTTAACCTCATTCAAAACGATACACATTGCACAAAAAATAACAATTTTTTCAATTGTTTGCTTTTGTGCTAGTTCAGATAATTGTGATTTCTAATGCAACTGATAAATGTTTGAATTTTGTTAGCAGTATATAAAATATTATGGAGAATCTTGATTGTAGAAAATATACTCTTTACATCAGAAAGGAAAAGGTGTCCTGCTGTATGAGTACACTCCTGTTAATAAATGGACATGACAACTTGACTGCTGCTGTAGATTGCCTCTTAAAATGACAGTCAATGCTTGTATGCTGTGTGTTATTCTTTTGGGTCCATTCCTATCAGCAAGACACTGCAGAACTCCAATCTGTATGATGCCAAAGCAGTGAGGAAGAAAGGTATCGACCGTCCAGTAAGTAATTCATGGTATCCCAACTTTGGCCCTGTTGATGCATTTGACATGCTTGCCATTCCATTAAGGCTCTATATCTGCTATATAGACTCAACAATCTGTTTCAAGGTCAGAGCAACAGCATGCAGAAGTTCAGCAGAGAAATGCAGATTATGAGCCCAGAGTCCCATAATATCTGAAGAAATATTCTTTCCTCCATAGAGGTTGTAAGGCTGTTGGTAGATGCTAAAAGTCCAATCCAATACTCTTTATAAACTTTTGTCAAAAATGTCAATGATTTTATTAGATACATTTCCATTGCTGCTATTAAAGATTTGTCGGCAATTTTTAAATATCTCTACTCTTTGCTAAAGAATAGAACCTGAAAATATCAGCATTAAAGTATCTGCTACATTTCAGTTTTCCTTTTCATATTTTTTTTTTTTTTTAATTTTTAAAGTTTGTTTTGTAAGTTTTGTCCTTAGGGGCAGTTCCATCGTTGAAACTAGCAAATTCTCTTTCTAAATTAAAAAAAAATTAAAATGATCGTTAAAATATTTTTTAAATAACTTCTGTTACAGCAAATTCAAAATCCTGTAGGTCTAGTTCTATTTGAGGGTATACTGCACTGGATGACGGCAGGTTCTGGGCAACTTACAACCTACAAAATGTATGGCCCCAAAGACAGAAGGTTTAAAAATGTTCAGCTCCATGGTTATGGCACTGAACATTTTAGCATTTTGCAGACTGCAACTCAACTGGAAGGTATGTTTATAATAATTTATAAACTGCAAAACTACTTCTGGATATTTTACTCAAATGGAAAAGTATATCCTATTGCCTATTACTACACAAACTTAAATAAAATTTAACATTTATATTGAATACTTCCAACTAAGTTGAGTTTGAAATATTTACTCTTAGGCTTTTATGTAAGTTTCAAACCTAAATTATGGAATGTTGGTGATAAAATTAGTGAAGAAATATTAATAATTTATAAAAATAAATAAAATATTTATTTGCTTTTACAGAATAGCAAATTTCATGCAGAGTAAAATCATATGCAATCTGAAGTAATATCTAAAAATACAGTGAGGTCATTTAAATTAAGGGCCACTTGAATCGGCCTATACTGGGAAAATGCAGCTGCCTTAAATAGTAAAAAAAGAGATAGTTGCTATGAGAAAAATTAGTATTTATATTTTTATTGAAAGCATAAGTTATACTGTTTAAAATTGACAAGAATTAACCTGTATTGTTAGGGATGTTGAAAATTATGTACCTTGCAACAATAGCAATACATTACTAGTATCTGCATAGAAAATTCTTATATTTCATTAAACTTTTCTTCCACAAGAATATGGCAGTTTGGAACATATTTCTAGTCATTCAGAGATGCTGTTACTATTTTTAACAAGTCTGGAAACAGTTTCTCCACCTGCAACCCAATGCCAGGACATTTTCTTGTAAATTGCCTAACCACTTCTGGAAGAATTAGTTTTCATACTTCATATGAGGGGTTTCCAAAAGTTCTTGACCTGAATCAGATGTTATGAAGATGGCCAAATTACTATGATAATGAAGTATCATCCTTTAGATGGCACACTGTAAAGTTTCAGATGCATATATTTGGGCCGCTGAAACTGCACTTGACAGCTACCTTTTCAGTTGGCAATCATACAGATTTACAAATGAAGAATGCTACTCATTGTACCTTCTGAACCAATTATAAAGTAGCATTATCAGTCAATCAGCTGTAAAGTAGAAGCTGCTGTGTTGCTGGTTTTTCTTATTGTGTGCAGATGATTTCTATCTTGTGCTTTGAATTGAGATATTGTGATTAATTGAAATGGTTAATTTGTAGTAGTTAGAAAGTGTCCTAAAGAGGTCATTTGCAGTTTGATTCATAGTGATACTTGATCCTTTACATTGAGGTGTTACGCAGATGCAAAATGCTGTGAAATGGCACATATAGCAATGGCTTTTTTCCATTATAATCATGAGCAAATATCTACACTATATTAGTATCTACATAGAAAATTCTTGAATTTCATTAAACTTTTCTTGCATAAGAATATGGCAGTTAGGAACATGTTTCTAGTCATTGAGAGATACTCTCTTATCACTTTTAACAAGTCTGAAAACTTAAATATTAAAAGAAATGATTCCTATTACTAAAACTTAATGTGTTCAAATGCATCATATCCGCACAGAAAATAAAGTGGCAAAGCAACTAACTCTGCATGTAGAACATCAGATACCTTTTCAACAATCTTACTTTAAGCAGAATATTTATTACCAGTACTAGTTGACGTCACCTGCCTGCATAGTATGGAATAATATTTGCCTATTTGTAATTCAATGCTGAACATTTAAAATCTGTTATTAAATGTATTGATGCATGGGGTAGGATGCATTAATTTATTTTCACCATAATCTTCAAATTTTATATTGAGAGTATCAGATTTTGGAGGCAACAAGGTTCTGCAGAGAAAAGTGGAATAATTTAGAGGTAGAAACAATTCATCTAATTTTTTAAATAATTTTATTCATTTGTCAAAAAATAAATGTATATAAAACTGGTACTGTACTGTAGAGCAGTATCCTCCTTTTTCACCAGTATATTTGAACTATATTTAGTGAGTTAGATGCTCTCCAAATGTAGTACTTAATGCTTCATATTCCATTTTTTTTTTCCAAGCTAATGCCAATTTTTCTGTATAATAGTTTCTTTAAAACTAATTTTTTGCCATCTCATATTAAGTTGCATTCAAAAGCTTTTATTTCAAATTATATTTCCTGTAATCTGTACTTTATATTTATTTAATAGCAAATTTTAAATTTTAAGTATGTAAATTACTAAATAAGTGTTTATGAAAATGTCAATATGAAAGAATATGCAAGCCTTATTATGGCCTTGTAGATTTCAAATTGTTTCATGAAATTGTGTAATGTGAAAGTTTACAACAATATTTGCATCTGTTACAGCACCAAATCACTGCATTAATATCACTTGCTCGGAGTTGTGTGTGCTGACCAATTATGGTACAAGTGCTTGCCTCTGTTCTGATGGTCGACCAGTGGAAATTAATGAACTCTGTGAAACAGAGGTAATGTTAACCATTTACTTTTCATTTAAAAACTGATAAATGTGTGTACTATCAGCTAAATGGTAACTTTATTAATATTTCTTGAATCTAAAGTTAGTGACAGTATGTATAAATTGTTGCAGTTTTCTGGAAGATCGCGTGACTTAAATAAAGTTAAGACTGAAAGTGAAGAAGCAAAGGTTGGAGCAAATGGCATTGTGATTGGAGTCATTGTTGCTCTTGCAATAGCTGCTCTGATATTAGCTGCATATTACTATCGTCACAGTATCTACAGGAGAGGCCAGTTCAATATCAGGTAACAGTGTTCTTTAGAGAGCATGTGAATCTGTCTCTTTATATTAAAGATCTGCTTCTTCCTAGTCTTGAGACTGATAATGGTTCTTTGAAAGGATATTTTTGTAAATGTTTTTAGAAATAAATTTTAGGGAACTTTGTTCACTTGTTTAATGTAAAAGGGGAAAAAAGGTCTACTTTTTTACAGAAATGTACTATTTGAAGTTTAAAAATGCTGCAAAATTAAGCACATAAGATATATTGAAATGGTTTTCATAGAATAATTCTTAAGGTAATTTTCTATCAGACTTTTCTTTTGAAATTAGTGTCATGTTATTTGTTCATGTTAAACAATAAAAAGTCACAGTGCACATATTTGTAGATGAAAACAATCAGTCCACTAACTATACTATGAAATTATACTAGATATTTGTTGAGAATATAAACACTAATGAAACACTATTAAAATCAATCAAAATTCATTGTCTATTATAGGTAACTTTGAAAATAGAGCTAAGCATTTTTGGGATAAAATCTCTTAGGGCTTTGTAGGTCATATTTTACCTTGGAAAGTGGAATTAAACTTGAATAGGTAGGGGCAGGCTACTCATCAATCTGTGTATGGCACTTTGTCAACAATAATGTGGGACTCCCAGGACCCATTGTATGTTTTTTTCCACTGGTTATAGTCCTGGATGATGTTTTGTTACCTACAATAATTTTTCGTATTTCTCTCATCTATTTCTCTTATCTTCATTGGACATGTCTTTCTGTATTCTTAAGAAATTAAGACCACAATTTAAAAAATATCCTGGGAGTATTCTATGATGTTGAGGGGAGATATTTTCACACAGTACCTTCTGATGTGCCGATTCCAATCATTACTGCAAAGGGTAGCTGAAGTCGAGAAGCCAGACTCGTGTGTGGGAGGTTTGGAGTTTGATTCCTACAGGACCATCCTTCCTGGCTGAGGTTTTTTTCCAGGTCTTTCCTAGTCCTCAAAAATGGCAAATGCTGGGAAGGTACTCTGAACTTAGATCTGGAATGTTTCCTTTTTTTTTAAAAAAAAAAACCCTTTCCAAATTTATAATTTCATTTAATATGTCAGAAATTCCTATGATGCCTCAGTAGAAAAAACAGATGTTAAGCACTATTAAAAAAATCTAATTGCTAGGTGTTTCAGCATGGGTTTTTTGATTTATTAAACCCATATTTTTGTTACTGTCTACATAACTGTGGCCTCTGATGGGAAAAGTCACTTTACTGAATCAGATATGTTGTACTTATGAACCATAGCATGAATGAGGCAAATAATGATGTAATTTTTATTTTGATTGGGGCATGAATCACAAAAAATTTGCAAATTTTGAACTGATTGATCCAGGTGATGGAAACCAGTCTTATAACATTGATGCAACTTAACTCCCTTTCTTGCTATGGTCTCATTGAAAGTATTTTACAGAGGACTCAAATTCTTTTTCCTCTGGATACTATTTTTTTCTATGCTGAGTTTTATGGATTGTATGTGATTTTTCCATATATGAATGTGTTGGAATATTGTACTATATACCTAAAATCCATTTGCACCAAAATCTCAAATTTCTCCAAAAGTGGATTTTGATTGTTTTTCCACATACTTTTAATTTGTTTCCCAGAAAACAAATTAACTAAAATTTTTTACTTAAATGTACATTTATGAAAAGTGAAGCTTTAAGAGTGTGTAGTTCAATTGAATCATACAATGATATCAATTAATAACTAACATTTGTTTATATAAAAGTCCAAGCCAGTTAGATAATTTAATGTCTCTATTAGAAGTTCCTTTCAAAAGTTAGTTTATGAAAACCTAATTTTGATATTTTATATGTATTACTATTTAAGAAACTTGTGTAGGTAATTCAGGCCTTTAAGTAAGGTCTATGTCAAAAGTAAATGAATTGCAGATATCTGCAAGAAAATACCTTTTGACATTAATGCATTAGTGCTGGACATAGACTACAATGGCATATACGGTGTAGATTTTTGAGAAGTAATTGGTGCAGGATAGTACACCTTAAAAACCAGTAATAGTCCATATGAATTGCTTCTAGAGTATTTTTTTATTTATAGATAAAAACATACAAAAAATAGTGATACAATCCTAATGCAGATATGTTAATTAATTTAGCATGGGGAGAAAGTATTAAAAACCATACAAATAGTTTTATTTATATCCTGTTTATGAAAATAAGTTAATCTCTCTCAAATGAATTGTGGATTTAAGCAAGAAGAAATCTACAGTTAAAAAATTGGTACTTGATGTTCAAATAGAAAAGTCTGTTAAGTGATTTTTAAGAAGATATGTTTAAATGAGACAAATAAATTGATAAACATTGAAAGGAAGATCTCTAAAAGTTACCACAAGAGTATAACAAAAATATATGTATATATATATAAAATTATCTAAACATATTAATAAGTGCACAACTTCTATAGTTATCCAATAATGAAGTCTATGGACATATATTACTAAGGAAAATGTGTTCTTAATTATAAAACAGTGCCTTAAACTGCATAATTAAGTTGAAAATGTCCAGACAAAGCTTATTTTGTAAAACATGGAATTTTGAAAATTGATAATTATTAGTGAGACATATCGGAGTCTGCTCAAAGAAAAATGATCAAGAGTTAAAAGATTGAAGTTATTACAGAAACAGCTATTAATTGAAATTTAAGAGAAAATAATCTATATCTCAAAGGAGTAATTGTCGATAAGAAGTTGCACGTGAAATAAATTTAGGAGTGATATATTTTAAAAAATGTTCATTAATAAGGCAGTTTATCCTATGCAAAATATTTTGTTGAGGCTCCTCACAAGTTTATAATTAATGTCTGTATATAATTAAATGTAAATAAGCTTCTAAAAATAGTTGGATATCAATTACATTTTATAATCACCTGTACTATTCTGTGCAGTTTTTGAAATCAAATAAATGAATTGAACTGAACTGAATGTAATTTTATAGTTCCAGTTCTGCTGGAATAAATAATCCCTGCTTGTACACCAGCCGTGACATATTCTAATGAAGTGCTCAAAATATCCACCTTGTGCCTGAATGCATATCTTTGCATACTACAGCACATACATGCACTCAAGAGTGCTATGATCTTTTGGCAACCTCTGTGATGAGCAAAATGCACATTTTACAAATTTTACTCATAGAATATAGAAAGTTGGTGAATATGTAAAAATGTTCATATAGATTTTTAGTGTTTTTGAGGAATACTATTCACTACCAGTGACTTCTATTTCACTTTCATATAGTGAATAAAATATGGGGAAAATTTAATTCCAATATGACCCATTGAACTTAAATATTGTGTAGCAAATATGACTTTCAAACTTATTAATAGCATTTATATTTACATAAATGGTTAATTCTCTGAAGCACACTTATTATTTTCACTGAAATATTGAATGGGAGGTCTGGGGTTTGAATCCGCTGTAATAATGTTCATTGAGGTTTTTCCAAATTTTTGTAAGTACTGATTACAGGTAAATTGCCAGAAGGTATCCTGGAATGCTTCTTTTTCAAAATAACTTCCCCAATTTATCATTCCATCTCTTGTATAATCAGTGTTCACTGCCTGTGATGCCACAGTAATAATAGAAGTTGCACTGTTCAAAAGAGTAAAATTATCAAAAGGCAATTGCAGGCATTAAGAAGTTCTAACATTCAAAATTATGATATTGTTTTAGTTGTATTTATTGCTTATAAAATATTATAAAAATATAAATTTTATATTTAGAAATTCACTGAAACATTATATAAATAATGAATCTGTTAAATATTGAGAAATTAATTTTTAACTGCTGATGTAATGATGTTCCACTCTTTGAAAATGTTTACTCAAAATTTGATAAAGTTTTAGAGTGAGAGAGATCAGTCATATTGCTAACCATAACTTTGAGCACAAGACTGAATTTTGAAATGAATTGCAAATTAGAAAATTTGTGTGGAACTTCCACTAGAGATATAAATTAAAACTTGAGTTAATGAGTATTATACTCTTATTTCTCTACTTGCCACCTGCCAACAACCACTTTTTAAAGTTATGTTAACATATTAGATATGTGTATTTCTTTGCAATTGTTAATGGATAAGTTTGAAGATGCATTGAAATTAATTTAAAAGATTAAACAATAAAGTTTACAGCAGAGATAGAAAATGCCATTCTTCCTTTGTTGGACTTAAAAATCATCAAGATAGAAAAGAGAGAATTATGCATTTTCAGAAAATCCACATATACCGACAACTAAAGCAAGATCTCGCCCGCATGCAATTATCAATAGCATAAAATACAGACTGATAAATATACCCTTAAACAAAACTAAATACAATAAAGAATATGCACATATAGTAGAAACTGCAGAATACAATGACTTCAATAAAGAACTGATACATAAAACAGCAATTCAAAAAGAAAAAACTGATAAAAGATGCAACTGCACTTGTCATTGGTAAAAGTTCATTCAAAAGATTACATACCACTCTTTGGCATTTAATAAACAATTTCAAATAATTTTCGAAGAACTCAACGTTACCTTAACTCCACAAAACAAGTGTAGTATAATCTCATAACATCCAACAGATTGACAAAATTCCCCTAGAGAAGAAACCAGGAATCTACCAAATTAACTCCAGCTTGCAATAAGACATATTGGGAGAATGAAAAGAAATATAAATATCAGACTTAAAGAACATTTTGGGAATATCGGGTATAAACAGAAAATCAGCTATAACTAACCACTTTTGGGAAATTAATAATGAAATAGAAAATCAGCACACTGACCATTGGAACTGAGCTATGGAAAAAGATCTACATAAAAGAAAAATGAAGATAAATTAATATTTGAGATTCCTACAGATGACTGTTTTATTATAAAATATTGTAACCTCCAACCAAAAGCCAGCTGCAAGTGTTCAGGAAGCTATTTAGATTGCAGTCAAGGATGTGGTCAAGGATCCACAAAACATATTCTACAAATAAATGTTGGTAAGTGGATAATAAGAGTGTATAATAGACTTATTAGCTTAAAGGTTTAATTCACAAAATTTATATTTAGATTAAACTAAATTATTGGCATTTGTTTTATAGCATGCATTTCCAGAACCCATCTTTTGGCCTTGGTGCTAGTGAGGAAACTCGAAGCTCCCAGGCTGCACAAGCTCTTCTTCCTGGACAACATCAATATGCAAATCCCTTTGACAGTTCAGTTGTTGTAGAGGTATGTGCTTAAATATTTTCAATACTTTTACTTAGAGCAAAATCATTATAGAATAGTAATATATTTAAAGAAATTGACCAAATCTCACTTGATTATATTTTTATAAATATTGCCTATTTCAGGAGTAAATACATATTACACATATTTTCAGCATCCTGAAGGAAAGGTTGTTATCCTTACTGGCAAAGACAAGAAGCAGTCACCCATGGTTCTGAGAATCCCACGGCGGCAGGATAGTATTGATATGGAAGATACAGATGCAGATTTTATTGCTGAAGGACAAGATACAATCAAAACTCCCCTAATTAGATAGGTTGTTTTGTAAAATTGTTATTTCTAGTCATTATTGTTCCTATTTATTGAATTTTTGATAGATTTATATTTGTAAATGTATATTTTAAGACTGAAATGATTCTGTGATAATTTAAAATGCTCAAATGTATTATAATTGCAAACAGTATTAAATTTACTTGAACCTGAATGTTTTTCATGAGCTATGCCTACCTGGAAAGACATCTAATCACCCAATGTCCTTAAAGATCCATCAAACTTTCAAAGATAAAAATAAAAAAAAGTCTACTTCCAGAGTTAGTCCAATTTTGGGTAACATCTGTAACTCTTGGTAAAGCTGGATTCAAAGTACAGAAAATTTATCCTAAACTAAGGTATTCATTTTCTTTTTACACTAAACTCCATTTACTTACATAAGAGTAAATGGAATTTAGTGTAAAAAGAAAATGAACACACAAGTTTAGGATATATTACCACTCCACTGTCAATAGCTTCATAAGTAAAATATTTATATACAGAAAATTTGTTTTTGTTTACTATATTTACAGTAAATGTTCATGTGCATCTTGCACATGTGCTAGTACCCATCAAAGCTTATACATAATTTTTATTTGTTCCAATACCACCCCATTGTCGGAAACATCTGGGCATTCCCCCTGACATGACTGTATATAGCAGATTTATGAGGACAGGAAACCTTTAAGGTGCTACTATGTTGTCTCGGTGGAAATGATAGTGAAAGCAATATGATTATAGTGCACCATTGAAAGAGGGGGGGGTCCTTAAACCTATGGATGAATAAAATTAATTAAATGTTGCCTTAAAGTTATCTGGCATTAAATTCTCAGATGAAGGGGGGAGAGAACACTCACAATCCAGACAGCTTGAATTGACTAGAAATCAAACCCAGAACCTCCAGGTTATTAGTTGCAAATGCCACCACTAGACCACAGAGGCAGTCGTGTTTATCAAATAAATCTGATTATTATAGCTGTTAAAGTGGAGAGTTTTGTGTGAAAGTATGGTGCTGAAGTAGATTTGGCAAGCTTCTATTATTTTATCGAGAGAGAGACACACTCTCTCCCTCCCCCCTCTCTCCCTCCCCCTTTATGGTATTTGTAGAATAATTGAAATATTTTATTTTAGTAAATATTCCCCTAGGTTGGGTTGAGGTTTGGTCCCCTAGAATCCCAGTAGCTTATCAATAGAGGACTGGGATCTGATGTAATTAAAGTGGAAATGTACTTTAATTAGTTAGAATTTAGATAGCATAAAATCATTATTGTATTAAAATTTTTTGCAATTGTGAGGGGTTATAACTAAATTGGCCTGGGTAGATAAGTGGTGATCCCTTTGTAGATAGCATTTTTCTTAGCATTTCAATAAATTTCAATTTTCTCTACATTTACTTATTCTGCCTCCCCATTTATATACTTATTTCAGTTTCAATAAATTCCATTTTAATTTTTCCAGCAATCCTAATAAAATATTTTGTTTAAACTTTTCCGTAAATCTTTAAATACATCAGTACAATAAGATGCAAGACTAACTTTACATTTCCAAATTTTTCTGGATTCCATCAACTTTGAAATCTTGACTCTTAGTTCGGATTGAGAACTATATTATCAGTAACTCAATGTGGAAGAAAAGTATTCTTCTAGGACTTAAT
Source organism: Metallyticus violacea (assembly GCA_030762175.1). Lineage (NCBI taxonomy): Eukaryota > Metazoa > Arthropoda > Insecta > Mantodea > Metallyticidae > Metallyticus > Metallyticus violacea. The sequence goes on from CM060845.1 coordinate 21,455,565, forward strand.
ACTTTGATGTCCATCAAATTTTAAGTACTGAAGAGGTAATTCTGCAGTTATTGATATTCAAAAGTGATAAAAGTAGAAATTTGCTGACAATATATTTGAAAGAAAGTTTTCACAATTAAAGTATGAGACATGATTTCATAGAGTTTGTACAAGATTTGAAGTTTCAAAAGATTTTTAGAGAACTTTGTTTAAAAAGGGGGGGGGGTGCACACTATGTGGAAAAGAGATCTGTGCCTTTAAAACTGAATAATTCAGTTTTTAAGTATTTTTAAACTATACAGTAATTTCTAAATAGTAGTGATATTGCCTGTATTACACTTAATATTTTAAAGTATATAATTCTATTCCAAATAAATTGTACGTATCAGAATAACTGGTTGTATATATATTTTTTATATATTAGTGGTAATTTTCAGCTTGGCTTATGAATAGCAGGATAGACCTAAAGCCTATTTTAAATCCTATATGAATCTCGTATACAAGAACACAATGGCAGAATTACATGGCAACATAGTATTATCCATAGCTATCCCTATTAGACAATACAGAACTAAGAACAGAAATGCAGTAAAATGCAGAGTCTTAGGGAGGTACTTTAATCTGTGATTCTTAAGTTTCCAGCTATTCCACAAATTTTTTCAAATAAGGCTACAATTTAGAGAAAAATTATACTTTTGGAAATTATCACTATATATTCTCTATTTTCTTTGAGTTTAAAATGTATGATTTTAAAGAATAAAGTTCAAATATTGAGGAGAGAATGCACAGTTATGTCAAATATTTCTTTTGCCAAACCCTCTCTTTTTGCCAACACATTCTATATATAACACAACAGTTTACAATCCAAAGGTCCAGAACTGAAATCAGTTGCTACTTTTCTGTGCTTTTGAGGAAATTAAAGCAATTTTTCATTGCTGCTATAACATATTTGTATCAAAAACTTGAATCACAAAATGACCTTGAATAGGGAGAAATTTTAGTTGAAAAAATTCTTATCTCTGTTAGAATTTTGGGTTTAGTGTGTATGGCTTTATAGACCTCCTTCAAAGGCCTATTGTCACATTTCCAACCATCTGTTTGAGAAGTTTTCTTCACATTGCTTGACCTTTTACGTGACTAATAATTCTCTAATAAATTAAATTAATTATTTGAAGTTCATGTTTAAGCTAGTATTGAAATGGTTGGTGATAGTTGCCATTGAGGATGCTGATATTTATAATTTTTTTCCCTAGCTTCCTAATAAAGAACTTCCAAATTATTTTTAATTTGTTTGTTGCTATCAAATTGGCTGCATTTCAAAAGATGTTCTTTAAGACAGTATTTACGTCCTCACAATATGGGCAGTGGCTGCCCTTACTAATTTCATCCTGAAGAGATTTGTGATAGTCAATCATGCACAACAATTAAGTAGAGTTGGAAAACTCTAAACTTGGACTTGGTTTCAATAAAAGTTGTTTGAAAGATTTTAGATCTTCTAATGGTTTTCCTTTAAGTTTTTGTGGATATTTTTATTTTTCATGTTTAGTTATTAATCTTTTTATTAGTTTCAATTTAGAGGGAAGTATGCCTGATAGCTTAAATATGCCAAGGCCTCGAGTTCATTTGTGCCAACATTTATTCATTCTTTTTGAGAAAATGGATGTTATGGTGTTTGCCATCTTTATCATAAGGGAAACCCACTTCTCTTGTTGGCAACAAGCAGGGACATGTGCTAGGGTTCACATCCTTTTTAAAGTCCATGACTGATGCCTTACACTATGGAATTCTTGTCCTTACTGCAGAACAGAGTATATATTTACATTAATAGCATTTACATCTAAGAACAAAACAGATATAGGTTGCATTTATGATCTGGATGGCCATAGTTTTATATAAGGTTTTAGTGTAGTTACTTCTATCTTGACTGCTGAGCTTTATGTAGCATATAGAACTCTTTTACAGGTTTAGGCTCTGAAGCTTGGCAACTACAAAAACTTTTCTGAGTCACTTAGTGCCTTGCAAAGCCTTATATTCTATACTGTCATCCCATTGCTAAGAATATCCAGGATGTAAGTCATTTGCTTGCTTTTTCCAGAACCAGTATATTGTTTGCATGGTTTCCTAGTTGCATCAATGTTACAGGGAATGACGCTGATGATTCCACTGCTAAATCTTCTATGTTAGCTTGTGATTGTTTCATTCCTACTGTTTCCCAGATGACTTTTATACATGTACTGTGAAAGCCCATTTTCTCATGCTTGTATAAGTCATCAGGAAGAAGTAGTGTTGGCTTATTTGCACATAGGCCATGTTCTTTTACCCATAGTCACCTATTAGAGGTGTTCCTTTCTCAATTTGATCACATTGTACCGCTCCCCTCACCATTCAGTATTTTTAAATTATTGCCACTTTTTGACATTACATTGAGATTCACTATTTTTACCAAAATAAACAACTCAGTAGTTTAATATAAATTATGATTAACCTGTTGTCTAACACACTCTTATGCTTCACTTACTTTTAAATACGGTGGGACCAGTTTCAAAGAGAATCTTCTCCATCTTCAACCAAATTGACGACTGCAAATGAGTCAGTTTCTCCTAGTCTGTTCCTATGTGGTTTGAAAACCTTCAGATTCATTTAAGAACTTTCGAAAAATAGGGCATTTTTTAAAATTCTGTTGGAACTTACACAGTGAAGCTTGTTAAATGTAAATTATAATTAATCTGTCATCTAACACACTCTTATGCTTCACTTACTTTTAAATGCAGTGGAACTGGTTTTGAAGAGACATCCTCTCCATCTTCAACCAACTTGACAACTCTCCAACTCGGTAATTGTATGTTTTAAATTTTATTCGGCACTGCAACATGCGGAAATTAATTTGTTTGACACATTTGTAGAACAATTTTTTTATTTATGCATATGATATTTGTTTCATTTTGCTGTTGTAAGCCAGCTTTTCCCCCTGTCAACCTTTTTTAACTTTTTCTTAAATATTTCTTCAATTGGCTTTGAGTTACTCATTTAATGAATTTAAGCTTTTTAAAGAATTGTTTTTCAGTTGTGGAGTGCATTTTAATTTTTCTTGTGCATTGATTTCATTAGGATGCAAATGACCATTTAGTGTACCCTTAAACCTCACTACTGCCTACCTATTTCATTCATCCATAAAATTGAAGGAGGCATCAACCATATTACCTTCACATCTCCACTGGGACAACATAGCAATGCTCTATGTCCTCAATGAGGACATTCTGGCCTCAGAAGTTTGCTATATTAGCACCAGGGCATAATGAAAGAAAATAAACTTGCCTTGTTTAAATGATGCTATAACTGAGAAAGGAAAAAAATGAAATGTTATTATATGTATACAAAGTTATTCTATTAGTTAAAGAAGATAGAAAAAAAGTCAATAAAAATAAGAACTTGTATATATGCAATACTAGAGAAGCATATAATTATCATAGGGTGTGCATGAATAATTAAAGCTGTAATGAATAAAGATTAATTTAATAATGGTAATATATTTTTAAACAAACTACCTCAAAGTTTAACATTGGCTAGTTGTACCTACCGATTTCAGAAACAAACTTAATAGCTATTTGATAGGAAAACATTTATATAGGATAGATTAAATTTATATACTTAATAAATGGAATGTATAAATGTGCTTGTAGCATTCCATATGAAATTTGTATAACATTTAAAACTTGTGTATTATAAAATATAACATTTAATTTCATGTCAGAACCAATATAGTGAAGCGACTATTATGTTCTTAATTACCTAGTGAGTCGATTTTAATAATCTTATGCTCCACTTACTGTTAAATTGTGTGTTATGTATTATAATCTGTACTTAATCTGTATATATTCTTAATTGGCTGGTAAATTGATTTAATACTCTAATGCTTCACTTACCATTGAATTATACAGAACATTTTCACAGGCCATTGCCTGCATCATCAGCTGTAAGTAAACTGCCGGATTTGTTGATGGTTGGATGGACTTGGTGTAACTTTTGTGGACATTTTATGAATTTTCTTCATATTTTTTTTTTATAAAAAATTGTTCCAAAAGTAACATGTAGCACAACTCTTTTGGAGGAACAAACTTGATATAGAAATGGAAATAAAATTACTGAAATTTGTAGATAGACCTTTGGAGCTGGGAATGTGGGAAAACATTCTAATAGAAAATTATGAAGATAAGGTTATGAACTTCGAAGATCCCAACAGAAGATAAATTAATCCAAAAGTTCATAAAATGTCCATCAGAGCTACACCAAGTCCAACCATCAACGAATCTAGCAATTGACTCATAACTAATGATGCAGGCAATGGCCTGTGAAACATGTTCTGTATAATTCAATCGCAAGTGAAGCATAAGATTATTAAATCAACTCACCAGACATTAAGATACATTAATCACTTCACTGTATTAGTTCCAACACAAAATTTTAAATTTAATACTCTGTACATATTTGATTTATAATATTTGGTTTATTGTATAATCTTCTGTACTATTGCTATTATTTGTTTGTATCATTCTCTTTATTTCATATTTTATACATTGTAATTTATAAAAGTAAGATAAATAATGATACAATGCTCAAATCTTGTAACATAGAGTACATCAAACCTGCGAGCAGTAAATATCATCAACATCTTGATGTTATAATTCCAAATGATGAGAGAAATAAGGGAAAGAACAGTAAGCAGTAAGCATCATGTCATAATTAAACAAAAGTAGGAAATATTCTGGAATACCAATAACTACAGAAAAATTGTTTATATAACAGTATTTCTGATTGATTTGCATGAATTTGAAAGCTGGTCATTTAAATGCATTTGTGAACATAGAAAAAATAAAGCCTAATACTTTTATGAAGCTTTGACAATGCTGAATGAATACATTTTAAAAATTATGAATATTTTATGAAAAGGTATTGCATAAGGAAATCTCTGACTTTGGGATAGACAATGGATAGCAAAAGAACAAGCTAATAAGTTGATCATGAATAAAATATTGAAAATGTCACATTCATAAGACAAAATATATCGATAAGGCAATGAAAGAGAGAATAGCAAAAAGGTTGAGGCGCTCCATGAACCAATTCTTTCACAAAACTCATTGGAATTGCTAAAGTCTGCCATAATTTGACAAAACTAATACTGCTACTAATTTTTCTTTTGTGTGGAACCATGAGCCATTATTAATTTCTGTAACTGAGTCCCATCTATTTCACTCTTTGTTACTGACTTATCAAACAAATTTTAAGCTTTATCATAATTATTTAAATAACTAAGCATTACTACTTTTTATAAGAATTGTGATTATTAAATTATTTGTTAAAGTACTAAGTACATACATGGTTGTTGTCTGGACATAACCCTACTACCCAAGGGTGCCCAAGGTCGTTTTGTCACGGACTCGTGAGCGGGAGGTCTGGGTTTGAATACTGCCAGGATCATCCTCCCTGACTGAGGTTTTTCCAGGTTTTCCTTAGTCCTCATAAATGGCAAATGCGGGCGAGGTACTCTAAACTTAAACTTCCTTCCTTAAAAATAAAAAAATTAATCCTTTCCCAATATATCATTTCATCTCATGTATCATCACTGCACATCACCTGTGGTGCCTCTGTAGCAAAAATGGGTGTTAAAACACTATTCATTCATTAACCCTAGTTAGTTCGCCAGTCATAACTAATTCTTTATCATATAAATTTATCTAAATTTCATGTATTTTAACTGACCATTTCCATTTATTTTTGCCCTCCATAAAAACTCCCCTAATTTGGATATCTGCTTACAGTCTTTAAAAATCTTTCTCAATACAATTCCTTTATTTCTCAGTAACCATTTCTTACTTCTCAGTAACCATTTCTTACTAATTAAACTTTCCCTTCAATAATTTGTGGCTTTACATTGGAAGATAATATGAATTTCATCTTCCTTCTATCCACAAATGGAATATATACCTGGAATAGCATCTCCTCTCATTCCCCTTAACTGTCAAATACCTAATCTAAACCAGGCTATTCCTTTTTTTCATTTTTCTTACAAATTAAAATGTGCTTCTCCTTTTTTGGGTCATGATTTAATTCTTTGTAGTATGCTAGTCAGCTTTTCATCCTAATCTGGGCAAATAAAATTTCTATATCTATATCTTCCATTCTTGATTTCACTTACCTCCAACAACCTCTTCTAAAATATCCAATTTTAACCCAAGTCTTCTCACTCATTTCTGAATAACTGTTCTCTAGGTGTTAGTTATAATACCCAATTTTTTTCTTGATGTTTCAGGTATATTTTCAAAATTTCAGTATCCAGTAGCTCTTGAATCCTAAATAAGTATTTCAGTGCTTTCTCCATCATTAACCCTCTCACATTTACCTTTTTTCCAGCATTTATAGTATTGTTGGAAACTCCCAAAATTAATTTACAGGAAATTCTTAGTATTAAATCCACATTATACCATCTCCCTCTATATCCCAAATTTCCCCTCCATGAATCCATTGTGATACAACCAAGGCAGAATAAAGCTTTTCAAACCACTTAATATTTATTACTTACATCATATATAAACATTTTCTTATCACTGGTATGGCCATTCTCCCCTCCACTATTGCAGGTTTTCCCAGCTGCCATTACAAGTCAGCTTTATGTCCAGATATGAGAATTCACTAACCACCTGGGTTTCTTTGTCTGCCATGATCATTTTTCATCCTTACACAACTTATTACCCTTCTTGAACACCATAATTTTACTTTTATCCCGATTCACTTTCAGTTCCCACTCTTCACAGTATACTGGTCTCACCTATAGCTAAATTTAGGCCAATTGCTGATATTGAGCATACTATCAGATCATCTGCATAAAGTAACCCAGGAATAATTACATTATTCATTGCAGGCATGTGAGTATAAACATGCTTCAAGCTATCCAAAATATCATCAATAAAACAAATTAAATTTGGGGCTTAATTTATAACCTTGCCAAAGCCCTCTCTTTTGTCCCACAACACTAGTTACTGCCCCAAAATAATACTTGATACAAAACCCATTTTGATAATATAACTTCTGTAATATACTGATCATATTACCACTTAAATCCTTCTTACCTAATTTGTACCATAGAGCTTCTCTACCCATTCTATCATAAGTTTTTTCTAAGTCAATAAATATAGCATATAATCTACCTCTTTTCTTTACTAAACATTGATCTATTATCAGTTTAATTATAAATATATTATCCACTGCTCTCTTTCCTTTCCTGAACCCATGTTGATAGGGAGATATCCTTTGATTTTCTTCTGCCCAATTTTGAATTGTCTCCAACATTATTCCTGTAAAAATTTTTCCAAAATTGAATAACAGTGCAATTCCTCTGAATTATGATTATACCACAAGGCAAATTTAAAATTTTTCATTGGCAGCTGTCACTGTAAATCATAATGCCATAACACTTCCCCTTTTTAAAATTTGGGCACTAAAAATAAAATAAATAAATTCTGTTATCACCCTTCTCATAGAAGATGCTAAAAGTATTACCTATTTTGTATAACATACAATCTATATCATATTAAGAAACTATTGTCAGCTCTTCCTCATTAAAAGATCTAATTTCTGGCTAACTCTTTCAGCATCTTCTGTAAGAAATGCTTGTTGTTGATTTGGTTTATCTACAGATGCTGTTTAACATCTCAGTCATCAGTGTCCCATTCAATTTAGGGCATGAAACGGCCAACAAATTTTGCTCAGAGGCCTCTTCTTTCAGGCTTGAGGTTCTTTTTTGTGCCATAAATGTACAACATGGGACCCATAGCTTTACTTCCCTTCCAAAGGAAGTCATACTTAGGATTTTTATGCCCAAAAAAACCCATTGATCCTGGCTGGGTTTGAACCCACAATCTTGGGTTTAAAAAGCAAGTATGGTTACCACTACACCACCAGGACCGACTAAGAAGTGCCAATACAGCATTCTTTAAGAGATTACAGAGAGAAATTAACAATTTTTATGGGTAAAGGCTGCTAGTAGTCTCTATCATTCTTATCTCCTTTCTTCCTTCCTTCTGAGTGAAAATATAATATAAAGGCATTTAACATTGTCACAAGATACCTATATATAAAAAGTTGAAAAAAGCTGGCCTTGTCTTTTAAATTAGTAAGCCTTGTAAAACATAAGACTACAATAATTTAATAATTTTTGTTTTAATTTTTATTCTCTAAAGTACTCTTTTCAAATTAGTTAATTTAACAAAAGCAATTATATCCAAACCTTTTAGGCCATACTCTTAATATTATATAAAAGACAAATATAAAAATGAAGTCAATCTATTTAAAACTATAATTAATTTGCTAGGTGCTCAAACAGACCTCCTGCAGTTAGACAATAATGCAAGTAGTCATAGAACTACTTCTGATGTTAAGATCTTGTAGGATGACTAAACAGTAGCTTCCTTAAGAACTTCAATATCTGCATAACAGTATTCATTTGCATATGTTTGAGTTTTTAGATGCCCCCATGGGAAAAAAATGAAAAATCATTGGGAGCCAGGTCTGGAGATCATGCAGAATATTGCCTACTCATTCTTTCCATTGACTGGGAAAGGCCTCATCCAAGTATTCCCAAGTGATGCAACTTATATTGTAAACGTCAATTAATATGTACAAATGTAGATTTCATGTCCTCTTGAGGAAGGGCAAGATATTTCTCTGAAGTTAGCATTCCATCTGAAGAAAGTGCCTACAAATTCTATCTCCCAAACTCTCCCAACTTTCCAATCTACACGCTTTCATTTTTTTGGTACTGGTTGTTAGTACAAACATTCAAATGAAGGCTTCTGGCTCCAGTATCTGCAGTGTTGTATATATGACTTTCCATTGGTGATAAAATATGTTCTGTTAGAGAATAAAATAATTGGCATGAGGTGCATGTTGTAATTGTTTATCGTTTCCATGTTGTTTCACAGAACATTATTCTACAAAATGGATCTCCTTTCACTTCTTGAGATTTAGAATATTAAGTTTTTTTCAATGCCTCATGGACTCTGAAGTATAAAGCACCAGCATCTTTTGAAAATTTTCAAATGCTTTATTTTTATTTTCAATAACTTTAAACAGAATATCCTCTTCTTTAGGACTGCCTTCATCATGTTTTTGTTTTGCACTTCTTTTACATCTGCAAGGCTGCATGATGCTTCCAGAATCATGAAATTGATAAATTATCTCATGAGATGGAACTTATCTCCCAGGAAAGGATTCAGCAAAGAATTTTGTGGATAATAGAATTTAATAGTTAAAAGCTTTTCTTATGTAGTATAATCCATTACTTCCACATTCAAACAGAATTTTAGTTGAGAATAATGAATAGATAGGCATCTTATCTCACAAGGCCTACAAATTTAGATTGGTTTGAATTTTTTATACATAGGTTTTCATGGCAATGTTAAATCTCTCAAGTAGTGACCTGTGCCTCTATGTATTATATTTTCAAATCCACTCTGTATATATGGCCATATTATTTTAATCGTGCAGTGTTTACCTCCCTCTTACTCTCTTGCTACCTCTATTAAATTTAGAATATCTTTTTTTAAGAAATGTCCTGTTTTCATAAAAGATCAAAGTATCCTACGTTAAATGTGGTTGCTATAAATTTTAATGAATTTTATCTAGTTATTTTGTACACTCAAGGCTTTTTTCTCCAACCTAAAGATTTGAAGAATTCACATATGCATTGCCATTATTGGGAAAATATGGCATGAGTTAGTTTAATTTTTGTTTTTCTTTATATTTATGGATCTTTAATTGCATTATTAGTTTATATGGCTTCATGATTTTTCCTCCTTAAAGAAATCCCCTTTAATTTCCCATTTGTATGACTCGGCTTTAATCATAGGATATTCTAAAAAGAATTTATGCACTCCCCTTGCATTACTTCTTATTCTATTATTGTTTCATTTTTGTTGGTAATAATTTTTTGTTTTCTTTAATTAAAGACCGGTTTTAACATTCATCTTTTTATTTTAGTATGCTTATTACCATTACTATCTTTCTTATTGAAATATAACTTTTAAGAACATTCCATGGCTTCATGTACAAAGGCACTTTGAAACCGATCACGTCAAGTCTAAAATAGTAGTCAATGGAGGTGGTTTTAAATATATTACAAGTATATTATAAAGTCACATTACTAAATATTTGATAGTGTATAAAATACTGTAAGAATAAAATCATATTTTAAGCATGAAAAATGCAGTATCAAATACTAAGTAATAAAAAGATTCAAGGTTATAGCCATTATAAAGTTTGGATTGGTTACTATTATATGACAAATATGTAGTTAAAAATATATTGTCAAAGTACATCTTCAAAATTTAATTTGTTCTTATAATTTACACATTGTTTTTCAGAATATTAGGACTGGTTATATTGGTGCTCAATTAAGGACAGAATGACATGTAAAGCCTCCAAATAAAGCTCAGTCCATCACAAAGTTATGCATATTTTTGAGCAAGCATAAGCAGTCTTGTGCTTCCTCGAAGACCATCTTTGTTTCTGACAAAGAGCTGAAGTCTTAAAAAGTTTGATCAGCATCTCTCAAAAAGGAGGAGCCAAATAATTGCTCCTTTTACTTCTAGATTCTCAGAGGTCAAAATAGTGTGATACTAATGTAATCCGGTTAATTTTCCCTGTTTAGATAACCGTAATTTTCTGGAACTAAACTGCAAAGAATTGCAGTAAAACGTTTAAGTTGAAATCAATTTTGTAGCGCCAATATATGCTGACGTTGCATAATTGGTCTGCTAGAAGGCATGAATAACAAGCATACTGGTATGAGTATTGCGTTGAAATGAATTAGAAGGTAATAGCTTTCTGAAATAAAGTTGTGGAAATCAGACAACCAGAAATTGCGTAAAATTTGTTTGAAGATCAAAAATGTAGAAGACTTAGTCGAAAAATAATCTACTCCGTTCCTATAATCTCCTTGTGTTGTGCGTGCGTATTGTATAAGGGAGGTTAGAGGCTTTGTAATGTGAAATTGTTACAAGGTATAATTATATGCTGTTTTGAGAATTTTCCTATTATTTTACGTATGAAGTGGTAGAATGAGAGGATGTCGGTGTAGAAGCTAATGACAGGAATTTGGATCAAGGATAGTTGAGCAGTACTGGCAGTTAACATCTCAAAGAAAGCTGATACCTATGTATACGTGATTGCATGTCACATGGCGTATGAAAGCTTGTAATGTTTTATAAGAAAATCGGATTTCTTTCTTTCAATGCGCATTTGTCAGTTTCCAAATTAAAAAAAGTAAGGACATTCTTTGATATCTTGCATTAATAGAAAATGGTGTTGATACTGATGTGAGTTCTAGGTCTGTCACAGTAGTGAAATAATTAAAAACATTACGTTATAGAAATCGTGAAAATGCTTTAATACATTCAAGCAAATTTATTAAAATCAAATAAAAACGATAGTATTTGCATGCACATTACATCAATGCAGCCAACCGTTAACCTAGCAGGTTTACTTTTTAAACTCTAATCTACAAGTTCTAGTATTTTGAGTTTGTCAAATTAATAAACAGTTTGTTGTGGACGTGTATTATTAAAAATGATATAAACATACTTTCACGTTTGAAGTATTACCAATTTTATAGATGTCATGTTAGATTACGTTGTATTTCCTAAGATCAAAATACAGCATTTTGGACAGCTGCCGAAAACAGCTGAAATAGGCAGTAAATATAAATTGGGATATAATGTATGTACTCAAATGACCGACATGTTTGTAAGAGATTTGGTTGGAATATTTTTTTTTTTTTAATCCAATGCCGTTCCATTGCACTCATGAACTTCTGGGCTTTCTCCATGTCATGGTTGTATTGTAGAGGACATCTGAGACCTGGACGGCTATAAGGCACCGCTATGTTGTCCCAGTGGAGATGACGGTGAAAGTGATGTGGTTATGGTGCAGTGGGGGAAGGACCCTTTAAACACATGAGTACCTAGATGTATTCTTTAGGAATGAATGAAATTAGTTAATGAAGGCACAAATGAGCTCAGACTACTTTGGATCTTAAAGCTATCAAGCATTTGCCTTCTCCAGAGTAAGGAAAAATTTCAAGATAATATAAAAGAAACTGTTCAAAGTTTCTTGTTCTCATGTAATATATTGGTATGCAACACCAGAATGCAAATGAAATGTAATAATAAACTATTGAATGACAGCCAGTGATCTGAATCTCAATTATTAAGGTATAAGTTCATGAATTATTGTAAATATTTAATTTACAACATTCTACTAAACAAGAGGCTAAATAACCATTAGCCTCTTGTTTAGTAGAATCAGGAGTAGCATATGATTTAAAATAAATATTTTCTAGTTGGCTATTATTGTGTAGGGGTCTTACATAACCATTTTGTATTTTGGTTTGTACCTCCTTTGTTCATTTACATATATGCATAACATTCATGAGTGACGTACATACAAGGTTTAAAGCTACATCAACGTCATTAATCCAGAGCTATGTCAAATAAAGGAAAAAGCATTGACAATTTCAAGTTTTAATGCACCATTGCAGAGAATATAATGAATAATCATATATCTCTTAAGGCTTTATATGAGAAGGAGTAACATTTGTTTTTCATGTTCTGCAGTTTTTAAATGTGTGGGAAAAATTTATATTCTTATTTGTGAAGTACTGTAATTTTTGCATTTTATCATCATTGTGTAATACTGCCACGGGTGGCTGAGGTTGTTAAGGTGCAGATTATGAGCAGGAGGTCTGGGGTTCAATTCCCACCAGGACCGACCTTCTTGACTGAGGTTTTTTTCAGGTTTTCATCAGTCCTTATAAATGACAAATGCTTGGGAGATACCCTAAACTTAAGCCTGAGGCCTGGAACGCTTACTTCATTAAAAATCCTTCCCGAATCATCATTTCATGTTTCATCATCGTTAAAACAGGCATTAAACATTATTAAAAAATATCATTATGTAATGATAAAATTTGGCAGCCTCTGGGTTAAGCAAAATGTTTTTAGCTTGACTTTCTTTTATACTGTTCAGTTAAATATATAATTCAAAATACATATTTGCCCTCAGAGATGGCGCTATGACAGGATGTTCATTTACCATTCAGTGGAAATGTTTTTTGAGTTTTCCTTACCTAGACAAATAAGTGAATTCTCCTGTGCTGAATTGTCATATCTTTTTTTTTATTTCAGGTTTTATTTTATATTTAACAATCTGCTAGTGCTATTACCAACATAATGGAAGCAAATCATTTACTGGGAAATTACATCACCAAGGAGTATGAACTTTTGCGCTCTGTTCTGAGTAACTTGTCTTTCAGAGATCAATGTTCTGCATCACAGGTTTGCAGGTAATAGTATTATGATTAAAGTGGATGTCTCTTGCTCTCTCTTTAATTCTTTTATTTTTGTAGGAACTGGGAGATAGTTATTAACTTCTGAATAAGAATCAACATATCAGTTATGTAAATATTTCCTAAACTAAAATATTCATTTTTACACTAAACTCCATTTACCTACAAAAAATAAAACATGTTTTGGGAGAATCTCTCCCATCTTCATTTGCTCACTGAACCGCCGTTACTCGAAATGATGGCTAGAAACCCGGATGTTCCTGTGTTGGCATCTGTTGGCTGAAGTAAGAAATGGCTGAGTTCATCCATAGGAGGAAACTCAAAAGTTTATCAGGTTTTCTTTATTTTTTAATATGAAAATTTTTTCCCCTTAAGTGGATAACTCCATTGGGTTTTGAAGATGTTTCAGCAGTCTAATTTCCAGTTTTATTTCATGGTTTTTGGTCCAAAAGGGAGCTGCTACTGCTGATTTATCCACCTGCTTAAGCTGAATATACCTAAAGTGTCCTTTCTTCCGAATTTCTAAATTTCTCTTTGTTTTGCCTATGTAGTTCTGCTCACAATCTACGCATTTTATAACATAAATTCCTGATTTTGGGATAACATGTATAACAGAAAGGCCAGAAAATTGATTGAGTTCTGTGAAGGGAATGGGTTACTAATTGGTAATGGGAGGCGGGGAGAGGATCAAGAATGTAAATAGCAAAGTGTGATTGATTACATTCTACATAGTGAAGGAATAGACCAGATATTGTTAGGATTAAAATGTTAGACATGGTCGTAGGTAGTGGACATTTTACATTAATAATGAGGTTGAGTCTAGGGTAAAGAAGTGGTAGAGGAAATAGAATTGGAATATATAAGATGTTACAAATTAAGAGTTGAGTATGAAGAGCACTTCGGGGAAATTTGTAATTAACAATAGGTATAATAAGGAAATTGGAGTCATGGTAGCATTGAAAGCAGGTAGGACATAGCAGACAGTATTAAGGTTGGTAATGTGGGCGGGGAAAAAGTTGGAAGTATATTAGAGAGAAAAAAGAAAAAGTTATGGAGGGTTTGATTATGAATGCAAATTAGCTAAGCATGAAGTTTTTAAGGAATTAGGTAGGTGGAAAAAATCAGAATGAGGCACAAGAGTGTAAAAACATCCCAAAAATGGGAGAGTTTTTGGGGTAAAGCTAAGGAGAAGTGAGAACGAAATAGAAAGAAATTAAAAGAAAGAGGTTTCTTACAGTCAGACAACCACGTGGTTAATGAGGTAGGAAACTGTATTTTGGAGGTTGCTGCTAGGATTTAGAGTAAAATGAGCAGGTAAATTATGCATGTAAAGATATAGTTGATATTGTAAATTGAGGGCATATTGTTATAATAATTGTAAAATAAATTTATTCATTCATTCATACTAATAAAACCAAACTGTTTCAACTATCTTTTAAACATAATGCCATAAAATTACATAATCAGCTACCTAAGTGCTTAAAAAATAAGACCACCAAGTAAATTAAAAAATGAACAACATAGATTCTTAGAACATAACTAAATTTTCTGAATTGAATATAGCCAAAGCTGTTGAGAGAAATATAGATGAGCAAGAGGAAAATAAACACCAGCTAATAATTACCTGAAAGTTATTGATTGAATGTGATGACATCCATGGAAAATACTGAGGAATGGGAATTATCTCTTTCTTGAATAGCAACTACTGTAACTTTGTCTTAAATTAAACTTCCCCAGTAAGTCTAATAATTCCCTGTACTTATTGGTATTAATTATTTATAATGCATATATATTGCATAATTATATTAAGAAGTCATTATTGTTATACTTAATTATATATTATTGTATTATATTGCTAACTGTGCCTTGTCATTTTTTACTTAGTTTGAATATGTTGGGTTTTATATGAATGTAATCAATGCTGGTGCTTTAAATAGCTACTTTGTTTGTTTATGAAAACATATAGCATTGTATTCTAGCCTATTATCTTCTTGTAAGACATTTAAATTTAATAAACAATAATAAATAACTAGTGCATAAAACCTAAAGGTTATATTTGTTACAGTTCATGGAAGTCTGCAGCAGAAGCAATATGGCATAGTCGCCGTAAGCCATTCTGGTTGCTGTGGTACAAACAGTGTAAAGAAAATATGATCACTTTACCACAAAAGGCATTACAAGGAGCTGTTTATTGTAAACCACAGATAGCCTTCATGTTCGTTTCAGAGTCTCTATTCAGTAGAAAAGTGCAATGTTCAGGTGATGCTTCTTGCCCAGATAAACTTAATCCGTCGCATAGGGGTAAGTTGTTTTAGATGACTGAGTTACTTGACTTTTGCTTAAGGTATTAAGTAAGGTACTTTTTTGTTAACATGCTGAATGGAAGATATAGTAGTCTGCCAAAGACTGTATGTGGTGCCATTGTTTACATAATTTGTATATTACAGCATTTTTCACCAAATTACTTGAAAAATCTACCTTGTAAGTCAAGTTTAAGTATAATTGTAAATTTTTGGGGTTTATGAATAAGTGATTAGAATAGGTTTAACTTGCTCATGCATAATGTTAATTTTAAAGTTTAGCAGGTGATACTTGCAATATATTGTCACAATCTTTCCTTCATCATAGTCATCAGTCCTGGTGGTTCTAGTGGTAACCATACTTGCCTCGTAGACCCAAGATCGTGGGTTCAGCCCAAGCCAGGGTCCGTGGATTTTTTTCAGGGGTAAAATCCTAAGTATGGCTTCCTTTGGAAGGGAAGTAAAGCTGTGGGTCCCATATCATAGATTTATGGCATGTAAAAGAACCTCAAGCCTGAAAGAAGAGGCCTCTGAGCAAAATATTGGCTGTTTCATACCCTGAATTTAATGGGGCACTGATGACCTAAGATGTTAAACAGCATCCACAAATAACCAAATCAACAAAAATTCATCATAGTCGTATCATGATTAGGAATTAGAATTTCAGCATTAATTATAATTTTATACTTCAAGCCTCTTGGTTTTGAATTGTAAATGAATTGGCTGGCTTTGTAAATGAATAGATAACATTTTGGTATTTTCCTGGTGAAGAGGATGCAAGCATTAAACTTTTGCAAACTTTTGACATTTTGTGCTCTAAGGAAAATTCTGGGAACTTAAAAATTCACATTTTTATAAAAATTAAGTTATTGATGATTGGTACCCTACTGTCATTTACTTTTTAAATGCAAATAATACCTTTATGCCTCCTCCTCTCTCTCTCTCTCTCTCTTTCTTTGGGAAGCATTGTTTAGTTTATGAACCTAATAGCTGGAGCCCACAGAATTTTGCATTAATTTTGAACTATAAATTGATAAAAATGTTAGATTTTGCATTTTATTATAAATTAATTTTTACATTAATGCATAATTTTGTATTATTTTCAAAGAAATTTTTGCATCTTATAAATAAAACTTGCATTATCATCACCACCGCCACCGCCGCTGCGTATTAGGGATCAAAATAATGTGATAAAAACAAATTTTACATTTATTGAACACAATTTGAATGTTAAAACACAATTTCACTTCTAAAAGAATAATAAATCAATAGTATAGTATTTTGCATTAAGTAGCACTTTTTTTATTTGCTCATTGAATTTTGTTGATTTAGTTTATTTACGGATGGCTATGAAAAAATTTCAAAATGTTCTAAAAGATTTTAATATCAGATTGTCACCTCTAAACAGATTTAGTGTTAAAAGTCTCCTGAATGACAGTATTCCACTGGAGAAAAAAGTAGGCATTTACCAAATAAGTTGTGCAGAGAAAAAGTCTCTATTGGAAAAACAAATAGAAACATAGGCATTCAGTTAAAAGAATACTCCAGGAACATAAAACACAAACAAATGGAGAAATTAGTGGTAGTATCTCATTTTTGGACAGAAAACCACATCATAGTGAATAAAGCAAAATTTTTAAAGTCGAAACAAGCACCTACAGAGTTAGCAACAATGGAGAAAATCTACATTTATAAATACAGAGACAGATTAATGAACTTTGACACTTCTGGGATGAAAACAAACTTTAAGTTCATTGGATCTCCACCAGAGCAGAATATACATCCTAAAGCATAACAAATAAATTATCCTGCAGTCAGCAATTAGCTATTAATGTGGACTATTGTCAGCAAAACATGTACCAAATTCAAACAAGTGGAGCCAATAAGAGAGTGTAGTTCAAATCAATCTTACAGTGATCTTAACTATATGATTAGCTTAGCTGTACAAGTTCCTGTTAGCATTTCAAGTCAAATAGCATTAATTTTAAAACCATAGAGATGATTTCTGTTTTTAATCTAGGAATTACAAACTAAAAAAATGAGCTAAAACTGTGATGCATGCCATAATATAATGTATAATGTATGATTGCAGTGTGGGAGTATATTGAAGCACAACTGCCCACAGGCTGCGCTTTTCTGTGCCTAAAGGGGTTTGGTGTGATTGGTACATTGTCTGACTTCTCCAAAACAATAGAACTTGAAAGTTCAAGTTCATACTCTGCCTTGTTTGTGCCACAAATGCCAGAAGTGAAAATATACCCTTTCTGTTTTGACTCAACTATGCTGAAGAACAATCCAGCTAGAGTAAGTAGCAAAGAATGGCTCATAAGTCATTCGGTTATATGTTTTCATATCTAGGAAATAACTCTCTTTTGCATGCAACACCTTCTCAGAGTCATATATGAGAATTGTTTGATAAGTTTGGTAAATTTCCAAGTAATGGCAGAAACAGCATCAATGTTTATAAACAATGTAATACAGTTTTTTTCACACTAACTCCATTCACTTACATAAAATTTGGAACATATGTTTTGATATATATACCACCACATATATACCACTCCATTGTCAACAGCTTTGTAAGGACACTTAATTGAGCATCAATGTTGTTAAGAGTGATTTGTGTAGTAACCACTTTTAAACACATTTTCAGCAAAATTATGTTTACTTATGGTTGACAACTATCTGATGTGGCGCACACCATAGAAAATATATTTAAAAAAAAAAAAAGACATTATTAAACATTACATTTAAAATGCTGGTCTGCAAAACAGATGAAAGCAGGTTGGATGAAATTCAAGTGGGCTCTGCATGTCATTGAAGATCGTTTATTTCTAAATGAATGAGTTTACATGTGGTCAAAGAATACTGATGATGAAACTCTCTCCAACTGCCCAATTGAGGTCACCACAAAGGAAATCATTGAAAAAATCTATGATATTGTAATGCAAGACCACCCAGTGAAAGTACATCAGATATAGACATCTTAACGGAATAAATGCACAATAATCTGCATGAAAAATTATAAATGAGAAAACTATGAACATTGGTTCCCACAATAGCTGACTGTTGACCAAAAACATATATGGAAGAACAGTTCAACATATTGTTTGGCACTGCTTAATCACAATTCTCAGGACTTCTTGCATCGATTTGTAACTGTGGATGAAACTTGGGTCCACCATTACACCCCAGAGACAAAGCAGCAGTCAAAACAATGGACAAAGGCTGGTAAGAGCTTGCCAAAGAAGGTGAAGACTGTTTAGTTGGCTGAAAAGGTGATGGCCAGAGTTCTTTTTTTGGTATTCCCAGGATATAATTCTGATAGATTACTTGGAAAAAGACAGAAACATGACTACGACCTGTTTAGCTTTATTTTTGGATCATTTGAATGAAAAGCAACCAAAATTGACACACAAAAAAGTACTCTTTCACCAGCACAATACTCCAGCCCACACAGCAGTAGTCAATGGCCATAGTTCATGAATGGGCTTCAAATTGATTCTTCATCCATCACCTATTCTCTGGATTTAGTTCCAAGTGATTTTTTGCTATTCCTGAACTTGAACATTTGTCTTGGTGGGAAGATATTTTAATCAAATGAGAAAGTGATCATTGCTGTCAATGAGTTTTACAGAGTTTGATAGACTCTATTTAGCTGATGAGATGAAAAAATTGGAAACTTACTGGACCAAGTCTCTATGGACACTTTGTTGAGAAATAAAGTGAGTTATGTTACAAAAAATAACATTTACTTGAATTTGTAACAAACTTTTCAAACAACCTCGTAAAGATATATGTATTTATGTGCCTCTCAAAAGTTTCTGAAATCTGTATGCCATATGTGAACAAGTAAAAGTATAACCAAATACCACATTCCTTTGTGAATCAGTATGCCAGACAGCTAAATCTAAGTAAACACTTTTGTTGTTGGCAGATGGTTTTCCATTGTCATGTTTGCTTGAGGTTGCAATTTTCAATGGCTAATCTGAGAAAACAATATGTCTGTTTCAGTTCTGTTTTAAACTTGGTAAAACTTGTCAATTTGTTCACAGAAATGCAAAACATGTTAAAGCAAGCATTCTATAACCAGGGCCTGGATTTTGATGATAGGGTATCTTTTTACTAATGCATAATAGTTATGATAGCTTGTATTGTTTGGTGATTAGAAGAAAGCAAGCAAGAGGAATATGCTAGCTACATAAACATATTCTACTGTTAAAGGACTTCTCATTCATGTGGTAACATAAGTATTCCAAATACACTCATACATGTGTATATAAACAATTCAAACCCCCCATTGCACTTCAGCCCATACTCTCCTTCTGATCACCAGACAGTACATAAATCGTGAATGTTTAATATTAATTAAATATGGACTCTAACACAATAAAGTACACATTAATAATTCTTGTGAGTTGAATTATTTATAAGATGCTCTTCCTGGCTTCACTTACTTGAGATTAAATCAGGACATGTTTTTGTGACTGCCACAGGTGGCTGAGGTCGTTAAGGTGCAGACTCGTAAGCAGGAGGTCTGAGGTTCGAATCCTGCCAGGACCGTCCTTTCTGACTGAGGTTTTTTCCAAGTTTTCTTCAGTCCTCATAAATGGCAAATGCTGGGGAGGTACCCTAAACTTAGGCCTGGAATATTTCATTTCTTAAAAAATCCTTTCCCATTATATCATTTCATCTCATGTTATCAGTGTCCACTGCCTGTTGTGCCTCAGTAGTAAAAATGCATTGAACACCATTAAAAAAAAAAAAAAAAATTGTGAACATTTGTCCACACCATCAGCTGCTATACAACTGTTGGATCAGTCAATGGAAACTTAGTAATTAA
This sequence comes from Metallyticus violacea, assembly GCA_030762175.1. NCBI lineage: Eukaryota > Metazoa > Arthropoda > Insecta > Mantodea > Metallyticidae > Metallyticus > Metallyticus violacea. The sequence goes on from CM060845.1 coordinate 21,476,083, forward strand.
ATACCCCAACCTACCATTTGGCAAATTGATTATCCAAACAGTTTCATGCACTACCTAAATTCAAGAGCCTAAATTTAAAAAACTGTATAGATCTGATAAGCAAAATTAAAGATACAAAATTATCACTAAATGACACATTGGTTTTATTTGATACCAAGGCTAGTTTCCAGTTTACCATAAAAGAAATTAGATTTTTTTTTTAAAAAAAATGTTACAGCCAGTCAATATAATCAAAAAACAGATCAAAGATAAAATAATACATTATTCTTACTAAAATGGGCATAAATGAATTTTTTTTTTATATTTGTTGAAAAAATCTTCAAACAAAAAGATCACAACTCTGATATACCAGAGACAAAGTATTTAAAAAATTCAAATAACACTAAAAGCCAATCATATGTTTCAAAAATGTTTCAAAGATTACAATATCATCACCCAAAAATTGATACACCAGTTAACTTTATTAGAATTAAACATAGCACATTCCAGATCAAAGGAGAAAAGATCTAGGATTTACCAGATTAATTGTTGTAATTGTGAAAAAGTGTTTAGAGCAAAAACAAAGAGAAATATAGCTATAAGCTTTAAGGAACATTGGAAAAATTTCCAATATAAGCAAATAGAAAAATAAGCAGTGCCAGCACATTTTTGGAATGATAATCATGAGATAGAAAGAGCATCAAGTTATTAAAGTTAAAAAACCAAGGGAGTTATACACCAAGGAAAGAATTTACACTAAAAAACATGGGCAACATTTAATGAATTTTGACATCCCAAAAAACAAATAGCTCTCTATATTCAAATTTATTGTAAGGAGTCTGTAATATAGTGAATTTGTTCCCTTTGAAAGATGAATTGAACAAAAAAATGGCAAAGATTTGTGCATAAAAGTGCATAAATTGGTCTGTAAATTAATTAATTCATCCTTTTCCCCAAACTTAATTCCTAGCAATTTCTTTTTATTTTTTAATTTATATATTTATCTCATTGGGAAGAAATTTGTGTCATAAGAGGGTGTTGTCAGGGCTGTCAATAACTATTGTTTTAAGTTTGACAAAAACCTATAAAATTGGAAATGTAATGGATAAAGCATTTAACTCTTTGTAGAGTCTTTGTGGAGAAATAAAATGTGCATTTTTCAAAAATATATGTTAAACTTGCTATTTTTACCATGCTTTTCAAATGGTCTTTCTATGATTCCATAGAATGATTCCATAATAAAAAATTACTTCAAGTGGTAAATCTGAGCAAATATATGTGACTGCAAGCCAATAATTGATTTCATAGTATGTGATCAAAGCTATAATGGAGAGGGCAGCTTACATTTTTGAGAATTTGGATTGCAATGTCAGGGATGGAAATAGTGTTGTTTGCAATGATGGTAAATGTTAATATTTAGGAATTGATTTCAAAATCATCTTTGAACTTAATGGCCAAAATTAGTTAATGCATAATTTATCCTACAGTAATGTATTATACATGTTCCCACAAACTCCATTTACTTACATAACACTAGGACATGTTTTGGAAGCACTCACACCCATTCTCAGCTGTTAACAGACTATTTGATTTGGTGGCTGGATCCCAAGTTGCTTCTGTGGCAGTCTCTGATGGTTCTGGTACATAGAATAATTAATATTCCTTTCTTAAAAATGTAGCACAAATTGGAATACCACATAATTAATACAACAGTAATCAGTGGTTCCAACAAAGACTCAATAATAAAAATTATAAATAAATTTAAAAGACAAAAATTAATAAGAGAGGTTTCCACATTGAAGAAAATTAAGAAAAGATACAAATTCAAAACTTTCACAAAACATCCCTTACCATAACAAATTTAAAAGTTTCACATATCATCCCTTACCTACAAATTCAAGAGGATATTCAAAGAACATGGCATAATGTTAGTTCCAAAGAACAAGTATATTATCAACAATTTATTAGGTTGCACAGTAAAGGACACCATACCAACAGACCAAAACAGAAATCCGGAATTTATGAAATCAAATGATCAGGAATACATTGAAAAAGTGAAGAGAAATGTGGAAATTTGGAGAAAGGAACATTTTAGTGATATTCGTTTTAAACATGTTGATAAATCAGCAGTAGCAGCTCACTTTTAGACCAAAAATCATTAAATTAAGCCAGAGGCTAAGCTGTTGAAAGAACTTGAAAAGCCATGGAACTATCCAATTGGGAAAAGATTTTCATCCTAAAAATAGGAAAAACTTAATGAATTTTGATATTCCACCCATGGAAGAATTCAACAAGTTCCTACTAGAACCATCAGAGACTGCCACAGAAGCATCTTGGGATCCAGCCACCAAATCGAGTAGTCAATCAACAGCAGATGATGTGAGCAAATACTTCCGAAATGTGTCGTAATGAAATAAGTGGAATAAATGCGAATATGCTGAATATATTAGTATAGGATATATTCCATTATTTACAGCTTTGTGCATAGTTTATTTAATAATGCATAATTGTTGTTCATAAACATCTATTTTTCAGTAGTGTATCATATACCACTGCAATTGCTCTTACAGACATCTGAATATGCACTGACAGTGTCATAAAATTACATTTAACATGACTTATGAAAATTCAATACTTGCATCTTAAATTAAATGTTAAGCTGAAGAGTCAATTACACACACTTTATTTATTTATTCTGGCAGAGCTAAGGCCATAAGGCCCACTCTTCCTTTCTACAATCTAATAATAATTGCTCAAAATTTCGCAACAATATTACAATTAAGACATAAATAGTAACAAGGAAAATACTTGTGCACATGTAAAGCTATGTAAAACACAAAAAATACTAAATAAATGTGTGCTAATGTTTAAATATACTCTGAAGTAGATAGGAAGATTTATGATAACAATAAGAATAATAGAATGAAAAATTCTACACCAATAAACATATAACCATATGTATTGTAACATAACCAATCTAAAGCTAGGGTAATAAATTTTTTTCTAATAACATTAAACAACAATTTGAATCGTTTAACAGCTGATGATGCGGACAAATGGTCAATGTAACATATCGTGAGTAAATCTCATATAAGTGATACCACAAAGAGCATTCTTAATATTTCGACTCAGAAGAGATTATTAATGTGTGTTTCACTTTGTGTTGATTTCCCTATTGAATTAATATTGAAACATTAAACAATTTCTTAGGAAATGCTGCTAAAGTTTGGCAGTCTCTGATGCCCTGTGGCAATGTGTTCCAGAGATGGGCAATGGTTATCGTAAAAGATGATGAATAAAGTGATTATTGGTGCATTGGTAATAATTATTATGTGCCAAATTTCAGAGCATATGTTAAAATTATGAGAAGAAGATAATATGAAAACTAGAAGATGTATGAATAATTTTGAAAAATAATGTGAAATAATGGATATTTCGTCAGTCTTTCAGGCAGAAACCAAGACAGCATATTGCAGGAGGGTGTCATATGGTCAAACAAATTCACATTGCAGATAGAATGTATGCACGTAGAACACGCAGTAGTTTTTGCTTTAGGTTACAGTTTAAGTTGTTAGCAGAAAATTGCAGTCGTCAAATTAAGGCATCATTCAGAGATTACACAAAAATACTTTTTAAGGTTCTGGGAAGAGGCACATAATCAGTGATGGCACCAGGATATTTCATCTAGGGAAGCAGAGGTGAGGTGAGAAATATTCTTGAAGAGACTATGTTAAAATGTCAGAGTGAAACGTTGATATAAGGTAATTATTTTTGTTTGGGGAATATCTATGTACATAGTTATGTAATATTAAATTTACCACATTAATTTATTGATCTTAAAGCAGTGCCACTGTGTGCTACCACAATCTTCCCGCTACCAGCTATCTGCTATATGCTAGTGTACCTTCAGTACTACACATCTGAACATTTTATTTCAGAATGTGAACATTTCTGGCAATGGCAATGACAGTCCTGACGTTCTTTACCATGTGATAAGTTTTAATATGCTCTCTATGCATGCACTATAACAGCAGATTAAAGCATGAATATGTTAAATAATTAATGAATGAGACTTGCCAGAATTTAGAACAAGGTTTATGAAATTTCAATATATTAAAAGCTGTTCTTTTAGGATGGGCGAAAATATTTGGTTGGGTGCAGACCCCTAGCACTGTCACTGCACATAATCTTTTAAAGATGTGGTTTAGAGAACTTACTTTTCTGCAGTCAGCTATATGTTTTTTTCCAACAGAGATTACAGTCTATAATGACTACAAGGTTTTTTGCAAAATCAGTGAAGGGAATACAGATTGCTTTATTTTAATGGGAGGGATATTGCCTCATCTGTGGTAATTAGCAAGCACTGGTGTTCTACTACTTTTGCCTGCATTTTAAGAGAGTAAGATCAAGGCCTAGATTATTATGTATCCATGAATGAATGAGTTAAAATCCTCATTTCTCCAATTACTAAGATTTATTGGCAGAACATGTTTCATTTACCCATGCCCATATCTGCAGCTGCTATTTGACTAATCTGCAATTAGAATTGCATCTTGGACAAATACAGCTGACTGTGGTGGAAAGTTATAGAATTTGAAATTTATCACGCTATCTTCATGTTTCTTGATGTAGATCTTTTCCCATGATCTATTTTCAATGATTGTTGTGCTGATTCAAACAATTTTTTTTTACCTTTCATAATTAATTTCCCCAAAATAGTTGGCTGAAGCTGATTTATCTGCTTATATCAAATATTCTGACATTTGTATTTCTTTTTGTTTTTCCAAAGTATATTTTATTACTAGTAGCCAAGAGTTCACAGTAAATGTTGGTAAGTGGAGAAATAACAATATATAATCATCTCATCAGCTAAAACATATAATTTATATTATGAGAGATAAGTCATGGCAACTGTTTTGTTTTTCCATGAACAAAGGACCACACAAAAAATCTAAGATATATGATTGAAAGTGTATGGCTTTTACTGCCAACTGGTGCCACAAATGGAAGGCTGGATGTAGATGACTCTCATAGCGAAGAAGCAAATCACAGACAATGGACAAAGAGTTGCAAATCAAACATAGGATGGATCTCCCATTTGAAGGCTTCTGGCCACCTTGCCACTGTTCGATAGGGCAGGGCATATGTACCCATAACTCTGTGTGACATTCTTGTGCATTTCTGTTACAGAGAAATGCTATTTACACATATGCATGTTGTTCACTCTTCATGATCTCCATTCTGTTTTGGAAGTATAGAGCTTTTATTTTGGGTACATTTCAGGATGAAGTTCCAGACAATATACAAACAGTAATAGGAAATTTTCAGGATGAAGAACCTATTAGTGGTTTGGTCTTATTTTGTGTAGAAAAGAGCAAAGGACCAAAATATGTTCGTCCTGTCTTAAAATGGATACAGTCCAGGTAAGGCTTTTGCTATAAAAAGTTTTAATGAAAGTAATGTTCCATTTAGTTTGTTAAAACATCTTAAGAAAATTAAAATCTATGTTTAAAGCTGTGAATTATTTTTATTATAATTATTTTTCTGTATGTGTGTGTCATATAATTAGAATACTTCAGAAGTTATGATGAAGGGTGTAGGTGATTTGAAAATCACTTCAAAATTCAATGCACCTAAAAATTATAACATTGGAGATTAAGGGGAAAACATATTGCATTGAGCAAATAGTGTGGATAATTTTGTTTATTTTCACAGTTACCATATTGTTGATTGAATGAATATTAATAATTCCTACATATTTACAATTACAGTTTTACATTATTTCCTTGATCCTGAATGCTTGTTAATTCAGAATCCTGTACAACTAACACCCCAGTTGTTGTGTACATGGATCCTACATCACTCTAACTTACATATTATCAAATGAACTTTACATGTACTTCCCTAAAGGTGATCATCTTCCCTCATTGTTACTTTATTACCTTCTCCCTTTGCCTTGTTCACTTTCCTCCAACATTTTTCTCTTACTTTCCCTACATAATTACCAAACTGATTCAAACATTCTTTTCTGCTAATCCCAAATATCTTTAATGCCGGAATTTTCTGCCTGCAGATTATTCCATTTCTTGTTCTATATTTCCTCTCTCTATCCTTTGGTTTCTGTACATTCTAACATGCAGTACAGGTTCTTGTCCACCTTATCACACAGTGGGTACAATGCTTTGTCAACTTTTACCCCACCTAACATTCATTGTACCCGTTCTTGCCCTTGCGTCATAAACCTTAATATATTTTTCCCTGCTCCACTCTTTTTTAGAATTCCTATAATATATCATAGTACTCTTATCCCTTAGGCTTTGAAATATTTCATCAGAGTACTCTTATCTCTTAGGTTACCAAATATTTCCTATTTTCTCTATATCATCAATCCTTGCTTTCACTTTATTCCATATGCCCTGCTCATTTGGTGACTGTAAACTAACTGGTCCTCCCAAACCAATTTCTCTTATAATTTCCTTTAATCTACCTACCCAGTTTCCTTCCCATTCTCCAGTGATTGTATCCTCTGCCGGTGTTTTATTACTAGACCTTTTCGGCCCACTTCCTAGTTGCATTCAGGGCTACTCTATTGGGTGCTGCCCTAGGTAATCCCAACATCATTTACAGACTGCTCTATGAATCTGATCTATACATTCCCATCCTTTTTCTGTCTCTCATTCATTTTGTTGATTAAAACAAACTCCACAGTTTGAAGAAAGATTCTTAAGAAAAAAAAAACTTAGTTTGTTCCCATATAAAATGAAACCAGTGTGCAGTCAGAGAAAATGATAAGCTGAAAAGATATGATATATTCTTAAATTGTGCTACCATAGATTCAAATAAACAGTCATTGGCTAAACAGCTATCAGGACTGCAAGAACTTCATATCATTGTGTGTACATAGGTAGAAAAAATATTTCAAACACAATATGATTCCCAAATAGAAGAAAATACATGGGCAATCTGAAAAATTCTTAGCCTCTACCATAGTTGGCCATGCAATTGGAAAGATAATTGCTTTATATTGGAACATCTGTTGTAAGCATTCAATTGAACAATCAAGTCATTGTTTCAAGTGGTTTATTTAATGCATATTGTTACTATGGCAAATATATTATTTACATATCTGTACCATATCATAAATAAGTATGGAAAAGCTGTGTTGGTGTGTGTTGCAAATCTACTCATGAAGAGGTTAGCTAGAAATGGAGATAAGGGGCTGCCCATTGTAAGTTTTACTTGTTGTTTATAAAATTTTCCTTTGAAAGTAAAAAAGGCTTACTTGGTTTATGCAAATTTCTGTGAGTTTGATTAACAAAAAACTCATAGATGATGCCTTAAAACTTTTGAATATACAATATATAAACATATCATTTACTTATGAAATAGAAACGGATACCATGTTGCCATTGCTAGGTATTAAAATAATGAAATGTCAAGAAAATCTTGAATTTGGAATATACAGAAAGAATACACACGCAGATAATCACATCAAAGCTGACAGTTTTAACCCCACAGCGCAAAAACATGCAATTATTAACAGTTTAACACTCCAGCTAGTTAACCTACAAATTAACAAAGAAGAATATTTTAATGAATACAAACAAATAGAAGAAACAGCAGTTAAAAATGGTTTTAAAAAAGAACTAGTACACAAAAAGGTTCAGAAATTCAAGAGACAAGAACATATCAAAGGAACCACAACACTTTCATCAAGAAAAGATAAGCTAATTTTTAAAAAGTTCACATATCATCCATGGGCTACAAAAAAATTTCAGAATATTCTTAAAGATTTTAATATCAGGTTGGCACCGATTAATAGATTTAATGTTAAAAACTTACTGATAGATAATGTTAATGTCATTATTCCACAAGAGGAAAAAGCATAATTACAAAATAAATTGTGCAGAATGTGAAAAAATCTACATTGGAAAAACAAAGAGCAACATAGGCACACGGTTAAAGGAACATTTCAGGAACATAAAGTATAAATAAATAGTGAAATCAGCAGTAGCATATCATTTTCGGACACAAAATCACGACATAATAAATAAAGCAAAGTTATTAAAATCAGTACAAGGACCTACTGAACTAGCAACCTGGGAAAAAATCTACATCTACAAATACAAAGACAGTCTAATGAACTTCGACATTGCCAGAGATGAAAACATTAACTACAAGTTTATCACACTACCACCAGAGCAGAATACACATTCCCACAGCTCAACGAATGATGAGACAGTTGAACTTTAGCCTGGCTGAAGATGGGAACTAAATGTTCTCGAAACCGGTTCCATACATTTATGAAAAATAAGTGAAGCTTTAAGAGTGTGTAGTTTAACTGAATCATATAATGATATCAATTAAAGAAAATTTAGTTAATTTTGATGTTCCAAACAACAGTAATCTCATCAAACAGTTTATAAAATCCAAAGAGTGGCATCTTAATACCACACTGGAAAACTGACAGTGGAACCGTGCTGAAGGTGAAGGAAATTTGGCTTTGAAACATGTCCAAGTAAATGGAACAAAACTAGGGAAATTTGAGTGATTTCCTCATAAATAATTTGTTATATGATATTATATATTATTGTGAAAATCCCAATTCAAATCTATAAAAAAAAAATGATAAATAATTTGGAATCTCTTAATTGGGAAGCTAGGGAAAAAATGGTAAATATCAGCATCCCCATTGGCCACTAGCAAGTAGTCAACCAAGCAGTTTTAGTTTCTTGAAGTCATTAGGCATTAATCATTTTGAAAAAAATGTAACTTTGTGCTAGAAATACAATTTATAATAGTTGTTAGAATTATTGTGTGGGATACATTAATGTGTGTGTGAAAAATAAAGTGTATGTGCATATACATATTTGATATATAACTTCCTCCTACCATCTTGTTCTAGGCAAGAAATGAAAGTGGCAGTTGCTGGAGGTTTGGTCAGTTCCTTCTACATGAGTCTTAATCCTGAACATAAAAGAGGTGCTCTTGTTGGTTTAGCTATAAGTGGGAAAAATGTTATAGCTTCTTCTACAATTATAAACAGTGAAGTAAATACTGAAGAAAAAGTTGATAAGATTATGCTAGAGGTAAGCCATTATCTGCTTGTTTCATATTGTTCAGGAAAGAGGTGATTTTTCCTTCCTACTATAGAAGGTACTTTGCTTGGTTTTAGCATTTGTTTATCTTTGTAGATTTTTTATAGAGCATGTCTGTCTAATATGACTATATTGCTCAGTTTGTATCACATACCAAATTTGTGAACAGTTATGCATTTTACAGAAAAGGAAAAGAAAAGTATTTTAGCAATACAATGAACATTTGAATTTCTAAAAATTTGTAGTATTGTTTCCCTATTTAAACATTTCTAAATTGTTTAACATGTCAAAAAGCTTTTTTTATTTATATATTTATAATTACCTACTCTTACCATAAATATTATCACAAAGCTTTCAATAAATTGACACAAGATGCTAAGATATATTTTAGTATCCTTATGAGATCTGATGATCACAAATCATACATCATTATTCAAAATTACCACCTTAGCATGCATGCAGTCCTTAAGTTTTTGTGATCACTCATCAATTGCATTAACGAACGTATCAACAGAAAATTCTACTACTCCCTTCACAAAGAGTGCTTCCAACTAGCAATATTTGGTGTCTTTTATTGTAAGCTAGGTCCTGAAGTTTAGATTTAGAAATTTGCAGTCAAGAGGGTTTATCAGAAGCCAATCATAAGTAGAATGAAGTTTGACACATTGGTCATAAGCTGCTGGGTGTTCTGATCCTTATGTGCTGGGACTGAATCCTGTTGAAAGTTCTGCAGAATACCTTTACAAATTCCCTACTGAACTATCTAATTTGAGGGTATGATATCATTACTTCATTACTCTATCTCTATAATTATATCTTTCCTACCTTCCGAGAACTTTTGGATAATCCTAATACTTCCCTGCAAAACATTCTATGAACCATATCTACCTTCCTGCACCCATCTTTGACTCCCCATATTTACACCGTATACAAAATCCTGGCTTCTACCACTGCCTCATGTACTCTCTCCAACCATCTCATAGGTAATGTTAGGGTCTTATACAAACTTATTCTAACAGCTCTCAAGGCATGTTTACCTTTACTTGTATACATTTCGTTTGTGCCTCCCACCTTTCATTACTTCCAAATCTCATCTCCAAATAGTCAAACTCCTTCACTCCTTCTACCACCTCACCCTGGAAATACTATTTCTCATGTTTCCTTAACTTTGTACCTCTTTTGAATACCATTATCTATGATTTTTTCCCATTTATCCTTAAGCCCCATCCTGCACAATACTTACTAATCTCGTTAATAGCCCTCTGGATCACCGTTATTGCTCCTGTTATAAGATAATCAGCAAAAAGCAACCCTGGTATTTCCTCTTGCCAAATACTGGACAATGTCTATTTTTTCCTCTAATCCTTTGAAAAACATCATTTATACATAAATTAAAAAGTATTGGACTTAATTTACACCCTTGCCTCAATCCAATTTTGTATTAGCATTTGAATAAATAATGTTGATTATGTAAAGAAGTCATTGATTAATAAATTTAAAATTATGTTGTCTCATATATAATGTAATTTAATAATGTCAGATTTTTCTAAGCAAGATAATAAAATACCAGTGAGCATTGTCCCTCTGTAACATGTGTTAAAAGTGTAAAATGTGTTTTCTATGTGGAGCTTGAATCTGTTTCAGCTAAAGGAAAACTGTCAGAAAAACTGTCAGTATAGTGTAGGTCTGATGTTTGCCTGTGTGGGAAGAGGCAGGTACTTCTATGACACACAGAATTCTGTGGAGTCTGCGTCATTCAGGAAACATTTTCCAAACACACCTTTACTTGGATACTTTGGGAATGGTGAAATAGGATCCAAGTGCTTAAGGGGTATGTTCTTCTTTTAGAAAAAAATAGTTCCTTTTTCCCTTCCATTTGGGGGCAAGCATTTTATGTTTATTTGTTTTTTTTTTGAAAGGTGAAGAGAAAATGAGCGACCCAGAAGGCCCCTCAAGAGGAAACAAGTTAAAGCGTTTACCAGAAACTAGGTACTTGTATTCATATACTACAATAATCATGCATCTAGCCTTCATGGGATCCAAACAATGATCTGTTGGAAGAATCTACCTTCAGGGCATAAAGGACTTCAAATATGGCCTCATTTAATGCCCAAAAGAGTGATAAAGTGAGTTGAAATTTCAGAATAAAGGAAAAATGCTGTGCTGTGTTGGAAGATAGGGAATGGCTCATTAAATATTGTAAATGTGAAAGTTGTGGGAATATGTTGCCTTTACAATACAAGGCTTCTTAAGAGAAATTGAACTGTAGATCACACTGGGTAGAAAAGAGAAAGTTTATAACTTGGCTGGATTGATTCAAGGTTATCAGTGCTTGAAACTGGTATATACATTTCTTTGACTTTTTTTGGTAATGTTATTCTATTTATATTCTATATTTGGTGTGCCTAATATAATTTCTGACACCAAAGATCCTCACAAGAACCATATCAAGATCAAATTAAAACAAATAATATATACATGCTGAAAATAAACCATAAATAATTATTTTCTGGCTTTACAAGAAACTATAATTGGAATGATTTAAAAAAAGCTGATGAATATTAAAGTAGGAAATTAATGATGTGACTCTGAAAGAAAAAAAAATAAATTATATAAATTGGCACTGTCAAACATGTCATAAGGATTTGCCCTAAAGGAATTTTTCTAAGACAGTGGACTTGTGAAAAAAATTACCTGCATACCCAAATATTTGACATATCTGCACATTCAGAAGTGGCTTTTTTTAAAAAATGTTATCACAAAGAAACATCAGCATATTTTCCATCTAATTTGCAAATATAGCTACAAAATGCGTGATTCAACAGGAGAGGTGTAATAAGTTTATTTCAAGACTAAAACATTATTTGATTGTGTTATTACATTCATTGCATTTATTAGTGTATATATATATACATGTATTTAATACTATTTTCAACATTTTAAGTGTTTTAGGATTTTAAAAACATGTTACTTGATAAAATGCTTACTTATAAACAACTTACTACTATGCTTACTATTATGGAGTTATTTGTATTGTATTACACTGTTACATTTATTTTTAACAGACAGTTATAAATAGTATTATGTTATCTACATTTTACCTGAAGCAATCCTAAATAATATACAATCATTAATGGAGAAATGAAAAATAATAATTGAATAATTACGCCACATGATTTAACTCACAAATAATTTTTGTCAAGGGAAAAAATATTTTTATTTTCAGGTTAATATTTTAAGAAGCATATATGTTTAGAATCTTCCCTAACTTTGGCAATGTATATGTTAAGAAAACTTTAAGCAAAATAATACACTGTTTACATATATAAATAAATACAAAATATTGTGGAAAATTGGTATAACATATACATAAGTTCTATAATTTACAATAAGAAAATTTATATTTCGGCAGAGAGCGTGAAAAACTGGGTAAGTCTCCTAAAACAAATTTTACAGGAGAGAAAAAACAAAGTTTCCAACTGCTACCAAAATCAAGAATTAATGTTTAATAAACTGTTTTCTGGGGATATAGCATTTTAAACAAGATCTTTAAAATAGATATGTTTATAATTCACTATACTCTGTAATTTTTAACATAAATCGGTTCTTTCACATCTGTTGTACAGCTTACAGCTTACAGCTTGGGGACTTACCTATTTATGTTCATATTAAACAACATGCTTTGAGTCAAACATTAACCATTTATATTCATTTTTGTAAAATGTTCCAAGTATAAGCAGGGGAGTGTTACAGTATATTTAATTGTACATATTTAATTATAGCCAACTCTTTTTGAATTACACATCTAAGAACTTTTAAATTGTATGGGAAAAAAAATTGAAAAATTGTTCAAAATCACATGTTTCCTAAGATTCTCTTATTTTAACTGAAACATTAAATATGCATTTATTTGAATTCTTATTGTAAAATTTCAAAAACAAGGTATTAGCTTATTAATGAGTAAAAAAAGGACATGTTAATCAGATAGCAGGCTGTATGCATTGTTAACTGCATGATTTGGTGGGTTCCTTTATTGTGGAAAAACTGAACTATTTGCCTCTGTGCAAAACAGAGAAAATGACAACAACTTTTAATAAAATTATAGTATATAGGTAGATTTTTGCCATTCATTTGTTTATAGGTAATTCTCTTAAGATTAATAGTGCCTAAATGGTTTTTATTGTAAAAAAAAATATTCATTTTTTTCAACCTGATGCTGGTATAACTCAGACATGACAAAGAGAACTAAATAATTTAACTGCTTCCCTCATTTTCTTAGGCAGAGGGAAAAGCCTGCAGTAAACCTGGTAAATCCACTTACCTGGGTTTTCACACAACCAAAATGAAGAACAAGGAGTCAGTATTCAAGTAACTGAACTTGCATGTTTTTTTCCATTGCATTCTGTTGGTGAAAAATAAGCATAATCAATTTACCTACAATGTAATGGCAAATTGGGTTTCACACATTTTTTCACAGCTCAGTATCTCTGCAACTAATTGGAATTAGATTTATGAGATTTTTCACTATGTGAGACTCCTCACAGAGAATTGCTGGATGCAAATAACTCATTTTCGATCAAAATTACCTGATTTTTCACGCTCTTTGCAGATTCAACATTGATTAAATGACAAACATGTTATACTGTCTAACTCAGCTGCTTTAACATTGTGAAAGAATTCTTGGGGTTGGCTTCATCAACAAATAGTTAACATACATAGATAACAAGCAGCTAGACTCTTTAATATTCAGATTAACAAAAATTCTGTTTCATCAACCAATGTACCAATGTTAACTTTAACGTTTTAAAACTTCATGTTAAGCTAACATCATCTTTCCTTGTATTAAAAGTTTAGCAGCTAGTAACAGTTCAAAAATGGCAGCGCTGTAAATCCAGCAGTAGATGTTGAAATTCTATTTTTGGATATATCAAAATCATTCATAACAGAGAAAGAACTGTAAGATGTGATTTTGAAATTTTTACAAAAATGCAGAATGTGAAAAACAGTCTTCATAGGATTGTAGATGTAATTCAAAAGCTATTAGAACACCTTTGTGCTTCTGCTCCTTTTAATACTCCTTGCATGAGCCATATGTTTTAGGATAAACTTATATATATAAAATAAATTCACTTTCTTTGTTTTCTTTACAGCTATATATTTTTATATAGTTTTGTTAGAACTGTTGGGAGTGGTTGTAATTAATTACCTCTTTCATGGGTTCATATATCTCATAGGTTTTTCAAGGTTTAAGGAGATAGTGTTTAACTCGAATTGAAAATCTGTTGCTTATCTGAAAAATAAATTTAATGGTATGAGGTATTCTCAAGCTTTGAATCTCTTTAAAATATGCCTTCTATACACAAAAGAACAGTGAAATCTTCTGTCATAATGTAATATGCAGGAAAACCAAGATCTGAATAAATATTAACATCAACTTAGCCCACAGATTAGTATTTTTTTTTTTTTTTTGATTGATTGATTTATTTATGGATGCTCTTTAACATCTCAGGTCATCAGTGTCCCATTCAACTCAGGGAGTGAAATGGCCAACTAATTTTGCTCAGAGGCCTCTCTTTCAGACTTGAGGTTCTTTATCGTGCCGTAAATGTACGACACAGGACCCACGGCTTTACTTCCCTTCCAAAGGAAGCCATACTTAGAATTTTTACACCCCAAAGGTCCTGGCCGGTTTCGAACCCGCGATCTTGGGTTTAGGAGGCAAGTATGGTAACCACTACACCACCAGGATTGACACACAGATTAGTGTGATATGTATTAAATTTTTCCTTTCTTAAAAAAAATTCCCAGCATAGATAAGAAAACTATATGCACAAACAAAAGCTTCTGACCAATGACTATAAGGTAATAATATTTTCTCCAGATAAGGTAATAATGTCTGTCTGTCCAATATAAGAACTAGACTTAACATAAACAACTATGTATCACTATATCCCCCCTTGGGCTCAGCATGTGCATCAGGCAAGAAAACAAGCATTGATTTGATTGGTAGATTTATGTTACTATGTGTTAAAATAATAATAATAATAATAATAATAATAATAATAATAATAATAATAATAATAATAATAATACAAAATATAACAAATATTGCTTACTAAACAAATTACATTTTACAGAATAATAGTGCAATAAATTAACATTAGTCACCCCTGTCAGAAAATAATTATCATTCCTGTAGGGTGGAGCAGTCATTTTTGGAATCAGCACTCATGTTCATCATTAAGTGATCTATAATGAAGACAGGAATGTTATCTATCTTCCACATCCTGTCTTCCCCAAATGCATGACATACCATATATATGCAAATGTAATGCATACCAAATTTTGAAACTTAAAATCATAAAAAAAGATTTTGACATTGTTGTATGGCATCTTAGAGATAAGCATATCTGCCATTTAAAATGATCAGAACAGAATTTATGAGTGGATATTGTTACATCTTGAAACTTGCAGGACAAAATCTATCACTCATGCTATTGCCAGAAAAGTTGGTGTAGGTCAAAGAAAAAAGTTATTTCTTATGGTGTCATAGTCGCAAGCTGCCTGTTCTTCCTGCTTTTATGTACAAATTTCAAAACTTTTTCTTCAAAAGTAGGATGCAAGAACTAGTGAATTTCTTCCTACTAACTTGAATTGCAAATAATGCCAATATCTGTTGCCATCACAAGTGAACATTGCACTCACATTGAACCCTCTTTCTGCCTCTCTGTTACCATTTTTTTCACATTAAGAATTACTTTATGCTTGCAAGTAGCATCATAAGATGTTCTTCTCAGTATGTCCTATATTTCATGCCTACTATTAAAATGCTTTATGCAATAATAGACAACAATAAATATAACGAAGTTGAAAATTGCAACAATGCATAATGATGTAATAAATGATAAATTTGAATGAAGTAACCGGTGAATCTTGGAACAGATTTGCACTCAAATCTAATGCATACCACAATTTTAACAACAGATTTGCATATTAAATTCATGCAAATATGTTTTTTGTCATATTGTAGGTAGAGTAATGAGTAATGAGCGAATATCTGGCAATTTAATTTTTATTTATTTATTATTTTTTTATTTTTATTTTTAATTTATTTATTTATTTATTTATTTTTGTTACTGACTCTGAAGTCATTAATGAATGCCCATACTGTTTTTATTCGGTTATTTTCATTGTTGTTGACAATATTTTGCTCCTTATTCTAATGATTTATTTTGTCATTTGTTACAAAATTGCACATTGTGCAACCTCAACCTATCTGTGATTTCTTGTTTTTGTCACCAAATACTGGGGCAAGCAACACAATAATTGCAAGAATCATTGTTTTTACACTACTTAACCCTTAAATATTAATTAATATAGGTGGTTCATTTTTAACTAAAATTTATGCACTATGTTGCAAATGGCATACCTAACAAAGTCATCTGCTTTTCCCAGTTCTGGCTTAGGCTTATTTCTTTACTTTCCCAGGGCTCACAACTTTCCAGTTTCCTTCAGCTCTTTCACACACAAATGCAACACTCCACTCAGATATACACAGTATATTGTGCAGTTCATTTTACTAGTTGGAATTTCTTGCATTAATTTTTTGAAAACATTCAATACTATTCTTTTTTTGTCAGTTTTAACTTGCTATAAGAATGTTCTGCATTTCACCTGAATTGTCGCTAACCCTGCATTAAATGTAAAACACCATTTTTATCAATTTATTTTTAATTTAAGGAGGGAAAACGTGGACAATGAGGTTACAAAAATTGCCAACATTTATATCCAAATGTTCACGTGATATGTTGCTGTAGCAGTGGTATATAATTGTTCTTTATTTCCATTAACATAATTCTGTAATAGTGAAGCTTCGTTAAATTTTACTGAACTATGTTTTATGGTGTGCTATTGTTTTCAGTTAATCATAGGTTGTACACTTTTATCATTTGTTTACAACAAGTTTAGTTCTTATTTTGAATGGATAATGGAGAGCCATACCAGGGCTGAAACTTTGCACTTGACAGCAACCCTTTCAGTTGGCACTGTTACAGATTAACAAATGAGGAATGCTACCTATTGCACCTTCTGAAACAATCACAAAGTAGCATTATTGGCAGTCATGACCTAGAAACTGCTGTGTTGCAGGTATTTTTTATTGTGTATACAGCTATTTCTGTCGTGTGTTTGATAAAAATCAGTTGCACTAACAATTAACAAATGATTAATTTGTATTAGTTAGAAAGTGTCCCAAAGAGTTCATTTGCAAAGTGATTCATGGAGTGATACCTAATCCTATACACAAGGTGTTACATGGATGCAAAATACTGTTAGAGAAGGCACATATAGTAATGACTCAAAAGTTTGTTCTTTATTATGCTTACATTACTATGCAGTTTAATTGCTGTTATAAATAATTCTGGAGCGAAGTAATTCATTATTACGTACTCTTAATATATGTTTACAAGTGACATTGAAAACTTAGTACCAGCCGCTAAACAGTGGTGGTGTTGCAATGTCACAACTGCAGCATAGCCAACATTACATCAACTAATGTTAACTGTCAAGTGCAAAGTTTCAGCCAGTGTAGTGATCATACTTCTTTTCATCTTGTTTTGGTGGATTAAAATGCTGTAATTTAGAATGCAAGACGTAACCTCTGAATAAGCTCATTTTGCTGCTTCATTCCATATGAAGAAAAAAGTTTTATTTGTTTCCATATTGTGGATAGCAAACTATCTCTGATAGATCATAAATGAAAGACAAAAGGATAATACAGTATTTGCTACCTAACTGCACATAAAATGGTATACCCAGCAGAATTTTTCTTCACAGATTTGATTGATTATCTCTTAGCAGCTACAAGTTTGCTACATAGGGAATCCCAAAATCTGGAATCATATAGAATTTTATAGAACCTGTTCAAAATGTTATTTGTAGTACACAAATTCATTAAAACTGTTATTCCTTTTAATGCTTGATGATGGTAGGATTAGTTACTGATAAGTCCACCAATTCTTTATGCCAGGTGCTGTAAATCAAAAGAACTGCAATCATCTGGGAAGAAATCTTAATATACTGTGCTTCTTACATGCTTCTGTAAAGGCATAATGCAGCCTTGCCAATAAGATTCAGTTATCTTTGGCTTTGTTGGAGTTCATTACTAGAGTTTTGAGAAACAATGCTCCTTATTTTATTTTAATGTAAACATTTCTAGCTACTCATTATTTACTTATAAACCTGTATTTTTTTGCCAGATCTGTTTATATGAAGTTCTCCATTTGCTTTAATATCTGAGTTAAAAAATGAGTGTTTTACTGTACTGTACTTTTAGTTTGTATGTATATATAGAAGCTGGTGTAGCTTCTTGCCATTGAAGAACTCGCAGTAGTTCGAAATATAGCAATTTCAAGTGTGACTCTTTCTCTGTGTTTTATCTTTATCTACTTTTATTATTAGTGTTAATTTATATATATATATATATATATATATATATATATATATTTTTTTTTTTTTTGTCTTAGGAAGTTATGAAATAAGAGAAGTTTCTGGGTTTTGAAATATTATTAGATAAAATATATATAACTATATGCAATAACAGCTGTAATTCCCAGTTTATATAATGTACTGCGAACCAGTGTGATAACTTATATATGTGAAACAAAGTAAAAAGGATTTGAAACGATTTTAGGATTAGTCCAGTGTTGCCTTTAAATCCTGATCCTTGCAAGGTTTGTTCCAAGGACACAGTGGTTTCTTAGAGCAGTGTATAAAATAAACTGTTAATATGAAGCAATGTGGTGTGTGATTTTTGTTTAAAAGTACAATTATAAACTCTTTAAGAGTACTAGAATAAACATATAAAACATATGTGTTGAAAAGCTCACTTGGAAAATGTTTATCCATTTAATGCTCAAACTGGGGGAACATGCATCAATATTTGTTCCTCTCCTACAGTAAAGTATCAATAATGGAAATTAGCGTGAGGTACAAGGTCTGTTAAAAAAAAACGAAAAAACATACTTTATAATTTTTTAAAATTGGACTAACTGTATCTTTCTTAGTTTTGTCCTCCTTGAAGTAATCCCCCCCCCCTCTATTGATACACCTCTCCCAACACATTTGAACTTCTAAAAGCAATCCTGATATGCATTTTTTGAGATTGTGCAAAGTTCTGTCTGTAAACTTTGTTTTATCTCCTGAACGAGTTAAATTTTCGTTCTTTCATTATGGATTTCAGCTTTGGAAATAAAAATTTTTGCAGTAAGTCTTTAAAAGAATATTGAGGGTGGGAAAGAACAATCATCTTGTTTGTCACACATAAGTTGTAAAACAAACAATGATGAATGCACTGGTGCGTTATTGGTTGCATGATTTATGAATTGTCTCTCCACAGTTTGAGCCTCTTGCTTCCTTATCATGTTTTTCTTGGAGATGCCTAAGGATAACTTGGTAATAACCAGAGTTTAAGCATTTATTTTGGTTAAAATAGGCAGGCATAAAGACACTTTAAATACTGAAAATAGATCTTAGTTACAAGCAACAACTAGATGTTTTTTTCAAGGTATTAACTGTCGTAGTCAGTGGCTTGTCAGAACCTTTTTTATCATGGTAAAAGAACATTCTACTTCCACTGAAGTGATTGGAACATATTTAAAACGAGCTATTTTGGAAGGACTCATACCATCTATAACAGAACATTCCCCTTTCAGGACATCATGGAAATGATGATCAAGACAAAATAAAGTAGTTTTGAATAATTCTGATTAATTAGCAAAGGATGCATAGTGGTTTCTGCTTGAGTTAATTTTCTGTTTTTGTGTTTATAGGGGAATCAGGTTAGTATCTCTCTTACTTGCATAATGATTACTTGAAGGGATGGTTTATTGCATACCTGTACCACTCTCATCTTTCGTGCTTGTAATTGTTTGTTACATTTATGCACCTGAGAACCCATCACAAATTTCCTAGAATTGTCTGAATCAGATTGCTGTAAGGTCATTCACCAGAACTTTTTAAAAATACAGTACTTCTCTCTTCTCTATATCCTGGTATATATCCAGGTAACTGTATGTTCCTTTCATTAGTGAAGGTTCTGCTATTTAAAGAGAGTAAGTGAATGAGTTGAGGAGAAAGTTTTTGACTGTTTGAAAAGAATTAAATGTGTAACAAGATTCTCAATAGATATTTTTGTGAGCTGAACATGCCATTTAATCTTTATGACTTTTTTCTCTTTGATATATTGAAATTCTTTGCGTGGTTTTTAAAAAAGTAAATAATTGCCAAAATGATCCAAAACAGGCAAAAAAGGTTTTGAACCTTAAAATAGGCACAAAAGGCAAAATAAAAACTGGTTCTATCTTAATGTTCATCTCTCTCTGACTCTTAAATATATTTACCCTGATAAAAAAGGCATTTTCCTAACTTCCAGGCTCTGGTAATAACACTAATTCACAGTTTGACCCTATGGCAGATGTTCGTGATGAATAACATTCTGAATTCAATATTTATTCAATTTGGAATTGAACACAATGAAACATGCACTAATAATCTCTATGACTGACTCACAGAGATTAACATTCTGCGTGTTGAAAATTGTCAACAGCATTACATTTGATCTGATGTGACAAGCTTTTTTGAGTCTTGGTGAAGATTTTCCAAATCATTGTGATGACTTTCATCTCAACATCATAAATATACCCAAATTTTATTACAGTGATTATTGTATTCATAAAAGTTGCACTCTCATTAATCTGATCTAAGAGTTTCTGACAGATCATGATGCACTTGTCTTTCTGTTCTTATGTCAGCAGCTGAAGGATAAACTTTTCTGCACAATAGGTTTTTCTGTAAGGATCTTGTGAAATGATTCCACAGAAATGTTACACCCTTTGACAGTTTCTCAAACAGTTTGGAATCAATATTCATTTCATTTCATGATTTCATTAATTTTGGCCTCGTGAGCATTGTCAGTTGAGTCCTGGCTGTGGACTTCAACAAATTTTAACCCTTTTGCTGCCACATGCCATCGGTCGGCTTCCTGTAATCAACTGAAAGCAGCCAGAAGCTGCCTTACTTGTACAGCCATAAAATGCAGTGTCTTTTAAAGGGAAAATGCACCACTATGAAAATATTCCTCTATAAATTAAAAAGTCCTTTCCCAGGGTTGAAAGATTCACAAAGTTTAAGAGAAAATGTAATGTTGTTGTACTGCTAATAATAGCCCACCATGTCATAATTGCAGAACACTCGCAACACTATTGCAAAGAAAGTAGCATGAAACTCAACTAAAATAAGATACTGAATTTCAAATATAATGCTTCTTGTCAATTTCAGAGCTAATAAGTGTTACCAAACACTTTATGTGTAGAATTTTGAAAGTTTGGATAATTTTTTTTAACAGACCTCATGTTTAAGAAACTTGGCATCGTTGCAAATGTTTGTGTGCATGGTAGTGAGTTTGAAATAAAGATGTAACTCATGAATTGTAAAAATAAATTATAATAATACTGTTTTTGTTTTATATCACAATTATTTGCATTTTAATGTATTTTCCAAATCACATTGGAAATCTGTACTTGTAATGTCTGCTATAAAATGTAATTTTATGTTAGTACAGTGAACTTATTTGAGTTATGAGCTGGTACAGTGCAGTTGCATACTGGGAAAAGTCAGTTGGGGCATATAAAGCATGTGTAGGTAGCAGCATGCAGCCAGTTTGAGGAAAACTTTGTCAGCAAAGCCTTTGTTACTGTTGTGTGTTACTCGGTGCTTTCTTTGAATGTAAATTGTGTGCTAATTGTTCTACATAAATGATGCTACTATATAAATATACCATATTTATGCAAATTTAATGCGTGCCTTTTTTGTGCAAATGTATTATTCAAAATTGTGGGTAGCATTAGATTCAATGGCATGTAAGATTTGATTGTAAATCCGTTCCATTTCGTAATTTGCAATTTGCTGGTAACTTCATTTAAATGTATTGTTTTTTATGTCATAATGCATTGCTGCAATTCTCGATTTCATTACATTTATTGTTGCCTATTATTTATTGCTTTTTTGTTTTGTTTTGTGGACACTCTTTAACACCTCCGGTCATCAGCAACCCACCTAATTCAGGGAATGAAATGGCTAGTAAATTTTGTTCAGAGGCCTCTTCTTTCAGGCTTGAGGTTGTTTTTCGTGCCATAAATCTCCAACACCCACAGCTTTACTTCCCTTCTGAAGAAAGCCATACTTAGGATTTTTATGTGTTAAAAATCCATCAACCCTGATTGGGATTGAACCCACGATCTTGGGTTTACGAGGCAAATATGGTTACCACAAGACCACCAGGACAGACTTTTTTTAATTGCATTGAGCATTTTAATAGTAGATAATCCCAAAATGAAGGGCAAACAGAGAACATCTTATGATGCTATTTTCAAACTTAAAGTAATTCTTTATGTCGAAAAAAATGGTAACAGAAAGGCAGAAAGAGTGTTCAATGTAGAGAATAACATTCGCTTTTGGTGGCTACAGAAATTGGCATTATATAGAACTAAAGCTAGTAGGAAGAAATTCATCAGTCCTCGCAAAGGAGGGCATCCTGATATTGAAGAATGAAATAAAGTTTTGCAATTTTTACATGAAAGAAGAAAGAAGGGGCAACCTATGACTAGTGACACTATAAGAAATAAAGCAAAAGAGGATACTGAAGTTCTTGGTATATCGAAACAAGAGTTTAAGGCTAGTCATTGGTGGGTGAATTTTTTATGAAGCATAAGTGCTTATCTCTAAGATGCCGTCAATAATATGCCAAAAGCTTTGTGCAGATTTTTATAATTTTAAGTTTCAAGTTTGGGGAGCCTTTTACATTTGGTAGAGCATAGATTCATGTAAATATGGTACTCTTGAAGAATGGATTTTTACGTACAATACATATGTTTCTTGCAGTGAGTGGTAAGGTGATTCATAAGAAAATATCCTGGCAATCGTGTTCCAGATAGAGAAACTCTTCCCTAACTTTTTAAAAAGCTACAAGAGACAATCTTTCAGTCACATGAAACATGTTCTGAACTTCTATTTTCTTACAAACGATAGATAAATTACAGGAATTGCAGATGCCAGCAATGTATTGCTATTGAGGGACATCATATTCTACATTTTTTATAATACAGATTAGTGCTTATTTTTATTATCATCAGTTTCAAATACAGTATCATTTTACACTTCCAGTAAAAATATAAATACTTACTTTACACATGGCAATTCTATCTTCCTTTTTCTTGTTGTGGCAGCTGCATATCATGAGTAAGCAGCTGTACTCAGGCAGTCCATAACTCACATAACCTTGCTGTATTTTGGATTTTATGTTTTATATAAAATACACTTAGACAAAGGTGTAGAACGGAAATAAAATAAGAACATATTTACATCATAGCTAGGACTTGAGGGATAGAACTTAAGCTTACCATGCCAATGTTCTTATTATTCAGCTACCACAACCTCCTGATGACAACCATAAAATTTTTCCACCTTAGTCTGTTTATCCTGGAAACATTGAAGGTTCTCTCTCTGATAACATACCTTTGCTGCCAAAGAGCGTAGAAGTTTTGTTTAGCAGTTATAAAAGTTGCTAGAAAGGAGCATAAATCTATAACTACTTTTGCATTCCTTTACTAGCGAGCACTTAGAAACTCATTTTACATGTTATTCAATTATCTTTAATCTCCAGATTTTGTCACTTAATTGATAGAAAGAGCTTAGTTATAATCTCTTCTGATTGAAAATATTTAGAACTTTTTATGGTTTCACTTATTGGAGATTTACTCAGAACATTTTCGTAGAGTTTTGTACAATATATTGGTTTTGATTAATTTATTGAAATTAAACAAAAAAATTATTGAAATTATACAAAATGGATTCAAGGCCCAAAGAGAAAAAATCTGGCATTTACCAGATTCATTGTAAGGATTGTAAAAAAAAATCACGTGGGAAAAACAAAGAGAAATAAATGCATTAGGTTGAAGGAACATTGGATAAATGTCCATTGCAAAAAAAATGGAAAAATCAGCTATGGTAGCACATATTTGAAATGAAAACTATGAAATAGGAAAAGAAATTAAAGTTATGAAAAACTGTTCAACAACCAAAAGAATTAAAACATATGGGAAAGGATTTATAATATAAAAAAAGAATTTTGACATCCCAAAAGCCCACAGTTCTTTATTCAAGTTTATCACAAGACCACTGTAGTCAACCCAGATACCTACCAACCCCCACTTCTACAAATGATCCAACAGTTGTTTAACAGCTGAAGATGTGGATGGGACCAAGGAACATGTCCTGAGTAAATCTCCAATAAGTGAAACCATATAGTGTTCTAAAAGTTTCAACTCAGAAGAGATTATTAATGCATGTTTCACTGTGTTCAATTCCAAATTGAATTAATATTGAAATAGCTAGCCTAATAATATGTAACAATTTATTTATAACACAGATTTCACTCAGCCAGATGTGCAACGCAGGCCAGCAACTGAATAATTGGTTGAATGGAAGAAATGATCACTATATTTACACAATATAAAGGATCCTAATGAGAGTCATTAGGGCCATATATAGTTGACATTGTTTGAATAGCCGATGTGTAAATGTCCCACTATAGGTATATACTGGTGTGTCTGCTATAGAGTCAGAATCTCATGAGGTCTGAGGCATGTGCACATAAAATGGCAGTAGTCAGTAGTAGTGGTGTTAGATTGCTATATATGGGTAATGTTTCTTGTCATTTGTAATATTTAAAGTAAAATACTTAATGCACTAGGGCAAAATTGTTGCTCTTGAGGCTGTACATCTACCTTTGAATGATGATCAACATTTTCCAGAACATAGAACCAAAAATTACATTTCTACCCTAAGTGGTAGACGTTTAATGGTTTAAATACTGTATTTACAAAGTTGTTGACAATGGAGTGGTAATATATCCTAAACTTAGGTATTCATTTTTTAATTAATTAAACTGCTGAAATATCTTCACAACCCATTGGAGTTAGCCACTTGGGAAAAAATTTTCATATTAAAAAATAGAGAAAACCTAATGAATTTTGAGTTTCCTCCTATGAATGAACTCAGCAACTTCCTACTTCAACCAACAGAGGCCACCACAAAATCATTCGGTTGTCTAGCTATCATTTCGAGTAACGGCGGTTCAGTGAGCAACTGAAGATGGGAGAGATTCTCCTGAAACGCATCTTACTTTTATGTAAGTAAGTGGAGTTTAGTGAAAAAATGAATACCTAAGTTTAGGATATTTAATAGTTTGTTAAATAAAAATATTATTCTCTGAAGAAATATAGATACTGTCTCATAATTAATGTTGGTTTTTAAGCAAAATGTTTATTTGAAATGAGTTCTGACAAGAAATTAAACTAATCTTCAAAGTAAAGGTCATTAAATTCTATGGTCTTGAGCCACCTTTCAGTGAGGTATTTTTTTTATCCCACTATAGTATACAGTTTCTGGATTTTGATGTCAAGAATTTATGTAACCCAGTTGAATGACTTCGTTGTTTTAAAATATCTTCCATGTAGGAAATGTGCTATAGATCAAAATAGATGATAATCTGAAGGCAGAGCTATACACTACGTGTGGTAGCAGATCGACCCCTTCCAATTCCTGGGTTATTTTCATGGTTATTTGAATGGTATGGAGTCTCACATTGTCTCCTGCTGCAACAGAATTCATTAAAACCTAGTATGATCCACAAGTCGTTTAACAGTTCAGAATGTGAGCAAAGTCTCGTGAAATATGCCCCAAATTTTTAAATTTTGAGAATGAAAGGTTATCATTTTATTAATATTTTAAATATTTTTAACTCAAACTGTTTCCTTGTTCATTGGGAGTGAGACCATGATGGTGTTTTTAAGCATTTTAAAATATTTTATCTACTGGAGAACACTTTTGATTTACAATACTGGGTCTTTCTGTCTCAGAACTTCATGAACTTGTTCCAATGGTTGAGAATAAAGATTCTCATTGATTTGGAACAAACTATCAGTAAATCACACCTTCAAAATTCCACCAGAAATGTAGCATTACTTTGGGGCCAGGCAATCTTGTTTTGCAGGTAATTAGGATCGAGTCACTGTTTCGAGGTGTCAGGGTTGTAATAATATATCCATTTATTATCACATATGACAATTCTCCCGACAAATCTATCTTCCCTGGAACTTGCAATAAACTCACGTGTACCCACATTACATTGGGCATGTTCAGGTGTCAATTCATGAGGTATAGATCTACAACTTCTGTATGATTATTTAAGTGTCATAATGTGGCAATGTATGGTATCTTCAAAGTTTGCCTGACAGCCTATGAGTACTTTTTATAGATTTGCTTCCAAAATTCTGCATGTATTTTCAATATTCCATATTTTAGGTCTTCCAGGACATGGTAAATCTTTAGTGTTTTCTTCTCCATTATTGAAATGCTGGAACCATTGTTGTGCTATATGCTCACTAACGGCACTTTCTCCCTCTCGTTACATATTCTTTGAGCCACAGCAGCAGTGTATACTCTTGTTTTCAGTAGTGCTTTAGAAGGACAAAGAAGAAGGTAGGAAGTAATGCTCTATGTGTCATACTGTAGGCATCAAGGTGATTACACATGTTCTAATATATCTGCTAGGATGTCTTTGGCAATGTTCACAGAAAGCAAATCATTTTAAAGAGTCATCGGGTTTCAATTTTTGTACTTATTGCAGTTTGTAAGGGTAAAGTCTCAGAAACAAAGTATATTGAATTTAGAGCTAGCTTTCAATTACAGATATTTAACTGCAATCTAGCTCTAGCACAGACTTCTTAGGACCACAAACAAACGTCTCCTGCACACATTCCACAGCTTCTGTAATGACAGATGGTTTCTCTTAATGGCCTTTACTTTCATCACATATATTCATATGCATCCTTTCTCCACAAAATCTAAATATCATTTGACAATCATCTTGTAACTAGGTGCCTGGTATTGAAACTGCCATCTGAAGGCATTCTGAACTGTCACTACATTCTGTGTTCCATTAACTTACTAAATTGTTGCAGGATTCAAACTGAATTGAAATGTAAATGTTCAATGCAATTTTACACAACTAGCTTCAATCCAATAATTCAGCAAATAACAAGCAAATTAGCAACAAATAATACAGTGTTTCTTTTGTTTATGGTATCATCTCTTGTTTCCGATGGCAATTACACATTCTGTTATAATCAAAAAACATTCTTTGAGCTGTTCTTTCTAATGGCATTTGTATAAATTTTGTTATTTACATGGTTACAAAATTGTAACAGTTTATAATTTTTGGTGCTCTGTGGGTAGATTATATTATAAAATTCTAATATATGATTAATGCAAGTAAAAGTGGGACTATTTTTTTTTTGTAATAATTAATTGGTTAGAATATAGAACATGGGTGACATATCTGCTACACATAGTCACCTTGTCTGTTCAAGCATCCCATTGCATCACAAGGCTATACCCTGAGTGAAGAATGTCAATGGTTGACTGTGGAACCAATCTTCAATGAATTCCCCTCTGCTTGATAATGCAGCAGACACTCCATGCAAACACTCAATCGTCAAGCCTTCTGAAAGATGCTTGGGGACCTATTGCAAGTTAACTGTTGATCGAGAAAGCATGGACAGTTCCCTTATTCAATGATAATTTCTTCATTCTTGGCGATTTGGTGATTCTCCCTTACAAGGTTGTGTACGGCAGCAATTGATTCCCTCAGTGATGGTTAAGTGAACTTGACTAGGTGTAGGCATGTCCTTAGTATGTACATTCATACATTCATAAATTCACCACACCATCTGAACATTGTGCCATATAACAGATATGCATTCCAATGCACATTTTTTGTAAGATGATAAATTTTGACTCCACTTACACCTTCTGCCTTCAAAAAGTGAATTACTGCTCTCTTGACCCATTTGGATAAATCCATGTTGTGAATCTATTCAGTTTAACATGCTTCTGAAAATGTAACAACACACTGTGCTGTCAGACCATACCAGGTCTGCTTTCATACATATAATCCCATATACCAGAGAGCAAAATAAAGCTCTGCTTAGTTGTGATGCTAAGAGAAAAGTCTTAATTTCATTAAAGTCTTAATTTCATTCCGGTAACCCTTATATAAAGCATCTTGCTAAAATTTCAACTTGATATCTATATTCTAGATTACTGAAATATGTCAAGTCTGCAGCCATAGTGCAATGCCCACTTTTGCATCTGTTGATTGTCTTTTTGATTAGTCATTACCCTGAATTAGTTCAACTGTTAATAGTCAATGATGTCTTTGTAATTCATTTAAAATACCTTCCCCTTTTAGATAAGTTTCTCTTCAGTTCACCAGTCATTTCCTCTTTCTGTATGACATCCATAACATTTGCACGTGGTATTTATAAGTTCTTGTGATTTCAGTATTGCTTTAAGTTTAACTTCATTATGGGAAAAGGTGACTCAACCATTGAGAGGAAAAGGGTAGTCTTCAGTTTATTATGAATAGTCATAAGAGAGAATAGCTCATCAGTGGAAGAAATATAAATAGTTGTCTGAGCTATTGAGAGCACTATAAAAGTCTCAATATATAGCTCTGCTGGTTGGCGGTTAGTCCCCAGATTGTCACTGTTATTTTCTTGCATAGACTCACAGTACTCAAGCGCTTCATCATTTTGAAACTTAGGTACAACATATTAAATAACACAATTTGCTACTTACCCTCATTACAATAAGTGCTGGAAATATTGCCCAAACATTCCACATCTTAGAAAATTATTATTGATTTGCATTAGTTTCCTATCACTAATGAACCTAACTTTGTTTTGAGTGTCCCCCAAAGATAAATATCAAACAATAAGATCTGGAGAACAAGGAAACCATAAACCAGGGCCAATAATTCTGAGATCAAATATATTGCATGGTTCCAACTGTGTTTCTGATATATTGACTTGTGTCTGTGTCAAATTTCAGTTAATTAAATCCATTAGTTAAAAGTTATAGAAGAAAATTGGGTTAAGTGAGTGGAACACCTGCTAGCCTCCATTAGCATTTGCATCATGTAACAGTAGTATGGATTGTATTTAAGCTCAAATTAATGAAATCTTTAATTAAATTGTATTTACGAAGTTGTAGACAATGGAGTGCTAATATATCTTACAACAATTTATTAAACATGTTCACACTAAATCCACTTATTTATGTAACACTAGGACATGTTTGGGGGCAATCACTTCCATCATCAGCTACCGTCTACTTGGTGACTAAATTGGTGACTGGATTCCAAGGTGCTTCTGTGGCAATCTCTGATGGTTTGCTGAGTTCATCCATGAATGAAGCATCAAAATTCAATGCATTTTATGAAAAATTATCCCCAAGTGGATAGCTCCATTGGCTTGTCAAGTTCTTTCAGCAGCATAACCTCTGACTTAATTTCATGATTTTTGGTCCAAAAGTGAGTTGTCACATTTATCAATTTGGTTAAAATCAATACATCTAAACTGTTCTTTTCTCCAAACTTCTAAAAATCTCTTCATTTTTCCAATGTATCTTTGATTACAATCTGTACATTTAATTTCATAAATTCCTTATTTTTGTTCTATTGGCATGATGTCTTTTATTGTGCAACCTAATAAATTTTTTATACAATTGTTCTTTGGAGCTAATGTCATGCCATGTTCTTTGAATACCTTATTGAATTTATTGTAAATTTGAATGGTATATGAAACTTGAATTTGTATCTTTCTTTGATATTCTTCATTGTGGAAATCTCTTTTATAGATTTTTGTCTTTTAAATTTATTGGTAATATTTATTACTGTGTATTTGTTAAAATCATTGATTATTGCTGAATTAATTATTTGTTGGTATTCCATTTCTGTGAGTGGGATGTTAATTATTCTGTGTTCCAAGCTATAAAACACAGCATATTTATGTGAAGTGGGATCATAACTATTATTTTTATGTAATTTTCTGTGTGTGCCTCTTTACTATAGATTCCAAAGTTCAGTCTTTCTTCATTTCTTATAATTTTTAAATTAAGAATGGGAGCCACCCATTTTTCTCCTTTTCTATGGTAAACTGTGTAGTTTTATGTAGTAAAATTAAGGAGTTTCAGAGCATCTATTGAATGTTTTTTTCAATATTATTGCAAATATGTCATCCACATACCTATTCTAAGTCTTGAAAATGAAAGAGAAGGCTTTGATGATATGTATTTCAAAGGAACTCATGAATAATCTGCTAGAAATGGGAGACAAGAGGTTTCCCATTGCTAGACCCAAAACTTGTTGGTAAAATTTTTAGTTAAACCTGAAGAAACTTTGCTGAATACATATGTTAGCAAGTTTTTTAAAAAGTCTTCTATTTCTTACATCTCCTGTTGCAATTCTAATATTTTGAAGTTTTTCAACTAAATCAAGTGAAGTTTTGATGCTCAAGCTTTGAAATTTTTAAAAGAGTTGAAATTGTCAATTAATTTTTTTGCTATTTTGTATGTGGGTGAAATGATATGGTTAATTATTGGTCTCATACTGTTATCATTTTTCTGAATTTTTAGGAAGTGCATAAAGTCTAGGTAGTACTGGATTGCTCTGTGTGATCTGTTTTTCAGCAGTGGATAATATTTTAATTGAAATCTCCTTATTCTTTATTTAAAATGAAACCATTTGAGATAATGATATGCATAAATACATCTCATATCACAGTACATTTGAACTTAATGAACAACACTTTATAAAAATAATATTCTGATATAATTTGTCACATTGTAAAGTGATTATAAAAATAGAGTTTTGTTTACATACACACTTATGTTATATATGTAGAATTTACATAAAATGCAATATAAATATATTTTACGTGACATTCTACTTAAAAATACTCTCTCAGATAAAATATAAGGAAAAATATAGTTTGCAATTTCATATCTGAAGACCTATAAAAATGTTAACCTATTTAAAAAACCAGTTAACAGTATAGTTGCTTAGCCATAACCTGTAAATGGAAATCAATCTTCTTTTTTCTTTTTATTTATTTTAAAAAGCAGCAGTGTGGGTTTTACCAATTTTGCATTAAGGACAAGCCATTCTAGATACAATGTATTGAACTGTTAGTATAGTATAGTATTAAAGAATGTTAGTCACAAAATGTGCAGATCAATTAGCATCTTTCAAGAAACTGTCATTTATAGAGTAATCTAACATATTCTATTCACACAAATTCCCTTACATCAAGAATATTCACTTTAGTGGGACTTTTTTCTTCTTCCCTTTAAAGGAGATTGTACCTGAAAGTGAACTTCATTGAGTAGAAAAATCAGTGACTAAAGCATTTGGTAACTTTATACCACCAGCAACAAAGATAAACTTTGTTAAAATTCATAACAACATCATGCGAAATATATATAATTCTATAAAAAATGCTTTTTTTACACCCTGTGTAAAAATTGCATACAAAATAATTAACAACTAATAATAGAAATTCAAAAACATTAGCAGAACTACAACATCCACAACTGGATCATGCATACAGAAAAATCAACATCAAGGAGTGCTCAAGTTATCTGGTATTCTCATTGTCAATACCAAGGCAATATGTAGGTTGAGTAATAAAAAGGTAACTGATAATGTAGTTGGCTGTCCTTATTTTGTTTTACTGTTTTAAATTTTATTTATTAATTTTTATTATTTTTGTTTTAAGCAATAACACCCTCCACTGCCAAGATCTTTTGAATGAAATGTTGATGCAGTTGAGTCTGGAGTAATTAGCACAGGGGTTTTAAAATATTTTTTGTTTTGACACCTTGTTTCACTGTATGGAATATAATGGCACATCCCTAATGAAGAAGCAAAAGATTTCAGCAATGTACCTGTGCAAATGGGGATTTTCAGCACTGATCTGTATTAAAAATAAGAAACACAAGTGACTTTTTTCTGTAGATTAACATATCTTGGTGTCTCAAATAAGTGTACTTTTTATTACTTTTGGAATAAAAATCATGAAATTAAACCAGAGATAAAACTACTTAAACAACTTCATAATGCAATAGAACTTTCCACTTGGGAAAACATTTTCATTACAAAAAATAAGGATAATTTGATGAATTTTGATATCCCTCCATTGGATGAACTCAGCAAATTCCTAATAGAACCAACAGATGCCGCCACAAGAATATCAAGAGACCCAACCGCCACGTTTAAGAACAGTTTGTCAACAGGCTGAAGATGGGAGGGATTGCTCCCGAAACATATGTTCCAAATTTTATGTAAGTGAATGGAGTTAGTGTGAAAAAAACTGTATACATTGTTTATATATATCTTGGTGTGTTTATGATTTAATTTTTGGGTTTGTATTACATATTTGCAGTTCTCTAAGATTAATAAATAACATTACTAAAATATTTAATATACAACCCTGTTTTTGTGTTTATACTTTCCTAACCTGATTTTTTGTTTCATGGCACACTTAACTGTGCTGCAGCCCATGCTTTGAGAACCCCTGCTTTAGCATCTAAAGTTACCTAGTATTTACCTTTTCAGGGGTGTAAGGGAAAACTCCAGAAAATACCTCACCTAGACAACTGCCTTAACCAGAAATTGAACCCAAGTTCAATAGACAAGCAGATGTGCCATTGCAGTGGATGGGCTTTCATCATGTGATCATGTTCTGCCTATCTTTTCTTGCTGTGATCACTGATGCAGCATTCTTGCAAGGCATTGCAAATTGTTTATTGTGAAACATTCTTGTTTTAACTTTGCCAAAGAAATGCATAAACTATCTTGAGGTACAGACTTTAAGATGAATAAAAAAATGTGCATCTTTTTGAAAAAAACCATATGGGAGCAAAGTACATGGATGTTTCACCACTGAACTCTTCTTCCTCCTCCAGTAGTGTTAATTCATGCCCATTTTTACTACTGAGGCACCATGATGGTGAACACTGATGATACATGAAATGAAATGATAAATTGGGAAATGAGTATTTTTTTTTTAAAGATAGCATTCCAGGCCTAAGTTTAGGGTACCTCCCCAGCTTTTGCCATTTATGAGGACTGAGGAAAACCTGGAAAAAATTCAGTAAGGGAGGACAATCCTAGTGGGAAATGAACTCCAGACTTACTGCTCACAAGTCTGAGCCTTAACGACCTTGGCCCACTTGTGGTGGTACATTAATTTATGAAGTAATGTTTTGCATTCAAGTATTGTGGCGTACTGTGACATGATTAATAATTTCAGATACCTTTTTATTGCCCCAATGTGAACCTCACCATGTAGGAGAGATAAACTGTGCTTTCCAAGCTTTTGACCATTAACAGGTAACTTTAGGAACATGTTAGAGTTGATATTGATATTGATTTGACTCAGCTACCTTTATATTGCTCCACTCTGAACATCACCATGTTTGAAGGAGAGATAATCTCTGCTTTCAAGCATATGACAACTAACAGGTAACTTTAAGAACATGTTAGAGTTTGATATAGGTAATGGTTTGATTCATAAATCATACTAATGACTTTTTAATATTCACTTCATCCTTACTGACACTGCCACCTAGCAAAATGTCAATAATAAACATAAGCTATGTATTTGAATATATTAGGGAAATTTGGAATTCCAGGCATGTGCATGGTACTAGGAATATCATGAGCATCTTAACCTGTTTATCTCTCCTTCGCTTCTGGGTTTCATCTCATCATTGTTGCTTGTGGAGCTGATGTTTCACGCCTCCTATATTGTACTTTCTCAGAGCTGAATGACTGTCATTAAAGGTTCTAAATACTACCTCTTACAGTTGGTATCAGCTCTTAGACTGGTTTTGTAGCATGCCAGCATATGGCAGTAAAGGGTTGCCAGTGCGGCCCTAGGGAGCTGTAATCTTGAACTAGCAGTGTGCCAGGTGACTGCTGTATTTACGTTGGGAATAGTGCAATCTGTATTTTGTCATCACATGTATGTGTACTAGTCTGCAATTTCATCAAGTTGGAACTAAGAGCTAATGTAAAATTCTGCGTTAAACTTGGGAAATCAGCCACAGAAACATTAAACTACTTCTGCAAGCTTACAGCGATGATGCAATGTTTTGAGTGGTACATGTGCTTTAAAAGTGGAAGACAATGAGAATTGCCCATGAAAATGTTGAAAAAGTCCAAGTAATTGTAAATCAGCATCAAAGGAGAACAATCAAAGACATTGTTTGGTGTGTAGTTTGGATCAGTGCAGGCAAAGGTCCATGTTTTAACACCATTGACAAGATACAGCATGAATTGCAGAAGGTTCTACACTTACTCACAAACAATGAGTTTGAGGCCGTATTCAAAAAGTGGCAGAAATGCTGGGACCAGTGTATGATGTCCAAGGAGACTATCTGGAAGGAGATGATATTCAAAATTGGGTAAATGAAGCATTTGTAAAGAAACTTTTCAAGTACTTTCAGATAAAGCCTCATTTACAAAGCTAAAGACAACTATCTTCTACTGTCAAAGGTGGTGCAAAATGTCAACTCCACCAGCAACAATGATGTGGCAGAACCTAGGAGCCAAGAAGAGAGACACTATCTATAGCTGTGGCAGCTTGAGAAAACACTTAACCAGTTCCTCCTACCAAAGAATGCTGAATCATCATGCTAAAGATCTGTTCAATGCTGAACTAACATATATACAAATATGCTCTACCTTTTATCTCATTACCAGAAATCAGGGCTGGCCAAATTTCCCTTTTACATCTGATATCCACAGTTACAAATTTTGGATCATCAATGTGATGATGGCATGGGACTGCATTGGCTAATAAGCCATCACTCACCCAAAATGAAGTGCATATCAGCATCACTAGTAGCATTTTCAAGATACAATAATTTAGTGATATTCTGCCATCTGTGCACATAAGGCATTTGATTGTGTCAGATCTGAGCATTAGGCTGTTGAGGCTGTCAAGATATTTGATATAAAATGTAAAATGGAGCTCGATTTTTATGACTAAGTGTGGGAATTGAAGAATTTACAGTCATTTGAGCATTTGGCACAAGCATTTAGGGACCTTTCTGTTACACTTACCCCAGTTTCATGATGAAGGAACATGTAAAGACAGCTTTATTATTATTTATTAGTTTTATTTAAGAATGCTCTTTAATATCTATGGCCATTAGCATCCCATTCAGTTCAGGGCAAGAAACAGACAATAATCTTATTTTGATTTAAAGTAAAACACTAAAAATCATGTCGTCACATTAAAACTCTCTTTAAGTTTCACAAACACACTTATAAAAGTAATTTTGGTACATGTTTCGTGAGGTACATTCCTCACATTGTCAACCAAAACGACGATATATAAGTGTGTTTGTGAAACTTAAAGAGAATTTTAATGTGACGACATGATTTTTAGTGTTTTACTTTAAATCAAAATAAGATTAACAAAAGTTTCACTGTGTGGATTCCCAAATTCCGTAAACAGACAATAAATTTTGTGCAGAGGCCTCTTCTTTCTGGTTTGAGGTTCTTTTAGTGCCATAAATCAGATATGGCACCAATGGCTTTGTTTCACTTCTGAAGGAAGCCATACTTAGGAATTTTATGCCCTAAAACATCTTTCAACCCTAACCAGGTTTGAAATCATGACTTTGGGTCTACGAGGCACGTATGGTTACTGCTATATCTCTAGCTCTGACATGACTGGCCTATAATGACACTGAGAAGAGTTTGGGATTTAAAGTAAGAGCAAACTTAATGGCATGTGAGAAGCAGCATAAGTGCACAGTGTTATTGCCAAACTAGTATGCATGTGTTGCAAACTATATTTTGCACAGAGCCCATGTAAATTTAAAAATCTGATGTTAGTAAATATGAATATTTTAAAACAACTGCTCTGCAAGTGGTTCAATGGTATCTTCATCTTCAGTGTCACTTAATTTGAAGTCATTACTTTTGACTTAAGCAACATGACATTTTCATCTCTTAAATTAATTATATGAACTAGGCTTTCACTCCTAGCTATTTCTTTTTCAGAATCTTCCCTGTTGCTGTGCATGTATAAATTGAGAAACTCAATAGAAAATAGAAATATTAAAAAAGCAGATAAAAATAAAAGAATATTTTTATTGACACAATCTATTGAGTATCCATTTTTTAAAATAATAATAATTATTATTATTATTATTATTATTATTATTATTATTTTACTGTGCTGTGGATCTGTTGGTATTCTAATTCAAATTTAATTTCGTTTAGCAATAAATTTATCAATCTGAATGCTGGATTATTGATTGTGGCAAGTTTGCTTGTTCATGAAAGTCTTTTTTGAAAATACCAAATTCCAGTAAGTTGTGTTTTTCAATGATTGTAATATCTAAATAGGAGATGACATTATGGCTTCTATTTCATTTGTGAATTTGACTGGGATATATTGCAAGTTAAGTTAGACACCCTTTTTTTTTATTTCTGATTAACTGCAAAGATGGGTAAAAATTAGTGAAATTACAGTGATGTTTAGTTTAAATTATAGTTTAATGTCACATTTCACAAATTAAAAAAAAAGTTATATATGTTGATTTTAATTTTAATATCTCTATCCCATAAAATAGTGTTTAATTTTTATATTTATGATCTTCCTTTGTTAATTCTGTCATTTACATTATTTTTGTGATTTCCTTCAATTATTTTGACTTCTAAATCTGTATATACATTACAGTGATTTATACTTCCTTTTATATTTTCCAAAATTAAATATTGTATTTCTAATCTCATCGCTTCTTTTATTAAGATTAGTATTCAGTTTCCATTTCTCATTTTCTTTCAGAAGTTTTCTTATCATATTGCATGTATCACAAATCTTCTGGTATTAACTTTTGGTCATCAACAAATAACAGGAATATATAATCTCACTTGTTGCTAACAGTCCTATTTATGAACTTTTCTTGTGCCAACTTTCTTTGGTTCTTCTAACCAAATTATCTGAACCTGATGCCATACATTTGCCTTTTCTGTTCTTTTTGGCATCTTAAGTAGGTAACTAATGTGGCTAAATCCATGGTAATGCAGATTATTGAAGGCATTTTCATGAACTATCGATTTTGGATTTGGAAGAGTTGCTTATGTTGAATTGTTCATGCCACACATGGGTGATCACTGATTACAAAGACTGCTCACTACTAGTTAAATTTTATTTACAACTGTTATAAAAATATAAAATTTATAGCACTATCAACATTTTCCGTATTTACCATGCACATATCACTAATATTCCTTCTCTCCTAAACTAGAGTTTCAGTACACACTTTTCTGAAACAATTTTTATTCCATAAATATTGGCAATTGGGTAAGTTTTAACCACTTGGTGGGAAAGCTGTTTATTTATTTGCCTAACAGTTTGTAACATGACATAAAGAGTTATAGCAAATAAACTAAACACACACATGCAACATAAGATAAACTTACAAAAAGCATTAACAGCACTGTAATCTTAAATAGAAAAACTATTATAAAATGACTATAGATAGCAAATGCTTTTGCTGATGTTGGCAAGCCTGAGATTTGTGGGAATCTTTTCAGCACCCAAGCTGTTAAGCCCAGAAAATGTACCATAGCTAAAGAAAAGGTTTTTAACCCTCTTGGTGCCATGCAATGGCAAGGTTGCTCACTCTTTGAATGCCAGAATCGATCTGGTTGGCTTCTTTGAACCAGTCCAACATTGCCAGTGCTCATCTCATTGGCTGGCTTAAAATCATATGATATACTTATTTTTGTGACAGTCTATGGTGAGGGAATGCAAACCCTTGAAAAGTGAAAGCTCTGATCTTCCTTACATATTGTTATGAGGGATTTCCAACTTTCAAAGGGTGGTTTTGTTTTATGTTTGAAAGTAACAAAGTCAGTTCTTGTTTCATAGTAGTGTTCTGAGGGTTAAAAACGGCAAGTCATCTCCTTCATAGAACTTACTGAACCCAACATATCCCTGCTCCTTCCTTCCATATCCTATTTTAATTTATTTTCCAATTTGATTTGGTGACATTTCTGAGTGAGGTGTAAAATTTATGCCAAGAAAACGGGGTCGCAAATAATGTGCAAGTGTTATGATAAAGGTGCAGCAACACAAATGCCTAATTAAAAAGGAATATCCATTTTAAGGGCAAATATTAATAAGAAGGTGAATTAGTTGAAAGCATCTTCTTTGTTTTGTGATAGGTCTATAGATATTATTTTATTTGTGTTTTTCTTATTTATGTTACACTATCAGTACTAGACAAATTATGTGTTATTATTAGTGTTAAATGTTAATGCACACATATCTAAGTAAATCTGAGTGTATTAAAAGTGTTTTGAGATATTGCACGGTATAAAATTATTTCATCTGATGAAATTTTCACTTCTGCTTGTGTCTGTGAGCACATTAAACTAGTTAATTTATCTTTTCTTACTTACACATTTGATTAATTTTCTAAAATTTTTTGTCACAACAGGCAAATTTGCAGAACTAGTTTTTTGCCCTTTTATTCATACACGAACATCCTATCATTATGTAATATTTAAGTTTATTGTAATTCTTAATTTTAAAGTAGATAATTAAATCCAAAACAAGAAAAACATATTTTTCTTTTAAAATATTTGTATTGATTGAAAGAATGTTGCTTTCTTAAAGCTATTATATGTTTGTGATGCTATTAATCAGTCCTGCACAATATGTACATTTGGAAAGTTTTGTGAAGCTATTTACTATTCACTTTATATAAGTGAAATTTCAAAGTGGTGCATTTTGACTTAAAACAGCCTGGCATTTTACTGCTGTACAAGTCAGGTAGGCCTCTGGCCACTTCCAGTTGATCACAGGAAGCCGATCAGGTTGGTGCATGGCACCAAAAGGGGTTAAACAGTAATTGCTTATTTTGATAAAAATAAACAACTTTATGGTCATAAAATTATGACATAAAAAGTTTTAATTAATTACTGCTATATCATTTGTCACTGAATTAATATGCAAGTTTTACAGCCACATATACACTGGACTTTGTTAAAACTGTGCATGATATCATTCCATAAGCTGTCCTAACACAGAAATTATTCAAACCCTTCAATCCACTTGTAGTTGACGGAAACTTCCAGCTACACCTGCCAGATCATCTTCAATGTCAGCAGCATACTTTCCCTTGGGATTTATTTCAATATCCATTTCATCCAGCGCTTTGATTGCAGCACTTCTCTCTTTCAGTCGTTTCTTGAATTTTGCTGTAAAATAAGTTTAAGACTGTGAAATACAAAACTATAACACCCAGAATATTAATATAATTGTAGAAACTAGGTTAAATGATACACAGAATAAATTTAGAAAAGGGTTCCTGTAATATTAGCAGTTTTACTGTAATATAAGTTGTAAAATATAATGAGAATAGTTTATATTTCTTGTAGCCTTCATTAATAATCCTGATAAAGTAATAAGAAATTTGCTTTGGAAAATTATGTTAAAATAGTTTCTCTAGTTGCTGCATTAAGTTTATATTGATGTGAAGCATGAAAACAGCGCCTGAAGTTTGTAGAATGATGCATACATAAATACTTGAAATATGTTACATTTTAAGGGTCTCTTCTGTATGTGGAAAACTGCAGGCTTTTCACTCTTCCAAAACAACATTGATATTTATCGACAGGCTTATAGCTAATTTTACAAAAAAATATTTCTTAAAACACCAAATTGTATGTTAAAATTCAGACAGTGTTCTAAAGTACCTCTTGCCCCATCTACAGTTGTTAACATGAAGTAATAAGTAATAGGAATAATATATTTTCCTGTTATGAGTAACTTCTTATCAATACTATTATTAAATCTACCTTGCCCCATCTTCTTCACTGTGTGCCATGTGACAGACATGTCCTATATAGCTCTGTAAAACCGCCACAGATGGCCGAGGTCATTAAGACGCGGATTCATGAGCGGGAAGTCTGGGTTCGAATACCGCCAGAACCATCCTCCCTGACTGAGTTTTTTTCCAGGTTTTCCTCAGTCCTCATAAATGGCAAATGCCAGGAAGGTACCCTAAACTTGGCCTGGAACGATTCCTTCCTTAAAAAAATAAATCCTTTCCCAATATATCATTTCATCTCATGTATCATCAGTGTCCATCACTTGTGGTGCTTCTGTAGCAAAAACGGGCATTAAACACTATTCATTCATGCTTTGTAAACATGTACATAGATGTCACATTGCTGACTTTTGGCAATATTTTTTCTGAAGTCTACACAATGAGGGAGTTAACACTATATGGATGCAAGATATATCCAAGTCACATTATAGTATATTATGAAAAAGAATATAAACATAGAAGGAGAACATAACATAAAAATAATCAGAGAATACTTGGGAATGTTAAGTGAAAATGTAGAGAAAGGTAAGATGTTATAAATTTGAGAAATTTGCTAATTATGAATAGGAATAACTAAAGCAAGAGTGGGTAGGTCTTACTGAATGGACAATATAGGTAAATGTAGCTTTAAAGACAAGGATAGAATGACTTCATCAATACAGACAACAACTTGGAGCTATGTTATATTGGTGGATGTAGGAATGTGCAACTTAGTATGTAGTTTGAGTAATCTGTAGCTTTCTAATTTTTTTATTGTTGAACTTATGTTTTCTAGATTTGGATTAAGATGAAATAGTTTTTAGGTGTAACTGAGCCCACTATATATTCCAGCGGGAAACTGATGATTAGCCAAATACAAACGGTTCAGCAGTTAGTCAACTAAAGTTAAAGAAATTGAAATATGATTATTAATAATATTAAGGATTAATTAATTAATAATAATATTAATAATTAATATTAAGGAATAATTAACAAATTAATTCATTCATTCACATCAAGATTTTTATACAAATGGTGGGAAATACACTCGGATATGAAAAGGAGTGAAAATAATGGGCTAGAACTGTATGAGAATTTCAATGGAACAATATGCTTATTTTATACTCCCTCTCTTTAACAGCTTTGGTCATTGGCATCCAGTTCAAATCAGGTGTGAAATGGCCAATATATTTTGCTTAGAGGCCTCTTTTTTCAGGTTAAGGTTCTTTTGTGTGCCATAAATCTATAATACGATACCAAGGGCTTTACTTCTCCTATGAAGAAAGTTATACTAGGGTTTTTAAACCCTAAAAAAATCCATCAACCTGGCTGGGTTTGAACCTGCAACCTTGGGTCTATGAGGTAAGTATGATTAATACTAGACACCAGGATTCACAATGAAATGATAATATGATAGACAGTAGTGGGAGGACCATATGGACAGAATAAACAAAGACAAAATTCTTTTTTGTTAGCAAAATGGGGAAAGATAACCATGTATTTCTTTGTAATTTAATATAATCATCAAACTTGTGCAGATATTTATCAGTATACAAAAATCTTCTTTTGCACTGCAATGATAACTAGCATCTTCAAGCCATTTCACCCTTTTTATTTTACAGAATCATTACTCAGAAATTATGGACACAATAAATGTTTTTTTCAGTTTCCCTAATTGATTAAAGGTTGTTAAGTTTGGATTTATGGTGGACAATTAAAATGAGATATATGCTTTTTTTTTCCCCAGGTGATAAAATAGAAAAACTTATTTTTATTATATTATAGTATTGACTAACTAGAAAAATAAATGCTGATAGAGCTAAGATGAGATAGTCATATCAACATTTTGGGAAATGGAATATACCATAACATTTATATTGTGAGTGATGGTGATTGCATCATAAATATGCAAGGCTTCATCTACAAGGTTGAAGCTGCAATAAGTAGGTGCAACCTAATGATAGCTTGTTACCAGCTAAAAATGCCTGAAAGTCACACTATT
This sequence comes from Metallyticus violacea, assembly GCA_030762175.1. Classification (NCBI taxonomy): domain Eukaryota; kingdom Metazoa; phylum Arthropoda; class Insecta; order Mantodea; family Metallyticidae; genus Metallyticus; species Metallyticus violacea. The sequence continues at coordinate 21,518,023 of CM060845.1, forward strand.
CTGTGAAATGATACCACATTTGCAGATTTATAGCATAAATTTCTTTCTCTCTAGAAAAATACCACATTATTTCTTTGTTTTTTTTTCTGAAATTACCTACCAATCATATCAGCCAAGGGAACTTCACCTCCATATTCCTTGGGAAGAATTTTTGGGTTCACAGCATCTTTCAGATCATCGATGCTACTGTGAAGCTGAAACATGATATACACAAAATTATTAAAAATAGTAATGGGTACAACTAAAGATCTTATACCATATAAAGATCTTTTGTTATCGCTTACCCTTGTTCCCTGTATTTTGGCCTACCATGTGTCTGGATACAAATCTTTCCTCCCTGTCAACATCCATATTTTGCAAAGTGCAGAAAGAATTACTTAGTAAAATTTTAGAAAAAAAGAGCTTCACAGATACACATAATTTTTCAGCACTGGTGAATTATATTTGTGCTATGCAGAAGATAAATCTAAATCTGGTATTACTTTCCATTGGCTCATCAGTGACCTGAAAGTATTTTTCAAGCATTTGGGTCACATGGTGACTGGAAGCAATAATTACAAAGTTCTGCATCATAGTGCATCTAATATTGTTATGGGATATGAAATTTTAATCCGATATTGTGATTCTGAAATCAAGTGCCAGTCTTTAATTTGGGTCTTCCCTATTGACTAGTCAGTGGTGAAAGTCAAAATGGTGAGAAATATGCAAAGAAAATGGTCATGTTCTTTTCAATAAGAGGTCATCGGGCAATCATTGTTAAAACAGTTACTGCAAAGTGGTATACTGAAGTCTGCCTTCCCCCATTGATCAACAAACTCTGGGGCTAAGGGGCATTTTGTTGCATCATGACAATGCTTTTGCTTAGACTTCTACATAATATTGATACTTTTAGAGAGTGCAGAAGCAAAACTATTGACATATCCAGCTTACAGTCCTGATCTGGCACCTTGAACTTTGCGACTTCTTCCTGTTCCTTTAAGTTCAATGATTTTTCATTCCCAAAGAAGCAATCACAGCCTATGATCAGGAGGTGGTATGATACTAGAAAACAAGTAGTTTGGCTACTTCTGGAAATGATTCCAAAGGATAGAGCACTATATACAGTGCCAAGGAGAGTGTTTTGAAAAGCTGTGAAGAATAAACCTCTGTGATTTTTAGTTATTGAATATGTTAAATTTATTTAGTGACCTTTTTACTAATATGCAAGACAATAGGCGTTATGTCACTTTACACATTGAAATATTTGAAATTGAAATTGAAATATTTCTTGATGTCATGTAGCATTTATGCTCGAGAGCAGCAACAACTGCTAAAATTATATCTAGAATCTTATGATTTGGTTTAGTACTAGTCATTTTCAAAAGGATTATATAGGATCAGTTAAAAGTCCCCACATGACCTAAATAACTTGAAGTACTTGAAACTTCAGTAATGAAACTTAGTGTGTGAGGATAGTCCTTACTGAGAACTCAAACATTATATTACCAACTTTTTTCTACTTAATTTGTATTTGGAATACCCCAATATATTTATGCATTTTTGAATAATATTCATTACAAATATATCAAAAAGTACCCATACTAGATACTTCTGTACAAATTTTATGTTGCTAAATAGAAAACAAAACAGTGTAGTGAATAATAAAATGCTCCTTTCTTATCAAAAACAAAGCTAGTCCAGTATTTAAATTCTGTTTTATACTAGTAACGCTCAACTGCTTGACAATGTGCCAGCCAATCATAGTGACCATTTAAGGAATGACTTAACCAGGCTTTGGGAATGTCCATTATTCAATACTCCAGATCTTCTAAGTTGTTGGATCTTTCTTAATATACTACTAACTCCAAATGGGTGCATGAAAAAGTCCAAAGGTGATAAATCTGGGGATCTTGCTGGCCACTTTATGTGACTTCTCCTACTGATTCATCATTGAGGAAAAATCTGGTCTAAGTGCTGACAAACACTCTATCCATAGTGGGCTAGAGCACCATCTTGATGGAAATAGATACCATCTCTGAGTAGCTCATGTTTAATTGGATGTGGAATCAAAGTTGCGATAGCCAGTACTACATAATTTTGAAGCAAAAATATCTATTATGATTTAGTGTTTCTTTAAAAAAAAAGAACCAATGATATGATCACCAACAATACCATCCCAAACATTAAATTTTGTAGATACTGGGTATGGTTCAAATCCATCCATTGTGGATTTATTTATGTCTGACCAGTATTAGCAGTTGCATATGTCGCCAAATCCTTTCAGGCAGAATGTGGCTTCATCTGAGAACACAGTATATCTAAGAAAAACTGAATTGTTGTTAATGCACTCCATCAATAATTCATAAAACTGCATTCTTCAAATGGAATCATTCTCTGAATGTTCTTGCAAAAGTTGAATTTATAACACCATAAATGATTTTCATCATGGAACTTTGACTTTCTTTTGATTCTAATGACAAATTTGTAATAGACACTTTTGAATTTTCTTGCACATGCAAGAGAATATTCTAAAAAGTTGTACTTCATGGGTGATTCTTGGTAAATCCTTTACGCTTCCAGTTTGAATACATTTCTTATGATCTTTGTCAGTTGTATGTGGAACTGGGTTGCAGTCTGGATGCCTATCATTAAATAAATTTACCACCTCTGGATGAGATCATTACCTGTCTCCATAGCCAACCATAATTACAATTAGAATCCTTCCATATTTGCTCAACATGAGATAGAATTATTTAACACATACATCTCAGATTTAATCCCTTAAATAGATTAGATTAGATTAGATATTGGGAGGGGGGTTGATGGAGTTTTAAAAATCCTCCAGCACATCTGCCTTATTGCTTATTGTGCTACCCCATTGGAAAGAGTGCCTTCATTGTTTACCAAAATTCATTCCTTGTACAAGTTGCAGTATTTTAGTTCCAATGTTGGCATCTTTTCCCAGATCTTCCCTGGTTATACAGAGAACAAGTCTCCTTCTTTTCAGGATTGAATACTCAAACAGGACATGTGAGGCAGATTCCTCTTCCTGTTTACACAATCTACATGCCGGTTCATCTTTATAGAGACCCATTTTTTGTAGACATTTTCTTAAGTGACCATGTTCAGTGATTAGCACAATTACTTTCCTCATTCCTGTTCTGACCAATTTGAGAAGGGACAAGGAGAGATTCTTGCTAGGGCCTAGGATGAATCTCCTATTTGAATCTTCCAGGATAGGTTTGTCACCTTAGTTGATGCTTATTCCCAATTCATGTTTTGACTGCGGTCTTAGCAGTATAAGTACTGATTCTGACCTCAGGCTCAGGGCCAAAAAAGGGTATATCAGCTCCCCTTTTTGCCAGCTGATCCGCCTTTTCATTGTCATATATGCCCTGATGCCCCAGAACCACCCCAGTTTGAGCCTGTTACAGGATGCCAGGGAAAACAAGGCATTTTTCATTCCCATACCAATATAGATATCACCTGGTCAGAGGAAAGTGCTTTTAATTCCTTAAAATAAGTGTTGTTTCTATATCATTAAACTTGATTCCATGTATATAAACAAGGACAATATTTATATCATTACTGACAAAACACAGTAAACAATAATAACATTTTATTATTCACTATGCTTTTATATTTTCTTAATATAGCAACAAATAATAAATTTGTTCAGAAGTATCTAGTGTGAATACTTTTTGAAAAGTTCTTAATGAGCATTATTGGAAAATGAAAAAATATATTGGGTATTTCGTTTAAAATAAGAGAGTTAGAAGTACTTCCTGTTAAACCATAAGTAGATAAAAGTTGGTATCAGCATTTTTTAGTTCTCAGTGTATAACTAATCCCAAAGACCAAGTTTTTTGACACTGAACCACATGCTTCAAAAGCTATTTAGATGGTGTGAGGCTTTTAACTAACTCTGTATATCTGATACCAGAGAGCCAGTGTAAGAGAAGTCTTCTCACCCTAATACGAGCCTTAAGTTTTTCATTCAGGAGTCCAATGAAGAATTCAAACACCTTGTTTCCATAGTGTGGCACATTAAAAAAATGTGTTGCCTTATGTCTCATTGGAGTGGAGTTCTGAAACACAGCAAGAGTAAAATAACTCTAAGAGTGAAACATAAACAAATAAACTACAAAATACTGAAATTATTCTAAATAATTGTAGTAGTAACAATGATTTTTTTAAATAGTGTTCAACACCCATTTTATAATGATGATGATGATGATGATGATGATGATGATGTGCACAATATGAACAGTAGTTAGATTTATTCATTATAGAATCAGTCAATAATATTGTTCTCTTTGTGCACAATAGTGCATGATATCTGTAACAGTAGAGTTCTTTTATCATGCACATCTGGAAGTGAAATCTATGTACTGTAAATTGTATGGTGTGCTGTAGTTCATAGCATGTGCTCTTTCACTCTTAGATATAATGGGTGCAAAGGAATAGAAATCAAATTAGAATTTCATTTTCCTTTACTTCTAGTTTCAGAGGTAGCTGTTTATATAGATCTGTAAATAACAGTTGTACTAAATTTAGTCTTCTATATAGAAAGACTAGCCTTAGGCATGCTGGATCATATATCAATAAATAGAATAACTTTTTTAAATTAAGTTTCTTACTTTCTTTAGAATTTTAGGTAACTTTATTCAGGTTAGCCGAGATTATGTAGTCTTACCATAAACATTATCTCAAAGTTTTCAGTAAATTGACACAAGATGCTTACTTACTTTACTTTTTAGAAATTTTCTACTTGTTTTTATACTTATCAGCAGCTGCTATTCTTCATGATTTTGCAAGTCTCCTTCCTGTAGATTATGTCATTTCAACGTTTGGGTTACACATGATTTCCATGATGCTTTCAGCCATTCATGCTTCTTCCTTCCTCCTTTCAGAATGTGACAATTCAAGAAAAATATTAGGCAATCACTATCCAGCATTCTATTTATGTGCCTATACAAATGTAGAGTTCACTTTTAAATTTCTTGGTTACTGGTTCTTCTGTTTCCATAAATGTCTCACCTCTTCATATCTCTCTTTTCAAATATAGATTTCCTAGACATTCTCTTCAAATTTCATCCCTCTCCATTGCCTGTATTTTACTTTTCTGCCTTTCTACTTACATCCCTCCTTCAGCATCATAAGTTAATTTACTTTTAATGACTGTTTGGGGAATTCTCTTCTTTGTTTACTAATATTTCTGCTCCATAAAACCTCATTCAGTATTTTTATGAATACATCTGCATATTGGCTTCTAGATTCATGGATTATTGATTCCAAATATTTAAATTGGTTTACTAATTTTATTCCTTGAGGCAATTTAATGCTTTTCCACCTCCTCCAAAAATGGATATTCTGTTTAATTCATATTCACTTGGAGAGCTCCAACTTCAAATGCTTCCAAGAGCTTCCTCATAAATTTTGCATTCTTTTGGCTTTGAATTATTATGACCTGATCATCTGCAAACAACAAAGAATGTATTGGCCTCCTTCTACTGGTATTCCCATGCTGCTACAAGATAGATTCCAGTGTTCCAATACACATTGAATAGGATTGGAGACATTCTGCAACTTTGTCTAAGTTCTTTTGTAGTTCTAAATGAATTTAGAGATCTTCTTCCCTATCTTCACTGCAACCTGACAGTTTCCATACAATCTTTTAATGAAATACAGCAATTTCTTAATCACTTGATTTAACATGCTTGCAGTCTGTAAGTCTTTGTGACAACTCATAAATTTCATTACATATCACATCATCAAGACTGGCTTTACAAAAGAGTGCTTCCTATTGTTAATATTTGGGTGCTCCTTTTGCAAGCCATGTCCAGAAGCACAGAGCACAGTTTGAAGTCAAGAGGATTTAGGCAAAGACTACCAGAAGGCCAATCACAGATGGAAATAAAAGTCTGACATGGTCTCAAGCCATTGCTGGGTCATCTGAATCTTATATTTTGGGGATTAAATTTGTTGAAAGCTCCAGTTCTGATTGTAAAGAGGACATTGTTGAAGTTTCTGACCAGTCTTTCCAGCATTATCCCCTGGTATACTTAAAACTCATTTTTTATACCTTTCTGATAGAATCAAAGTTCAGCTGTGTCCTCATAACTCACACCATGATTGATGCAGGATTTTAACCCCCCTGGACCCTTGGAGGTTTTTTGCAAGCTTCTTTTGAACTTATGACATCTATCCTGTTATTTTGAGCATTGAAAACCTCCTAAACACTGAAAACATTTAATCAGTGAAAAGGATAATAAACTTTGATAATTTAAGGCATGATTTTTTGGCAAAATTAAAAATTTGTGCCAATATTGACTAGTTAAAACTTTTTTTTTCCCCCCATTGAATCAGTACATCATATTTGTAAAATGTCACGAATTGCAGTTCTGGAAGTATGTGACTAATCAGGAAAGTTTGGAATCAATTTCATATACACATGAAACTTATTTAAAATATCTTTACACACCAAAAATGCCTTGCTATAGAGTCAACTGTCTAAACACACTGTGAGTGAATGTGTACTGCCATAAGACAAACAAGGAACAAATTCAGAAAGTGACATTCAAGAACATGACAAAGAGGAGAAGAGCAGGCTTGAAGTATGTGCACCTGCAGCTGCAGCATGCCGATTGACTGAGACATGAAACACTGCATGAATAGACAAAATTTATAAATAAAGCTCTAAATTTTGTTTTTTATATATGTATGAGTGTGTGTATGTGTGTGAGTATGTATAATATATACTTAATGCTTTCAAGTTTTATTCTCTTTCTGAACAATGAATGTATTACCAACATATAATGACTAATAAGCTTACTACTAACAAGGACATGCTTCTGATTGGTAAATATAATAACAAATACAAGGGATGTAATTATATGAATTAATATGTTAAGATTTAAGTATATAAACTGAAACATCAACTTAAAATGTAGGCTACTAAAAGCTGTAAGAAAAAAAAATGTGATGAATGAGACTCAAACTCAAAAACAAATGCCAACTCTTACTCAAAAGCTAATGTCACAACCATTGCGACAGAGTGATACATTCTGAAACCTCCCTTCATTATCATGTGTTATGCTTTCAAGGGGCATCTTCATTAGCCAGTAGCATACTGGTGCTTTAAAAACTCATAGCCTTAGCTTCAAAATTGAAACAGACAGGCCATAAGTTTTCCATCTTAAATTACCTGTCTGAGACACCTCCACACTCTCTGAAATTATTTTGGTTTAGTTCATTAACAACCTGTGTATGTATGTATGTGTGTGTGTATATATATGAAAAATAAAAATAAAGAAACACTATTAACAATGTAACAAATTAACACTAATAATAAAAGTAGATAAAGATAAAACACAGAGAAAGAGTCACACTTGAAATTGCTATATTTCGAACTACTGCGAGTTCTTCAATGGCAGGAAGCTAGACAAGTGAAAGTGATAAAAGTAAATATTGAGTATCGAAGGTAACGTTATGCATGGAAACAGATGAAACTAGAAATGAGAGTGTGGGAAGAAAAAAACTAATATGTAAGATTTAAACCAGGTGGTATACGCGCTTTATGTAAAAATATAGCTGCCATTTCTCTATCTCTGAGTAAACTTTCACAGCATTGTGTAGGTAATAATAATATTTTAATTGTACCTGTATACAGCGAAGCATTTTGCGAATGTCACTAAGAGACCAAAGACTAATATGACTCATGGTGAGCCCTGATTCATCATTTATGTAGGAATATCCTCTTATCTGGTTTTCTTCATCATCCATAAGGCATTCAACTACCAAACTGTGACACCTTGCCATGTGTGCTGAGGTGTATTTGTGTGGGTCAAAGCGTCCTGAAAACATATTCATGGTACTCATTAAGGCTTCTATTCCATACATAACTGCTACTACTGTACTGTCTGAAGTGTTAAGGGGCAAAGCATCAGCACTTACCTGCACATGACATTATCACTTGACGACCAAAGTCATCGCGTTCAGGCAGAGGTACCAAATATCCATTATCAAGAATTTCTCCAATAACAGGATCTTCTGGATCAAGGCCTCTGAACCAATGTGGGTATAACTGTCTGATGACCAGATACCGTTCTAGCATCTCTTGTGCCAGTGGTACACTGAACTTCTTTGTGCGTAGGAAGCGCAGAAGGAATGCAGAATCTGGAACATTAGGCAGTATAAGTGTAGAGTGGATGGAAGAAAGGATAGAATGTTAATATTTTTCTTGTTGTTAAATAGAATTTATTTAACATTAATGTATATAATTATGTAAATGCAACGTTGCACATATTAGTATTTGTCCAAGAACATACAGTGAGCCACAAAATTTGCAATTTGAATAGGCCATCCATAGTTAGTTGCTCACTATTATTACCTGTAAATATACCTAAAGGATGAAGTCAATTAGTTGCTGATTTCAAAGAATTCATACATAGAGGAAAATAACTATTTAGGAGAAATGTACGTAAGAATTTTTTAAATTTGCACAGAGTAGGCATCTCTTTCAGATATTTAAGCAGATGGTTGAACATACAAATTCCTGTGCTTTTGGTGTTATTTTTGTGTAGGGTAGGGTTAAATGTTGTAACAAAAATATTCCCTTTTTTCCTTGTGTTATGTGAATATATTTCTGGATTGGCTGAAAAAGAAATTAAGCTGCATTTTATAAATACTACATTTTCATAGATTATATGCATGGAAATAGAAATATTCTCAAACATTTAAAGAATAGCTTACAACTAGTTTTTTTTTAGTGGTTTTTGGAACCTGTATCACAGCTCTGAAAGCTCCCTTTTGTAATTTAAAAATTGCTACACGCTGTGTTTCCCCACAAATTTATTCCATAGGTCAAAATTCATAGAATGGGATTAAGCATAATATGGAACTCACATTAATTCTAATGGTGATATTTTTCTGTCCAGTCTAAATGCTAAGCACGCTTTTGACAATCTTTTTGATAAAATTTGCACATGTGTAGTTTTTCTTAAATTATCCTCTACCCATATCCACAGAAATTTTATATCACTTGTATTTTTAATAGTTTTATCTCAAATTTCAACAGTTGGACAATTAAAATTCATGTTTTTAATATGGTGAAAGGTTATTGCTACTGTCTTTTGCTTGTTAACTATTTGTCTATTTTTCTCACACCATTCATTTATTTGATCTATTGTTTGTTTTATTTTGCCTGAGTGTTATTAGCATAATTATCTGAAATAAATATACTAGTATCATCAGAAAAAATGGTGGATTTTCCATGTTTTATATTGTATTTTCAATCATTTTTATATATTAAGAACAAAACTGGCCTTGCAGCTCTTTTCTTAGACAGGTAGTTTAGTTTATTATTTCCATCTTGTTTATTTATTATTTCTACTCATTGCTCTCTATTTGTTAGATGTGATTTAAACAAATCATTGTGTATTGTTAAAATTTTATCTGATATATTATGGTCTACTAATTTGAAGCCTTTAATCTTATTTTGATTTAAAGTAAAACCACCAAAAATCATGCCATCACATTAACACTCTTTTGAAATGTATATAATCAACTACTTGTCATCTAAACACTCTTATGCCTCACACTATTTTTGAAAACGAAGCTTTTGAAACCATCGTTTTCAAAAATAGTGTGAAGCATAAGAGTGTTTAGACAACAACTAGTGATTATGTACATTTCAAAAGCTTCACTGTGTTTAGTTCCAATTAGAATTGTCGAATTTGTGTAATTTCGATAGTTCTTAAAATTTTAAAAAACTCTTTTGAAGTTTCACAAATACAAAAGTAATTACTTTTATAAATATGTTTGTGAAACTTCAAGAGAGTTTTAATGTGATGACATGGTTTTTAGTTGTTTTACTTTAAATCAAAATAAGATTAACGAGAGTTTCACTGTATGAATTCCAACATTCCGTAAACATATTGAAAGCCATTGTCAAATATAGGAACAAACCTGTATTTATGTTTTCTTTATCCACAGACTCACAGATCTTCTTAATAAATTTTATTATTTCAGTTTTTGTCAATTTTTTTACATAATCCATGCTGATTACTAACAATTATGTTATTTTCTTTTAGAAAAGACAGGAGCCTTTTATATTCTTTCTTTATTTCTGAAAAACAACATATTAGAGAAACTGGTCTATAATTTCCAAGCTCTTAATCTGGCACTGTTTTGTATAAGGGTTTAACCAGTTTTAATTCATCTGAAAATGAGTTAAAACTGCTTATACTTTATGATTTATAATAATATAGGTTGTATAAATAGCATTTCTTAATTACACAATCAGATGCCTTCAATATCAGTTGATCTTTTGCTGCATATAGATAAAAATCACATAATATTTTATCTTGTTTTTAGAAGAATATTTATTAAAGCATAGAGAAAGTTACAAAAACCATATATTTTTAAAAATACATTAAAATGTTGATAATCTAGACTATAAAACTAATAAATGCTATGCATGAAAGTATGAAAGTGTGATATTAATAAAAAACTTAAGGATCTCTATAATGGATGCTCAAATTGAGCACGTTGACTGCAAAATAATGTACCAGTCTATGCAGATCTATTGTATTTCATTTCTAATTATTTTCATTAGTTCTACTTTCTGGCATATTCATGTGCACCCCAGATTCATGTGGCACACAGGAGAAAATTCAAATGATAAAGACAAACACTTTTTTCTTGTTTCAATTCATTTATCAAGAAATATGTTGATAACAAAATGAATTACTTCTAAACTGTGCAAGAGCATCTTCTTTCTCCTAAGGTATTGTATTTTCAGAAGTCAGTAGAATTGACAGTGTGGGAAAATTTATTTACATACAAGGATAAAGAAGAGTTAATTAACTTTGATCTTCCAAAACTTGAGAAGAGGAAATAGTCACTGGGAGTTAGATCTAGGCTGTAGGATGAATGGTTGATCTCCTTGAAGCCACATTTCTTCACAGCTTCCTTTGCAACAAGCTGTGTGTACAGAAGCATTGTCGTGAAGAAGGCACACGCCACCACTCGGCTTTCCTCGCCTTTTCTCTTTGATGGAATCACGTAGTTTGAGCAGTAGGACAGCAAAGTACTCCCCATTTACTGTGGTGTTCCTCTTCTTGAAGTTAATGAAGAGTATTCCTTTACATTCCCAAAAGATTGTGGCCATGATCTTCTTGGTTGACTGAGTGACCTTGGCCTTTAGAGGCAGTGCTTCACCAGGTTTATGCCATTGATTCTCTTTTGAACAAGGGATCATAATAGAGAACCACAGTTTCATCTCCTGTAACATTGATTTGCATAACTTCTCTCTTGTTGCCACGGCAGAGCTCCAAAAATGCCTGGCAACAGATGACTCATTGCTGCTTTTGAACTGAGAAAAGAAGTCTAGGACCCATCTTGCACCAACCTTATTCATGTTTAAATGTTTATGAACCTTGCTGCTATATCTGTAATTTTGAGCTGCCGGTCTTTCATAATTTCTCCTTCCACAAGAGCAATGTTTTCAGGTGTGAGCACTCCAAGGGCTGACCTGCATGCTCTTCATCTTCAATGCTTTCTTGACCTATTCGAAAATATTTAGCTCATTCTTTTATTATAAAATATGAGGGAGGTGCTTCCCCATATACATCATCCAATTAAACAGCTTTAATTTCATTTGGAGTAAGTCCTTCTTTTGTGAAGAACTTAATATCAGCTAGATACTCCATTTTGAGCATGTCATAATCTTCTACACATAGCCTTCTTTGTGCAACTCTATCTGAACAACTGAACATAGGAGAGCAGAAGTTACAGCTGCAGTTATTTACTTAACAGATAAGTATAACACTAGATAAGGATTTTGTAAAGGTGATAATCCTTATTGGTGAGGCCGGATACTTATGAACCTACTCTTGCACATACCATGTAGAAGTTGAAAGTTGACAACGAATCCATGCTGATGTTGAAGGTCACATTCAAAATCTGATAAAAAACTAACAATATTGGAATAATATTTAGACAGATATGTAATTTAATCATTTCACTGTGAAAATTCCCACATATTAAAGATTAAAATATTTTCACTGAGTATAGAGGTATTTTATACAAGTGGTTTGAGACAGGACCCCATGATCTATCATTTCAAATTTCCTTGCAAGGCACTGACTTCTACCAAGTGTTGTTGTTGTCGATCTTAAAGTGTAGGATTTTGATCCATCAATTTTTCCCTGGCCAGCCAATAGAATTTGTGTATTTTCCCTTCAGATGCAGCTTTCCTCAATTCTGTGCATTCTAATAGATGTTATCTGTTTAGAATTTTGTCTGTATTGCAGATCTTACATGTATTGTCATTCATAAAACCAAATCTGTATAGATGTTCCACCAGACAATCATGTCCAGTGGCCAGTCTAAAATGAGCAACTGCTTCCTTCCCTGGTAGATTTTTTATTTTATGTATTGTTTCTTTTATATTAGAATAATTTTTATTAGATAGTTCCACTTGAATATTATGTTGATATTTATGTTGAACTTCTACCAAGTTCCATATGAAATTATCTAGTTTTCAATTATGAATTTTTTAATTAAAAAATCTACTATATTCTCTTTATATCATGCCTATTGTATAAAAAGTAATGGAAGTATATCAGAAGCAAATTTTTCTTTTAAAATTTATAATTTATAATGATAAGCGAGTGCCTTTGAATGTCAATGATTCAATTAAACTACAGTATTAGGTTACATTTTAAAGACAAGAATTTTAAGATGGAATATACTAAAATACTGTAAACAAAGATGCAATAAAATAAAAGTTAAAGTGCATAGTTTTTATAGATGTTGCTTGAACTAGTAACTTCCAGCAGTAAAACAGAGATAACATCGTCATAGAAAAAATTCTCTAGTACTTTAATTTGTAATTTAATAATTAGAGCTCTTTTCAATATCTTATGGTCACAAGACAGTCAAGTACATAAAATAATTGATAATACCTATCTTGCAACACCAGGAAAAAAGTAGGGTCACAACTTTGTTTTTAGCATTTAAGATCTTGTACTATATGGCATGTGATTATGTGATTAGTCGGTAAATTCTGTAGATAGTGATTATGCTATTAATCAGAAGAAGGCATAAAGTCATTACCTTTTGCTTATTAACATTAAAGCTCATACATTCAATATAATTTAAAATTATAAAAATGTACTTAATTTGGAACCTATAACTTTTGTTGTTAATTTATAGATTGGCAGTTCTTGTAAAAATAATTTGATATTTTTTTCAAAAGTGATTAGTTTAAGCTATCTGAAGTAAAATCTTATAACTTCAACAAAACATTGAAAAAGTATTAACAATTTTTTAAATATATTAAATATATATTTTTAAATGAATAAATATAATTAAGTTTATAACAAAACCAAGCAATGTTTTGTTGTGAAATAAATTGTTTTCTTCTCCTGTAAAATAATATCTTTGCAACTACCTACTAGGTTTGTACAATTGATATGTAACTCAGGCCTTATTTTTTACTATTTTGTCACTTAGGAAACATCATATTAAATATATGTATCCAAATAACCATTGTGTAAAATTAAATTGTTGCTTACCAGTACGACATCTCTTGATTTCAGGATGTTTTTGAATCCATTCTCGCATTTGCTGTAGTGCATGGCATCGGGTGTCATCGTCCTCTCTCAATTCTCCCTGAGCCAACTCTCGCAGTTCGTTACTCAAATGCCATTCTAATCCTTCATCAGCCTCTGCCCCAAAGTAAGGGCAGTCCTCCCCCATGCCCATAACCTATGCACATGGAGGAATATTATGAAAATTCCCATATAACAAAATGCAAAATTGTGAAGTTAGAGTTTTACTAGGATTGCCAGCTCCAATACTTTCTAAAACTGGGTGTGGCAATGATACTGTGAAATGATTGATGAAAATGTGAGCTCAAAGTTGTATGGAAAATACTTATATAAAATGACTGTTGCTTTATGGGGACAAGATAAGGTCATGATGTGTAGATATTTCACTTAGACATTACATTTTTAAATATCTCAAAAACTATTAGATAGATTTTACAATATGTATAAATTAGGAATGTCATAATTAGATTTTTATCATAGTAAGTATAATTTTTAAAGAAAATTGTGACATTAATGCTGGGAAAAAAAAGAGGCATTTTTAACATACTTTTTTTCTCAGAATGTTTAGTCAGTGCATCCTAAATCATGTAATGAAATAGTAAATGATTTATAATGTTAAAAACAATAAATATTGATATTATGCATAGTTACTAAATTGCAAAAACTGAAATCTCTAGAATAAAGGGGAGGAAAAATTTTTTTTTTCTGTCACGATAGCTATTAAGGCATATTTTAATTTCATTTCCATCCTAGTGTACATAGACTTCACACTAAATATGTAACATGCAAATTTGATAATACTGTTAATAGTTCCTACTATAATTATATGATAGAAAATATAAGTTATTATAAGCGCTCTAAAACTTTATATTTCAACATTAATTTAAGCATCAGTTTAGGAAAAAAACCTCTAAAAATTGTCCATTTTGCAGTATTGCCTTATACTTTCTTCAGTAATATATATGCACTGCAAGTATATGGTGCAAAAAAGAAGAAAAAAAAAACCCGCCAGGGATGGCCGAGATCGTAAAGGCGGGGACTCGTGAGCGGGAGGTCTGGGATTCAATTCCTACGAGGGCCGTCCTCTCTGACTAAGGATTTTGCAAGTTTTCCTTTCATAAATAGCAAATGCGGGGGAAATACAACTTACTCCTGGAACGCTTCCTTCCTTAAAAAAAAAAGTTATGCCCCAGTAGAGAAAGCGGAGATGGACATTAAACACCACAAACAAAACAAGATAGGGACAGAGCGCTCTGAAAGCTCAACAGTCTGTTTCATTCTATAAGAGAATGACAGCATAAGCGATAAGCGATACGCGTTAAGAATGGAAATGATATTTTAGAGACTTGTGTTTAATTTTTCTGGTGCTGTATATGGTGTTCAATCATGATTCAACGATTCATGAAGCTGGCGAGATCGTGTCTTCTTTTCGCTGTTTAGTTCCGGTTTTCCACTTCAGGCGTTAGTGAGAGCGGGCCAGAGAAAGTAAACGACTTTCTCCTGTTCTTTGTAGTGGAATACCCAGGAAGCGAGAAAGAAAGTTATGGCTCAACATGACCTTGTGTGCAGTGGTTTTCGTTGTCACGGCCGTTCCTATACCCAGAGGAAGCCATCAAGATGAACTGGTTTAAAAACCAGTATATGGACTTCACCCACATGTTTAGGTTTTACTTTTTGGGTCAAGACCTTGCATTTACTTTCGCGTTTTGTTGGAAGCTAAAGGAAACGAACACCTTCAGCATTTGAGGTTCGTTTCTCGCGCAGTGGGAGTGGTTATGGAGAGACGCCTGGCAAAAATTTTAGTCATTTTCGAAGTGCTTCAGTGACCTCGACTGTCGTTGACCTCAGGAAGTAAACACGGCCAAGCAACCAGCATAATATCATGGTCAACTTCCGTTCACCCGTATTGTGACAATAAATGCTATATTAGTGAATGTTGAATGAGACCCCCATGCTGCTTGCAGAAAAGGTTTAGCTCTTTACTCAATCAGGGATATTTGGAACACCAGAAGGACTTTTAAAGCGCCTCTTAATACAAGAGGAGTACACAATATTGCTTCCTCCAAGACTAAGAAGTTATGTTTCCGCTCGCTTTCAAATGTATACTGTTTCCGGTGCACGTGCAAACCAAACCGCTGGAGTATGAAAAATGATTTCATTAGGTATACACAGTGCTATTGCCTAACGCCTTTCTCTCATTATTGGTAAGCATGGCACCGTTAAATGCAATTTTACGTCCTGTTAGAACATTAGCGCTACATATATTAATTTATGAAATGCTAAAGTATGCCAAGACATCGAGAAGGAAATTTCCTTAAGTACTATAGCTTATATGTACAACTTACCTTTTATTTACTTAATATGCGCGCTAACTAATATTAATGGCTTCCCCCAATTGAACATATGCGCGCTAACTAATATTAATGGCTTCCCCCAATTGAACATACAGTAACGGGACTTTGAATCTAAGTTTATAATACACTATTTGATCATGATGTCGCCTAAATGCGTCTGCCTCAAATTCCACTTACGGTCATCGATATGAAATGGAAGGAAACTTAATGCTGTAATTGGAACAAAATGTTCTAATTCCATTTTGGCCGTTGATGTGTAGTTTGACAGAAAAAAAATTCTGAGTAAAGTATATGCCTAAGGCACTTTCTTGGTGATATTTGCCACTAGACCGGCACCTAGGGTCTAAACCATTATTGCGGTGGAAACAGGTATGCTGCTTAACCGTATCTTCGCCCTTCTCCCAGGCTACCGGTACCACCTAGTAAACTGGTAAGGCTGCCTAATCTAGCATCAACCTCAGCAAGTGGGTAACCCAACCCCTAAGTGGCTCACCACATCGCAGCATCTCCAGAATTGGACAAGTAAACAGAAAAAAAAAAAAAAACAAATAATGTAATTTGCCACTTTTCCACAATTCGAAGCGTTTTGACATATATTCAACTGAAACATTTTAAGGGACATTCAAATATTAACGCACGGAGTAATACCATAACGTGAATATAAGAAATAAATCACCATTCACAATGAAAGTTACTGCAACGTAAACAATACCATGATGGCATGAAATATATTTAGAATAAATGTGGTATTGCCATGAGTTTTCAAGCTTCTACGATTGCGTTTTGTTCATGATCATTGTGAACAGCTGCAGATAACATGACCGCAAACTTTTATATTAACATTACTTTGCGCTTAATGTTCATTGTGAAAATTTATATGTATCATTTAGGTTCACAGTTAGTCCTGATGGTGTACTTGCCTCCTAAACCCAAGATCGCGGGTTCGATGGGTTTTTTCGGGCGTAAAACTTTAAGTACGGCTGCCTTCGGAAGGGAAGTAAAGCCGTGGGTCCCGTGTCATAGATTTATGGCACGATAAAAAAACCTAAAGTCTGAAAAAAGAGGCCTCTGAGCAAAATTTGTCGGCCGTTTCACGCCCTGATTTGAATGAGACGCTAATGACCTGAGATGTTTAAGAGCGTCCGTAAATAAACAAATGAAAAAATAGATTCACAAAATTAGATTGGGTATTGTTGAGCTTAATATTGTTGTCATAGCGTTAATGTTAACTTGGATTAAAAAAGTGAGCAACGCTAGTTACGATTTTGTTTTCGCAGTAAGGTTATGCAAACACACACCGAGCATCCGCAATTAGTGCATTCTAAATTTATAGGTTAACCATGTAGAATATTAAACAGTGTTATATATGTTTCGAAATAAACGTTTATTTTCTCAAAAACTCTGAAAGTTGGAGAAAACGGAGCTTTGGCTTGGTTTTTTGTTCCTCTTATTAAGCTCTAATAGCCAGCTTTATTTATGGCACTGATTACTCCTCCACCTTATATATATGTGTGTGTGATATATGAACCAGCAATAGTTATCGATGGTTATGAATAGTGATTAACTTATTAACTAAGGTCAGCAGTTACAAGTTCTACCAATAATAGTCTAGAAATACCTGACGATCGTAAGTAGTTAATTGAATAAATCCATTACAATAAGATACCTTGCATCCTGGCGTTAAACAGCATATGTTTGTTATTTGCAAGAAGAATCAGCGCGGTCTCACAGTGTTTGCTTTTGCTACTCCACCATAACAGTTTGATTACGGATAACTACTTTTGCTCTGCGTCCGCAGTAGAACTCAAGCATGCTGGTCCAAACTCATTTCAGTCGCCAGTCATAATGACAGACAATTCCCATAATGATGACTGCATATAAACTAGCAGACAGTTCCCATACTGATGACTGCATTTGGACACCAGTTAGAGTTTGTTGTTACGACAGCATTGTCTGTCTTTGTGTCATAATCAGGGCCCGGAAGTTAGACAAAATGTCTTTTCACTCTAGATGGATATATTTAAGAGTCAGATAGGAGTGAACATGTTTCCGTACATTTGGAGTCGGTAGGGTCAGTTTTCATTATGCTTTGGATCGTTATGGATTTTTTCTGCGATTATTTACGCATTTTAAAAAGCACACAAAGAATTTCAATATATTGAAGTGGAAAAAAGTATAATTATAAAATGGCATATTCACCTCGCTAAAATATCTATTGAGAATCTTGTTATACATTTACTTTTTTTTTTTAAAGCAGTCAAAAACTTTCCCCTCAACCCATTCCTTTAGTCTCTTTAAATAGCAGAACCTTCGTTAGTGAAGGAACGCCCGGTTACTTCGGGCATACGAATGCCGGAAATACAGAGAATGAGGAAAGTGCTGTAACTTTGAATAGTCCTGGCGAATGACCTTATATAGATCTGCGCGAGACAATTCTAGATAATATGTTATGGGAGTAACTCTCAGCTGCATAAATGTAACATATAATTGCAAACGAGATAGATGAGAGCGATACAAGTGTGCAATAATCATTCATCTTTCAGAACATCGTGGAAATGTTGATCAAAACATAGTAAAGTAATTGTGAATAGTCCTGGCGAATTTGCAAAAGCGCGCCGTTGTTTCTGGTCCAGTTCTATTTACCTTTATGCATTTATAAGGGAATCAGGTTAGTATCTCTCTAACTTCCCGTACTGAACACATTGTAGGGACGGATTATTGCACTGCAGTACCGCTTTCAACTTTCTCGCTTGCAATTGTTTGTTACATTTATGCAGTTACCCCCACCACAAATTTCCTAGAATTGCTTCGCGCAGATAAGGTCATAAGGTCATAAGGTCATTCGCTAGGATCATTCAAAATTACAATACTTCATTCTCTGTATTTCCCGGTACTCGTATGCCCGAAGTAACCGCGCATTCCTTCACTAATGAAGGTTCTGTTGTTTAAAGAGATTAAGTGAATGGATTCAGGAGAAAGTTTTTTACTGCTTTAAAATAAATAAGTGTATGACAAGATTCTCAATAGATGTTTTAAAGAGGTGAACATGTCATTTAATTATTATAATTTTTTTCACTTCAATATATTGAAATGCTTTATGTGCTTTTTAAAATGCGTAAATAATCACAGAAAAAATGCACAACAATCTAAAACAGGCACAAAAAGTTTTATATCTTAAAATAGGCAAAGAAGGCCAAATAAAAACTGGCATACCAACCCCAAATGTACGGACATGTTCATTTCTATCTGAGTTTTAACTATATACAGCCAGATTGAAAAGACAATCTGCCTAACGTCCAGGCTCTGCTCGTCATCCCAAGAGACTAATTCCCATGTTTCATGTGTCAAAGAGGAGAGGAGAAAAACTATGAGCTTACCATGTGTCACGTGTTCAAGAACTGAATGTGACTAACCACGAACAACATGTTTAATTTAGCTTGTGGTTTACAGATTTTCGTACTCAAAATCCTGATATTTAGACCTCACTTGGTTTACAGACCAAGCATAGTTTCATTTGAGCGGGTATGTGAATACATGCCATGGTACAAGGGTAGGTCTATAAGTTCCGGCCTAACCTTTTTCTAGGTATGATAAAGACAAAACTATATTTCACTTTTCAATATAGTTACCCTTTATTGCAATACACTTCTCACATTTTTGAATTAACATTTCAATCCCCTCTCCCTTCAAAAAGAAGTCTTGTCTGTAAAATGGGCATAAGCAGCATCCATCACTTCTTCGTTACACTTAAATTTCCTTGGCCTTCTTGAGTTTTGAGAAGAGGAAATAGTCACTGGGAGCTAGATCTTGGCTGTGGGGTGGATGGTCGATCTCCTTGAAGCCACATTTCTTCACAGCTTCCTTTGCAGCAAGAGCTGAGTGCACAGGCGTTGACGTGAAGAAGGCGCACACTACTCACCTTTACTCTTTGATGGAAGCACGTAGTCAGTGCCATAGGCCAGCATAGTACTGCCCTTTTACTGTGGTGTTCCTCTCCTTTGAGTCAATGAAGAGCATTTCTTCACAGTCCCAAAAGATTGTGGTCATGATCTTCTTGGTTGACTGAGTGACCTTGGCCTTTAGAGGTGGTGCTTCGTCAGGTTTACTTCATTGATTCTCTTCTGGACAAGGGATCATAGTAAAGGACCATAGTTTCATCTGCTGTAACAATGGTTTGCAGAATTTCTCTCTCGTTGCCACTGCAGAGCTCCAAAAATGCGTGACAACAGATGACTCGTTGCTGCTTTTGGACTGAGGAAAGAAGTCTAGGCACTCATCTTGCACTAACCTTATTCATGTTTAAATATTCATGAATAATTCGAAGAGCTATTGTTTTAGAAAGGCCCAACCTTGCTGCTATTTCTGTAACTTTGAACCGCCAGTCTTCCATAATTTCTCCTTCCACAAGAGCGATGTTTCTAGGAGTGAGCACCTCCAATGGCCGATTTGCACGCTCTTCGTCTTCAATGTTTTCTCGACCCATTCGAAAATATTTGACCCATTCTTTTACGGTAGAATATGAGGGGGATGCTTCCCATATACGCCGTCTAATCGCTGTTTAATTTCTTTGGAGTAAGTCCTTCTTTTGTGAAGAACTTAGTATCAACTCGAAACTCCATTTTGAACATGTCACAATCTCTTACACATAGCCTTCTTTATGCAACTATATCTGAACAACAGAACACAGCGGTGCGGAAGTTCCAGTTGCAATTATTTGCTTAACAGATAAGGCATGACGCCAGATAAGGGTTTTGTGAAGGCGATAATTTTTATCGGGGAGGCCGGGAACTTATGAATTTACCCTCGTATATGGCCAACTGAAAATCCTCATGCTACGTATGAAGAGCAATGGCATTCACAGTACATCGAAGTGTCTCATAGACGAATGGCAGAGAACCTTTTTACCAGGCCCTGCTTTGTATTGTTGAAGTACAACTTTAGCGAGATAATTACTGTGCACAGTATTAAGTAAAAGGAAAAGTAGAGTATTTGTTTGAAATTATATATGAATGACGATGGCTCAAGTCATATAATGTTCTTAAATTGTAGAGAATGGTAAAATGAAATTGTCTCTCATATAATAAATAGCTTTCTTAAACAAGGCATTATTGTAAAAGGTTTATTTGAAAAACACACATTGCTAAACGTATTTTAAGCAATGGAAATGGGGTCCCAGATTTAAAGTTATTGCCAACTTAGGAATAATTGCATTCGGGTATAACGAGAGGGTCTAAGAGGTAATTTCTTAGTCGATGAACGAGAAGAGAGCAAGCTTCCTTGACCGAACATAATGCGTTACTTAACTTTTCGTAAACCTTGTTGTCATGGTTGGATTACTGCGTTGAATGACAAATTAGATAAGTTTTCTCTTGGCAGTCTTCACTAGTAATTGTGACACAAAGTGTGTCTATGACCTACATTTTACTTACATAACTGTAATTACCGTATGCACGACTGGAAATCGTTTTACACTTAATGCGATTAAATGCATTTCTTTTAAGAATTGTCTTCCTACTTTCTTGCGTTCTAAATGCTACAATGAGCCACACAATTTCAAATATCGTTTTTAAAAAGTCTCAAAATACACCCTCAAAAGACAGATGTTAAGAGCAAGCCAGAGAGAATTTTCTTTACAGACAGGCTCCTACTGCCTGCAACGAACAACTCAGAAGTAATAACAGAAAGTATAAGGGAAAGAAAACGCAAATTAATGAACATCCTGCTTTTACACCATAGTTCGCAATGGTAGAAAGTGAACAAAGGCTAATTTCGACTTCATATACCTGTTAAGTTGCATAACAGTTAATGATTTTTTTATTTTTCATGAAAACTTTATTGTAAGAATGTTACGTTATACTTAAATAAACAAAAACATATGAAACACGGAAATCCTCTGGTTATTTACTGGTAGATAAATAAGGTTGGCATGTCACTTCCATTTAAATTTTCTTTCATCTATTGCAGGTGGCACTTTTACGGGATTTGGTTTAAAAACCAGCATCTTAGGATACAGAGGTAGTGGTGAAAAGCCTTAAGATAAAAAAGTAATCCGATGACTCCTGTTTCTTAGCTTATAGGTAATAATTTCGCTGAACATATCTCTACGGGATGCGTCCAGGAAGGTGCATCTTTTGGTTGGGGACAAATGGAGAAACATTTGGATATTGCAGCATCTCTCCCACCCTTCCACTATTCTCTACTCCATTCTTTGCACATTTCTACTTCAATTCGCTTTCACCTCAATTCTATATTAAGCATCTGTTTCTACGTGATTGGAAGTACAGTAATGATATAATACTAATGCAAAGTACTTACAATGTAATTTGATGTAATATGATCTTGCGACGTGGGATTTAAATCATTCTTCCAACAATCTATGCTATCGAGTCAACTTAAGAATCATTTGTTAAAATGTGCGTTTTGATTTTACGGTTAAGGTTTGGAAAATGTAAGAAACTTTTTACAATTATTTATTATTTCAATGCTTCTTGACACTGAAAATTCATCTAAGTTTACATTTTTAAAACTGGAAAAAAAAAACAAACTCAAAATATAGGTTTAAATGTAAAAAAAATTGAAGAGAATAAAATAATGACGTCCTTGCCCTAAACGCACTAAACAAGCAATGTTAATGGTAGAAGAGGAAAATGCCATTTCCTAAAAGGTAATAATAGCGTGATGGCTATAAGAAGTATTTGTTTAAAAAACCGCGAATTAATAATGTTGAGAGTGAAGAGAAATACATTCCTCAGTAAATAGTTTGTGAAGTTTTTTGTTCTGTGTATAGTGCCGTAGGTATCAGTTACTGAGAGAGGGAAAAAATAAAAATAAAACGCAACACCTAATTTTTTAATATTTATAATTTTACTCATTATTGTATGTGATTTAATATATTCCAATCAGTTTTTGAACATCAAATACTTTTGCAAACATTTTGCAATCACTCATGTATTCCGGTATCATTTCGAGTCTATAATTTCCTGTATTGTATGAGCATGAAAAGGAATGCAATTTAATCACTTTTCAGTTACCAAGTTACTGGGGTGGCACCCAGTGAATTTTTTAGAATATCTGAAAGTGATCATCATGTTATTTGACGATTCTCTCTCTTACAATGACAACAGCAATGTTTTCTGCCTTTAGAGCCCAAACTGAAGTCCCGCGTCTACCTTCCTTCGAAATTGATTGCCGCCCTTCTATAAACATTTTAAACCATCTTCGAGCTGTACTGAAGGAAACAACAAACTCTCCATAGGCCCTCTGTAGGCCTGAGCTGAAGATTTGTTGAGATGAACAGAAGTTCAGTGCAGCATGTTGTTTGTCGAGCGTCACCTCCATTTGCTATAAGCAGAACTGAATGTCTCAACTTGCAGATCTCGCACAGGCGGGAACCGGAAGTTTATTGAGAAAAGAGGAAGAAGATTAATGGAGCGACTATTGGTGGGATAATTGGAAATTTTTTCGAGCTTTGCTAACAATGTTACCAAAAAACAAACATTTACATATAAACTAATGTCAAAACCAATAGCTTCTTGTTATGCTCTTTATGAGATATTTGAATAAACAATTAATAGTAAAATAACGGGGTAGCTCTGGAGTAATAAAGCGTTTGCGAGTCCCGAATTCAAATCCCTTGTGAAAGCCATTCTGACCATGAGTTTGTTAGTGGTTTTCTCTGGTCATTTAGGCAAATGCTGGGATGGGTGTTTCCTTTCATGAATTTTCCCCCTCCCTTTTCACATAATTTCATTCCGTGGTTCTTTTACAGGGGCAAAAGTGCAAGGGTGAAGTAGGCTGGTACTGTGTGCGGTGTGATGCTGGCTTGCGCTTTGAAAAACTTTCTACTCAGGCTTCTGGTATGAAAGCATACTTTCAAGAGTTCGGACACTTTGGTGTCGAGCTGCTCTATCTAGAAAAATATTAGATATCCGTGCCTCATCTCCCGGTGTCTCACTCCCCTCATTCCTCCCTGCCGAAGGTACCCATTTACGGCATGGGCACAAATGGCCAGCCACTGAGCAAGACTGAAGTGCCAAAGTATCCTCTTCCGTCCCTAACAATCCATTCCAATCCAACCCTCTATCTCTATATCTGTAGGTAAGTGTAACTAATTCGACAGTGCACAGGGTACGGCAAAACAATATGCAGAAAATAGAAAGACGGTACCATACTAAGCATTTTGAGGTTGGTAACTTGGGGTCGCAGTTGCAGTGTAACAACAAGAGGCCTGCATGATCATAATGAAATCTGACGTTATGAAACATCTTCATTTGCCTGTCAAAATTAAATGTAACTCACCATGCCAGCTAATGAGCAGTCGGGAACTTATTGACGTGCCGTGGAGGCCACGGAGTTGGTCTACCGCTCCCAATACATCTATCACCAAATGTTCTCTTTAGGTGATTTCGAGCTGCAAATGTGCAGGTGCGCCGTCATGTTGGAATCATAAGTTTCGCCTAATTTCATGACGAGCGTCTGGTATCACTGTACCATCCATTAGGCTTCAAAACATAAATTCTGCATTGAACGCCAGTCACACCTAGCGACAGTGACCAGTACTATACAAGAATGCGTTTTGTTTACATCTGGCACGCCCCAAACAAGTTTCATAATCTGAGACTCTTAACATGACGGATTTAATGTTGATGCATTAGTGCAGTAAAAAGCTTCTGCGACCCCTAAAAATGTTTAGATTGTTACTGCCTTTCTGCTTTACAATTTTCTGCACATAGTTTCCGCACCCAGTGTATGCTCCGTCGGGACACGGAACAGGCTTAGACTTAATCTTTGTGAGTCGATGATGGGTTTTATTACATTTAATTTTATTATTAAGGCAATATTTTCATTAATTGTTAACTTTATTTAGGATATGTAAACAAACATGCATAGTTTTATTCTTGGTGCAGTCAAACTGCTGTAGTTTCCCGCCCCTTACCCTTCTTAAGAAAGCAAATACTTATGAGCAAGGGAAGACGAGCAAGAAGCTGTTAACAAACAAAAAAGCGCACCCCGCTCACACACTCACACTTCCGTAGGTTTTTCGTAACTGTTTATTCCTCAGTATTCATATTATGTCCTTTGTTACGTACAAAGACATTTTCTTCCGTCCTGATGCATAATTCATGTGCTTTAATAATACATCAGTTTTCCGGCTCAGAGTCTTTCCTAGGGCTTGACCCTTTTTATTCCAGAAGACAAGCATTGCCCATACCGACGTGCATTTGAATTTGTAATATTTGGAAGCGGTTTAATCTTCCTTAAACACACCAGCTACTTAAGACAATGCTTAAATTAACCTAGAAGACATAATTCGTTTATTAAAATTTATTTGAAACGATAATGGTTTCTTTTAGTAAGATATTAATGTAATAATGAGTAATAACAATAGACGAGAGCGAAATTACATTAAATGTTTTCTCCATAAAGACGAAACGTGCTTCAGCAACTTCTCAGGGACGGCTCCCGGCAGCACAGGCCGGAATGCTCAACTTTGCTAGTGTTGCTGCTTAATAGAGATCGCAAACTTCTACAATTTTAATAACTAGAATCAATCCTCATTTTTGTGCATAACTGAATATTCACAACAGAAAGGCAGAGAGAATTTAATAAAAATATCGTAGTTACGCACCTATTTAAATAAATAAAAACATTCTTCTGTTTTCATGGCATTTATTTATTTAAATAAATTTTTTATTTAAATCTGGAATCCCAGCTTTCTAATTTAAATCTTATAAAGTGGTGGCAGAGAAAAAGACTTACAATGTAAACTTTGTATAGTGTTCACTTTTTTACATTTAATTAACGCAAGACGAAATAAAGCAAATATTAGGCTTCCCGTAATGAATGCGATTTTTAAATTGAGTGCCTCCGTCAGTTTGTTAGAGTGCAGGATCTGAAATTGAACAGACTATCATCTGTTTGTATTGCAATTAACGATTGTCATTTGTGACATTGTTATCAGCTACAACTGGAGAGCGATACAAGAAGGATCAACGCGTCCATATTCCGAAAGTGCATTTTAAGTACGGTAAATGTTAAGCAGAGGCCTTTCGAAGACTTCGTGTAATTTTTGGTAGACGAAATACACCTAAATGTTAACTGTGCAGAGACTGGTAAGGAACTTTGAAGATACAGAATCGACAAAGAACATGAAATTACCTGGACCTTCTTGTCGATCGGCAGATAATGTTGTCCTCGTCAGACAGAGCGTTACCATGAGTTCAATAAAGTCGATTCGCCGCCGTTCTCAACAATTAACCATTTCGTATGGAGCGAATTTTAACAAAAGATCTGCATATGCATCCTTTTAAGATCAAAATAACGCAAATGATGAAACCGATGGATCGTTTGCAGCGTCCAACATTTATTTTCCTCTTTCGTAACGGCGATCAAAATTGACCATCGAGATCGAGTGATTTAACATCATGTAATATTTTTTGTGGGGTGTATAAAATCGCGTGTTTATGGGACAATCCAGGAAGTATCCCTGAACTCAAGGTAGACCTGTCATGGGTGAAATTCAGCCGGAACTTTGCTCTAAAGTTGTTGAAATTTTTGTCAACATAGTGAAGATGTGCCAATGAGGCCGAGGAGGACATTTGTCTGATACTTTGTTCCTGTTTAATAGCAGTGTTTGTGCTTCGTATTGACTTAATAATATTAGTACTTTTCAAATAAATAGTGTGTTTTATTATTAAAACAAAAATTGCGTTATTATGGGACACCCTATACTTCACGAGTTCACATGAAATCACTAATCTGCCACTCAGCCAAACTTACTACTAATGAAACAACTGATTATCGCTACTGAGGAGTGCCTGCATGAGAGCATTGTTACTTCAAATGTAATGTTGTTTGATATTGAAATAGTTGCATGTTTCCCAAAAACAGTGTTCCAGAATCGCCTTGTAGCTTTCCAAAATAGGCAACCCACATTACGTTGGGTTGGGAAAACCAGCAGCTGATTTCCGTCAGTAACTGAATATTGAAAACTGCTACATATGCTTCATATATATTTTTCTTTGAAATTAGTTCTCTTTGTTTCATTGACTGCCATTGCATAAATACTTTACCCATGTGAAATGAGAGTAGTGGTTTCTGGAAGTGACAAATGCATGGCTAAAAGTTGACAGGAAGATTACGTACCTGTGGGATGTGAAGTAATGCAATCCATGAAGAAAATTGTCTGTGCACTACAGTGCATCATCATCGACCAAACATGACGCTTGTAATATACCAACAGTTCTACGTGCCATGAAATATTTTTAACTTTTTTTAATGTTCAATTTACTGCTTTCACGGCGTTGATTATTGATCATGGCTTCATGGCTGATCTCTCGCGGAGCCTTGACTAATCTGAACAAATTTGATGCAACAACAACAACAACAACAACAATAATAATAATAACAATAATAATTTTTCTTTATAATAGGGTATAATTTCTCTGGAATGCTTACAATTACAGTATGGCCTCAAATATATGTATAAAGAAAATCAGAGTCCGGAAGTTAAGCAAAATGCCTTTTCTATCTGGGAGGATATATTTAAGAGTCAGAAAAGAACATGTTTCCTGTACATTTGGGGTCCGCAGGGCCAGTTTTTATTTTGTCTATTTTAAGACTTAAAACTTTTTTTCTGTTTTGGATCGTTATGGATTTTTTCTGCGATTATTTACGCATTTTAAAAAGCACATAAAGAACTTCAATATATCGAAGTAAAAAAAAAAAATTATAAAAATTAAATGGCATGTTCATCTCACTAAAATATCTATTGAGATTCTTGTTAAACATTGATTTCTTTTCAAGCAGTCAAAACTTTACAAATATTCATACTATGGGTCATATTTAGTGGCGTAGATTAGTGGAAAAGTCTTAACGCGTGGTTATTATGTTCTATAATTGATATTCATTTTTTATGTTATATTGTCAGCTACATTATATGCATATCGTCTGCGCTGTCGGCAATTTCGTAACGATTTTACAACAGTGTAGCATTATTTATTCACTTTGTTTTCATAAACAAAAGTAGATGATACCATTACATGAGTGTGAAATTACATAATTTCATTGTGAGTTTATGAAGCGATTTTTCCTTTTGTATTCTAAGAATTCATAACTTGTTGTTACCATCAGTACGATAGATACAGAAAGGTAATGTAATGTTTATTATTTTTCTTTTAGGGGTAAAGAAATTTAAAAAAAAAATGCTTCGACATTGCAGTGTATTTGGATGTCAATCAAATTATAATACATAAACTAAAATTATTTCATATTTTCACTGCCAAAAGATGAACATTATGTAAAACCAACAGATTTTTTAAAATTAAAAAGTCTCATTGTCTTCAAAAAAAACTTTTCCAGGAATCGTATATCATAAAATAGACAGAATTACAACATTAAGAAGAATCATTGGAATATCCAAGAAAAATACAGAAAAGACTGTACAAACTATATATATATATATATATATATATAATGTTTCCTAACGCACCTATTTATTGTTCGAAAACTATTCCGAAAGTTAAACATCTTGTTGATAGGAAGGCGGACAGTTGAACCAGGTTATTCGAGAAAGTATGGAATCAAACAATATATTGAACGCAATTCAACAAATAATATTATATACTTAATATTATTTATGGAATTTCTATGCAGAATGCTGCGTACCAATATGTACATAATTAAGAGATATCTGAACTGTAAAAGTCAGGTTGCCTAACGTGAATTGCTGATATATATATATAAAGGTACAGGAAGCAAATTGCGAAGGAAGAAACAGGAGAAAGCAAACAGTTGAAAACATGCATGCAGAGATTAACTACAACTCTAAACATCGCCATCGTCATTATTACTAATGTTCACAAGAAAATTACAACACAAAGGAGAAACCTTCAGATACTGAAGTGTTAGCGAAGTGTTACAAACGCCTTCTTTTCTTCTCATTCTTATGATACGGGATGGAGAAACGCATCTACAATTATGATTCATTGGGACATATTAATAAAACTCAATGAGAGTGAATGGTTGGTGGCATTTCGTATTAATAAAAAGCTTGCCCTCCTAAACACATCTCACTCGGAGAAACTGAATGGTTACTCATGGCCTTGAAGGCAGCTGTAATATATGATTGTTTACTCCAGTGCTTCTTCGCGAGATTCCTTTAACTCGTAACAGACTATTTACTAATTACAGATACTTTTCCACCATGTATGAACTCACATTTGAAATCCAAGTTGCACCTGGTAATATATTAAAAGATTAACACATATAATTTAAATCACAATTGATAGAAACTAATATGCTTAACTACATTTTGCACTACAACACAACGTGATGTCGCTTTTTCCGTTGCTACTATTATTTTACTCTATAGTAGCGGGAACCGTTGCTTCAACTGACCGAAGCACCTCTATTATCGGCGTTCTTTTGTTACGCATCTGTTCTTTGTTGTTGTTGTGGTAACGAGTCTAAAGCCAGGAAGCAACTGCACATTCTATATCCCAGAGCCCGGAAGTTCAGGCATTTATTTTGGTTATAATAGGCAGGCAAAAAAGGCACTTAAAGTGACGAAAACAGGCATAATATAATTAAAATATGTGGTTATTAAAAGTGAAAACAGAGAGTAATATCAATCATTCATTATTAATGAAAATATGTGTTAAAGATACTTAATGTTTGTTTAGCATACAATTAAAGTACTCACTTTTTCTTGGTTACAAGCAACAAGAAGTTGTTTTTTCAAGGTATCAACTGTCATAATCAGCCGCTTGTCAGAGAGAACATTTTTTATCGTGGAAAAAGAGCGTTCTACTTCCACTGATGTGATTGGGGCATATTTAAAACAAGTTAATTCGGAAGGACTCATAGCAGTCACAACAGAATATTCAACTTTAAAGACATCATGGAAATGTTGATCAAGACAAAGTAGAGTAGTTTTGAATAGTCCTGGCGAATGAGCAAAAGTTGAGCAAGTGGTTGCTGGTGGATTCATTTCCTGTTTATGTGTCTATAGGGGAATCAGGTTATTATCTCTCTTATCTCAGCACTCAATACATTATAGAGACGGTTTATTGGACACCTGTACAGCTCTCATCTTTTTCTATTGCAATTGTTTGTTATATTTATGCAGCTGAGAAGTTACTATCACCACACATTTCCTAGAATGGTCTCGCGTAGATCCATACAAGGCCATTCACCAGGACTATTCAAAATTGCAGTACTTTCTTCGTTCTCTCTATTTCCTGGTATTCCTATGCCCGAGATTAATCAGCGTTTCTTTCACTAATGAAGGTTGTGCTATTTAAAGAAATTAAGTGTATGGGCTGAAGAAAAAGTTTTTGGCTGCTTGAAAAGAAATAATAGATATTTATTTTTATAATTTTTTCACTTCCGGGAATAAAATATTATGTGCTTTTTAAAATTCGTAAATAACCGAAGATAAATCCATAACAATTAAAAAAAACAAAAACAAACACACACACTTTAAATAGGCAACAGAAGTCAAAAATGGCAAAATAAAAACTGTTCCTATCGTCACCAAATGTAAAGAAACATGTTAATTTCTACATGGCTCTTAAATATATCCACACTGATAGAAAAAACATTTGTTTAACTTCCGGGCTCTGTGCATGACTTAGAAGTGCGTTTATGATCTTGTCATAGTTATACAGATATTAAAATGTCTTCATATTCCAAAGCTCTTCACAGATCCAGGGCAGGAGATGTTTCTACTTGTGAATCCTTTCATAGCATTGCATGTAACTGAATACCTGTTTACACCTTTTCTGATAATACACTAATACCTATGCATGTGCCTTTTTATAGCTTACAGCTTACCACCACAGGTGGCCGAGGTCGTTAAACACTATTGAAAAAAAAATGTGTACAGCACCAATGGTATCATTTCGTGATACCATTGGTGCTTATTGGTTTCTATAGTACTCCAACAATTGTTGGTAACTGAATGCAAATATCTGCTTTCGAGTTAATGGCAGCTGCATTATACCTTGGGAAAACACACTTATCTTCTGCTGCTATCTGGATAATCAAGAAATGTCCCTCCAGTAATTTCTCATCTTTTCTCGTTTGATCTTGTAAGAATTGCTGCGTACATCTTTTTGAAATCTATAATTATACTCACAAGGTTTTCTTCGAAGTTTATAGCTTTTTCTTCTGCGCTGAACAGCCATCATAAACTCCGCCATCATGCTTAAAGGATGCACTGTGTGTCACCTAGCGAAGTGATTCAGAAACTCTGGAGAATGTATTCCGCTAAAGGAGTGGGTGATAGAGATTGTTAGTATCAAATCACTCGTTTGCTTTGTCTTGTGAGATTTCATTCAAAGAAAACAGGTCACCGACCAAATGAGTGAGAGGTAAGTATGTTTGTTACAATGCATGCAAGTTATTACATGATATTATCTAGTGAAGAATGAAACTGATTTTATTAATGCCACCCATTATCACCACCAGTGTACATTTCAGTAGGTTTCCTTAACCTGCTAAGTGTGCGGGAGACACTGCAAAGATGTTTACTATTGGCCGTTATATTCAGGCTTTTTACAGAGAAATGAGCACAAGGTTTTCTGGAGGTCACTGGCTCTTTTCTTGATGCTGTGCACTATCGCTTTGAAAGCGACAGTGATCCTTGAGGTAGACTTCGTCATTAATATTCGTGACTATTCCATATGACAAGTGTGAGCTCAGTTCAGGAACAAATATGAGAAAAACGCATGTCTCACCGCATGTTCTCTTCTCCGTAGACAAGTTCTGTTTTGGAAACCAAATTATTTTCTACAGTACTAAATAATGTAAATATATTTTTGTAACAACAATCATCTTTGAATCTAATTGAACAATGTAATATCATTCAGCCAAAGTCTAAGAAAATGCTGGAGGAATAATTCTAGTTGAGTTTACCCCTTATTCGGCGGATAAGCTTGAAAACATTTGCCAACGCTATACCAGATGCCCGCATGATAAAACCATTAGTTTTTTTGCTCATCTCAACACAGTTTTAAGAGAAAATACTTATAATACGTTTTTTAATAAATGAAAGAGCCCATTGATACTCGGTTGACGAATAAAAAATCGATTTGCACTGATAGTAAAATAATAAACTTTTCTCTTACATTCATTTCCTTTATTCCTATCATATTTGCTTCTATTATTTCCTTGAACTTATTGATGAAATGGAATATAACGTTTTCAGAACCTTCTTGTGGGACTCTCGTATAGAATTAAATAAAAATACTTTTTAAGGAACAAGTAGACAATGCAGTTTATTATTCTGAACTTATTTCTTTAAAATTACAACTGACCCAAAGGAATATAACGTTTTTGAAAATTATTCCATTTCTAGCGAGTTTGCGTTACATTTATGGTATTGGTTGCTATGTAGCGTTCCAAGCTTGCAATTTATTCTGTCCGTTGAAAAACGTGTATTCGCTGTTACAATATTATTCAATCTAAGTCAATCTCCTATGCTCAGAGAGGATTTATGGTAACATATAATGTACCAGAAATGCTGGCAATACTGTACTTTCAGATGTATGATAATGATGAAAATAAGTTTTGGTTCCAGCAAGATGGCGCCACAACTCACGCCGCTCGTGAAATAATGAACACTGCGAATCCTGTTCCTGGACGCATACTTTCTCGATTTGCTGATGTTACCTGGTCATCCCGATCTGACTGCTGCAGACTATTTTTTATGGGGATGCTTGGGAAGTAAAGTGTACTGCAACATGCAGTTAAAATAAAACATATGTCGTGAAATATTGAAGAGCTTTGATGAACTACCAGAGCCGATTACATGAATGTGTTCATTGTCATGGAGCCCAGTTAAAAACACGATTTTTAAAAAATAAGCCCAGATAAAGAAATTGCATTTGTGCTATTTATTCCTTGAAAAAATATTTATATTTAATTCTATATGAGAGATAGATATAAGCTTTTGAAAATCGTCATATTCCAGTGGGTCATTCTCAAATGTTTAGTTGTTTATTATAAAACTAAACAGCAAGATCGTTCTTCTGGAATTATCTTTCCAAATGAACAATTACAAACTGGTACGTTAATTGAATTTTCAGAAAGTCATAAACATTTTTTTTAATTAGTGTTTAACGCACATTTTTACAATTGAGGCATCACAGGCGGTGGTCTCTGATGATTCATGAGATGAAATCATAAACTGGGGAAGGTTTCTTGTAAAGGAGAAAAACATTCCAGGCCTGAGTTTAGGATACCTCCCTGGCATTTGCCATTTATGAGGACTGAGGTTAACCTGGAAAAACCTCATTCAGGGAGGATGGTCCTAGCGGGAATCGAACCCAGACCTCCCGCTAACAAGTTTGCGCCATAACGACCTTGGCAGTTTCATAAGCATTCGTTCTATTATAGTAGATAATGTTAGTCGGTGCTATGAGAGGTATATTAGGTTTGAATGTGGTCGGGAGTCCGTATATGATGACCCTCCATTCGGAAGCCGATCGAAGTCAACTGACGGTGCTCTTGCGGCCAGATATAATGAGATCATCCAAGAAAATCGACAAAAATTCTGTCATATCATGAAATTCCAACCAAAAAGTTGCATGCATTGTGTTGCAGCAAAGTTTATTCCTCGGCTGTCTCGACACAAGAACAAATAGACAACCACGTCGCGATCTGCCAGGAGCTCTAGGGTAACGTTAACGAGGACACAACCTTTATATACAGAATAATCGCTGGTTAGAAGCATGGGTCCATGGTTACAATGTTGAAACGAAAGGAACGCCTGTCATTACAATGGATTCTTCATCATCTTCATCAAGATCCATTCGTCGGGTATCGTCAAGCGTAAAAGTACTGTTGACGGTTTTTTTCGATATTCACGGTGTTATTCATCACGAACTTCTGTCGGAGAGTCAAACCTATGAATCGCTGGTATTATCAAGTTGTCCTCACACATCTCTAAGAAAACGTGAGAAGGAAGAGGCCTGGACTGCGAAGAGACAATTAATGGATCCTGCAACACGATATGAGAGTAGATCCATAAGTTTCCGGCCTCGACGATAAGGATTATCGCCTTCACAAAACCCTTCTCTGGTATCATATCTTATCTGTTAAGTAAATAATTGCAGCTGTAACTTCCGCTCCGCTGTTTTCAGTTGTTCAGATATAGTTGCATAAAGAAGGCTATGTGTAAAAGATTGTGACATGTTCAAAATGGAGTTTCGAGCTGATACTAAGTTCTTCACAAAAGAAGGACTTTCTCAAAAGGAATTAAACAGCGATTAGACGGCGTATATGGGAAGCATCCCCCCATATTCTACCGTAAAAGAATGGGTCAAACTTTTTCGAATGGGTCGAGAAAGCATTGAGGACGAAGAACGTGCAAATCGGCCATTGGAGGTGCTCACTCCTAAAAACATCGCTCTTGAGGAAGGAGAAATTATGGAAGACAGCGGCTCAAAGTTACAGAAATGGCAGCAAGGTTGGGCCTTTCTAAAACAAAACTTCTTCCCTCAGTCCAAAAGCAGCAACGAGTCATTTGTTGTCAGGCATTTTAGGAGATCTGTCGTGGCAACGAGGTAGAAGTTCTGCAAACAATTGATACAGGAGAAAAACTATGGTCCTCTACTATGATCCCTTGTCCAAAAGAGAATCAATGGAGTGGCGTAAAATTGGCGAAGCACCGCCACTAAAGGCCAAGGTTACTCAGTCAACCAAGAAGATCATGGCCACAATCTTTTGGGACTAGAAAGTAATACTCTTCATTGACTTCAAGGAGAGGAACAACACAGTAAATGGGGAGTATTATGCTGGCCTACTGTACAGACTACATGCTTCCATGAAAGAGAAAAGGTGAGGAAAGCTAAGTGGTGGTGTGCGTCTTCTTCACGACAACGCGCCTGTGCACACAGCTCTTGTTGCAAAGGAAGATGTGAAGAAATATGGTTTCAAGGAGATCGACCATGCATCCTACAGCCCAGAACTAGCTGTCAGAAACTATTTTCTCTTCTCAAAACTCAAGAAGGACCTTCGAGGAAGGACATTTAAGTGTGACGAAGAAGTGATGGGTGCTGTTTAAGCCCATTTTGCAGACAGAACCTCTGACAATTTTGGGGCAGGAAGGGGGGGGGTTGAAATGTTAAATCAAAGATGTGAGAAGTGTACTACAATAAAGGGTAATTATTGAACAGTGAAACATAGTTTTTGTGTTTATCATAAGTAAAATGGTTAGGCCGGAATCATATGGACCTACCCTTATAACGCACCAACGCATTTATCATGTTTGTTCACGACTCATGCGCGAAAACAAGGTGACTTTTCTTCCCCACCCTCCATTCTCTCCTACTTTACCGCTACGATTTTTTTTTAAATTCTCATAGCTGAAATTAGCGATAAAAGGAGGAAGATTCGATTTAGTACAGGAGAAAAAAATCGCAAACAATCTCGAAAATAGAACGTCAAGGTTATTTTCAGAAGCCTACTCCTATACCTAAAAATGGTCGAAATTTAAAAAGTGCCCTAGCGTTTAATTTTTTGTTGTGTGAAAATAAGGACCTATATATATTTTATGTTTGATAAAAGCATTGGTGTGAAGATAGTAAATGTAAAATATTAATCTAATATGTGTTTGAGAATTATATTTGTATGTAAGAGCGCTCTGTAATAACGTTTACTGAATGTTATTACAGAACGCTCTTACTTGATTGATAACCATATACGCTTACATGGTCTGTTCGGCTTTAATCGTGTCTTCCAGTATAATAAACTGTAAAACTATGAGTCATAATAAAAGAGCAATATTTTGTTAATCTTCTCACTTAATGTCCTAATTTTTCTCCATAAAATACAGCAAAATAAGCGAAGATTTTTATTGCAATGGCCGAATGATGAAAGTTACATTAATTGCCTGTATATAAGTACAAAGATCCGTTAATGTGCAATTAAATCCCGGCAAACAGAACATTATTTAATTAGGTGTGCAAGGTTTTCATAATGTTCCACACAGAATGACTTTTCTTCACTATAGCTTCTCCCAAGTGCATAGTGCTCAACTGCCGTGAAAAGTCGCGCACTTTTATTTCCGTTCAGATCCTCTCCTTTCCGGTCCCAAGTGTCAGAGATCTATTCTGAATGCTAGACGCTACGTGAGTTGAATGCTTAACGAGGTGTTTCGGCATAGTCGCGTAACGAACAAAAAATATTATTATGAAATGTAACCACGTTTTCCTGTGATGGGGCCTCATTAGTCATTCTTGATGCATATGCATCTGTGCCTGGGGATTTTTCTCGGTGAGTTGGCACCCGTGATTATCGCGTAGCTTCCGAACTGAAGAGTCAAGAGTTCAATCGCAGCAATTCGTGGCAAACCCTTTTAACGGGCTTGTGTGCAATGTCTTAAATCCTACTAGAAGATGCCTTTGGCACTTATGTGCAGTGATAAAACAGAACCTAAAACAAATCTTAGAAAATGTACCATTAGTTTCTAAGAACGATCATTGTGACATTATACCTTTAATCGTCTTCATAATTGTGATGCTATTTCTCAAAGTAGTGCGCATTGGATGCAATACACCTGCGTTTCTGTAAGTTTTCAAAGACCTGCTGGAAACCATTTTTCACAAGTCATTCAGAATCTTTTCCGCAGTCTTGTTCACTACTTCTGATGATGGGAAAACACCTCCCTGAAGGCATTTCTTCAATTTGGGTAAAATAAAAAGTCATACGTGACTATATATAGACTCTAAGGAGGGTAAGGAGCACATTTCACATTGAGTTTTGTGAGATATTCAGCAATAACATTAGCGATCTGCGGTCGTGCATTATCGCGGAGCAGCATCCAGCTTGTTGCAAGAATAAGTGGCCCTTTAAGTGTGATATGGTCTTCGGGACATCTCTGTAGTATTGCCCAGTTACAGTGGTGTGTGCAGGTACAAGTTGATAAATCATTGCTTGAATATCGAAAAGTGAGATCAGCCTATCTTTCCCAGCAGAAGCAACTACTTTTACTTTTAGGTGTTGGTAAGCACACAGAGATTTGCTGTTTGCTTTCAGGTTAGAAATGATGTAGCCAAGTTTCCAGCAACTTTCTGTAACTTCATCTTCAACTGCATGCAAACATGCACGCGAACGTCCTTTTGTTTGGGAATCAGCAACCGTACAAACGTCTCTTTTCAATTACTGACGTGTCTGGCAACCAGTAAAAATTTCAGAATGTCTGAAAGTGTTGCTAACATTATTCGACTATTCTCCCTCACAATGACAGTCAATCCTGGTGATGTAGTGGGAGCCATATTTGCCTCGTAGACCCAAGTCGCAGGTCCAATTCCGACCTAGATCGATGGATTTTTTCGGGCGTAAAAATCCTAAGTATGGCCTTCTTCGAAAGGGAAGTAAAGCTGTGGGCTCCGATTTACGGCACGAAAAAAATCTCAAACCTTTAAGAAGAGGCCTCTGAGTAGTTTGTCGGCCGTTTCTCTTCTGAATTGAATGGGACGCTGATGACCTAAGTTAATGTTTTTTTATTATTTATTTTATTTTTCGTTAGAGCGCAAATTGGAGCGCCGTTTCCACCTTCCTTTGAAATTGATTGTCTCCCCTCTTTAAACATTTTAAATATCTTCGAATTGTGCTACAGGGAAGAAAAAAACTATCCATAGGCCTGCTGTAACATTACATAGATCCCAGCTGAAGATTTGTTGAGACGGAATCAGAATTTCGAAGCAGCATATTGTTCGTTGCTTGTCACCTCCATTTTTCTGTACAGAACTGAACATATCTCAACTTGCACACCTCTTACAGGGGGAACCAGAAGTGACTACAGTGAAACTAGTACTACCTACTTGTACATTACTTATTAACCAAACAAAATATTGTAAAGTTAAATTTTACCGGAAGAAATTACGCCCGTAAAAACTATGACCATTCTTTATTGAACACTCCTCGTATATACATGCAATCTTATAGTAAGAATATTTCTAAACGTTCATCACAAGTAATAACATGCAGTAGAGACAGCTTGCATCGGTACTTTTGATGTTATTAGGTTTACCACTCATTGAAACTTTTGATGTTGCTGTTATCGTCACAGTTAATAAGTGTGTTTAATGAGCAGTTATTAAACATTGAGCCTCGTTAATTCTACAGTACTTACAAAAAACCGCGTAACTCCACTCTCGGTAGCAAAGGAGTTAAATACTTATGTTCAGGTCCTTGTCATGTAAAAATGGGCAAGTATGAAATGAATTGGAAGAGGCTATTAAGATTAATTTTTTGAGGTAAGTTGGTATCTACTTGTACGGGTAAATCGATTTTCTTTATTTTGATCTAAGGAAACATGAAATAAAAATAAACAAGCAAGTCTAGTTACATTGTTTTGACTTACAGTAATAAATAAATATTTTAAATATTTTATTTATTGTTGAGTTAACTCTGTCGGTCTTCTCGTGGCGTCTGTAGGTGTAAGTCTGTTGTTATGAATGAATTGAAATAAATTAATGGTGGCGCAAATGATCTTGTCGTCCTTGGCACCTTAAACCTATATGGCATTCACCTTCTCAGAGTAAGGAAAAACTCCGAAAAAAATTTTACCCAGACAGCTTGACGTAGCCTAGAATCGAACAGAGGACCTCCAAATTAGTAGTCGCAAACCATGGAGACGGTCAATACATACGGGCTATTACCGCCACGGATGGCCGAGGTCGTTAAGGCGCGGACTCGTGAGTGGGAGGTCTGTGGTTTGATTACTAGCAGGACCGTTCTCCCTGATTGGGTTTTTTTTTTCCAGTTTTCCTTCATTCCTCATGAATGGCAAATGCCGGAAAGGTACCCTAAATATATGCCTGGAACGCTTCCTTCCATAAAAAAAACCTGTCACAACTTATAATTTCATCTCATGTATCATCAGTGTTCACCGCCTTTGATGCTTCAGTAATTAAAACGGGCGTTAAAACACTATCAAAAACAAATAAAATAAAAAATAACTAGAAAAAGCGAGTAAGTCAGTTTTCATCAATAAATTCTATTATAGTGTAACAATGTTCTGATTTTAGGGGTAGCTTTGAATTTTATCTAAGTCCCCTTAAAATTTTATTTCAGGCACTTATCCAGTCTTTCCTAAATGCTGTAGAATTAAGCCGTAACTGCAATAAAATGTATTTTTTTATTTTCAAAATATACATAAAATTCGAGCAATTATCACTGAAAAGAAAGGTAATTATGTAGACCACCACAATAATTAAGGTGAGTAAATGTGGTTTTCAGTTTGTTTGTTTATTTATGGTTTCTGAATGACGGCCAAGCGTTTTGTGCAGTTATTATTATTATTATTATTATTATTATTATTATTATTATTATTATTATTATTATTAAGATATCGTAAAGACATTTCAGTGATGTCCTCTAAAATTACTATGTAAAATAATCTATTTTCCAAGAGCGAATTTCACAGCACAAATACCACCTCGAGTTTTAATTTTTCTGTATTCATTTTCTTGGCGATATTTTACTGCATAAGAACAGCTTAACATAACCTGAAATAATAATAATAATAATAATAATAATAATAATAATGATAATAATAATAATAATAATAATAATAATAATAATAATAATAAGAAGAAGAAGAAGAAGAAGAAGAAGAAGAAGAAGAAGAAGAAGAAGAAGAAGAAGAAGAAGAAATGACACGATAATATCAATTTTGATTATTATTTTATGGAACATTTTCCGGTGTTTTTAACATTTTTCAGGGTCATTTGGCCAGAATTATTGGCCGGGTGTACTTTACAAGAGCGGATAGTGCCAAAGTAAACGCCAACCACTACCAACCTGGTGACTTAAACATTAGCATAAAAGGTAAATATTTCGAAATGCTTAAATTGAACAATAATTATTATTAGGGTTTCGATGGCATATACATGCACAATAGCTGTTTAATTTATTAAAAAAGTGGTATTAAATGTTCTCGGTTTGCATTCAATTATGTCATTCCTTTTTTATGCGGTGCTATCTGAAGAAGAATGCAGAAGGCACATCCAATTTCGTGTCATACGCATTCAGAATTCGCTCCCGCGAAATACCCAAGCCATCCCCACTGTATATTCTTACTGTGGAAATTTAGCTGGTGATAACGTTTTACACGCGCATTGAACTCTCCAGCATAACTTGCTTGTCCCTTATTAATTTAAAAACGGTAGTAGTGCGATAAAAATCTGAAACCTTGCTCATGCATCTTTTATTATTTTAAATCCCTTGGTTGAAGTCTTTGACTTTTCCAAATATAAAATATTTAGACTTTTAGGATATTAAGTTGTCTTGTTTTGCAAAATTAACTAATTTGTAGTTTATGTACTTTTTGTCCCTTAGGGTCAACGTATATTAAATGGACGTATATTGATTGCAATTTGTAGTTCTAGAATACATGTCTAAGGGAAATATATTTTGTATTTTTGCCAGCCAGAGGATTTTGAGAATTATGACGGTATACATGGAAATTCCTCTGGAGCATCTCTGCTTATGTTTGGAGAAATTGTGAATTATTTTTTACAAACTCATTTAAAGGAATTGGGAGTTGTTTGTAGTTTAGCATTGAACTTTAGAGAATATGATCAGCAGATTTAGTTATTGGATTGGTAGGGCCGGAGAAGAATATTTATGCACTCCAGTCTTGCTCAAGGGTTGTGCCATTTGTGCCTATGCCCACATTGGCGGGTACCTCCAGGAGGAATGGACGCTGTTAGGGAGACACTGGGTGGTGAAGTATGGACG
The DNA here is from genome assembly GCA_030762175.1 of Metallyticus violacea. Lineage (NCBI taxonomy): Eukaryota > Metazoa > Arthropoda > Insecta > Mantodea > Metallyticidae > Metallyticus > Metallyticus violacea. Next base: position 21,558,728 of record CM060845.1, read on the forward strand.
TGGTAGGAATCCCTAACATGTTAAAAATTCGTGGAAAAGAAAGACCAATTCTAGCATTCCCCTAAGCGACCAGAAAAACCTCGTCAAAATGGGACTTGAGCCCAGGACCTACCGAATGCGAGTCACAAGCATTATCACCTGAGACACCCGCTAAGTAGCGTTAGTTATAGCCCTGTTCATTTACCTACCACCATTTTGGATCAGGTAATCTGTTGGTCAACCAGCAGACACAAGAGATGCTACTGTTTTTGTCTTTGGGCAGATAGTGAATAAGATAAAGTCAAATCGTGGTACTCCAACCACAGGCAATCACTTATTGTTGTTAAACATTGTGTATACCAGGACAACAAGTTAACCGGAATTCCAAAATTTAGCACAAATAGAAACACTGTCTTTGATCGTTTGGAAACGAGACCAGCTCTACTTTTCCTATCGGAGCTATGATCATAAAACGAAGTTATTTTGCTGGTCCCCCATGGCAATTTCTTCAGTAAAAGAGAAGTGCTCTATTTGTGCTAAATTTTGGAATTCCGGTTAACTTGCTGTCTTGATATACACAATGTTTAACAACAATAAGTGATTGCCTGCGGTTGGAGTACCACGATTTGACTTTATCTTATTCACTATCTGCCCAAAGTGCACTTAACTTTCTTCTGATGTAACTCTCAATTCGAGATTAAAGAAATAGGCATGAAAAGAGTATTTTGATATCAACAGAAACGTTTTGAATTATTATTGACTTTTGGGGGTATTTGTATAAAACAACATTATCTACTGTGCAATTAAGACAAGAGGCAGGACGTTGATTTCGCTATGCGTTTTGCAATATCAACATTGGATCCACAATCGACAAGATTTTGGTAGATGTTGTATTAAATCCATTAGAATGATTTTTCAGGGAAAAGGGATTAAACGGCAATGTGATTGCATTTATAACTTAAACATAAAATGCAGCTTTGACTGTAAAATTTGTAATCGCTAAAAATAAACATCTATAAGTATTTCTACTTCGCTAGTTCCCAACATTTCTACCTGTCTTGTCCAGTCCGAGAGTATCGAAAGGTTTAAAGTTTTATACCATTTTGACTGTCTATCTTCTCCTCTGTTTGAAGTTCTCATGCTTTATTTGTATATTATAAGTTTCTTACCTCTAACGGCTCATGTTTCAAGTTGCTTGATTCCAATATATACCATCGCTTTCAACCATATTTTACATCTAACTTTGATGCTAATGGGCATGGAATTATATGCATTGCAATTGATCTGTTGAATTTTTGTGCCATTCTTGGCCAAGAAGTCTGCCTATTCGTTGCATTGTAGACCCCTGTGAGAGGGAATTCATTGTAGAGTTGTATTCTTCCATATTTTTATAGGTGTTTGATGTACTTGTGGATTTCTGTTACATTTCTATTACACAGCTATCTCTAGCAGATTGTATGGTGATTTAGAGTCACTTAGAATAACAGCATTTTGAAGGTTTTATAGAGGCTGAATAGTAGTATTTGATGGTTTCTAATTCGCCCGGAAAGTGTGTTTATAGTTTTGGTTAGGAATATGTGGAAACTAAATGGTTTGCCGGATATTTCTACCCGCTCTTTATTATTATTTCCTATTAATAGCCTGTCTATTTCGCATGTAAGAAATCTGCTTCTGTGTATCTTTCTAGCGCAGCACGTTTCTGGAAGGTGTTGTGATTCGTTTCTTGGTGAGTTTTGTTAATTCTATATAATATTTCATTATAATTTATAAGAAGGTAGTCTTGGTAGTTTCTCCAGTTTATCTAGCTATAAATTATAATAAAATCTCTATAGGTATTCTACTTTACGAAATCCTCTTCCCCCCATTTCTACTATAATTCCTCCAATATTCAATAGTGAGAATTCGTTTAAATTTTTCATATAGCATGAGGTTTCTTCGCTCTCTGCCAGATTGCAGGAAGGGGTTATCTTCTACACCTCGTAAATTACATACAAATTATACATAAAAAAAAAAGCCATTCAACTTTGTAAGGCATTTCTGCAGTTGGTTTAATGTGTCTAACCCGGTAGTAAAACAGTACGTTCAACTCAGATTACAAACTGGAAAAAAATAAACCATAAAGTCAAGGTAAAAAAAAAAAATCAGTGTAGAGGCAATTTGCCAATTAGTTCTAGTAGCCAACAATGCTGTACCATACCAGGAAAAGAGATAGACCGTGTGTGTTGCAAGAAGATCAAGTGTTATAAGTGCATTTTCTAACAAATCAAGTGCAATTTGTAACCTTAAAGTGTACATCCTCATGCACCTAAACAGTGATGTATTCAATGTTAATACAATATGTTACGTCCTGCATACTATTAACCTGGTGTTTGACACAGTAATTACGGACTACCCTCTGAAATATAATATGGACGAAGGTAGGTCCATAAGTTTCAGCCTAACCATTTTCTGAGTAGGATAAGGTCAAAAACTATATTTCACTCTTCAATTTAGTTACCCTTTATTGCAGTACACATATTTGAATTAACATTTCAACCCCCTCCCCCCCAAATAGTCAGCAATCTTGTCTGCAACATGGGCATAAACAGCATCCATCACTTCTACTTCATCACACTTAAATTTTCTTCCTAGAAGGTCCTTCTTGAGTTTAGAGAGGAGGAAATAGTCACTGGGAGTTAGATATGGGCTGTATGGTGGATGACCGATCTCCTTGAAGCCGCATTTCTTCTCAGTTTTCTTTGCAACAAGAGCTGTGTGCACAGACGCGTTGTCGTGAAGAAGACGCACACCACCACTCAACGTTCCTCGCCTTTTCTCTTTGATGGTAGCACGTATTCCTAGTTATAATATTAAATGGAAATAAAAATTCAACTTAATACTGATGCTATTGAAGATGATACATAAAAATGCATGCAACCATCTTGTGTAGTAGGCCAGCATAGCACTCCCCATTTACTGTGGTGTTCCTCTCCTTGAAGTCAATGAAGAGTATTTCTTCACAGTCCCAAAAGACTGTGACCATGATCTTCTTAGTTGACTGGGTGACTTTGGCCTTTAGAGGCGGGGCTTCGCCAGGTTTACGCCACTCCATTCACTCTCCTTTGAACAAGGGATCATAGTAGAGGACCATAGTTTCATCTCCTGTAACAATGGTTTGCATAACTTTTGTCTCGTTGCCACGGCACAGCTCCAAAATGCCTCACAACAGATGACTCGTTGCTGCCTTTGAACCGAGGAAAGAAGTCTAGGCATCCATCTTGCTCTAACCTTATTCATGACTAAATGTTCATGAATAATTCGAAGGACTGTTGCTTTAGAAAGACCTAACCTTGCTGCTATTTCTGTATTTGAGCCGCCAATCATCCATAATTTCTCCTTCCACAAGAGCGATGTTTTTATGATTGAGCACCACCAAGGGCCGACCTGCACGCGCTTCGTCTTCAATGCTTTCTCGACCCATTCGAAAAAGAGTTAGGTCCATTGTTTTACGGTAGAATAAGAGAGCCATGCTTCCTCATATACACCACCCAATCGCTGTTTAATTTCATTTTCAGTAAGTGCTTCTTTTATGAAGAACTTAATAACAGCTCGATACTCAATTTTGAACATGTCACAATCTTTTGCACATAGCCTTCTTTATGCAACTATATCTACAACTGAACACAGCGGAGGGGAAGTTACAGTTGCAATTGTTTACTTAACAGATAAGTATGACACCAGATAAGGGTTTTGTGAAGGCGATAATCCTTATTGGTGAGACCGGAAACTTATGGACCTACCCTCATATAAAAAGTTTTACAGTCAATCCGCAATGATTTACCTTTAAGTCTGAAATGCTGTAATCACATATCATTTAATTCGTTTTCTCTGAAAAGTCATTGTTATGAATTCAATGCAACATTTACTAAAATCTTGTGGACTGTATATCTAATGTTGATACTGCAAAACATAGAGCGGCATCAACGTATATTAAGTTCCTGTGTTTTGTCTTAATTGCAAGAGCAGCACATAAAGCTTTTATTATTATTATTATTATTATTATTATTATTATTATTATTATTTATTTTTTTTTTACATAATCACCGCGCGGAAGTCATTAATAATTTCGAAACATTTATGCTGAGATCAAAAAATTCTTTTCATGTTTGTTTACAAACTGAAGTTGAGAGTTTCACAGGAGAAAGTTCAACTGCACTTCTCTTTTGAAGAATCCACGGCGAACCAGCAAAATAATTTCGCGGACCTGCGGTTGAAAACTGCTGTTATAACTTACAAAGTGTCTCTTAACATCCTTTATGAAAGTGTCGTTGGAATCCTTTCGTAAGAATCACGGAACAACAAGTGAGTGCTATGATTTAAGCGCCTCCAAAATTAATGTCATATAAACAAATGAAAATATTTCAGTGGATAAACATCATTATACTATTTTTTTTGACAGTATCTACTTCATGTTGCAACTTGATTTAAGAGATAATATAAAACACACAAAAATTGGTTTATAATTAACTTTTCAATTAAATTTACATCATTGGAATCTCGTGTTTCTGGTTTACTTGCTATATAGAAGATTTAAGCAGTAAAAATGTTAATATCTACTTTTATGTCTTTAACAGTAAATGAATTAATTCATGTTGTTGAAAATAAAGCCTTCTGCAATATTTGAATTGCAATACCTTACACAAAGAAATTTATATATATATATATGTATGTATCCAAGAGTATATACCAGTCATTGACAATTGGTTACATTTGACACGAGACAATAGATGTTTGCAATAGCGAAACAGCATTTACAAGATTGCGACGTCTCTGAGTGGGTGTACACACCTCGAGTAGCGCTCCGTTGTGCGATTTTATGGGTAAAAGGCATGGAATCAAAGAATATTCATTAAGAAATGCTTTCCATTTACAGTGAGAAGTGACTGTCATGTCGACCAGTTTACAATTGAGTGCACAAGTTCTCTGAAGTGTGGACACGTATGGAAGACGAACACCGCGTCGGCCAGTCAACAGAGATTGCCACAGGCACGAATTTGCAAGTTGAAGACGTAATTCGAGCAGACAGAAGAGTAACTACAGACACTATAGCCGCTGCTATTGGTTGTTCATACGGATTGGTCTGCCCTATAATGCATGACAGGTTAGGTTTTTACACGATGGGTGCCGCACATGTTGACCCAATAACACAAAATGCAAATGCTGGATCTACCATTACAGCATCTCAATTGCTACCACAATAAAGGACATGATATGCTAGCCCAAATTGTCATAGGCAATGAGTTTTGAATTCACCATTCTCAGCCCGAGACAAGACGTGCGTTCATACTGCCAACAAAACAAGTGAGACGCTGCGAAATTTCAATTGGGAAAGTACAATTCTCCATATAGTCCCGACCTTGCTCCAAGCGACTTCCACTTGTTCGGTCTCTTAAACACCATCTTTCGGGTGAACATTTACCCAACGATAAAGATGTAAAAAGGGAAGTCACAGTCTGGTTCTGACAGCAGCTCAAGAAGTTTATGCTGTTGGATTTCAGAGGCTTGTGAAATGATGGGACAGTTACCTCAATGTACACGGAGATTACATTGAGAAATAAAAGTATTTTTCAAAGCAGTACTCATATTTGTTTCAATTCTATATCCATTCGAACCTTACTTAATTTTTTTGAATTTGTGAAAAGCATTTAACTCCCGTTTTAACTACTGAGGCATCACAGGCGGTGGACACTGATAATACATGAGATGAAATGATATAATGGGAATGCATATATTTTTTAAGGAAGGAAGCGCTCCAGGCCTAAGTTTAGGGTACCTCCCCGGCATTTGCTATTTATGAGGACTGAGGAAAACCTGAAAAAAACCTCAGTCAGGAAGGACGGTCTTGATAGGAATCGAATCCCAGACCTTCCGCTAACGAGTTCTCGCCTTAACGACCTCGGCCATCCGTGGCGGTTACTTATAACCTATCCTGGTACATTCAATAATTTTTCTCTCTCAAATTGTACAATTTAACATTTTTGAAAATGTACAACCTTTACCTCATAATTACGTTTAAAAACGAAACTAGATTGAAAGATCTGTTGTTGGCATATATGTATTGAAGCACCTTTATTGTTAGTAAGATATGCTCAAGGAGTATTTTATTATAAATCAAGTGTTAGACTGTGGGCAGTTGTTGAGCAAGAGGTAAATAACTGCAGAAAAATCTATAACCATCCAAAACAGGCCAAAAAAAGAGATTTTAAACCTAAAAACAGGAAACAGAAACCGAAATAGGGAAAGGGAAAATAAAAGCTGGCCCTACCGATCCCAAATGTACTGAAATATGTTCATTTTTATCTGAAATTTATTCACCCAGATATTTACGAAATTTCCCGCTCTGGATATTAGAACACTCTTTTTGTAGGCTACAGAAATTTGAAAATGTAATTAAAGATAGAGTGTAAAGATATGACAATTAAACTTTTATGCGTATGGATCAGCTAATGTATTAATGCTTTTTCCCCACACGTGCTAATTGTTATGTTATAATATTTGTTGCATATTTTAAGTTGACCAGACGAAATCTATTGTATCTATTGTGATTAATGAATGACTAATAAATATTATTAGTTATTATGCATATAATATTTTTCATATGTACATATTCATTTATATTCAATGTTTTGTAAACCCGTGTGCTCACATACATTCGTACATATAATGCTTCTTCCCCCCCCCCAAATGAATTTTCAATGCAAAATTTTACTATTGTTGCCCATGTGGTTTTGAAGGGCTATTCTAAAGTTAGTTCCCAGTTTCAAATTACCCTAGACACTTTTTAGATTCTGTAAAAATAAAAACATTAATGTTGTTAGTAATGAAAATTAATTTTATTATAACAAAACTAATATAAAATAATAAACAAGAAAAATGTATATACCACCACCGTGTTGCTCAATAAAAAATAGTCGCTCTTCTATGCAATAAACATCATTGGTTAGTGCGTTTCTAGAAATGTTTTCATTTACACAAACAAAGGAATACCGTCTTAATTAATCACACAGTATTGCCAATTTATTTTTCGGAAATATCTGTGTGCTATGGATTTTACAGAAATGGGTATATTTTTCCAGTGTAACGTTCGAAATCTTCACAATATATTGGGATATTGCCTATTGCTTTCATAACAGCACTGAATGAGGTCAATACGAATTCGTAAAGGCAAAACTATTCTGAAAATTGCCGTAGGTACTCTAAACCATAATTACTTGTACAAGCATGACACAGTTGCCTTAGCAACGAAAGTTAAACAAATACAATTGCATTTCCCTCTGAGGCATAATGATATCTACAGGGAACTAAACTGTTGATATGTACAGACGATATAACAATTTAAAATAGAAACTTACTTTAGAATAACCCCCTTATACAAGAACATAAATAAGAGGGTACCTGCATTTTGGCATCACACCATATCTAGCAGGTTTGCCTAACTAGCAATGTAGTATTATACGAATCGTCCGAGATATTGCAACTAGTACAGGATGTTAAAAATATAAATACGTACATCAATAATAAATTAATTATAGCTGTTTCATTGTCACGGCGGATCGTTTTAAAGAAACGGGGAGCAAGCAGGCATATTAAACTTCATTAAATACGAACTAAGTAACAATATAAGTAATACTAAGTTATAAGATCTAAATAATAAAATATTTTATGCTTTCATGATTTTCCTCGTATATTTTTCAATTATCAGGGTGAAAAGATAATTATCTATTCTATGTATTGCATCACTCATCAGTCTTTATAACTTATGCTTCTGAATTTGTGAAAAGTGTACGAATCAACATTAAGATATTGGATCTAGGACTGCTACCCACTACTATTCTTTTACTAAATGACCCTGTTTGCTGTCCAGATGACCTAGCCCATATTACTCACGTGTAGCAGTATGCAGCAGGATCAAGATATAGAGGACGGTGTCTCTTCCGTGGAGTTGCTGCCTGCAACTGAGAGAGGCACAGTTTCGGAAGGTGGTAAGAAAACACTGTCCCCACTCTACCCCAGCTCTTTCTTCTGGGGACCTCCCTATCAGTGGCGCACTGTCTGCTCACTTTCGATTTTCTAATCTCTACTTTGCGTTATCACGCAAGTTGGTGTAGCGCTGCATGTGTGGTTAACTCAGCACAATTTGTCATTTTTATATAGTGGATAAAGAAACTGAACTTACTGTCTCGATTTTTAAAAATCAGGTAGCCGTCCCTCTCTCTCATATATTTGTGCGATTGTTGATAATTTAAATGTTTATAATTATGATAATAACTTTATTAGTTCATTGTATATTTTTCTATGGTGGCTTTTCAATATACAGCAACGCGAAAGCGTTGTTTGTCTGAGAAATCAGTTAATTTTAACGTAAACAGCACAATAAACCCGTCGGAAATATGATATTTTTACTGTCGAAGAAAATGCTAAATTGCGCATTTATAATGATGTAAACAAAATAAATGACAGTCGCGTCGCGGCATGGAGGGAAGATAATTTATAGGACCAGCAAGCCGCTAATAGCTCCGCCCGTTCATATACCGTTTGGTTTGAGTAACCAACAAACGTTTTTCATTATTTTACAAGAATTGTGTTTTTAGTGCTATAAAAGCTGGTTTGACAATAGTTTGAAATTATGGGAGTGTATGGGCTTATGGATGGAAAGAGGGGGGGGGGGGACTACCATTTTATCTGTAAGTTAAGATGCCATGTACTTTTCCAATGCAATTTAAAATGTTTGCATGACTAACTTATGTTCTTATTGCACTGATTGAAAAATGAATAGTTTAGACAGTTGAGAAAGTAAATATTAATTAATTTTTGGTATGGAATATGTTAATATTAATAATGTATTTGATATTGTATGTGCCAAAACGAGAGAGAGCTGTACGTAATGGGGATGAGCTTGTGGCAGAGCAACTGTTTCCCTTTATTAATGTGAACATAATATTTAAGAGAGTTCCATGGATTTAAATATAATAATATATTGTAATATAAGTGTTGAAATGCATACATTGAGCATCCGGGTGTGCGGGTTGGATTTTGTACTATCATATTGTAATCTAACTTATTTTTATTTATTCTATTTTATTTTAATTTGGAAAGATAAAAATGAGAGTTAGAAATATCGAATCGGTTAGTATTTGTTCATATGTTTGTATAGTTACACGATAGTGTTTTGTTGGTTATTGTTGATTTTATTGAAACTTTTTGTAGCTCGATGATATGATGATTAATTAAAAATTATTATGGAAATTGACGAAAGCCATACCTCGTGTAGTATATCTCACAAGTAATTTACATTGCTTAAACAATTTCGTAAATTTATTCCATTAAATTGTTTCGTGTAGCAAGACTTTTACTTTCAGTTGTAATTTATAAAATAGTGTCACTAAAGAGTGGTGCAGAGTTACTTTGTAACACTAATCTTCAATTTTTTTTTATTCCAGTGCCGTTAGACTACAACTTTCAGTTCTAAAATTAGGTAGGCATTAGTTATATTACGATATAGAGTATAAAAAGGTATTTTGAAAATATCAAGTTTTGCTTTATTACAATAAAGAGTTTTAAATTATGTACATAGCAAAAATTAAGTAATACCTGCTTATATTGTACATGGGATATTATAGAACATTAGATACTTTGTCATATTTTAAGAATATACTGTGCGAACTGCAAAGTCATAAGAAAATTCAAATTATATCCATTATAAAATCAGATTGGCCTTTATTATATAAAGTTAATACGTGTTTAATAATAATAATAATAATAATAATAATTAATCTATATATTCTTCTACAGAGTAATAGATTTTGTTCTATTTGCATTTCATAACATGATAACAAATTAAGATTATTTAGGAGAGCAATTAATATTCTTTGTTATTTAACGGGCTTCTTTTTATATCATGATAAATTGTCAATTTGTTTATAAAGATTCGATAGTTGCCTAGTATTAATATTGCGTATTAGTGTGCTTTACTAAGGTTTCTTGTGTGAAATACACCGAGTAAATTTAAAATTAACGTATTATTTTAAACTATGAACATTTTCCCTGTATTCCATTAAAACACTTAAATATACTGAATATGGTTAAACATTCAGTAATATGAAAAAGTTATCCCAGACCAGACGGTACCTAATGTTAGTAAAATTGGCACGTATTACGTGGAATTCCGTACCCACAAAGGGCAGCAAACGTAAGTGTGTACATTTTATGTTCAATAAACTATACATTATGCATCTATTGATTTTCTTTTTCAATTGTCACCCTTAGCTTTGTTTAACAATTTGAAAAAGTTTGAAGAAATAGCATTCTTACTTTTGTATCTTCATAGTATCCATTATGCAACCTTATACTAGCTCCATTTGAAATTCCTTTCTCACGAATTCGCATACATAACAAAACTCTTTGAAGATTTGATGTTTCAATAATTGAACCTGTCAAAAATAATTTAATGAAGATTGAATAATTAACTAATTAACGACATTATTGCCTTCTGAAACAGCTGTTTTAAAACTTGAAATTCACCCTAAGTTTGAACAGTAAAAATAAAGGGCTATTTGGAGTTAAATGTCATGCTAATCAAATAGAGACATAAACATACAAAGTTGAAATTACACTTTCTCCATCAACAAAACACTTTTGATGAACAAAGGCGCTCTGTTCTGTCAGGAGTGAACAAATGTAACGACCTAGATAACACGTGCACTCCAGTCGAGCATTTTAAGGGGGAGGAGAGTTGCCGTTTGAATAGAATGCCTTTCGGCGGAAATTTTCCAAAAGAAAAAGAAAGAAAAACACACACACACACACACACAAACAAAAAAAGAATGTATATGTTCGGGAGATCATAAGTTTTAACGCTCGCGTTACTTGTGGGCTATGACAATCAAAGTTTACGTTAAAACAATTGAACGCAGAGGCAGGAGATTCTAAGAAACGCATTGCAGATGAAAAACATTTCGAATCGCTCATTTGTACTGTGCACACGTCCCTCTGTAGTAGTTATCTGAGCCAGTACGACACTGAGATTAGTTCTAAGCGCGGTGACCTACAAAAGCAGGCGAGGAAAGCAAAAGTTGATAGCAGCCTTCTTCGCTTTCAGTGCAGCTTTCTCCGGGCCTGGTAGGTAGGTGCAAGATGACGCCTGTTTGTCATTGTAGGGTAAGCACTAATTATTCGGGCTGTTGCCATGGTGACTTGGTCATAACGTGATATTTGAAATGCTTCGTTTTGGATTTCGGCTACCGGACGCGAGAGAGAGGAGGGAAAAAAGGTTAAAGAAAGTCCTTTCACTTTGCTATTGTTTACTTGCTCTGTTTTATGAGCTCTACAGAGTCCCATCACGCTAACCAGAATGACCAATTAATTGTGAGGGTTGTACAAACTTTGCGAAAGCTATAGGAGGGTAAGAAATGAATATGTTTTTTGTGCTTTAATTATTCTTTAAACATTATTATCAATAGTTACGGTGGCTTTTATATTGAAAGTTAAAAATATCAAACCAGCATCATAGGGAGGTTCTAGAAATACTTAAGGTACCTATTTATTAGATTTCTAGCGGCGTGGAACAACGTAACTTTTCTAGGAAATATTAATTATAATAGAGTAATACTGATAATCTTGCCACTTCCTTGCATGTACATATATGAGACAACATTATTTACAAGAAACAAGCTTGTAGCAAAAGAATCACTATAGCAAATGAAGTAATACATCACAATACAAGAAGAAAAGCAGATCTTTATATAATGAGAATCAACACCAAAACATATAAAAAAAAAGTGCAACTCAAATGTCCATCAAATTATACAAGTTACCACTCCAAAGCTACCGCCACGGGTGGCGGAGGTCGTTAAGGCAGGGATTCGTGAGCGAGAGGTCGGGGGTTCGATTCCTACTACGATCGTCCTCCCTAACTGAGATTTTTAGAGGTTTTCCTCAGTACTCATAAATGGCAAATGCTGGAGAGGTATCCTAAAGTTAGATCTGGAACGCTCCCTTCCTTAGAAAAACATTCTTTCCCAATATATCATTTCGTCTCATGTATCATCAGTGTCCACCGCCTGTGGTACCTCAGTATTTTTGTTTTTTCTCGACAAAAAATTGAATAAACAAATAAAAATAGTTTCTGACATATCAGGAAAATGGGGTAATTAGCAGCGGTGGTATACCTAAAAACCAAAATTTAAAGAGTGGGAGTTAAAGTGAAATTTAAAAATCGCCCTAGTGGCCGGAATTTAAAAATTGTATTAAAGGAAATTCAACATATGTTTTTGCAACGAAATTCCGAAAACACTATTAAAATAAAAAATAGTTTCTGAAAACTCTTGCAGTATACATAGAAATAAGAATATATTTTAGAAACAATGCCCGGAGAAATTCCAGAAACCATGACTACTTATTGAGCGAGTGTTTGAAAGGGCGTGAACGACATCTTCGCTAAACTGAAAGGAAATTTAGGACATAACTTACTTGGGATAGGTGTTCTGCTCATATAATTCAATATCAATAGGAAAGACATCAGGAGCGATCTGAATAGTATTGGGAAAATACTAACTTAAAACAAAAAGCAATTGCTCTTTGTGCAGATAGAACATCGAGTCAGAAATTGCTTTTTTAATGTATGAACATTTCTTATGTAGGTCGCTATTAAAAACACATATTCTTTTCAAGCGTTTTAGCAATCGCAGTTTACAAAAGTACACTCTGTGTTAGTATTTCACAAATTCAGAACACTGTCTTCTACAAGAGTCACAACTGAAATAACTTTCTTTCAACTGACGTATTTGCTTTTAAAGTTTTCAATTGTTGGCGGCATTCATATAATATAGTAATTACGATTAGTTAGTTGACATAGTCTTGCCATAGAGAGCGCAGAGTGTGAAACTGTTCGTACGGATTCACCTCTAATATTAATTTAATTTATGTATGTTTTCCCTTTCTCATATTGGCTGTAATATTTAATTATCTTTAATATTGTATATTTCTAACTTCGTATTTTTCTGTCATAGCTGCACATCTTTGTAAAAACAAGCAACTCAGTGCTTTGCCTATAATAGCGTTGAGCATACATCGTACCTTGTGAGAGTAGCTCTTTTGTTCGCCAAGGTCAGTCCTTTTGTACACAAGACATGTTTTGACAGGAGAAAGCTTGTGTTCCCTTTAAAATCGTGTAACCAGGGAAGTTTGAATGCCGAAGAAACGAAGTGACCCCGACCAGCTGAAAATACAGTTAGAATTTAAAGCAACGTATCGTGAGATAGATTTTTGAAGCTCTTGCCAGCTAGCGAATGAGAAGAAGACAGGCAGGGTATAAATTAAGGAGAGGCGCGACGCTATCACGTATTTCACGCGGCTTGTGTAACCCAACGATGTCTGTTGAATTACTTATATAAGGGTAAGTTTGGACACCATACTTCATTCGCTTCTCAGTTTTATTCTGTGCCTCATTGGGGTTTCAGATTGTCGCTTCTGAAATATATACTCTATCTTTATTCAATTCAGGGCTCAACATTTCGGCATTCCGCGTCTTCAGGCAACCGGAATTCGAAGCTTATATCTGAGTAGTAAACATTTGTCAAGTCTTCGTTCAGTAAATATTTTATAATTCATAGGGACAAATATTCCGATAATAAAACAGCGCGGATAGATTATACATAGCGTGTCGGCTCTATCAACGACAAAGCACAGGTTTACAAGAAAGTAATAATGAATAAGTAATTACTAGACATAACTTCAAATCGCCCACTCATTTACGAGCATAGGTCCATAAGTTTCCGGCCTAACCATTTTCAAGGTATGGTAAAGACAAAAACTATATTTTACTTTTCAGTATAGTTACCCTTTATTGCAATACACTTCTCACATTCTTTGAATTAACATTCCAACCCCCCCCCCAAATAGTCAGAAGTCTTGTCTGCAAAATGGGGATAAACAGCATCCATCACTTCTTCATCACATTTAAATTTCCTTCCTCGAAAGTCCTTCTTGAGTCCTGAGAAGAGGAAATAGTCACTGGCTGTAGGGTGGATGGTCGATCTTCTTGAAGCCATGTTTCTTCACAGCTTCCTTTGCAACAAGAGCTGTGTGCACAGGCACTTTTCGTGAAGAAGGCGCACATCACCACTCAGCTTTCCTCAGCTTCTCTCTGTGCAGTAGCTCATTTACTGCGGTGTTTCTCTTATTGAAGCCAATGAAGAGCATTTCCTCACAGTCCCAAAAGATTGTGACCATGATCTTTTTGGTTGACTGAGTGGCCTTGGCCTTTAGAGGCGGTGCTTCGCCAGGTTTACGCCACTCCATTGACTCTCTTTTGAACAAGGGGTCATTGTACAGGACCATAGTTTCATCTGCTCTAACAATGATTTGCATAACTTCTCTCTGTTTGCCGCTGCAGAGCTCCAAAAATGCGTGACAACAGATGTCTCGTTGCTGCTTTTGGACTGAGGAAAGAAGTCTAGGCACCCATCTTGCACTAATCCTATTCGTGTTTAAATGTTCATGAATAATTCGAAGGACTGTTGTTTTAGAAAGACCTAACCTTGCTGCTATTTCTGTAACTTTGAGCCACCGGTCTTCCATAATCTCTCCTTCCACAAGAGCAATGTTTTCAGGTGTAAGCACTTCCAAGGGCCGACTGCACGCGCTTCGTCTTCAATGCTTTCTTGGCCCATTCGAAAATGTTTGACCCATTCTTTTACGGTAGATATGAGTGGGATGCTTCCCCATATACACCGTCCAATCACTGTTTACTTTCATTTGGAGCAAGCTTTTTTTTTTTTTTTTTTATTTTTTGATTTGGTTTTTATTTACGGACGCTCTTTAACATCTCAGATCATCAGCGTCCCATTCAATTCAGGGCGTGAAACGGCGGACAAATTTTGCTCAGAGGCCTCTTTTTTCATACTTGAGGTTCTTTACCGTGTCGTAAATGTACGACACGGGATCCATGGCTTTACTTCCCTTCCGAAGGAAGCCATATTTAGGATTTTTACGCCCGAAAAAATCCAGCGATCCTAGCCGGGATCGAACCCGCGAACTTGGGTTTAGAAGGCAAGTATGGTTACCACTACATTACCAGGACTGACGTCATTCTTTTGTGAAGAACGTAATAACAGCTCGAATACTCTATTATGAACTTGTCATAATCTTCTACACATAGCCTTCTTTGTGCAACTATATCTGAACAACTGAACACGGCAGAGCGGAAATTCCAGCTGCAATTATTTACTCACAGATAAGGTATGACACCAGATAAGGGTTTTGTGAAGGCGATACCCCTTAACGGCGAGGCCGGAAACTTATGCATCTACCTTCGTACATCGCCAGATCCTGTTCCTCAGCCCGTTCATCTTAGATTAACAAAATTAGCGGAAATAACCCTGAGTAATTGTTGTTTCTTCTGGGAAGGAAGCAACAAATAGGAATCATCTAGGAGCAACCATCACCAGCTGATGCATGGTTGTCGCAAATCTAGGCTCACCAATGTGGAGCCATCACAGCCGACAACGTAAAAATCAGTCCCAAGCTGTGCAGTTCAATTGTCTACATCAATCGACGGTACTTTCCCATGCTAAACCCTCACATTGTTGCAGGTGCATAAGCAGTGCTTTGTTTTGTCAGTAAACTTTAATTTTTTCATGAAACTGATACTTAGCAGTACTTTAGGAGAACTATTGTTAAACTGTATTTTGTGCCGGTAAGTCATTGTCACAAAAAAGGACACTTTCCTCCACCTTTTACATTTAAAAAAAGACGAGACGAAGACCAAAAAAGTGATGCCCCCGCTAATACAGGATGCCTGTCATCATCTACATTATTATTATTATTATTATTATTATTATTATTATTATTATTATTATTATTATTATTATTATTATTATTATTATTATTATTATTATAATCACCATCATTATTAACTTTAGCCCAGTAGATTATGTTTTGTCGGAGTATGTTGTGTTTATTTATTTATTTAATTCCCCCCCTATGACGTACAGATTGTATACATTTCACAAACTGCATACAAAGTTTCACCTGCTTTGAAATTTTTTCCCCTTCGATATCCTGATGGTTGGCGGAGGTGTACATTCTCTGAGTGCTCTTGTTATTCTTGTATACACTGTATGCCCTTTTTTTCATTTAAACGGGGGGTCCTCTTTTGTGGATTCAAATGCATCATTTGCAGTTTTGTACCAAATGACCCATGGACCATGGTAAATTCGTGCCTCCTTCCCTGGATGCCCTAAGTACGTGATTATTTTATTTAATGATTAATCCACCCTGTATTTAGTACATATGCACTAAGAGTCCTAGACCTATTTTAGTAGAAGCGGTATATTCGACTACAAACAACCAACTTACACAATCTTATGAAACTCACTCTTACGTTAGGAAATTCACTTCTCGTATTACCACAGTGTATTACATTGTGCTTTTAAAAATATTGCATTGTTTCGAGCCAGTAGAATACAGTACCAGAACATAGACAAACTTATAAGACCATAAGCAACAACAAACGCCATTTTTTTCATATGTTTCTTAGAATAGAGTAACTATTAAATTAACCTTCATTAGCGGTGAAAGGCACCGGCTTAAACACTTTATGGGAATAACAAAATAGCATGACCTAATTACCAGACGGATGGTAGTCTTATTTCTAAATATTGCAGAGATTGAATAACTATGGTCTGTGCATCATAAATTTATAGTGGACGTCAACAAAAGTATGTGGCAGAAATAATTACCTGGCTAATTGGTTAACCACTCCCTTTACTGCCTAATTAACTCGCAAAATAGTATTACGAATATGCTGGTTACTTGTATGCTTTTCTATGCCTGTTTATTATTTACAGCACGAAGGAAGCCTTTCATTATACCTAAAATATTTTTATTTAAATTTCTGCCGAAAACGAAAAACTTTTATGAAAGAGGATTAACACACGTTAAACAAACAATGAAATCTTGAAAATAATGGCTGAGTTTACAAGCATTTCTATGGTGGTAAATTCGACAGCCAATAGCAACAAATGGTAGGGGCATTGCGAGAATATTTTACTATACATTTAGAATGGACAGATTATATATATATTGGTTTTGTGGATAGCTTAAATAATAACCACGCTCTCTTCCGAACGATAAAGCAATTTAAGAACCATGTAATATATTTGTTGGAAGACTTAAAATTAGAACTGTTTTAAGCCTGTTGATAGGTTCAGATTAAAAATATATTCAGTTGAGAATAAAATGCTTCTAACATGAGAATTAAAATGATACTTAATGTTAGGAATTAAATTCAAACTTTTACGGAGCATTTTTCTTTTCGTACTTTTATTTAATTTATAATTATAATTGAGACTACAGTTTATATTTACCTCCACAGTATCTCCTTAAACTGTACTTATTTCGGTGAAGAGGTTGCGATTGTTGAAATATGCAACAATTCTATTACGTTTAATGAATGATTTTACAAACATATGATTTAGATTTCCCGCTCATATTAGCTAAACCGTTAGTGGTCCAGAGTCCAGCCAGACTGACATTAGCTGTCAGTCACTAACCTTTTAGTTAGTGGTAGGTGACAATAATTTTAGTAATGCGGGTGGAAATATTGGTGGGCGTATTTGTTAGTCATGACAGGAAAATGTGCCGTTTTGCTGAATCTCGCTGAAATATGTCGTTTGTGCTTATCAGAAGAGGGAAACAAAATGCCCATTTTCAAAAAAATGGACTGTGAATCTGACGTTTCTTTAGCAGCCAAAATAACATCCTGTTTAGCAATTGAGGTTAGTTCTTTTTTGATGTGGTATATATCACATTTTGTTTTGTTTATTATTTCACATAGTTGTGTAAAATGAAGCGGGGGGAGGGGAGCCGAAAAATTTCGTATCAATTAAATCGTATAACCTAATCTTATCTAATCTGGCCTGTATGTTTCACAATTAAGTTTCATATTCATTGCAATATAACGAATCATGAATAATAAATATTGTTCATTGAATGATTTAAGATCAAGCACTTCCTCAAATATTTTTTTTAGAAAAACAGTTACTTTCACTTTGATATATTACTTAAAATTGTAATGAGAATATCGGGCATTTGAACGGATTTTACGTTGTTAATTTTGGAATTTTGTGCAAGATGCTTGTAAATTAGGCTCGTAATTGCATTTAGCATCAAATTGTTTAACAATGCATTATAACCATTGAGTTTGGCCTGAGTTTTATTATAGGGGAATTGCTGAACAGAAAGAAAAGTAAAGAAAAATTTCATTCTGAAACTGACTTGATAAATTTACTCTTATTTAAAGGCAAGTCTTTCAGCTACTCTGTATGGCATAATAGTTGTATTTCTATAAGAAAACTGATTTTGTAATGCAGGTGATGACTGGAGATGGACTACCAGAACTGATCTGTCAAAAATGTACATCTCGCATAAATGGCTGGTACAGCTACAAGGAACAATGCCAGAGTTTAGACACTTATCTGCGAGACCATGTTAAGAAGATTTTTGGTGGTGCCAACGAAAGTAATGCAGTATGTATAAGCATAGTCCTAATTATTATCAAAATTTAAAACACTCTCTGGTGATTACTGATATGCTTGCAGTGCCATCACAACTACTAATGTGCTATGTTTACAGTGACACTTAAAAATTTGCTGCTTATACAAAGCGGGCTATACCTACACATTTAATTTGCTCCATTGAGCAGCTGGACATTTTAATTAGCATAGAAATTTACTAGGTTGCAGAATTGGCCAACTATAGAAGAGAAACAAATTTTTAATGAAACTAGTTTTCTCTTAGTAGATTCTGTCATTTCTGTGAGTAATAACATCGTTTAGGAAGGTTCTCACAGAGAACGAAATGCTAGATATTTTACTTAATGATTCTGAATCGAAAGGAGAATAGAATGAACATTTTTATATCTACCATCACTGTGGTTTAGTGGTGGCATTTATACTTCATATGCGGCAGGCCCAGGTTCGATTCATGCTTAGTTTCTAAGCTGAGATTTTTTTCAGTGCTTTTTCTTTAGATCTTAAGGAGAAGCTTAGGAAACCTATGCCACAAAATTCCCTAAGCTCGTTTGGCTGAATTATCATCTATCATTCCCCGACAGCTATTCTTGAGACAACATAGCTGCATTTTCTAGGCATCCCAGGCTCAGAAGTCAGCTGCACTCTTCCCAGGCCGGGGGAGCATCTCATCAAAACTGTTAGCATACTGTCTCAAAGGTTAATATTAATAAAAGAAGGATCATGATAATTAAGATCTTTGTATGATTGAGTTGAACTACGTACTCTTATTGCTCCATTTATTTGTTTATAATATGTAGAACTAGTTTCACAAACCCTTTGTTCTTATCATTAGCTAATGAGTCGACGGTTAGCTGATGATACGAGCAAAGGGCACTAGTTCTACATATTATAAACAAGTAAATGGAGCAACAAGAGTGTGTAGTTTGACTCAATTATACAAAGATCTTAATTATTTGATTAGCTTCTCTGTAAAAGTTCCAATTAACATTTATAGTTAAAGGATAATGAATTTAAGACTATTCAAGAGTAACAAATGTTTTAAAAATCTATAAAAAGGGTGAGAAATGACATACAAACCAGCAGACCAAAATGTGTTAAAAAGAAGCTATATCCAGTCTTGTTGTTATGACAATAATTCTCTTTACCATTTTAACAGAAACTGCATTACCAAACTATGAATTGTGCAGATGTTCAGATATAAAAATGATCCAAATGGCAATTTTTGCTTTTTGTTTCTTTCTTTTAAGCTACAATTTTGTAACATGGACACTATATATATCAAAAGTTTTTCCCTACTAGTGGTAAAATACTGGGTGTCCCTAATTCGTGCATACAGATCACATCCTGTGATTTCTGGACAAAAGAAGAGAAGAAATAAAATATTATCAAATGAATTTTTAATTGTACAATTTGAACACTAGATAATGCAGAATAGCAAACATTATTACA
This sequence comes from Metallyticus violacea, assembly GCA_030762175.1. Lineage (NCBI taxonomy): Eukaryota > Metazoa > Arthropoda > Insecta > Mantodea > Metallyticidae > Metallyticus > Metallyticus violacea. The sequence goes on from CM060845.1 coordinate 21,578,728, forward strand.
TGCACTTTACTTGATATAGCATATAAAAGTTTTGACTTGGTATGTGTGCAATGCATGCTCACACTACTTTATTTTTCATATTTTTTATTTATTTATTTTAATTTCTTTCAAGTCTCAGTGCATTTTATATCTCTAATTTTCATTGTAAGTCTAGTTGCATATGTGACTGCAGATGGCAACAACTTTGAACAGCTGCTCTAATGATTGACTAATGCTTTTTATTGTGTATGCTTTTTATTGTGTCACTAACCAGTTTTTGTATGGAATAATATATATCCCATAGACCACAAATTTTATTACTTAAAATACAATATTTTTCATATTTCATTTTGTACAAAATAATGCTGTGTACAAAAACAACAGGGAAATAGTTGACTAACATAACATAAAATTTACTAAGACTCGAAAGAAATTAAAATAAATTAAAGAAGTGACTCTAACAGTATTATATATGTAATAAGTCTTAGCTCACACATGTTACTGGTTGAGTTATCCAAACACTAAGTAAGGCATGTAATAATGTTTATTTCTAAGACATTATGTGTTACCTTTGTCAATATTAATAACTGGAAAAGGGGTAAATGTCTTGCTTATGCTTAATAGTACAATGGAATGGTTTGTTATCCATGGCACTGCTTTACTCACACCATGACAGTGCAAATTGATGCTTTATTGCTGCAAACAAAGTACTGAGCACATGTACTATAATTGTTAGAGTAACATCCCCTGGCAGACTTGAGCCAGTAAAACTGTTATTTAAAAGTTGCTACAGCAATTTGTGTTTTAACTTTAACTGCAAAATAACAGCTCCAACTCCATAGAATAATATAAATGGAGCTGCTTAAGAAGGAAGAAAATACATGCCAAAGAGGGTAAAAGTGTAGTGTATCTACTAGTCAATGAAAGGCCTCATAGTCATGTGACTTTGTTTACATCTACTTCAAATTTATAATGAAAAGACATTAATCAAAATCTTTACTCTTACATCAATAAACTTTTCAATAGTCCTTATCCACTTAAACTTATCTTTTCAAAGAAAATGTCCACGATTGTTTATTTGCCTCTTATTCTTCCTGAACATCACTATTTTACTTCTCTTCAACTGTTTCTCACCCAGTAAACTTATACTCCAATTATTTGTTCCTTTGTAATCAAACTGTATATGGTACTGCATCTTCCTTCTGTGTGCAAATAATGCAGATATCTTTAGGAACTATTCCCCTATTGCTGCTCAAATCCCACACTCTTAAAATAAGTCAGGTTGTCCCTTATTTTTAATTTTTATCATGCACACCATAATACATTTCTCTTTCAAAATCAAGTTTTAGTTCACTGTAAAATTTTGATAGTGTTTTTCTTTAAAATTTGTAAATGTAACATTTGTCTGGACATATACTCTAGCCACTACTGACCAAAATCCTGTAACAAAATTTTGTGACAATTTTATTGTTGAACAGTGTTATTCTTGAGCTTTATCACTATCCCCATCAGAACATTATTTTCTCAGTCACCGTTATTGATGGCCTGGCACTTCTTTCCTTATCCTTAAGGGATGCTTACCTCTCTTAAGTTTGTCTAGGAGAAAAGTTTCTGAATGCTTCTGTCAAATGTCCAAGTGACTATGACTCACTGAACTAGCATATAAAGATGTACACAATCATTGCACAAACCTTTCCCCTTCAATAATACAAATTATTTATGAGGAATTCACTAAAATTTCACTGTTTTGTTCCAATAACTAGTGAAATTTGTAATATTATACTATATTTCGCTGTGAAATCTATATTTTCATTTCAAATTCGCTAATATCAAACACCCAGACAATTTCAGCAACCATCTGCTCAAAACTGACTGAATCACCTTTATCTGACATTCTTTTCTAGTGACTGTCGCATATCACTGTTATAATTTGATAATTGCAACATTTCATAAAGTTTTATCAAAATTTATTAATTATAAATATGTTGCTTTTGACGCAGGGGTTTCATTGAAACATATCAAAAACATATAAACGTAAAACCAAGGATTTTTTTGTGTGATTTCTGTCATAGAAGATAAGCAGTGGAAATACAGATTCAGGTGCAAGAAAAGATGGATGTAGAAAACTGTTAGAGCATAGAGGCAATGCAACCAAGAAGAGAGTCACCAGCACTTCAAGAAAGAAATGTTCTGGGGGTGTAAAAGAGGAAAATGTAGCTGAAAGAGAAATGGTAATATAGCATAGAACATTTTTTTCTTTTTGACTGATTTATCCTTAATTTTCTCTTTAGAGATTTACTTCAACTTGGAAAACTACAGTAGGGCCAAAAATTTGTAATGAGATTGCACAAACATCCAAGTTAGAGGAAGCTTGTTTTTGAGAGAAATTGAGCTTTCAGAATGCTAGGTTGTGAATGTTCGTGTGATGTACAAATTGCTAGACTTTGCATTCTAACATAGGTATGCAAATATTAAATGTTAAACAATTCAACCATTTGTTATGTTCTTTATCAGCTGATCTGTTTACTACATTATTTATGTATGTGCGCGATGTTGTGTTTTCCTTTCCATTGATTCTTATGTCAATCTAACAACCTTACTAGTTTATACCAAATTCTAAAGGAATTGAGATTGTACCTATGTAGAAATTTTTGAAAAATTTCTTCAAATCTTCATAGATCCTACTTATGAGGCACCAAAATGATGGTGAAAAAAATTATATATGTGGGTGTTTGCTTATGTATACATATATTTGTCTGTTAACGATCTAGTGGCTGCATTTGTTTTCTCTCATCGAAACTCAGCATATAATGAATCAATTAACAAATGATTGAGTATGCTAACTAGCAAAATTGAAGCATAGAGGTGACAGAAACCTAAAGCCAAAATTTAAAAAAAAGAATTCTAGTGGCCACAATTTTGATTTTTTTAAATGAAACTCAGTGTATAAGCCATTGAAATATAACAAGAAAAATAGTTATTGAAAATCAGCATAATCAGACTATTATAAATATTGTACTTATGAAGCTGTTGACAATGGAGTGATAATATATCCTAAACTTAGGTATTGATTTTTTTACACTAAACTCCACTTACTTACATAAAAGTAAGACGCATTTTGGGATAAATTTAAGAATTGTTCAAGTAGCACCAATATTTGTTTTTTTGCAATAAAACTCGGTATATACCTCTTAAATAAATTAAGAAAAATTGTTTCTGAAAATTAGGGAAATTGGAATTTAGGAGTAGGGGTACACCTGAAAATCAAAATTTTAAAAGTAACCTCAACTTGCCATAGTTGAGGTTATAGCTACCAATAGTTTTGAGTAATGGCAGTTCAGTGAGCAACTGAAGATGGGAGAGATTCTCCCAAAACGCGTCTTACTTTTGTGTAAGTGAATGAAGTTTAGTGTAAAAAATGAATACCCAAGTTGAGTTTATATTGCCACTCCAGTGTCAACAGCTTCGTAAGTACAATATTTTAAAAGTAATCTAACATTTAATTTTCTCTCAATTGTTTAAAAAACAAAGAACAAATTAATTCACAATTAATAATGCTGCAAATGTTTAATTTTTGTAGAACTGCTCTAGAACTGGCACATGTTGATCAAACTGTTCTTATTTTCTAGGGCTACTTAAATTCATTGTGTGATGTAATTCTGGAAGAGCCGGCTAAAGATGAAAATGAAGATGTAAGTGCAAAGAGCTGCCAGATGGAATTGGAGAAAATGAACTTGAAGACTGATAAAGAGAACACCGAAAATGAATTTAGCCTAACTACAACAACTCCAAGCAGAGCCTTCACTTGCAAAGTGTGCCAAAGAACATTTGCTAGCAAACTGTATCTTCAAGATCATGAAGTGACTCACTCAGGAGACAAAAAATTTGCTTGCAAAGTAAGGAAGAAATTCCAAGAAGACTTCTACTGCACATAACATATATAGGTATTCTATAATTTTTAAATGAAAGAAATGATTACATTTTTTGCATCACATTTGTAATCACTAATCACATACCACTGCACAATCTAGAGTTTCTTCTTCATTTATTAATTTCTTAATTGGTGTTAATAACATTACTTCATTTACAACTAAAGTTGTTTTCGCTAATCCACTCAATGCCATTTTTTCCAGCTTTGCAACTGTTCCCCGACTTTCCTCAGTTCCTCTCTCGCAGTAGTAGTAGTATTGTTGTGGCTGTAGTAGAACCAGCAATACCAATATATTAGTTAAGTGAATGGTGTATGTTCTGTAATGCAAATAGCTTCAAATAAGAGTGATATTATTTGACAGTCAAAAGCCAATGACTCCCCCACTTCATAAAATAGCTTTTTCCATGGGAGTGGTAGATGTTCCCTAGTGGTTACATATATAAATGCAAGAAATATATAATCTGTTTTCTAACCAAACACTATATAATTATAAGTCTGTGTATCAATCAATATACAAGACCTTCACTGTAAATAGCTTCAATAATTTAACAAATACGTTATAAGTCTGTATGTTTATATCAAACTTGGAATGAAAACTGTAAATGATATTGGCATCCTTTTTAAGTTGAGAAATCTCCAGCCTCTAAACAATTTTGACATATTAATAAAATGACACTTATACAAATACCTTAAATAGTATATTTCCATTGTTATATGTATAAATTTTTAAACAACATTTCTCCTTAATTATAGTTTCTTGGAACACCAACCTAGGCTATGTAACTCTGGTATCAAGCAGTGAGGAATGGAGAACTGTAAAAAGAGAGACAGATATATAAAATGAGAGTGGAGATTTGCATGCATGACCAAAGTGAAGTCACTATAACAAAAATGCCAGAATCTAGAGTAAAAATAAAGAACTAGATATTCTTCATATTTTATGTGAGCGAAATGATAATTGACTTTCACTTGGAGACTGTGATAGATAACATATTTTTTTACAGTTTGAAACCTCAATCTTTTTGGTAACACTGAAAAAATATACCAATCATCTTTAACTAATATTTTGTAAGCTGTTGGAAGGAAGCTCATTTTCTATTTATTTAAAAATGGACAATATTGAACATTGTTTTGTTATTACATTTTTGTAATTTAAAAGACTTGCAGAATGCAAACTTTTTGAAGAGATGAAAAATCTACTGGGTGAAAGTGCTCTATATGTGGCTATAAAAAATTGGATAATTCAAATATGATGGATGAATGCATAAGATGAACAGAACTCTGGATGCCCAAGAAGTGTCATTACAGAAAAAATGATTATGAAAATTCATGGTATATTCCCGGGCTACAAAGTAGCATTGTTGGTTAGTCAGTCATGATGTAGTAGCTGATATGTTGCCAGTTTTTCTTATTGTGTGCAGCTGATTCCTTTCTAATGTTTGGAATTGAACTGGTTCATTTATAGAGTGATTAATGGAGTGGCAAAATTGAAAACTCAACAACACCAGCCATTAAGCAATGGTTGATATTGCAGTGTTGCCACTGCAGAATAACTAACATTATATGGACTGGCACTAACTGTCAAGTGAAAAGTTTCAGTGGCCTATAAATAGTGCTGACAGGCAGAAGACTCAAATTGGGCAAAATGGGCCCTTCTCAAAGAAACAGGTTGCAATATTATAATGCATGGAAAAGCTTTCGGCAAGATGGGTGCCACAGATGCTTACACCTGTTGAAAAAAGGCTTCAAGGGCAAGTGTCCAGAGCATTTTTATATCCAACCAATTTTCTGTGTTGATTCACCATCACTAATGAAACCTGGGTTCATTACTACACCCCAGAGACAAAATGGCAATTGAAACAGTAAATGGATCCCAGTTGCCAAACTCCAAAGAAATCAATGATAAAGTCAGGTGCTAAAGCCATGGCATCAGTTTTCTGCATTGCAAAAGGGATTCTGATGATTCATCATCTTCCTAAAGAGCAAATTGTAAATGGTGAATATTACACTTGCCTTTTTGAACAGTCATAATTGCCCGTCAAACATCTCTTCAGGATGAAATTAATCAAGGACAGCTACTGCTCATTGTGTAAGGACATGAATACTATCCTAAACAAAGAACACTTACTGAAATACAGCGAACTTGATAACAACAAATAAATAAAAAATAATTTGGAAGCTCTATTGGGAAGCTAGGGGAAAAATCTAAATATCAACATCCCCAATGGTCAATAGCAACCAACCAACAAACCTCTGGAACACTTTATATCAGAATATCTGACAAAAGAGGCCAGATATAGTGCTTTAGAAGTTAACTTTCCACCGGGATAATGTATGCTTGCACATTGAACTTCATGCAATAGCTAAGGTCAATGAATTAAAGTATGACTTGCTTATGCACCTATCTTCTCTCTCCTGCCTATTTCCATTAAGTCCTAAACTCAAAATTTTCTTGAAAAGACTGAGATTTTTAACAAGGAAGGAAGGAAGGGAAGGAAGGAAGGAAGTCAGTCAGTGCTACTGTGAAGCTGCAGACCTTAAGGAAACCATCTTTCATGATGGAATCAAAACAATGGAAAATCTTTGAGCAAAATATATTGCACTTTTAAGAGGCTATATTGAAAAATAAAAGCCATTTTAAAAGTGTAAACCAGTTAATTAAAACCATTGTTTGATTGAGTCAAACAACTCACTCTTATTGGCTTCACTTATTTGTTTAAATTTAGTACATATTATACAGATAATCATTCACATGATCAGCTAACCATCAACTCAAACAATAGTGAAAATATATAGTCCTAAAGTTCACAAGACTGGTAAAGAAAGGTATGCGACCCATCATTAACAAAATGAACACATTTTCATACAATTTAGCAAAATGACTAGTTAATAGATTCAGGACACTACCAAAATTTCAAAGCCTGAGTATAAATAATTCATTTCAGCTAATAGAAAAAATTAAGGATATAAAATTACAATCTTCTGACACATAATAACTTTCAGTGTAGAATTGCTTTTTCCAAGCATACCTAAGGATAAACTTCTATCTTCATGATTGGCTAAGAACAAGTGGAATTAATGATATTCACATAAAGCAATACAGAAAAATTGCTGAAATTTACATAAACCAATCCTATTTTTCATTCAAGGGCAAATTCAGTAAACAAGAATCAAAGGGCAGCACCTCATCCCCATTTCGAGCTAACCTCTTCATGAGAAGACTTGAAACATCAATCCAGCATTCCCATACATATTTAAAATCTGTACAGATATGTTGACGATATATTTGCCATAGTTAACAAAAATACATTGGCAATGCCATAATACTTTTGGATATACAAGATAAAAGCCTATGCAATTAAAAATGAATGTAGGAATCCACACAGTGAAACTATGATAAATCTTAATTGGATTAAAAGTAAAACTACTTAAATCATGTCAACACATTAAAACTCTCTTGACATTTCACATTAAAACTTTTTTAAAAAGTAAATTGGGAATAGTTTTGTGAGTCATTTGCTCACATTGTTAACCATTTGACATTTTACTTTTAATCCAATTAAGATAAAAGCCTATTGTTCACATACAAAACAAAAACAGATAATGTATTTATATAAACAATGTATACAGTTTTTTTCACACTAACTCCATTCACTTATATAAATTTGGAACATATGTTTCGGGAGCGATCCCTCCCGAAACATATGTTCCAAATTTATATAAGTGAATGGAGTTAGTGTGAAAAAAACTGTATACATTGTTTATATATATACCACTCCATTGTCAACAGCTTCGTAAGTACACTTATTTGAGATAATGTATTATTATTTGTGGACATTAAAATAATGAAACATCAAGGAAACCTGGAATTTGGAATCTATAAAAAGAATACTTACATACTCATTCACTTCAAAGCTGATAGATTTAACCTCAAAACACATAAACATGCTGTGATCAACAGCTTAACACACAGGCCAGTTAACCTGGAGTCGATGGTTAGCTGATGATGCAGCTGATTGTCTGTGAAACATGCACTAAACTTAAACAAGTTAATGGAGCCAATAAGAGTGTAGTTCAATTCAATTATACCATGATCTTAATTACATGATTAGCTTCACTGTGCAAGTTCCAATTAGCATTTCAATGTGAAACAGCTCATTGTTAGGCTAACTATTTATCATCCTGCCTCTCATATCATATTTATGCCTCATGCACAATTGTATTTTTACTTTCAGATAAAGTTTATGTATTGACTAGGGTTTTAAATTGGATCCAGAAAAGCTCAATGTCACAGCTGGGACTTAAACTTTGAATTTTTGACTTACTATTACAAAGCTGTAACCACTGAGGTACTGTGGCCACCATATCTGAGTTTATGTACCCTGGTAACCATAAAGATTATTTCATTTGATCCATAAGAGATGACTTGAACATTCTAGCTAGTGCTTTTGGCCTAGGCTTCTAGTTAACTGCACTATAAAGATTAATTTTTATATTTATATATGATTTTTCACACAAAGCATATATATTGATAGGACTTCAAATCAAAGTTGCAAACTTTGGCCATGACTTTAAATTTTTCTTCTGACTCTGATTTTGAAGAAATAGCATTCTTTGTTGTAAATGAATATGACAGCTTGTTGGACTGGTAAGAAAGATCTCTTGTAGGCAGTTTCATATAAACATGATTGAAAACAACTCTTTTATTTTCATTTATTAATAATCTATGACTTCACAAAATCAACATTATGAACTTTTTTATATTCTTGATTGCTCAACTCTTGTCTTTAGCTCATTAGCAATTTAGTTTTCTACTGCCGTAATATCCAGATGACCTGTGATCAGCTATATCTAAATAAATGTAATCTTAATAGTAAGATTCGAGTACAAATCCATTCTGTAGTTTACCTTCATTAAAATTGATTGTTTATTATGTCATAATCCATTGCTGCAATTCTCAACTTAATTACATTTATTGAGGGCCAATTATTGCATAGAGCATTTGTTAGGTAGTCACGAAATGGAGAAGAGCATATTATGATGGTACTTTCAAGCATGAAGTAATTTTTTATGCTGTAAAAAATGGTAACGGAAAGGTAGGAAGAGAGTTCAATATAGCTGAGAGCAATGTTCGTTTGTGGTGGCAACAGAAATTGACATTATTTGCAACTAAAGCTAATAGAAATTCACTGGTCCTCGCAAAGGAAGACATCCTGACATTGAAGAAAAAGTTTTGGAATTCATATATGAAAGGAGGAAGAATGGGCAACGTGTGGCTAATGATACCATAAGAAATAACTTTTTCTTCTTTGACTTATGCCAACTATCCTGGCAACAGCACAAGTGATGAATTTTGTCCTATGTGCCCCTATGTAACAATAGTTGTTATAAATTCTATATTCTGAATTAGGTAGTGAGTCAATTTAGTATTCTTATGCTCCACTTACCATTGAATTATACAGACATGTTTCACAGGCTTTTGCCCACATCATCAGCTGTGAGTTGACTGCTGGATTCGTTGTTGGTTGGATGGATGGATTTGGTGAACTTTCATGGATGAGCAGATTGAGGAATACATCCAACAACTGAAGTGTGCATCAGTCAGAATTTCTTCAGGTTCAATGGTGAAATTCATAAACAAGAAGCAGCTTTAGCTATGGGGAATCCATTATCACCTTTTCTGGTTGATTGTAGTTCAGAAATGCACATCACCAAATCATTTCCATACATTTTTAAAGTCTGGCGCAGATACATGGATATCTTTGCAGTGGTTAATTAGAAACATTTGGATGGTGTTTTGAAATTGCTAAACCTACAAGATAAGGAAATTAAATTCACTTCTAAAACAGAGCAAGATAACATGATTCTTTTGCTTGACTTAAAGATTATAAGGACAGGCAATAATTTGAAATTTGGAATATACAGAAAGTATATGGAAGCTGAAAATTACATAAAGGCAAGTGGCTTCAATCCCACAGCAAATAAACATGCAGTTCTCAGCAGCTTAAGACTCATTCATATACCTAGGAATGAGTTTGAATACAGCAAAAAGTATACTTACATAATACAATGGCAAAAACCAATGGGTAGGGCCAAGAAATTGTAGACAAGAAAATCAAGAAACTCAAACAAAAGATGAGGTTAAAACACTTACAACATTGACACAAACACACACACACACACAAAATTCCACAAGAAGTTAACTTATCATCCTTGGGCCATCAAAAAATTCCAGAAAATACAGATTTTGGTATTATTTTGTCCCCATTGAACCAATTCAGCCTTAATGATGTGCTCAATTCTGGTGATAATGGTAGAATACTTGATGAGAAGAAGCCAGGAATATATAAAATCAACTTAATCTCAGTTGTTAAAATGAGGATGTGGATAATTGTTCCAGGAAACATGTTCTGAGTAAATTTCATGTAGTGAAACCATAAAAAATGTTCTAAATATTTCAACTCAGAAGAGATTATTAATGTTTGTTTCAATGTGTTTTGATTCCAAATTGAATAAATATTGAAATTACTTTTATATATTTTTTTCTTCACTTAAAATGTCTGCACATTTTGGAACTACAAATGAAAAATAATTGAAAGATAAAATGAAATACTGATTAGTTTTTTGTCATTATATGTACAAAATTTCACCGATATGTACTTACAATTTTAAAAGCAACATTTTGTAGGAGAGAAAATGCTAAAAATGTAAAGTAAGAGAACAGCAAGGCAATATTTGCATACATAACCCACATTAAAGGTACAAGAAATATATAAGAATATGATGCAGGTTTCAAAATGCTACATGGAAACTAATAATACAGGTTCCACCCAGTAATACAGAAAGCTTTGAATTATTTATAATGTTAAAAAGCAAAATTGAATTTAGTATAATATTTCCCAAAAATAATTTACATAAATCTTACTAAGAATTTCCTTGTCTTACAGGATTGTGATAAGATGTTCTATAGTGAAAGGAAGCTTAAACTGCATTTGAAGACTCACTCATTGGAGAGATCATGTTTATGTTCAGTGTGTGGGAAGTCATTCCGTGAGAAGAGTGACTTGAAGAGACATTTTCGTCTGCATTCAGATGAATCACCTTTCCTCTGCAACATCTGTGGTATGTATATTATTTATGCTCAGCATTATTGTAGCCCTTAATTAAAGTATTGCTTACTTGCAAAATCATGGCTGATTTTATTTTATATTGTGGCACTTATATGTTAATATGTGCTAACATTATCTAGGCATATAGTTAACACATACAATGTTAGGATACATTAGGAAAACTCCGTTCATTAACAGCATGTGTTTGAGCATGGAGAAGGGAGGGGGGATGATATCGTTGCAAGGCATGGTGCTGAAAGTAGAGTGACTCTTCCTTCTCGAGGGAACCATGGAAGAGATATATGTGTCATCTCTGAAGAGCCATCTAACATGTGGAGACCAGCTATCATCAACTATGTAAGTAAAGGTAACCTATATCATTAAACTATTGTGTTAACTCTAAAAATATCTTTGTTCATTATATTTCTTCCTTAATTCTTCTTATAATGATTTCCTTAAGGTAAACTCATAGATTAATAGTCATTATAAACTGAACTTGTCCTTGTATCTGAACCTCTGGATCTTAAAAGATGAATAATGTGAAAGGTTATTGAGTTGCTCTGCCAGAATGCAATGTAATGATGGTGGATACAGAAAATAATAAAGGGGTATGTAACATTATGAGCAATTAGACTGTAGTACAGCATTTATGAAGCTAGAAATCTAATAAATAAGAAGAGTGCTGAGTAAGTATTAAAGCTAAAATATTTGAACATTTTTAATTATTGACAACTGCATAATCCGTTAAAACTGCTAAATATTGCATCTGAGCTTAAACTTAAAATGCATCCACTTTCATAGTAGTTATGTGCATTAGGAAAATGGTATAATGTAGGGGCAAAGCATCCATTAAGTCACTAAAGCTGAGCCTACACAAAATTAGTGTGTTGGATTATAGTGTTAATTTTTATTGACAATTCTAAATATTTCCTTATTTGAATTCTTGTACTGTTTGTGATGTAGAGAGTGAATCACAAATAATAGGGTTGAAGGCTCAACCTGCTTTGCACAAGCATTGTGGTTTTCTAAGTCACTGCCAGGAGAGGTGAAGGGAGTCAAACTTTCATTACTTGTGTGGGTTAGTTTTGGTTTCAGCCTATTTAATTATGTCTGCTTTTTAATGGAATTATACAGAAGCTGAAGCCAACAGAAGGACCAAAGTGCAGGTGATATAGATTTAAAAAAATAGTATTTGCTTTTAGTTGCACTGTAGTAATATGAAAGTATGTACTTTTTTATTTTAACAGTAAATGCTATTTACTAAGACTTATTATTTTTAAAACTTATTCTTAAACTCCCTCAATCATATTTTAATTCATAATAGGTTGGAAGGTAACTCTTCACACTAGCTATTTTAATAGTCTTCCTTTTACTTCTACATAATTGTCAACTACAGAGGAAAGGATGGTAAAGAGTCAGTTAAATGTCAAGAATTCATTTGAGAATGTTTGAGTGTTTTTCCTTTTTCTCACAAAAAGTAACATCTAGCTGCTCCTCACATCTGGTCCCTTTTCTGTTGATGAAAGTTTGATGGAAAGAAAATTTTCCATTAGACTGTTTAAAACCCCAAAATTGGAGTAGCTAGTTCACTAGACTGACTATAGTGTCAATTTTTACATAGATAGGCTAAAACATGGGGTGTTGATATTAATTAAAAATCTGATATATGTTAAATATAAGATGGAAAGGGTTCTGTAATGTTATAATGAACATTTTCATGTCCAAAATTATGACATTGTCACTATCAATAATACCTAAATATGTTTGTATACAATCAGCACCATACATTTCTAGCATTTATCTGTGAATTTTAGTGAGAGAGTGTCTTGATCACAGGAACATCTCCAAATGGTGATTCTTTCAAGAAGGTTGTGTAAACAATGCTGATAAACTACATGCCAACCTGTAACTGTTTCAATGCTATGCACTATCAGATACATTGAGGCAGCAAAACAATTGGCAGGTGGATCTGCAAACATTGGCACATTCAATATTTTATATGGCACAGCATATAAGATTGGGATTTCATATAGTCAGGCACACTGGGTGCCCAAGGACATGTCATAATAGCAGAAATGGCTAGAGGATGATGTCATGTCATGCTTGGACCACTGAGAAGTATGGCTGGGAAGTACTTAATCATCTACCATATCGTCAAGACCTTGCACCATCTGACTTTCACCTCTTCAGTCCATTAAAGAAATTCTTAGTAAGTCAAAGCTTCAGTTCAGATGAAGAAGCAAAATTGGTCATGGGCAGGTGGCTATTATCCCAGGGAATGGGGTTCTGTGAATTAGGCATTTTCAAATAGATGTTAGAGATAAAAAAAATTACAACATTAATAAAAAGAAAATTACATATAAGTATAAAAACTATAGTTAATAGCAAAAATGGAAAAATGATTTGTAATGAGCATATTGATACCTTCCTCAGACTAATTTCTTTCTTGGTGAAATTTTCTTGTTGGCCATTGTATAATAGTAAGCATTTTAAAATTAGAACTGTCAAATGGTTTAATGACATCTAATGGTAGCTTGATTATAGGAAAAAACCAATCCACCTTTGATAAATGCCATTTCTGCACTTTTTGTTCCTTATTAGTCATGAAGTGATATAAATTGTAGCAATACATATTTTTAATTTCAGGTAAAACATTCAAGACAAAATTTTACTTAAACCGGCATCTGATGACCCATTCAGGAGAGAAAAAGTACACGTGCAGTGAATGTGGCAAGGCATTCAGATGGAGGGACACTCTTCTGGTTCATGCAAAGGTTCATGCTTTGGAACGTCCTTTACCATGTGGAGTTTGTGGCAAGGGATTTAAACGCAAAGATGACCTTATTCGACATACAAGAATACACACAGGAGAGAAACCATTTGTTTGTCCATACTGTAAGCGTTGTTTTTCAGATAAATGGAATCTCACACAACATGTTCGCCTGCATACAGGCCAAAAACCTTACGTGTGCTCTGTTTGCAACAAAGCGTTTACTCACAATGTGACTCTTAGAAAGCACATCAAACTTCATCATCCAAATATTACTTAGGACTGCCAACACTGATATTTGTTAAATATGGGTATTGTTTTTTTATTTGAGGAGGAAAACACATTTTTTAAATTTATTTTGGCAGTTTCCTGCTTCTAAATTTAAGCTGATTAGAGGAGATTATTTGTCTTGAAAAAGAAATTAAAGGGAAAGGTTTTTCTTCAGAATTTCCAAGCCGGTTGCCAGCAGAGCTTAAAATGTTAAATGCATGCATGCACACATGATGTAACAAAAAGCTATGTCAAAACTTTTGAGAAACATTCCTGACTCCGTTTAACCAGAGGCAAAAGCAAATGTTTACCTACTGTATGTATTAAGCAATAAGGAAGTAAGAGAGTGCATTATAGCTGAGAGCAACAGTCAATTGTGGCAGCGACATAAGTTGGTATTATGTGCAACTAAAGCTAGTAGGAAGAACCTAACTTAGGTATTCATTTTTTATACTAAACTCCATTCACTTTTTAGTTTAGTATAAAAGAGTTTTTAGAATTTAGTATAAAAAATGAATACCTAAGTTTAGGTTATATTGCCACTCCATTGTCAACAGCTTCGTAAGTACAATATTTAGTAGGAAGAAATTCACTGGTTCTTGCAAAGGAAGACATCCTGACATTGAAGAAAAAGTTTTGGAATTCGTTCATGGAAGAAGGGAGAATGGGGAACCTATAACTAGTTACACTAAGAAATGAAGCAAAAAAAACGGAATAATGTTCTTGGTATACCAAAACAAGGCTAGCCATGGATGGGTAGATGTTTTATGAAGCGGACATGCTGATCTGTAAAATGCCGCACACAATATGCCAGAACTGCCTGCAGATTTTGCTGATTTTAAGTTTCAAATTTTGGGTGCTCATTACATTCAATGTCACATTAAATTCGTAAATATGGTATGCAATTTGAAATTTTAACTCTTCTATGTGAATGTATATTATCCATCATAAAATTTTATGTAAGAAATAAAGGAAAATTTGCACAATTCATAATATTCATGACAAGCATGCCAGGCCAAAAACAAATGTATATAGAACGGTTTCAACACTTTTCTGGCATCTAAAAGGAGATATTACAAATACATTTTCGTACAAAATGCTCTTGCTTCTAGCCTAAAAGACTTAATAAATGATGGTAAATCTTTTAAATCTGCTTTTAGGAAATGCCTATTAAAAAGGCCTATTATTTTGTAAAGGAATACATGATTGACAATATATGATATTGATTTAAAAGTGCTATAATAATTTAATATCAATACATATGTAAATATGTATATACTAAAATTTGTGACAGTGATTTGTCTGTTTCTGCTTCTTTGGTTTTTATTGTTTTGATTGAGTTGTTCTTGGTATTGCTTTTTCATTTTTTTGTAACCATTTATGCAGATGTACATGGTATTTTTGTAAATATAGAATGTGTGCTACTGTGGTTATTGTAAATAACAAATTCTGTGTTCATAAGTCTCTTTTGACTGTTTTGCAAACTCACAGAAATCTTCAGAAACTAAACTAAACTTAGATTAGGATAATGGATAATAGTTATCTTTAGCGCTTTTTATATTAATGCACAGTCTTTAAATTGTCATTTTGTGAGTTTAGAATAACTGAGTTGACTTTGTAACACTTACATCACTAATAGTTTTTAAAAGAGGAAAACAATTAGTGATGTAAGTGTTACAAAGTCGACTCAGTTATTCTAAACTTATATTAAACATCACTTTTACAAACGTTCACCATATTTAATTGTCATTTTGTGTTTTATGTAACAACATAATCTTTCTCAAAAGTGATAATTTCCTATCTTATGTTAGCCAAAGAAATGGAAAGATTATCACTATTGTACCCTCCTCGTACTTTTTCTTATTTGGTTATAAAATTGGGAAAAAGGCAGGCTTAATGTGTGAGTAATTGTAGTACACTGCTATTAATTAGTATTGCTGAGGCAAAGTCATTATTCACTTAAAATATTATTCTCTAATGAGGACTTCACTTAGGAAACAAAAAGATATAATGATTTAAGAAGTATTACATATAAATTGTTATATTACTCTGTTTTCATAACATCATTCAGTTTCAATATTAAGTCAATTTGGAATCGAACGCAGTGAATCACACATTAATAATCTCTTTTGAGTCAAAATATTTAGAATGCTCTTTATGGTTTCAATTATATCTCTTAATCCACTAGTATAAGTGAATGCCACTAAAAATTAGTCCTCTTATATCTTTATTATTTTAGTGACGATAACATTGAGCTTTTTTTTCATTATTAAATAAAAAATAGAGCAATGAACAGCAAATATTTTTTGTAAATTTAACTAAGAATGAAATTAAAATAACTTTTAATTTTAATGCTAGTTATCAAGGTTTATATGACTGATAAAGCAATGTTAAATAATGCCAAGAAGAATTGGAAGTGTAATGACTCGCCATGTTTATGTTATTGTATATATTGAGTGTATTTACAGTGAATATGTAGTACAAAATAAATTTAGGTATTATAATAACTTAACTGGTTTTATTTTTATGGTTAGAGAATAACCCTTCCGGCATTTTAGAGAAAAAAAATTGTGTCCCTTATTGAAATCTGAAAATCTGGCAAATAAGAAATTACTACAATAATTGATTAGATTAGGTTAAAGTGAAGGAAAAATTGGGGAGGAATAAAACACATTATTTCCTTATTAATTGATATCATTGTATGATTCAGTTGAACTACACACTCTTAAAGCTTCACTTACTTTTCATAAATGTATGGAACCGGTTTCGAGAACATTTAGTTCCCATCTTCAGCCAGGCTAAAGTTCAACTGTCGGATCATTCGTTGAGCTGTGGGAATGTATATTCTGCTCTGGTGGCGGTGTGATAAACTTGTAGTTTATTTTTTCATCTCCGGCAATGTCGAAGTTCATTATGCTGTCTTTGTATTTGTAGATGTAGATTTTCTCCCAGGTTGCTAATTCTGTAGGTCCTTGTACTGATTTTAATAATTTTGCTTTATTTATTATGTCATGATTTTGTGTCCAAAAATGATATGCTACTGCTGATTTCTCTATTTGCTTGTACTTTATGTTCCTGAAATGTTCCTTTAACCGTGTGCCTATGTTTCTCTTTGTTTTTCCAGTATATGTTTTTTCACATTTTTTTACATTATTTCCTATTTTTGATGTATCTATGAACAGACACACTTCATATAGATTTTTCTTAAGGAGACCTTCCATTAAGTTTATGATATCAGGGAGATTTTGTCTATCAATGGCCATTTCTTTAAAATTGAAGATTATATAGAAGCTGTCTTCTCTTCATTAAAAGTTTCTTTAGTACATACTATGTGATGTCTTGTTCACTTTTGACAATAGAATTGACTTTTTTTATAACTGTGTTAATTTCCATCCATAGGATTGAATAATTGATGCCTGTATTTAATTCACTTAGCTGTGTGGTTTCTGGAATTCTAAATTATGGCTAGGATCCAGTATCTATTGCTTAAGATCATATCCTTGCTAAAATATTTACTATTTCATGAATTGTTTTCTTACATACTGGCACTCATTCTTTTATTGTGTTTTGCAAATTCAATAAGGTTTTATAGGTAATCCCAGACTAATTTGGATTTGATGCTGTAATAGTAGCCTGCTTAACAGAGAAGATGCAGCAATTATTGCCTCCATAAGCTCTTTGAAAATTTTTTAATGGTTTTAAGAGTCGCAGTACTCATTTTTGATGGGTCACACTTTGGAATCTTCTCATGAATGCCAACTTTTTTAACTTACTGTCAGTCTTGGAGCCACCTGTATATTGTCTTTTAGTTTGTCCCACTTGAACATTTTTCAAGCAGTAAATTGGAAATCATATAATTATTTGTCAAATCTAGGATTTGGTTTGAGATTACATTTGTAATGGTGGTGTACCCTTGACTAATTTTTGATATGGCATGCCCCCATTTTGGCAAATCAGCAGGGTTTTCATGGCAGCTGAGGGTTTACTTTATACTCTTATTCATTAACAGACAGACTTTGGGCTTTGGAAAAATTGTTCAGAAAGAATCTGTGTTACTCCCTAGATTTAGGCCCTACTATAATTACAATTGCTTATTTTTGTAGGTTGAAGTTTTCCTTACTGTCTGTAAAATTTTCCAAAAGCATTATTCACAAAGCCATCATTGAATGGAATGTATTGATGTTCAGCACTGCTTCATACACCTGATAAAAAATATATGCCAAATTTAATTTTAAGGAGTTCATTATTGAAACCTGTCTTGAATTTAATTTGGTTAGTTTGAGAAAGATTTAAATTTAATTAGTATAATTATATTTGGAGTTAGTATTAATCTAATAATTGAATAAATTATGTATTTTTAATTAAATTGTACTTATGAAGCTATAGATGATGGCAGCTCCTCCCATCATCATTTGTTGACCAAATACTCGATTTGGTACCTGGATCCCAAGGTCTGATGGTTCAAGGAGGAACTTGCTGAGTTCATCCATGGGTTGAAATATCTAATTTCATTAAGTTTTATCTATTTTTTTATGATGAAAATTTTTTACCAAGTAGATAGTTAAATTAGGCTATAAAGTTCTTTCAGTAGTTTAGGATTTTTGGTTTATTTACAGACCTCTTTAACACCTCGTCATCAGTGTCAGCAGTTTAGGCTCTGGTTTAGTTTCATGATTTTGGGTCCAAAAGTGAGCTGCCTCTGTTTATTTATCAATTTGTTTAAAACAATTATTCCTAAAGTGTTCTGTTCTTGAAATTTTTAAAGTTCTCTTTGTATTTTTATTTGAATTTTTCCCTTTTAAGTTAAAAGTTTGTTTTTTGTGTGTGCATGCGTGCGTGTGTGTGAGAGAGAGAGAGAGAATGAAGTTACTTTTAGAACAATGTAGCTAAAATAACAAGAACTAAGGAGTGGAGACAAGACAAACAAAACTAGACTGCTTTTAAAGAAGAAAACAAGTGGTAAAATATAGAAATATTTTTTGTTTTCTATTTAACTATTTCTGCATCTCTGGTGTTTGTTATTTTAGCTATATATATAGCATTTCCAAATAGTATTGCACAATTTTCATGCAAGATCAAATTTTTATTTTGGAAGAGTAAAAATGGGGGGGGAGGAGTTATTTAACTTTGGACAAATCCATCCATCAGTGAATGCAAACAAGGGGCAGCTTTTACAGTGAAAACCCAATCTTGCTCTTTTTCTGTTCCAGTTTGGAGAGATAGCGTATACATTTCCTCATTAGGATAATTAGATTTGTGTTTTTGAGATGCTGCATGTTGCCCTTCTTTTTAATCTCATTAGTCATTACATTTACATCATAGAAAGGAAAACGGAGCAAAAAGAATGCTGTAGAATCTTGGGCGATGCATTTCCTCAGCATGGTAAAATAGTTTATATTCCATTTCCTCTGTTTAAAAAGAGTACTGATTAGTTATATATGCGCACTGTATTGAGGGTTAGTATTTACAAATCTGATGAACTCTTTAATTGGTGTTGTATAAGATAGCGCACCCTAGAATAAAATATCAGATAGCTGAAATTATGTAAAACATTAATAGAAATCTGCTGTCACATGACTTAGCATGACGTAATTGAGGGGTTAAATTAACCGGAGTTGACGAGGTTTATGAACGTTTATTTTGCTAGCGTTTCCAGTGCCGTACTTCCGTTTTGTCACAAATCATTGGAGTTTACATCAATCGTGCTGAGGCTTGCAGTTGCGCCTTTCTACCAAGTTTGTGAACCAGCCAAGCATGGTGACATGTGCGAAGGAAGGTTGACTTGGTTTATTTACGGAAGCTCTTTAGCATCTCAGGTCATCAGCGTCCCATTCAATCCAGGGCGTGGAACGGCCAATAAATGTTGCTCAGAGGCTTCTTTCAGGACCAAGGTAGGTGTATATGTATATACATAATGTATAATGAACGAAAAATAAATAACACTTCTAAAGTAACAAAGGTTGAAAACCAGTAATAGATAAAACAATTATGTAGTAGGACAAATATCGCTATATTTCGTACTGCTTGCGTTAGATGTTCCACATTCTTTCATATAAGATCTAAGCTTACCCATAAAATCTTTGTTTTTAGTCATGGTTGGGGCCCCGTTCATTGTCATAGATACAAGTTTATACAGATTCAATTCTTTCTTTTCCAAAAAATGCAGAAAACAATTAAAAATATCTTCACCTATTGTAGTATCAGTCAGTGGCATCATGTTTCATACATATTTTTGTTTTGCGAGAAAGCTTGATTTATTTTCGAAATTATGCTACTGTTGTAGGAAAATTACTTAGCTACTTTAATAAGACATAATTTAACAAGGTTTCCTTCACCATGCAGTTTTTAGTTTTGACTGTCTCCAACGCTATCGCATAGACAAGAAGCACTGTTAGCTAAACGGCATCATCATCATCATCATCATCATCATCATCATCATCATCATCATCATCATTTAAGCTGTGTTAATAGCTTGGAAAGCACAAGACCTGAAAAGCATAAAACAGCTCTTAATGAAACATATAGAAGTAACCAGTAAAATTGTTTATTGTTCAAATATTTTAACAGGATAAATGTTATATTCCAGTATTAATTAATATTATTACAATACGATTCTAATTGGTTTAGCCAGCAAAGCCTAACAGCACAACAAACATCAAATTTCTTCACAATAAAATATAGCTCCTATTCTTTATGAAAACTATATGTGTGTGTGTGTGTGTGTATGGGGGAGGGGTGGGGGGTTGCGAAACGGCCTTAGAGACATGTCTGTTGATATTTGTTACCGCTCTCCAAAGGCGTAGGATCTAGGTAGGATCCTACTGCACCTAACGCAGCGAGCAGTCGAACTGAGTTGCAAAGTTCTATGCGTGCTATTAATGGCCATGTTTTGGCCATAACTGGTTTACACACCTGCACACTTGTGACTACGTGTATCTTAAGTCTTTGTTTATCTTTATGTGCTTGTGGAGGTTAGAATTCATATTTATTTTCGTAAAATCTAACGCTTTATAATACCGTAATGAGACGAAAAGAATTTAATAGAGTTAGATGGAGTTATGGTGTCAAGAAAGCTAGGAATTCTTTTAACGTTATATGTAATATGTACAGAAAATTCAATATCTAATTTTATCTTGTAATTTCGAAATATTTCACTCCCCGTTACTCATTCTTTCTTCTGTTTCACGAAACAACTAGTTTATTAGTTACGATTTACTAGCCTAATTCTACCAGTTTATTAAAACCTGTTACACGAACATTTATTCTACAATGGTAGAATCGTAACATTTTCTCATTAGTCACTTGTCAAAATTACTAGTGTAGCGACTGTATCCGAGTGCCGAGAAGGCTGTTTGAGTATATTTATTACTCAATGGATTGTTTGTTGATGCGATTTTGTTTATGCGGCATGTTTTAAATCGTATATTCAAATCAGGAAATATTATGTCTACCACATCGAAAAGAATCTCTAGTATTCAAAACAAAGTTAACAGTGCTGCACGTAATTAATGAGCATAAAGAAGTACCATTTGGGCAATTCTCCATCAAAATTACGAAGAAAGACAAAGCCGAAATGAGGAAAATAATAACGCAAACCGTGAAAGAGTTGGAGTTAAATTACATCGGAGAAAGATTACGCATATGTGCCGGACATTTTGGCGAAACATCAAGAAAGCTACTATGGTAAGCACTTTTATTTTACATTATTATTCGCCATTCACGTTATTTACAAATAATGGTGTAAATAGTTCAGTTCCTATGTTTTTTCTTTTTTTAGTTGAAAATAGATAATTCAAGAAGTACGGAAATGGGTAGTGGATTTAAGATCACGTATTGCATAAATAATCCTTAATGAGCTTTATTGTTAAAATGCGTCGAGCTTAATTGATAGAATTAATACCTAACCTAAAATATGTGCGCTAGTACGTTGGGGATTCAGGGTAGTATTCCACTAGTTAACAATACGCAATATTACAAGAGCAAATGTTTCATAAAATAGAACAATACCGATAAAACAATGTAAATTCACCATTGGAGATTCACGGGTAGAATTACATTAGTTAACAACTGGCAATATTACAATACCAAATGTCGTGAAACAGAAGAACACTTATATAACAAAATCGCACGCTAAAATATCAGTCTGCCACACTAGTAACTAGTAGTTTACGCTCATAAGTTCTAAAATTACATACTTGTAAAAAGATAAGTAATACTAGAATGGAGGCTAGTTTTACTAGATCGAGAGCTTCATAAAACAGGACACAGATGACGGTAATCCAATAGTAACAGCAATTAACAGACTTATCCGTGGCTATTTTGCATAAGAACAGCATATGCTCATAACGCAAAATTATAAAATTCCGATTCAAAATTGCAGTTTTTGTAGAAACACACTTCATCCAGCAGATTCCAGACTTTATTCAAGTGTCATTGACAATTTTTTCTTAATGAAAACTAGGAGAGTTATGCTTTTTTTTTTTAATTAGTGCGTTGCTAATACTTTTATTAAATTCTTTCTCTCTCAGTTTTTGTTGTTCAAGTTATTAAGATTATACCTACATAAGCTTACGGTCTGTGTTTAGCAGTAGTAAAGTTGTGCACCCCGAGTATATACTGCCTCAAGTCGCCTATGAATTAATGGCTGCCGAAGATGTAATTTCAAGAGAGAAAATTCAGAAATAGAAGCCTGGAAGAGAGTGTCTATAAATGTATGCAATTTATTTGCATGAGTGAAGACAATGCTGGAACAGTTCCACATTTAGTGAATCCTTAAATTATGCACAGTAATACATGAGCTAGCCAGGATCGAATCCCGGTCAGCGGTAGAAACGAGTGCTATAAGTGGTTACAATTGGCGGAAGGCAGATCATTAGCAAGGGCTGTCACAGACAGTGATGAAGTGCTCCACGAGGACAAACCTGGTGTCCTGTCGTCAGGCAACCAATTTGCATACTACGCTTTGTGTCTCACTGAAGGGCCTTGCAGCAGTCATAGCAGCACTGCAAGCGACAATCATATAATTTACTGAGATATTACTTGAAGCTAGAAAGCGTTTGCCATCATTGAGGCCTAAAAGTTCAAAATTAGCGAATTAGTTAATAGGAAGAGAAAATATTACACATACAGAGAACTGCAACGAGTAATATTAAGGTTCTGAATCCATGTGAAATTGGACACCAAGGAACCTTAGTAATTAGTTTTGTCTTTAAAAAGTATATATAAAATGGTTAAGAGGTATATGATCAGTTAAGTCTGTTAGTTTTGTTTTTTTAATACGATAAATGTATGGTATATGATCAGTTAAGTCTGTTAGTTTTCTTTTTTTAATACGAAATATGTATGGTAGATTTGTGAAAAATCAACAATTTCAAGGTCATACGATGGGGCATTCAAAAAGTTCTGCAAGTTTTACTTTGAAGTTCAAGCAAAGGACTGAATTCGAAAACGTATCCTCTGAATCCCTCAAAGTTGTAGACAATGCAACCACTTGCCAAAAACACTACCGTACTCGGACTGAGATATGGTCGACAGAGTTGAATTTATGGCTTGAGCAAGGTCCTGCACTCGTTTAAAAGATTCTCAGCAATGCAAGACTTCACTTAAGGAAACAAACAGAAGTCGCACGACGCACGGTCAGGGCTATAGAATGAATAGTCAAGCAGCTGGATTTTGGCGACTTCCAGTTTCCTCAAATTTGCATCTGTTCAGTTAACAGACGCAATGTTGTGAAAAAGCAACAGTCTTGAAGTTCCTATCCTTAGACGTCTCCAACTCAGCTATTCAAATATAGGATCCAAAATATAAGTGCCATAGTATTCTCCATTCAATGTCGTTCCTTCTGGCATACGGTCAACGATTCTTCATAATTGAAGAAAACAGTGAACATTCGCTTCCGAAAACGAAAATCTTGTCGAAGAACAACTGCTCCTGAGTCATTCTCATTTACCCATTCACAGTTCTGAGCTTTATTTGTGGTGGTATAGAATTAAACCAACTTCATTACCAGTGCATATCTGTCAAACGTTTAAAACCTTTAGGTGGAATCATGCTCAGCAGTTTCCTTGCACATTCCTTTCTCCACTTCTTCTCTTCATTGCTTAGAGAACGTGGAAACCATTTTGCACAGATTCTTCGCAGCTTTAAATGTTCATGCAGTATCCTGTCAATGCTACCAGCACTTACACCCACTTCCATACTTAGCATTTCAACAATAACATATCGCTTTTCCTCCACCAAGTTCCTCACTCTTTCACAGCTTCCCGAAGTCTTTCAAAGTCATTCGCCCTTCTTTAAATGATCGAACCCATCTTACAACGATATCAAATGAACACACTTAATCATTAACAGCTACCAAGTGGATTTTTGTTCTTTCACCTAGCTTATAGCTTGTGAGCATATAACATTTAATTTTTTTAGAAACATTACTGCTTTTTCACCACTATTGACACAGGACGGAATTCAACAGGCTGTACAACAGTTACTAAACTTGCACGTATGATATTTTGATAGCTTAAGGTTCATTGATGGTTGCGTTAGTTATATTTTTGTAAACATTGTTGTCCATCAATGGATAGGTTGGTTGCAACGCTTTTTGAATACCCCTCATAAACCCTAAAAGACTTATGCTAGACATTTCAACATTTTTTCTACATTATAGCTTAAAGTACATATTGTATAAGCGTGTGTATGTTACATTCTGTCTCTATAACAAAAATATTTCAATATTATTTTTATGCTACAACAATTAGAGCTTGCATAAAATAATTTCGTGCAATTATATTTAAAACACGAGGATCCTGCTAATATCGACCACGTGTGGTCATGTGGGGCACAGCGAGAAGTCAGCTGTGCAACTTTGACTTTGAGAATGATGGGTGGCTATGTGATAACCGTGAGATATCTTGTAGAACCCTGCTTACACGTTAAGCTTTCATCAGCCATACAACCTTCGCTTTGGACCGAGAGGATGGTGAGTCAAAAAGTTTCAATGAAGCGCCCACTCTACTACTTGCAGGAGAGCTGTGTGTGGGGGGGGGGGGGTCCGCCGCGAAGCAATACTGCATGCATTATTGTGAATTGCTTGGAACTTTTCGTTGTCTTAATAAATACCATATTTTGGTTTTTCATTGTACTTGTAAGGATTTGATTTCTATTTCTATTTTTAAGAAGTTGGAAAACTTTGTCTCTATAAAAAAAGGCAACTTTGGCGAATTTCTGCGTGAAAACTATCTGGAATTTTATAATTCACAAAATCTTTCTCATTTATAATTGTAGTACAGTGGGGTTATTACAGTTATGGGCGGCAGAGCTCGGCTGCTTACTGGGAGGAGCCAGTGATCAAGAACGTATAATTGTGTGGGGATAGCAGATTGTAATTTGCATTTAAGGAGCCCTTGTCAGTTATGCCACTACATAATATAATCTTGAAGAACGGGTTTTTATGCAGAATGTATATGTAAGAACGATTTCTAGTAGGGAATTGATAAGATGTTCAGTAAGGAAATATCCTAGAATCCTATTTCAGATAGAGAAACTGTTCGCCAATCTGTTATTAAAAAGTTACGAGATCTGGATCTCTCAATGACAGGGAGCTTGTTCAGAACCGCCGTGGTCTTACGGAAGAAAAGGTAGTTGAAATACAGGAATTTCCCATGCAGTTGCTTGCAATGTATTGCCGCTGAGGGGCATCGTTTTCAACATTTCTTATAGCACAGGCTAGTACTTATTATTATCAGTCTTAAACACAGTATCATTTAATGCTTTCAATAAAAGCATAAAAATAATAACTTTAAGCACAGCGACTGTATCTCCCTTTTCCCCTTTACTGCGGTTGAATTTCCCCAGTAAGCACCCGCGCTCAGGCGGCCTGTAACTCAAATAACCTCATTGTAATATAACAAATATATTAGAATTAAACACATTTGAGATCAATTTCTTTAATTTTCCATCCGATTTTGCGTTAAACGCCCTTAACCAGATACTAAAACCTTTGAAATACATTTCAGCACATTCTTTATTAATTTGTATGCACTTATTAAGTGTTATTGGGCTTACACCCCGTGACAGTGAAGAATAATGAATATACAATGATTATTTACAGCAAATTTAGGTAAGTAATTTTGGTTTAATCACGGATACTGTACTGTCTCTTTGAAGCCTCTGCGCCCAACTTTAGCCGAATTATTACGCTGCGATCCAGATGTAATTGGCTAACTTCTTATTTTTAATGTTTTCAAATAAGTACAATTTCGTATGTATTTTTACCCCTGAATATCAAAAATATGGTTTTATCATTATGATATTCCTTATACAGTACAGTCCATTTCAAACCTGCCGGCGTTCTAGCATGCTGTACAGAGCGCTTTTTCTGGGGAGATGCGATCGTGAAGGTTTCCTAGGATTTCTCTGCATTCTTGCCTGAACTTCTGCAAGTTTCTCTTCTGTCAAAACTATCTTCTTTCGGTTTTTCTTTCTGTCTTTAACAGCCCATTTCACGCCACTTTCTAAAAGTTCAGTTACGCATGGTCTTGAAGGGACAGTAGCTCCAGGAAAACGACGTCGAAATTTACGTGGACATATGTCGTAAGATTATCTCTTAGAGATAAGTTTTAACATTGAATATTTGTTGCTCGACACTGAGCCACACCATTGTAAACAAGGGATTACTGTAACTAGCGTGTTTTCAACAAGACGGTAGAATGACACAGCGGCCAGCCGGCCTGTTCGGCGTGCATGGCGATTGATTTTATTCCCGTGAAGGAGCGATCGGTTCTTCCCAGTAAACCATCGCCGCACGGCTCACTAGAAAGCTGCAGGTTTGAAATGGGCCACACGATATATTGGTCAATTTAGGTTTATAATTCAATCATCCGCAAACAAAAATGTATTGTATCTTCCTTTATGAAAAGCATATCGCTTTTATACATTGTGGCCTAAATAAATATGTAAAATGTGAGTAATAAACCATAACCTCTAGCTAGCTAGTGCTTTATTTTCTGAAAGTTATTATGTTTTTGCCCTCACTCTACCAGGCGAATATAACCAGCGAAATACAGAATACAAATACATACAATACAGGAAAAAAGCAAAATTAAAGATATATACTGCATGTAAATATTAATATTTTTAATATAGATAGAAAGTTAATGTGCTAGAATTTCAGTTCTTCAATAATTTTTCTCGAGTACAAAGGGGGGGGGGGGCAGGAAAGAAGAAGAGGACGAAGCAGCAGCAACAGTTAGGGACTAACTGTTGTGATTTGAGATTATAATTTAATGTACTTTAAAAATTCTTTATTGTCCGACAATCTCTGACTCAGGAGGAAGGGAGTTTCAGATTCTGAGAACTGACACGCTGAATGAGGTTGAATAGAAATGTGTTCAGTGACGAGGGATAGACAAAGTCATATTCCGGTTCAAGGTACGGACAGGTATACGAGGCGAGAGACGATATTCTAAGAGGTGGAGGTACGGAGGATTTTAAACAGGAGCAATGAAATGAATGAATGGTGTTTAACGCCCGTTTTTGCTACAGAGGCACCACAGGCGATGGACACAGATGATACATGAAATGAAATGATATATTGGGAAAGGATTTATTTTTAAGGAAGGAATCGTTCCAGGCCTAGGCCTAAGTTTAGGGTACCTCCCGGGCATTTGCTATTTATGAGGACTGAGGAAAACCTGGGAAAAACCTCAGTCAGGAAGGACGGACGTCCTGGCGGTATTCGAACCCAGACCTCCCGCTCACGAGTCCGAGACTTAACGACCTCGGCCACCCGTGGCGGTTTAAACAGGAGCGTAAGGAATGGACAGTCATGCGTTCTTTTAGAGACGGCCTTGACAGTGATTACGTAGGTGTGTCACATGATCAAATTTACGAGTGTTGAAGACGAAACGAACGTAGGCATTATAAACGCGTTGTAATCTGTCGATCTGTCCAGTATTCAGATTAGAGTACAAAACATCACGACAATCAGCGCGAGGCATAACAAACACTTGAATGTGATTCTTTTTGAGATTCAGAGCTAAATCTTTTGCTACATGTGTTAATGTGTGAATCAAAGAAAATGTTTTATTGCATGTGTAGGTTACTTGGCAGTGCCATCTAGATCAGAGTGTATATAAACACGTAGGTTTTTTGTTCTGCTGGTATAATCAATGACATTGTTGATTATCAGGATGGGCGACATATCGTTCCAGTTTATTTTACGTAGTGCACGTTTATGTTCCCGACTCTAGCCTGTGATTTAAGTGGATTGTGTTTTAGTCGAAATTTTTGTGTCCAAAGGGAGATGGAAGTTGATCTTGATTTACAATACTCACGGCGTCATGAACAGAACGAGGGGCGGTGTGAAAGTAGAGTTGTAAATTGTCAGGGTATTTTTATCTCCTATATCAACTAGCACAAAGTATTTACACTACATGCTATAAAGAATATTAATATTTTATACTGGATTAAATATATAAACCACAAAAATTATTATATAAATGTTAACCCGGAGGCATCAGATAAATATTGTTTCATCCTCCTATCACTTCCTCTTGCCTACCCTGAAAAAATATTCCTCACGCTAGCCGAAACATTGGTTGGCACAGAGATAGAAGTCCCTTACACACATTCTTTTTTCACTTTTATTATGACTTTTTTTGCCCGTAAGATTGCACTAAGCGAATTAAGTTGAACTTTTGAGGGGGGGATACCTTAAATCAGTAACCTCCTCCTAGAAAAGCCGCCTCTGTTCAACATAACTGCAGAAAACATACAATTTTACTTATTTAGCTCTTAACACGAGTAAGACCACTTTCTTGTTCGTTGTGTTACATCGGATAACAGTGAGTCAATGTACGTAAACAAGTTTAGTGAGATGCCAGCAGTTGCGTTAAGCACGTGCGTGAGAACGCATAGAGAGAACTAAATTATCCTGGCTGATAACGTTATTTACCTTGGACTATTTCCGTAGTCTACTGCAATAATAGATAGGGTTTGTGTTTATTTTTTCACACAAGTGTATTATAAACATTTCTAGACTACAATATTACCATGTGTAAATTTCGCTTTCAAAATCATTTTCTTTTCTAAATTCTAAATAAATTTAATTATAATTATAATATAAATAAATACTTTTTAATTTTCCATATGTATCTTGATTTTCTGGCAATTAAAATTCCAGAGTAAATTTGTTATTACTACATATTTCTAAGATTCCTTACTACGCACTAAATTTATGCGACATTTAATAATTTTATGTTAATGTGAGCAACTTACCGAAGTACAATAAATAATATTTTATAGATTATTATAATATAAAATAGGGGTTTTGTCTTTTTATTTTATAATTATTATATCTATTTTTATGTTATTTTTTAAATAATTTTTAGGCTATTAAAATCCAGGCTATGTTTATTTTGTAAGTCACCCTTTGTCTACCACGACCTTCATCCCCTGTTTCACTTTAAGAATTTATCTCGGGTGCACGTGTTTTCCTATTTTAAAACGGAAATAAACTTACATTTAAGGTTAACGACATTTTGGAGCCGGCAACACGAGAGATTTCGCGTGTTTTTATAGAGAGAAGTTTTTTCTCGTTTTATGCTGGAGTAATTTAGTAAGGGGAACTAAAGCAAGGTTTCCAACAAGGCTAAAGCTACGGAGTTAGGACTCTGGGGGCAAATCCTGCCACACGCTGTCGTTGGCACGTTCCACGGCTTTATCAGAAACAAGATGAAAACTTCCCTGCCTAACATCAATCAAAGTCAAGTAGTAGGTAGGACGGGGTAGGCCAATTTTTCGAATTCAAAAGTTTCATTTCCGGACATGAATACGAGCTGAACTTAACCTATTTATCTTGCCGGAATTTATAAACCGTACATTCAGGCAAGTGTTTCGTTCCAGGTTGTATACACTGAATTTTGTATAATAAATAAATGTTGGGCCATGCTGAACATGAAATAGAGGAAATAAATTTATTATGTTCTGTTAGAAAAATTAAAATTGTGACAAAGGAACCCGGAGTGCCCCCCCCCCAAAAAAAAATCCTGAAATAATTAGGTTACAATGAGAAAAAAATAAAAATGGCTAAGAACTCTTAAACACTGATCATTTTCTTCATTTTCATACAGTATTAAAAATACACGATTTTTCTTCATTCTTACATGCAGAGGCTGTGTGTTAGGCAAAATGTTTCATTTTGTTTGTTTATCTGGTTGAGAGAAATAATCGCTTTTGATCATATTTAAAGACGGCCTTCTTTGTCGTTAAAAGATTTAATTTTTTGGGGGGGGGCAATTTTACATGGTTTTTATGGCAAAATGTCTTAATTTAACCTGCTAATGTTCTTATGGACTATTTTTAGAATAAATGTCTGCGAATTTAAGCTTCAGCGGGCATGAGAACTTGCAACCAACTTCTGACCATGACCACTGCCGTAGTCTAGCGGTAGCGTTAGCGCTTTACACGTGACGATCCCGGGTTCGATTTCGGTGTCTCCATAAACTATCCCTTTCTCCGGGAGGTACCCTTTTATGGGCGTAGGCGCAAAGGGTCAGCCATGAGCAAGTTTCAAGTACTGAAAGAATCCTCTACTCCAGACATTCCATTCATAAGACAGAAGAACAAAGTCCGAACTTTGAAACCGTATCGCAAGAACCGGCTATGCAACAGGTCGCATTATCTTTCCTCCTGGTCATTTTACTTATAGATGCTTTCATTTTCCTCTTTTTGGGAATATGTTCATTTGTTCTCTGTTTTATTTTCATCGCTTTGCAGATTTTACTTTTCTTCAAGTGTAACACAATGATGATCCAGTTGTATTATAAATAATTATAAATAATAGTATATTATAAATAGGGACCAGATAAGAAGTATGTGACAAGCAGGAAGCACACTGTAAACTAGCGAACGAAAATAAATTTGCCCTTCTTTGAATGCAGCTTTACTGGGTGCCAGCGATGTTACTCAAAATTGGGCCCTTTGGAAGAGAAGTACTTATTTTGTTTCAGGAAATCTGAATTTACGTGCTGGTAATGTTAAACAGTAACAAGATATGCTACATAAATAACTGATAAATGATAGACACAGCTTTAACGTTTTAAATTTATTTATTGCACATATTTTATGAACCATAAACCCCAAACATTCCAATTAATAATATACATTGAATAAATTCCAGCTTTCCTGGTTAAAAGGTCTCAACCAAAGCAAAAGCAGTTTTCGTAAACACGCGTTTATTTCTCTGTAAATCATTTCTAAGACTGTGGTTTTGTTGTTCATTAAATCCAGTCCTTACTCGCTTCTATTTTAACAATTAGAAAATAATTGATTTGGCTGATGCTGATAAAGTCTTCTTTAAATATTTGTTGGAATAAGACAATGCGTCGATCTATTGCGAAGAAGTATCCTAGACATGGGTCTCTTAACAAATGTACAATGCTTTGTAACGAAGAAGCTTCAAAAGAAAAGTGGGAAGACGTCTACCATAAAAGAGAGAAGCAGCTCTGTTAAGAATATGTGTAAATTTCTAAACCTACATTTTCAGGTAAATTTCTTCAAACTTTGACCACAGGCTGCTCTACCATCGTAATACACGTGTTCAAAAGCTCATATTGATATCTCTAACAGTTTTTGAAAAATAATATAACGCTCTACTTTTATCAACTTTGATTTAACATGGAATATGATTATTAACAATCTATTTAAGAGCATATGATTACATATTTTTATGAATGTTTATTTTCCTGACGGCAGTTTCGAAATCAGGCTAGAGTGCAATTAGTAACATTACACAATGACCATTAAACTGATTATTATTTAAGTAATAATAATGGCAAATCTGAACCATATCAGCTGAGAGAAAATCAATAGCAGCTGAACCCATCATTATGCATACTATAGTTTCTTTCAACGGGAGAAAATTACATTTTTTATGCAGACATTTAGAACGACATAAAAAGGAAATGTGATTATAAAAACACATTTTAATTTGTAAATTGACCGCGCCAAAATACGTTTAAAAACCACTATTTATCACCCTACAATGTTGGTAACATTATACAGGGACACGAAACATTTCTTCCATGCTCCTCTTAGGGAGAAAGACGCGAACTATTTCTTTGAAACAATGAACGTTTCGGAACAATTAGAATAAATTTAATTTATGGTTACTGGTCTGTTTATAAATGTTGCGGGCGCTAGAGCGATTTTTCAATTTTTTTTAAAAAAATTTTCGCTTTATGTTAACCCCCACCCCCAACTGTCCAATTTTTTTTTTTTTTGGTTAAGAGCTCGACGATTCATTTGTTAATTGCCAATTTTCGCTGAGAAAAAACAAAAATTGCGACCGCTAGAGAGAATGAATGACTGAATAGTGTTTAACGTTCGTTTTTGCTACAGAGGCACCACAGGCGATGGACACTGATGATACATGAGATGAAATGATATATTGGGAAAGGATTTTATGGAAGGAAACGTTCCAGGCCTAAGTTTAGGGTACCTCCCCGGCATTTGCCATTTATGAGGACTGAGGAAAACCTGGAAAAAACCTCAGTCGGGAAGGACGGTCCTGGCGGTATTCGAACCCAGATCTCCCGCTCACGAGTCCGCGCCTTAACGACCTAACGACCTCTGTCACCCGTAGCAGTCTCCGCTAGAGAGAGAACGGACACACACACACACACATATATAAGCATATTTTCGAAAAACTTCATTTAAAAAAATAGATGCCTAGTAGGTACGACGTAGATTTGGATAGACTACTAAAAAATCTTTCCATTGATACCCGAAAAATAAGAAGATTTTTCCCTGGGTGTCGACCGCAATAGCTTCATCCCTTCAGAATTCGCTAATAACTAAGTCAATGAAAGTGGCTTGCAACGATATTTGGAACGAACTCGCAATTGTAACAACTTCTTTTTTTAAAACAAACTTCTTAATTGCTGAAGGATGATTATTCCATAAGAGAATAGCACAATGTGCGTATAAATATGAGCAAAACAACCTTCATTAATATGTCCTTTGTGACACTATAGCTTAAAGTTCTTAATATAAAAGGCGCACTTGTGATTTTTTTTTTTAAATATACTTAATATGAATCGAACAGCCAACGTCGGAATCAATAAATTCCGAAGAACTTCACAGAAGCTTCAGTGCCAGAATTAAATTTTAATTGAATGACTGGGTTTTACCGTTGTTTATACTTAATTTATTGACATTACACCAATCATTAACAACAGAGGACATATATAATTTGATTTTTTCTACCTTTTCAACTTTATCATATAAAACAATAGCCAAGTCGTATGTATACAAGCATGAGTTCAAATTTGAATCACAAAGACATAAAGGAAGATATAAATAATAAAGAAAACAGGCTGTAACCTTAGGAAACTCCATGCTCTACAAGTTTAAATTTCTTTGAAATAAGTTGCCTGGTATCTATTGGTGAAATGAGAGTTAGGAATCAAGACTTTTACTCTGAAAGCCACAAAAACGAAATTTCTGTAAAAGTATATCATGAGAACCAGGGTCAAAAGCCTTAGAAATATCAACGAACCTACTACCGTTAATATTTTCATATTAATTTAATGTTGAGAAACTGTTGTATACACTTTTTCATAATGTCCTGGTTGTCTCGGAAAAAATATTTTAAACCTTTTTACTACTACATTTTTTTAAACATTTTAATAATTAATCAAATTAATTCTATATTTTGAATTATATAAATCGTCATACAGATAACATGACATTTTTTTGATTATATTTTCTGTTTAGAAGTTGAAAACTTGATAAAAGTTGCAATGTGTGGAACATTTTAAGGATAAAATATATAAGAAAAATTAAGTTAAAAAGTATATATTTTAAAATGTACATAGATTACAAAGTTCAAAACTCTGAATGAGTTTTAAAACCCTCTCATGAGAAAAAGGGATATAAAGGTAAATGTAATAAAATCAAAAATTTTTTTTTTTATTTTGAATTGCTTAAAGCTTTTGATCAAATTTCACTTGTGGACATTCCGCAACGTCAAAAGAAAAGTATAACTGTGCAAGAGAGAGAGGCAGACAGAGAGAGAGAGAGTGGAGCAGTAATTGGGTGCTCGGGGGATGTAGTTGTTCGCTGAGCTGATCGTGGTTTCGATGTCTCAGCCGGGCTGCTCACTGATGACGTCGTTTGCTCCAATTCTGTTGAATTTTATCTCAGGGTCCACCGGAGTGTTTCGGGATCAGTACAGATCCACGGGAACGAGAAATGTGTTGCCCAAAAATACACAAGGTTAACTTGTTTAAAATATTTTTATTCACATGTAAAGTACTTCCTAACCGTTCGCCGCTGACTTCGCTACTCACTTAGACTGGCTTCCTGAGTGAATATCTGGATGTCTGAATGTCCCTCTGAATCTATGAATGTGTGAGTGTAAATCTGTGAATGTATCTCTACTGAATGTCTGAATGTGAATCTATGAATGTGTGAGTGCCTATCTTCTGCGAGTGTCCCTCTGAATGCGTCTCTACCGAATGCGTGAATTCCTCTCTGACTTCTGTACTCTAGTTTTTCTACTACATCGCCACGCCTTTCGCTAAATTAAATTCCCTCGTATTTTATCTATTTCTGTGTTACATGCTCGTTATTGGCTATCCTAAACTTATTTATTTATATCTAAGTTCTCCTGATTCGTTAACTTTTATCCGAAGACCATTGGCTAGAATTATTCTTTCCCCCCTGATCTAACGTCTTCCCACGAACTTGAATTTTCCCAGAACAAGCTGTCATAAATTTCGGCCCTTTCCTTACATTCTGATTTCTATTGAAAATCTTTTGCCTTGCTTAGTTTGTAGATTCCTAAATGTTCCTAGAGATTAAGCACGTGTTTTCGGCTTTCCTGTAATAAAACATTTTCGTCTCCGTTCTGACATTTTCATTTTCTCTTAAAATATTTTTAAGTCTGACTTTGTTAAATACTGTCCCGTTACGGCCACATGTTTCTCTTATTGTCAACTCCTAAGTATTTCCTGGGTAGAAGGTTCGTGACCTAACAAAAGATAGTTTACCCTTTCTTCAGCCTTGTCTAAGGAGCGGCCAGTGAGTGGAGAGGCGTCAGGTATACATTCTCTTTCTAACATGTTTTACACAAAATGTATACAAAACCCTTTTGTGAAATACCATTACCTGTTAAATGACATACAAGTTACAAATTACTTCGATTCCTGTTATACCTATCTCAAAATGATTTTCTTATACATATGCATAACAATTATCCTTATCAAATATAATGCCTTTATAAATATCACTCTGCAGCCTTTTAATTAAATTAATAAAGGCAGCCTTATTTCCGGCTTCAAGAGAGAGAGAGAGAGAGAGAGAGAGAGAGAGAGAGAAAATCAGTTCAGGAATGTCTGTAAGTTAGATGCTGAACAGATAAAACATAACCAGAATGAGAAATGTCTCCAGATAGAAAAATAACAATAACAATAAAATAGAATAGAAGATCTGATTCGTAGATGAGAAGATATGCAGAACTTAAATGTCACATTAATAAATGCTGAAGGGATACTGTGTGAGAGGTGTCTTATTAATGAAGACATGCTAGCGCAAATGCTTCCAAATATCAGTCATTGTACCAGATTATCGCTTCATGCAAGACGGAACCCCTTGTCACCGTATGCACAAGCAATTGCTTACCTTCAAGTTTCATTTCTCCAGATTGATAACTACCATATTGTCGGGGTGAAGGTTTAAAGAAGCCAAATAGAGAAATTTACCAGCAGGGAGAAATCTTCCGCGGAAGTATTTAAATAAATATAGCAAAAATATGACTACTTTGGTCAACATATATTAAATATTAAATTCTTTTAACTTTGTATTTGCTTTCAGATTGATAACGCATTTCTGTTTTTTACGAACAGTGGTAATTTTGTTGTAAACAAAATGTAATGCATGGTAAAACATTCAATACTAATACATAATTTCTATTCTTTAACAATGCAAATCGGCTTTAGGGTATGTGGCTGAGTGCATGAAATGATTCGCACCTCTATTTACCCCACCTAATGGAACTGTAAACAGCCACATGACTTGGGTATCAGTGGCGGTCATTGACTTTTGTCCGAATAAGTAAATAGTAATAAACAATTTTCTGGTTTTATTTACTATCCGGTGAAGTTGAGGCTATTATATTCTCACCCACACCCCCAGAAAATCAAATACAACAGAGAGAGAGAGAGAGAGAGAGAGAGAGAGAGAGAGAGAGAGGAGGAAAAACATACAAGTTTCCCAGTAAAACAAAGCACAACAAAACCAACCATATACTTAAGAGATTTAAGGACTTATTAAAAGAAATTGACTATTATTATTGCGCAGGTAAGACATGAGCAAATCTTTTGGTTGTGCAGAAGCAAGAGTGGTCGTGCCTTGGTGACATGCAAAACAATTAGTGGTAGTAGGTGTATCTTTATTGTTATAAAATTCTATATACACATTACAAATATATTTTATGCATGGGTTAAGTACGATACACAAATAGAAAGAGGAATAAATAATAATAAAAATGAACCAAAATAGTAATAATACATTTTTTTTAAATGTGAAGGACGGTATTAAAAGATGTAGGAATGGAAACATATTTCATTATTTATAACCACACTAGTTTTTGCATTCTAACTAGAATATAAATTGCTTCTAGCTTCTCGCACTTTGGCTAGGAAAATACCCATATTCAACCAATTAATGTGGTTCGCAAACTGGTTCCAGCATGCCAATCGACCTCCAATTGCCTAAACTTTTTTCTGGGAACAGAGGTTTTTCTCAGGTGTTCCTAGTGGGTACATTCGGCCAGAATGTGTTCCCATTCTTCCTTCCTTCACAAAACGGGCAGATTCTCTTATCAGAACTACCTATCCGTTATAAAACAATTATCGAACCTTTAGCTTAGGTAAGCAGTAGTCTTGAAACTTTAAACAACATTGTAGTAAAATGTTTATATTGTTAGACCTAACACTAACTAAGAAAATCATATTCCAGACGCTCGAAACCTGAGTATACCTGTATTATTATATGGGTGCCAGACATGGTAAGTAACATAAAAACAAAAGAACAAAATTCAAATATGCCAAAGAAAAATGCAACGCAGGATCCTGGGAATAACTTTGAAAGACAAAATTACCTATAGTATTAATAAATCACTTATCTCAGACAACAGACATCGCACAAATAGCTACCAAATCAAATGGCAATGGAGCGGTCACGTCGCAAGAATGCAGGACAATAGGTGTACCTACAAGATATGCACATGAAATAAGAAAAAGTACACAAAGCAGACCCAGAAGAAGATGGATAGACCACTTCTAGTCAAGAGTACCGACAGGAATAGTAGAAAAATGGAAATCTATCGAAAAGAAACAGTGAAGTGAGAAATGGAGTAACCAAAGAACAAATCAGACAGAGCATACTGACAACCAGCCTAGAATAAGCTCACCATGTTAGGGAGAGGAGAAAAAGAAAAAAAAAAAGAAAAAGAAAAAATGGAACTCCTCCTACTTGTTAGGACGCCTTTGCCCTTTAAGGGATACAATAGGCTATCTTTATCTTTATTTTTATAGTAAAAGTTCCAAAATTTGTTTCCTGCACTATAACTCTAGTCCACCAATTCCTTCACTCTTTCTCTTCGGTTATTGCGAACGGTAAGTGCGACTGAACCACTGTGCTTGTTTTGCTCATGTCTTAACTGCCCACTAATATTAATCATGTTCATCTTCTACTTTACGATTTATGCCTGATAGCGTGCTCCAAATTCAATTGAATTCATCATGCTACGTACGTTTTTGAAAGTAGTGATTGCTTTGATTACGTGGATCAAACAATATTCAGTATAATGTATTACGCGGCCTAATGAATATTTAATGCACTGTCACACAATACACAAGAACACATCTGTACGTTCATAGAGTTAAACTCGTACTGACTTCCCCTCCGGCTCCCCGGCCAGCGTTCAAGCTTGGGAACGAGACGAAAACTGCAGAAATCGGTCAACTGCGATCAACTGCCCATGGAGCGGTTCCGCGAAGGAAAAATAACCCAGTAATAAACCATAACTTCCGTTCTTTTGGTGCCTAGTTCTGAAGCATTTATACGAAGAATATGAAGTGCTAGTTTTTGTATTTAACTCATTTTTTTTACCCAATTTGAACTTAGGATTTTTTGCAATCAGCGACTTAAATAAAATTTCTGTTATAAAAAAAGCGTGTAATTTGCTGCTTTACCAAACCTTTAAAACGATTTTCTGTGCCATTGCTTATTTCCACTGCAAGCTACCTGTTACCAACACAGTCGTTGGAAATTGACCGTAGACTTTCCTACATCCTATTTACTTTAGAGGCATTAGCGACCATTGATGAACTACAATTACAAGTGATTAACCTTCAAAATAGCGCACCGTGGCGAACTTCGGGGTAGCCGGGTTGGAAACTGTAACTTCCATTGCCGAAAACATTTCCCAACTTCCTCTGTTTGTCTACAAACTACTTGCCATGCACAAATAACTCTTTAGCAGATTAACTAAGCATAAGAGAGTTTCTATGTAGCAACAATAATGATGATGCACGTTACACGATTAGATCAGTGATGACTGCAGCAAGAGTAGTGAATAGATTGGGGGGTCATTACTGGGCATTGTTTAAAAAATGTTCTTTGCATTCCCGCGAACTCCAGCAGTAAATTGAAAGTTCTTATATGCTTCAACCATGACTGTGCACGAAAAATAACTAAAAAGAGATTAAATTAATTAAATTAAATAGTTTCAGTTTTATTTTGACAATGCCTCGAAATGAAAAGGATAGCTAGTATATCAAGAATAATTACAGGAACAAACAGAAGAATTAAAATGTAAAAAAGGAAAATATAAATGACGATAAACTTAAGACAAGCTGAAGATGAATCATGAAACAGGTTTGTAAAAATATTAAGAAGTAGTTTGGCAGATAAGAAATAGCATATAAGACCGCCTTTTTGGTATAGTGGTTAGTGGTGCTAACTGCTGGTCGGAAAGTCCCGTGTTCTATTCCCGCACATTCTTAGGAATTTTTCGAAATTAGTAGGCCTAGAATGGGGTCCACCCAGAAGATAATTGGGGAGTTGCCTGATGGAGAGGTGGCGTCCTTCGATCTCAAAAGTCGCGTGACAGGCGACTGATGTGCCGACATGCTAGTCATATGCCTCCTATAAATGAAGACAGAGGAAGCAGAGGTCGCTGCAGCAGCCCATGGCCCGAACTGGAAGAGGAAGTGGCATATGAAAATTATATCATGGAGTAAAAAAGACACAAATGAAATATTCTAAGATTTGATCGTTGGTTGATTTTTTTTATTTAAGGACGCTCTTTAACAGCTCAGGTAATCAGCGTATGATCGTTGGTGAATAGTTAGTAATGACATAAGTGTCAAAAGTAACCTCAAACCTCGTTTAGCGAACATCCCACTTACAAAATAAAATCACGTTTAATATGTGTATAATTTTATTTTTAGAAAAGCCTTAAACGCAACTGTTTCAAAGAAATAGTTGGCATGTTTCTCACTAGATGGAACATACTTATCTCTGAACTTTAACATTATCGGAGTGGTGGTAATTAATGGTGGTAATGGCGGAGTCAAATTACACATTATTATTATTATTATTATTATTATTATTATTATTATTATTATTATTATTATTATTATTATTATTATTATTATTATTATTATTATTATTCTCATTGGCGCTACAGCCCCTGGGTGAGCTGTGGCCTGCTGCAGCGAATTCTGCTACTTCTACTTCCGTCTTATGATTTCATTGATATAGGGCAGTATTGCAGAAGGGGCATGCGATCAGCAGGCCGACACACCGTCGGTCGCCTCTCACGCGGTTGCGAGATAGAAGAACGCCACTCTGCATCAGGCAGCTTCGCCATTTTCATGACGAGGCTGGCTGGACTCCATTCCAGACTTCTGTAACTTAGAAAAATTCCTAAGCAGGTACGGGAATACCGGAATCGAACCTGGGCCTCCCGGCCAGCAGTCAGAAATGCTAACCACTAGACCAAGGAGGTATTATTATTATTATTATTATTATTATTATTATTATTATTATTATATTCATATATTATGTTAAATTGCTGTTTAAAATGCAATTTTTTCGTTCTGAAAAAAACTATAATATGCACTTAAGCATGCGGAATGACGGGATGAGCAATTATTGATTTTCTTCTAGTATGGCATAGTTTCAGGGTTGCCAACATGAAATCTGATATATCAGTTTGATGTTCACTATGTTAACATTTTTAATCGCTCTTGTTTAATTTCAAATCTTAATGTGATAATTAAAAAAATATGTACTATATTATAAAATTGTAATTTGTGTTCGGCTAAATATATTAATAATAATCTGATTTCTTATTAAACCAAAATTCATAGAACGGAAGTATTATATTATTTTGTAACTATTTCAGATATCAACATGGAAATTTGACTATGTATGTCGATCATGCTGGTAGAGCAGCCTGTGATAAACTTTTTAAGAGATTTGTTTGTAATTTGCAAGATTTAGAAATTGCGCCGGTGGGTATCCTTATTCCGTACATTCTATTCGAAATCAAAGTTGGTAACATTAAAGTGTTATCAAAACAATTTAGTAACACATTTTCAGTTAGAGTGCCTTTTGTTAAAATAACTACTTTTAGCATGAACTGTGTAAAAACTAGAAAGAAGAGAAAAGAAAGCTATTAATAAGGAAGATGATTTGAAACGTGACGATAATTTTAGAAGAATTAGAAATATAAAGAAAGAATATGCTTTTTTAACAACATATTTTTTTACTTACCGTCATAATTTTGATGATCTTTCTCAAAATAGTTCCCGTTGGATGCAATGCACTTGTCTCAGGGTCTCTGTCAGTCTTCAAAGACATGCTGGAAATAATTTTTTGACAAGCACTTCAGAATCGCCTCCGCAGCCTTCACCACTGCTTCAGAGGATAGAAAATGTATCCCATGAAGCTGTTTCTTTAATTTGGAGAAAAGAAAATGTCACATGGGGCTAAATTTGCACTGTAGAGACTCTTGTGAAATATTCAGAAGCAACATTTGCGCTATGCAGCCGTGCATTATCGTGCGGCAGCTTTCAACTTGTTCTAAGGAAATATGACCTTTTGTGTGTGATATGGCCTTGCAAAGTTTTCAGTACATCTCTGTAGTATTCCCCAGTTACACTAATATGTGCACGTAAGACATGCTGGTAAGCCATTCCTTAAATATTCAAAAATGAGATGACTATAACTTTCTCAGCAGAAGCAACT
The DNA here is from genome assembly GCA_030762175.1 of Metallyticus violacea. Classification (NCBI taxonomy): domain Eukaryota; kingdom Metazoa; phylum Arthropoda; class Insecta; order Mantodea; family Metallyticidae; genus Metallyticus; species Metallyticus violacea. The sequence goes on from CM060845.1 coordinate 21,620,105, forward strand.
TTCGTTTTTCCATTTTTTTTCTTTGATGATGACGATGGATATTTCCACACAGCTTTGCTGTTTACTCTCAGGATCGGAATGATGTAGCCAAGTTTCAACAGTAGTGATTACCTTTGGAAGAAACTCCGTATCTTCCTGTAACTTTCAAGTGAAACTTTTCAGTTGGTGTGGATGGCACCCAGTGAAATATTCAGAATTTCTGAGTGTTCTTAATATTACCCGACGATCCTCTCTCACAATGACAGTAGCGGGTTAATGTTTTCTTTCGTTAGAGCACTAACTGGAATAAACATTTTAAACCATCTACGATCTAAGTTATATGGAAGAACAGACTCTCAATAGACCTCCTGTAACATTTCACAGTCCTCCGATTTTTTCGTCTAATGTGATATAGGAGGAAATGAACTTGTACATCTCTTAGAGGGGGGAACCGGAAGTGAAAAAAGGAAACTATATCATGTGTACATTACGCATTAAAGAAAATAAAATATTGTTAACTTTTTAGTGAAATAAATTATACGTGTAAAAATGACGATGATTCTTTATTGAACAGTCATCTCATTATTAAAATGAACGAAAAACAATAAAGTTGGACTCAATGAAAAAATGCAGAATCGCTAAAACAAGTCTCATTGTTCATTTTAAGAGTTTTACATTTAATTAAAAACTGTAGAACTGAATGCAAATTTCAGAAGGGTGGCCAGAGTTTTGCATAATATTTATACTTAAAAACCCGTGACAGGTGTCAGTATATTAATTATAGAGCGATACAACTTTTAAGGTACTGGTCAAAATAGTCCACAGAAACACTGCGTTGTTATAATTTCGTAACCATGCACATTAGAAACTTGTATCGATGCCAGTAGAAAGAACAATTCAATGAATTCCTATTTTGCATATCGGGGAACGTGTAATTGCCGACGGAAACAGTAATTGACATCGCAAGCAAAAAAAGTGCGGTTTTATTGGTTGCGGCTTTCGCTTGTTATTTGGAATGCGTGTTTCATGTGAACTTTTCTTCTGATTCTGCATTGTATCCTTGTCGACATCGAGCGGTTCTAAAGCATTATATGCTGAACAAATGATATTTTTAGTATTAAGTGTAGTTCAGTCGCTATCGAGAAACTTCTGTCAATATAATGAAAGACTATGAATTCCATTTTAATAGAAATTCTAAGCCGGAAAAAAAAATCGTCCCACGCAATTTTCCAGATAGACAAATATTTGGAATTGCTGTAGTTTTTTTTTTTTTTAACTATATACTTTGCTTACGGAGGTTCTTTAACATCTCAGGCCATCTCACGTCAGGGCGTGACATGGCCGATAAATTTTGCTCAGAGGCCTCTTCTTTCAGGCTTGAGGTTCTTTATCGTGCCGTAAATGTACGACACGGGACCCACAGCTTTACTTCCCTTCCGAAGGAAGTCATACTTCGGATTTTTACGCCCGAGAAAATGAATCGATCTTCTGGCTAGGATTAAACCCGCGATCTTGGGTTTACGAGGCAAGTATGGTTCCACTAGACACCACGATTATTCAAAGAAAGGAAAAAGTGCACTAGTCTCTCCCAACATGGATGGATAATGGTTTTTTTTTTTTTTTTTGAATGGTGTTTAACGCCCGTTTTTACTACTGAGGCACCACAGGCGGTGGACACTGATGATACATGAAATGAAATGATATTTTGGGAAAGGATTTTTTTTTTTAAGGAAGGAAGCGTTCCAGGCCTAAGTTTAGGTACCTCCCCGGCATTTGCCAGTTATGAAGACTGAGGAAAACCTGGAAAAAACCCCAGTCAGGGAGGACGGTCCTGGCGGGATTCGAACCGCAGACCTCCCGCTCACGAGTCCATGCCTTAACGACCTCGGCCACCCGTGGCGGTCGGATAATGGTTTCACGAGCAACCTTAGCTGCATGTGGTTTTGCATTATCACGAAAAATAAAAAATACCCCTTTGGGATTCATTCCTTAGATTTTAGCTTTTCATGGACACTTCCTTCTGGTTATAGTATACGGTTAGTTAAAAATCGCACACCATCTAAATTAATTTTGAAACCTGTGGTTTAGTAGTATGAAACTCATTTTGTGGGGATAGCCATATACTGAGAACTCAAAAATGATATTGCCGACTTTTTTTTTTTTTCAACTTTTGGTTCCAACTTTTTTTTTTAAATGGAATACCCAATATATTTTTAAGTTTTGAAAGCTTATAAAGAGCTTTTCATAAAGTACTCACACTAAATCTTCTGTATCAATTTATTGTTGTTAAATCAAGAAAACCAAAAAGTTCAGCGAACACCAAAGTGTTCCAATAAAAGAAAGCTAGCTCAACGTCTAAATTCTCTGTTCGAACTGGTAGCCCTCAACTGCTTGACAATGTGCCAGTCGATCATAGAAACCATTTAAAGAATGAATTAACCAGGCTTTAGGAATGTGTTGCAAGGTGAACTTTTGTGTCTCTGTCAAATTGTAGTGCACTCAACCTTCCTGACAGGAAGATGATCAGGATTTTTGATACTACTGGCGATCCAAACTGCTGCCGCGATGTCCTTAAATTTTACACTATTGTTTTCATGTACCATTTTTTCCCTGCGACACTTTTCCTCAGTCACTACCAATGCCGCAAGCCCACTTCTCTCCCAATCTTACAGTGAAGTCCGGCCCCTTTTAAATTTCGCAAGGTCCCCAAAAGGTCCCCAAAAGCTCGTTGCAAGCGCTCAAGGCTTTGGGACTCATTTAAAACACTCTCGAAATCACAAAGAATCATATCGGGAAACTGCTCTCTTTCCAGCTTCATTTTAATGACTGGCTGCCTGTATACGGGAGAGGTTGTTTACCCTCACACTATGGAATGCGGGAGTGAGTAGAGCCGTTACCTGGAACTGTTTTACTCGTAATGGATGGGGCTACCATATGTAACATTCCTTTCAAGTAGGCCAACTTTCACTTGTCGTCTCAAAACTTTCGTAGTGACTCCTGTATCTTCTTCAGGGGTATTCATGCTTGACCGCGCTTCTCGGAACTCTGGGTAACAGCAGGGAAAATTGAACCTACCAGATAGTATCAACTTTGTGCCTGTTTTAACTTTTAACTTGAGTTATTGCGGATTTAATTGTTGCAACGCCTTAAATTTGATTTTTTTTTTTTTTTTTTTTTTTTTGTGGTGTATATATCTAAGTATTCGTTTAGCCGAAAGTACTTGACATATTCAGTGTTATAAAAATTGCCGAAAAAGATGTCCCGTATGACGAATATCATACTCCGCGTGGCAAACGCTGGCAGCAGAAATGTCGCACATATTCGCTCCAACTGTTTGCATTAAGCTTTAACAAACGAAAGTTGAGTTTCGCTTGCGCGCTATCGAATTAGTTGAAACCATTCAAACATTCTCTTCCTCCGCTCATATACTACGGCCTGTGCAAATTTCACACATCTCTCTTGTTTCATGTGTGCAAGCCATGCGAGACGTATGTTGGCAACATGTGGGAGACAAAGGAAAGTAGAAACAAAATTTGCGTCATGCGATATATCACCGCAATGCAGGCAATTTGATTGATTATCGAAACGTATTGCATAAAAGAATACTACGGACAAACTTTTTTAATTGCTTCTGTGTGTTATTTTCTCATTAAAGGTTCTTACCGCAGTGAGTTTTGCATCATGGTCGATTGCTTCTATTTGTGCACACGCTTTAACGTCACGTCTGTTGCTTGGAGATTCAGGAGCAAGCAAATCAGCCTCTTGAGATTAACTGTTTGTGCTTTCAACTGTTCTGATAGTTCAGTGGCGATATTCTTCTGTTATGTTGACTTACTGGTGTAATACGAACTTAACTCGCGTTATTCCATACCAGACGTCAATTATTACTATACTTTCTATGGAATGTTGGCTAAATTTTTTAAAGACAAACAAAAAGGTAGTAAAATGCTTGAAGGGTGTATCAGTATATATTCTTAATTTTCTAATGTGATAGAGAAAAGAAAAATGAACATTTTGATTAATAAAATACTTTCTGTTCAAGTTATAGTTGTGTGAAGGAAAAAAATAATGAATATCAACTTGGATAGTTACTTTACTTAGTTTCTATATAGTGCCAGGTATTAAGAAGATGGTTTTGACAAACCATAGGAACTGTTCAAAATTGCGACCGCCAAAGTTGACACACAAAGTATAACGCTGTATGATTCAACCGCGAATCCTTCGAAATATCTGTGGCCGGTTACAAAAATCGTAAAAAGCAAGAATAACTCTTAACAACTAATTCTTCTACTGTATTGATTGGTGTTTCATAAACAATTTATTTAATATGACTCAAACACAAAAGTCAACTGGAGCTATATCTGGGGAACGTGCCGGTCAAGCATATATATAATATTCTCTGAATATTAAGCGGGACATCTTTAAGTAGCTGTGGAAGCATTTCCGCTTGAATAAAACCAAAACATGTTCAATCGTGCAGGTATGACCCCACTAGAAAGTTATCAACAAATCCAACCCCAACATTTACAGAAAACTTCCTTGTGAGTGTTAGTGTGTAATAAAAAATCATTTCTTGAAAACATGCCTCATCTGTCCATAATGTACGTCTAGCAAAATCAAGCTCATTGTTGACGGTATGCAAATTGTTGTCTGCAACTGGAATTGATGTTTATACTTTTGGATATGAAATGAATGCTTTCCATACAGAGTTAAACCGTCACGGGTGGCCGAGGTCGTTAAGGCGCGGACTCAAAAGTGGGGGTTCGATTCCCACCAGGACCGTCCTTACTGACTGAGGTTTCTTCCAGATTTTCCTCAGTCTTCATAAATGGCAAATGCCGGGGAGCTACCCGAAACTTGTTTCCTTTCTTTAAAAATAAAGTTTTCCCAAATTATCATTTCATCTCATGTATCATCAGTGTGTTGTCTCAGTAGTAAAAACAGGAGCTAAACACTTTAAAAATGTTCTGTATCACATCATAAAATCTGACACACCCTGTCTAGACACTTAAATTAAAAATAGACTTTTAAGAGACACTTGTCTTAACTTGACACTTTAAGTATTGTTTCAAAGTAATGTTTGTCATACTGTTTACTACTTGCAAAACAAATGCAAGCAAGGGCTTGTCAGTGAAGACTGATACTTATTGTTTTACTCACGATATACACTAAGCAGGGTCAAGGGTCACGGTGATGTTTTTCGAAGTTGTCCCCTTTGAGTTGTATGCACTTGACCCAATGGAGCTTGCCTTGTAGACCTAAGATCGTGGGTTCAATCCCGGCCAGGGATTTTCTCGGGCGTAAAAATTCTAAGCATGGCTTCATTCGGAAGGAAGTAAAGCCGTGGGTCCCGTGTCCTAGATTTACGGCGCGTAAAAGAACCTCAAGCCTGAAAGAAAAGCCTCCGAGCAAACTTTATCGGCTGTTTCACTCCATGAATTGAATGGGAAGCTGATGACCTCAGATATTAAAGAGCGTACGTAAATAAAAACCAAATCAATAACTGCAGTAAATTTTACTGTAGATGAAATGCTATCACAAAGTACATGTATTTTTATGACACTTGGGAAAGTGCATAGACTTTTTGTAGAGAGGGTTACGGGCGAACCATTTTTACATATGAATACAGAATAAAAATTTGTGCTTAGTTTTAGGCAAACTGAACTGTAAACAATAGAATTCTAAGAGAAAACTATAGGCCTTAACAAGAAAAGTTGGATGAAATTAAAGAAATATGAAACATTCTCCAAGGAAATGTCTGCGTCGTGTTGTTTAGAAAACAGGCACATCAAAAGTCTTTGCTTATAAAGCAACGAAGTTTTAAACTGGGTCCTTACCATGGGCTTCGGCAGGGGTCATCATTAAGTGTGCAGCTGTGTTTTTTAATTGTTATATTACATCGCCGTCTCCGGAGAATAGAGAGAGTGGAGAGTTGAGGTATAAAATACTACAGAGACATTCACTTCTAGTACCTACTAAACACAGTTCCTGATTGTTAGTCGTGCTGATAAATGAGAAAACCGCCCTGCAAGAAATCTGGAGTACGTAAACAAGATGGATGGTAAAGTAAACAGTAAATAGGAGGGCTACATCAGTGCAATGTTTACGTTATACTTACCTACGTACTGGGAATAACGTCACAGAATTCGCCGCCTCCGCTAACCAACGACAGCCGAGCGTTCTCCCACGCCACCACATGAATAATTAATATGTTCAAAGCTTAAGAGTAAACAGGTCCGTACTTAGTTTTAATTTTAAAGACAAAGTTGCCTGGAGAAGCCGACGTTATAGCTTAAGTTTCAAACCCCCGCACCCACATGTGATCTTTAGGGAAGTCAATGTAATCTACCAAATGACAAGCTTATCAGACTTTCTCCTTAAAAGTTTTCTGTTATTTCTATAAAATGCACTCCTCTAAATGCAGATTTCTCTTTTATGGTCGCAGGTGAGCTCCGTACGACATGGGCGTTCTCGGCGACTGCGTCAGTAATTACTGGGCAATAAAACTCACTCTTACAAATTAAATATATTGTTAGAGAAATCTTTAAGTTTCCCTAAGTATTAAAATACAAGCTACTGAACATTTATTCATAATAGTCATCAACATTATTACCGTCAAGAAGTAGAGTAGGTCAGATAAAAGTGAATAAGTAAGTCTTAACTCACCACCATTGACTTTATTATGGTGTCCTGTATGGGGGGAGGGAGTTTTGCCAACTCTTCACTACGAATTTAAAAATTAACACATTTTCTCTTATTCATAAGAATGACGTAAGGGCGCAAACAATGTTAATTATCCACTTTGCTTATTTGTTTATTTACGGACGCTCTTTAACATCTCAGGTCATCAGCGTTATCCACTTTGCCAATATACCCGGGCAAAGTACGAGGGTAGGTTCATAAATTTCCGGCCTAACCATTTTTTAAGTATGATAAAGACAAAAACTATACTTCACTTTTCAATATAGTTACCTTTTATTGCAATCCGTTTCTCACATAATTGCATTAAAATTTCAATCCCCCCCCCCACAAATGGTCAGACGTCTTGTCTGCAAAAGGGGCATAAACAGCATCTATCACTTCTTCGTCACACTTAAAGTTCCTTCCTTGAAGGTGCTTCTTGAGTTTTTAGAGGAGGAAATAGTCACTGGGAGCTAGATCTGGGCCGTACGGTGGATGGCCGATCTCCTTGAACACATTTCTTCACAGTTTCCTTTGCAACAAGAGCTGTGTGCATAGGCGCGTTGCCGTGAAGAAGGCGCACACCACCACTGAGCTTTCCTCGCCTTTTCTCTTTAATGGAAGCCCGTAGTCTGTGCAGTAGACCAGCATACTGCTCCCCATTTACTGTGGTGTCCCCCTCCTTGAAGTCAATAAAGAGTATTCCTTCACAGTCCCAACATATTGCAGCCATGATCTTTTTAGTTGACTGAGTGACCTTGGCCTTTAGAGGCGGTGCTTCGCCAGGTTTACGCCACTCCATTGATTCCCTTTTGGACAATGTATCATAGTAGAGGACCATAGTTTCATCTCCTGTAACAATGGTTTGCAGAACTTCACTCTCGTTGCCACGGCAGAACTCTAAAAATGCCTGACAACAGATTACTCGTTGCTGCTTTGGGAATGAGGAAAGAAGCCTAGGCACCCATCTTGCACTAACCTTATTCATGTTTAAATGTTCATGAATAATTCGAAGGGCTGTTGTTTTAGAAAGGCCCAACATTACTGCTGTTTCTGTTACTTTAAGCCGTCGGTCTTCCATAATTTCTCCTTCCACAAGAGCGATGTTTTACAGGAATGAGCACCTCCAAGGGCCGTCTTCAATGCTTTCTCGACCCATTCGAAAACGTTTGCTCAATGTTTTAGGCAGAATATGAGGGGGATGCTTCCCCATACACGCCGTAAAATCGCTGTTTATTTTCATTTGGAGTAAGTCCTTCTTTTGTGAAGAACTTAATAACAGCTCGATCCTTCGAACATGTCACAATCATCTACACATAGTCTTCTTTATGCAACTATATCTGAACAACTGAACAAAGTGGAACAGAAGTTAGACTGGAATTATTTACTTAACAGGTAAGGCATGACACCAGAGTGAAGGCGATAATTCTTCATCAGCAAGGCCGGAAACTTATAAACCTACCTTCGTATGTGTACATCTTTTATAAATGAATTTATATTTAATGAGGCAAAAAAGTCACTAAAACACCTTTTGTCGCCCCTGAACCCCCGGTATAATCACCACACGTACTGCTAAGACCGCGGTAAAAACATGGATTGGGGACACCAACTAATGTTGCAAATCCTGGACAAAATAAGATAGGAAACTGGACCTTGGTCCAAGGAACACTCTTTTTCATCTGTTTTAAATAGGACAGATAAGGAATAAGGAAAGTAGTTGCATTAATTACTGCACACGGTCACTTCAGAAAACATCTACATAAAATGAGACTCAATAAACATGAATCCATTTGTACAATGTGTAAACAGGATGAGGAATATGCCTCCAATACCTGTTTGAGTACCCAATCCTGGTGAGAAAGAGACTTTGGCCATATGTACCATTCTCGATCAAATCCGAGGATTACTGAAACGTGATCAAACTGACAGCGGTGAAATTGTAGTTGCGGTGCATCATAGTTAATTCTCGATCAACGACCGCTACCAGCTGACCGGGCGATAGGGTGCTGAACGATCGCGGTTCTGTTTTACTTGCTCAAAGAAAAGCATCTGATTTTATAGCCAAAGAGGTTGAAGTGCAATTATAATGTCCTTGTCTATATCGGTTTGTTTTTGTTTTGTGTTTAATTATCATTTGTAGGCAAACGAAATGGAAAACAAAGGTCTCAAAAGTTTTCTCAACATGAGACATGTCGGAAGTAGTTATCTCATATTCCAATAAACTAGAAATTAAAACGACTGATTCGAGTTCTTTAAAGGAAAAGAAGGGGTCATGGAATTATTTGGCCATGCATTCCAACATTACACCACCGAGTTCTAATTACCAAATAAATAAATAAATAAATAAATAAATACATAAATTGCTATTTGTTAAAACAGCGTGAGTCATGAAGTGTAAAATTCTATTCATGAGTGAAACAGGTGATTACGGTTGGTAGGAAACTCTAATCTCTCAGCATTTCATTTACTAGCCACCACACTGTATCCTTTGATAGCCGGAATCTTTCTTCAAATTTCCTGTCCCCATTCTCTTCAAAAGGGCCACATGTTTCCACAATGATCCCGTTCTGACCCTGGTCCCGATTAAAGTAATCCAGGTATATTATATTAAGCACCCATTTTCACCCCTGCAGCCTCCAATACTTTTTAAAAATGAAAACTGTTCTTTTCTGGATTAATTTTACTGCTTTTGATTAGATATGCGTGAAAATTTCTGGATGTTTTTCGTTTTCGGTCACATCATCCTTTCCTTTGAGGTGAAATTGACCCAATTTTGTTTTTCATTCTAATTACACTATTAGCACCACCCAAACTTACATTACATTCAGCTGCTTCTGTCTCCGAGTCATATTACTAAATTCATGGAGAGTTGTGACCTTACTGCTCTTCTAAGGTTTAATGTCCATTATGAATAAAAGTATACTTGCTAAATAAAATGTTAAAATAGCTGGATACACAAGCAAATTGCTAAACTTCTTGTACAACCAACCGCCTGTGGTGCTTAAGTAGTAAAAACGGACGTTAAACACTATTAAAAAAAGTACAACCAATAAAAACAATAACTATAACTAACTATCTCCAAAATGGGTATCAATAAAGCGGTGTAGAATAGGAGGGAAACAGTTATTTACACCGAATAAGTTTTAAAACTAAAGTTACATGCTTGATCACATTAATTCATACAAAACTGAATGTGTATAGTTACATAACATTAGTAATGTTTACAATGCCTTCAGTATTTCGCTATGGGCCGGTTTAATCAACAGATGCTAAAATACACTATGATGTTATTTGTAAACACTGTATTACATTTTTAACTCTCTGTTGCGTATCCTGCGTTCCACCTAATAACTTTAACTTAACCTTACATTATGAACCTGTTCTCAACCCGACCTAGTGCGCCAGTGACTTCGGCAGATATAGGTAAATAATTAGGTGATACAGTACAATAGCACGTTAGCTCAGGTGGTTAGAGAATTGTGTAATACGAAGGTAACTGGTTCAAATACTTACGGCAGAAGACCTTTTTTCTGCTTAAGTTAAAGGAGATATGCTATCATTACAATGATTTACCCGCTATTTAGTAGCACACAATCCCCTTCATTTTATATTTACGAAAAGGAGGTGAGCGTAGGCCGTCAGGCCATAGCTCGCCGCAGCAAACCACTGGGTCCACTGGTTTATAGGGTTTACCCGAGATTAGGTTAAGGTTAGTGTGTGTGTGTGTGTGTGTGTGTGTGTGTGCGTGTGTGTGTGGATTGCTAATTCCAATAAGACAACAAAGTTATAAAATGAAGTTGAAGCATAGCTGAAAAACTCATTTTTGTACCAAGCAACAATATATTGCAGCCAGAAAGTTCGGAGGACAACGCATAGGTTACATTACGTTAAAAAATTGCAACATTTACACTGTTACAAGTGAATGCCTTTTTCATTTTGATTGCGGCTCCAGTCATGTGAATCCCGTAGGCGATTTAACTTCTAAGGAGACGTTCGGTTTTCTCCGCTGCCATCCGCGAAATCTCGTATCTCACGAGATCGGAAGGAGGCGGACGATATCGGCAAGAAATCTACGGTTAGGCATAATTATATCGCGATATACTGTAAACCGAAAATGGTGCACATCGTATCAATACTGCTTTTTTGTTTAAATTAGTTTTATAGAAGGAGGTTTTTTTCTGACTAACAAGTTCTCAAATGAAATCTCTGAATATTTGGCAGCTTAAACGAAACATCATATCAGCACCGTCATTGCTGTCTGCGTCTGCAACAATAATGAGCAGTGTTAATTTCTCGCATACCGGAAACAATCTATGTTCGGACATTTGTTGTCATTTATGTGAAATGTAGACGATCTGCAACAATTACGTTTAAACTCAATCATAATAGAAGTTCATACGTTAATCCGAACATTAAAGGCAGTCATATGTCACATGAAACCAACTCGATGTTGCGTGAATGAGCATGGTTTCAATTATAGTGCAGAAATGCTACATGAAGAAAGGAACTAATGCAATGGCCCTATTTACAGTTTTAATTATTGCATAGAAAAAATAATGAAGCATATGAAACGAATTAGGAATAGCCGAAGTGAAATATGCATTAGCAATAGTTATAGAAGAGTATAAACGTTTCAACGAACAACGTGTTCCCATTAGATAAATATAACCGCCAACCTCTTGCAAACACAAGTACTGTTGGGAGCTGGAGAGATGGCTAGTCAAAGGAATGTGCTGATAACGCAATGTGTCAGAGTGCATTGTTCACGAATAGCGCACGTGTCGTAAACAGAGCCTGTGCTTGAACTATGAGGCATTTAGGCTTACAGGCTGAAGTAAATATGCTTAACAGTTCCTAACTTAATAAAATATAATTGAACAGATTCATTGACTTCATTTCAGGTCACTACATATGGTTAACTTGTTATTTTATATTAATTTGTCTACTTATTAATGCATACCATTGATAGAGATTTAGCTTTTAATTACAGTGGGGTGAACATTTACAAACTCTGTGTTGTGATTAATATGACTGACGTGTGTATTTACAAATATCTCCCAATATATAATAGAAGTCGGATATCCCCTATCAAGCAGTTATTCGTGGATGGTATTAGTAATGCTTGCATATTAATTTCTCCAATAACACTTTTTCTCTCTTAGCAAAAGTTTTACTTTGGACCACACAAGCTCAATGGGGTTCATTTCATACATGTATGCTGGCAAACTTAATGCTTCATGGTCATTTAATTTTAATATTTCGTCAATGTCGTTTATGGATCTCAATCAATATGTAGAGTTTAGATTTTCGTCTCTTGACGAACTATGAATGCTATTTTGCAGCTATAATTTCTCCTCTTCTTTTACGGCGTATTTCGAAAAGGTTTGTTTTCCTGAATATTGCGGAGCATTATCCATAACCACAACATTCTCCTCTGGGAGGTTGGAAGAAGGTGTTTTTTTTTAATCCAAAGCTCAAAGTTTCTGAAATTCATCTGACCATGATATCTCCGAGCTTTTGTCTACTTGAAAAATTAATGATGAATTCTTCAGAAACACCATTTTGGATTCAGCATGGTTGACACTGAGATGGGTAGCGGAATTTGGCTCAGTCAATACGCCTGGTTGACTTCCATTTTGCCTGCATTTCCTAATTGTTAAATTATTCTCCACCCAAGTCTCATTTACACACACACACACACACACACATATATATATATATATATATTATAAATGGACGATTTGATATACATTCCCTGGTTTAGGAAACCAGGTACCAGGGTGGCATATACAGATTTTATTTATTTTTTTATTTATTTATTTCTCTCTTTACCTTTTGCCTTTTTTCACTGAAACACGGATATGGTGGGATACATGCAAGTTTGATTATTTTAATCTAAATTTTATTGTCTCGACTCATCACATGCAGCTATCAATATTCTCAGTTCTCGAGCTTTACTATGTATACGTTTTACTTTCTTTCGTTGTTGTTGTAGTATATCCATTATTTGTATGTATATGTAATGTATATTATAAAATTAGTAAGCCAATGTATATGTAGTACTATACAGTAACACTTAATAAAACATGCAATTTAAAACGTCAAAATGCTCACTATTAATACTCTACTTTCGCTAACGCAATGAGAACGACCGCGGTGAGTGTTTGAATAGACGATACACATGCTATATGTAATGTTTTATTTGGCAGATAGCTGAACGTACATGATCTTAAGTGTGCCAGAGAGGGTAATTATTGTGGAGGTTGCAAGGGTTGTCTTAAGGTGAGATTCCAACGAAATTTGATCGCCGATTCCATAAATCTGGACCTACAGACAAAATAATTAAACTGTAGGTGAACAAGTTCCAGCGCACTGGGACCGTTAAGAATGAGCCCGTAGGCCGTCCATTGACTTCTGATGACAGAATTGGAGCCATTAGGGCATCCATTGAACGCAGTCCGAAATGATGCGGCGTTTATCGTGAGAACTGAATATTCCAAGTTGTGCTGCTTTACACGCTGAAGAAAAAATCGCACCATCCACAGATTTTGCATCATTTGCATGACGAGGATTTGGCATATACGTGGATTTGCTAGCAGAAAATGAAGATCGCAACATGCCTTATTGCATCATCTGGGCTGACACACCGCCAGTGGAGAACTTGGAGTTCCAGCGAGACTCTTGCAAAGTTAATGTGTGGATGGGAATTATCATTGACAAAATTTACGGCCCGTTCTTTTTAACCGAAAACACTATTATGGGATAAGGCACCTGGATATGCTGCGACCGTTTCTGTTACCCCAGCTTTTTCAGGACGGACGGTAAACACTGTATACTTCCAGCAAGACGGGGCACCATACCATTACGCCATAGATGTTCACACTTTTTTTAATTACGTGTCCCCTAGAAAATGCTCCAGAACGCTTTTCGTGCCACAGTCGGCAGATGAGGTGTGTCGCAATGTGCATGAAGGTATCATGTGATATGAAGATTAACAATTGTTACTATTTCAACAAAACTGACACTTAATTTCTGGATACCTGTATAATGCTGTAAGATAACACGACTACGGTACATACAAATAATTCCACAGTTATATACTGTTTTGAGTCTGTGTTCTTTCTTTACTGCTTATGCGGACTAACACTTCGTTATAACTCAAACTTTATACCGTGAAGAGCGCGGCAATTTTAGAGCAAAGAAACAAAGCATGCTTTTGTTTAAGCTGACCGAACGTAGACTTTTATGTTGTATTGGTTCGTACTTGTGAAAGAACACATTATTACTAGCCAATTAGTTCGGGATAATTAAAGTGCTTGTCGCGGCTCTCTGACTTATAGATCTCTTCTTCAAAGCCAGACGCCTGGGATTTTCAGCTCTCTAAAGGTCTCATAGTAGTTTTCAATTATTTATGTAGCAACGCTCTTTAAATATAAATGTACACTCCTCGAGGTGCTTCTTTGAGGCGAAAATTACATAGCCCTTCAGTAGAATGTAAAGGTTTTGACTCTGCGTTCTGTTTACTCTGTATATGTACATGTTATGTAATACGTAGTAATTAAATTAAGAAAGCACAGTTTGGGGAGCTCTAGACTACGTGTAGACATATACTATTCCCTATTCTGTCCAAAATAAGAGCAAGCGTTCATGTAAACCAACGTATTTTGTATTCTCTCAGTCAGTTGTTTTAGCTACATTGTTGGATTGCTACGATATGGCGCGAAAGAAACTAGATTGTTTGCATTTGTAACTATTACATATGCAGATTTATTATAATTTCATGAAGCATTGTGTAAATACTCTCACATAAGTAATGGCGGTTTTTAAGCAAAACCTTATTTGAAATGAAACTGATGTTCAAAGTAAAGGTGATTAATTTCTATAGTCTCAAGGCACTTTTCAGCTAGAATTGTACTCCCGAGACGGTACCAGCTTCTGGATTTTGTGCGAAGAATTCCTTGATGCCTACTTCCACGGCTTCAATGTAGTTGAAATTTATTTCACGCAGGAAAAGGGCAATGGATCGAAACAGATGGTAATGTGAAGGCGCCAGATGTGGTAGCAGTTCGAACCCTCCCAATTCCTGGATTTTTATTCATGGTTATTCGAGCGGTATGGGGTCTTGTATTGTCCTGCTGCAAGAGATTTCAATTAACCAAAGCTGGGTATCTCTGCCTCAAAATTTCATGAACTCTTTCCAGTTGTTGAGAGTAAAGATTAGCATCGATTGCACTCTCACGGGTGGCCGAGGTCGTTAAGGTCGTTCTGGGGTTCGAATGGTTCTCCCTGACTGAGGTTTAGCCAGGTTTTCCTCAGTCCTCATAAATGGCAAATGCCGGGGAGGTACCCTAAACTTAGGCATTGAACGTTTCCGTCCTTAAAAAAAAATTCTTTCCGAATAGATCATTTCATCTCATGTATCAACAGTGTCCACCGCCTGTGGTGCCTCAGTAGTAAAAACGGGCGTTTAACACCGTTCAAAAAAAACTGTCGTTTGGATAAAATTTCCAGGGAATCACACCTTCAGAATCCCACCAGACACAAAACATTTCTTTGGAGTCGAACCGATTTTGTTTAGCGATGCCTTTGACAGGCTGAAGGGGATTGACTCATTGTTTCGAGGTTTCAGGGTTGTGGTAATATAGCCATTTGTCATCACACATGACAATTCTTCTCCATGGGACTTGCGATAAGCTGACGACAGATATCCACTATCTGTTGCCTCTGTCCAGGCGTCAGTTCATGAGATACAGATGTACAGCTTCTGTATGATTTTTTAAGTGTCGTACTCTGGCGAGGTTTGATATTTTTGATGCACCAGTTCTTTTGACTTTTTGGACCATTTTCTTTCAAAACTCTGCGTGTATTCTCAATATTCCATATCTTAGGTCCTCCAGTATGTAATAAATAATTTTAGTGTTTTCTTCTTCCTTTTTGAAACGCTGGCACCATCCTTGTGCTACAAGCTCACTAACGACACCTTCTCCCTCCAGATGTTCTTCGAGCTGCTTTATAATCTTGTTTCCAGTAGTGACTTAGAAGTACTCTTTTCTCAACTTTGTTACCTACATTTTATGATTGCGTATTTTCAACTGAGGTCTGACACATACACAATTATATACTTACATCCAGTAAGTAGTATTGCCCACCTCCAAAATAAACATTAAAATCTTTCAAAACGCCAACTTAAAAACCGAAATTACTTATGAGACAACCTAATACAATGTCATCATAGATCTCTGTGAACTATACAACGTATCATAATCATTCCTACGCCGATAGAGAGTCATTTTTAGTCATTATTTTACACATGCTCAATTTGTCTATCCATTTTAATAGGTTTTAACACCCGTTTTTACTACCGAGGGACCATAGGCGTGTGTCCATCTTGGTTGATACGACAGACAACTAAATACATGGTAAACCATTCGTCCTCACTTGCGTCAGCATATTATTGTCGGTATGGTTGCAAAGGTACTGGAGGTAATGGGAAGTGGAGGCACAAAGACAGCTAGTCCACAAACCTCCACGCAAGAAAAAAAAATGAAATAATCACATGGAAATCAGAGTAGGCAGCACATCATCTTGTTCTGTGAGTCTTTCCCATGTTTGTGGCTGTCAAGGACAGCCTTCATCCCGGAATTTCTTGATAATGCTTAAAATTGGTGCTACTTTTTGGAATTCTGTTCAAAATCATCGCTGCACATTCACAAAGGACGGTGTTTTGTGCATATTCCAAAACATAAAATGACTGCTCACATTTATTAAGCCCCATATTTGCTATTACTTTCTACTAGCTACAAGTCACGGAGCTTTACTTTAATAATCGCATACCAACGGGTGGTCAGCGCTTGACTACAGAAATTCCTTCATCTTATCTATTTATCCCTTGCTTTCATAACATAAAAAGATTTTGGCGACAATTCGTTGTTGAGCCATAGAAATTGTTGCCAGGAAATGCATAGATTATGTTTATTTTATTGATATATGCTTTGCGGTCAAAGAACAGGAGGCTATTGTGAACAATTACTGGTAAATGTGAACATTGTCCAAAAAGACAGGTAATTATTAGAAATTTGTATTTTAATGTACTATTTTTTATGCTGGAATTATTAGCAATTACCATTAGCCTAGGTGAAAATTGAAAATATATCGTTGCACTTAGTTTACATGTTCTTCCGCTGAGCAGCGCTATTGCACTAGTATCTGCACAAAGGAACAGCTGATTAGAAAGTTTATAATTAACTTTGTGACACTTGCGATTGGCATTTAGTAGTGCTCATTTTACTGAAAAATTAAGTTTCACACAAATAAGACTGGACGAATGTTTTCAGCAGTGGCGAAGTAATACTGTTTGTGCAGAACAGGCTGAAGACTGGGGTAGTGAAGTAATGGAAAATGTAATTTATGTTAAATGTACCACGAAAATGACTCTGTAATTCTATACTAAAACGTTTTCATGCACAAAATAATGGCTTTGTGACTATGATGCACGTAACAATTAATTCAAATTATAAGAAATATTTTTGAAAGTCATGCTCCATGCCTCATCCGTTCGCTTTTATATCAGCTTATTCCTCTGGTTCTTTTTCTGCGTGTATACATAAATCACTCTCGGAAGAATTCTAGACGTTTCACTATTTATCGTCCCTTTCTCTATAATCTTTGTAAGATACCGCGCCGTTCCGCTTCAGTTGACATAGAAGTGGGGGAAAATCAGCTATAAAAAGGTAAGTGAAGGTTTGCCAATCTATCGTACGGTCCCACGTAAACTAAAATATTATTAGGATAATTTAAGAACGAGTTTAAGAAAAAGTCTGAAGTTGATATTTAATGTTAAAATAAAACAGTTTCATATTACAACACAACTAAAAACGATTAAATATATTTTAAATTGATTGTTTTCATCCCGAAATTTAGTCTACAGGCTCTAATAATGCCAAAAGAGGGCAGACGAAATAGGCTGAGACCAAAGCTAGGTTACACAGTAACGAAACTTCATGAAAGACCATCTTCACCTCCCCTGGACAGCGACTTGGAAAAACATTACTGCGCTCGAACAAGGCAAGCCGTATTATTGAGTGATAGGCTACCATCATTACAAACACTGCACTAGTTTAAATGAGGACATAATTCAAATCCTTAATAAAAATCAAAAAAGTAAACACACTGTTTTTAAGTAGGTTCAACCCTACAACCTTAATGAACATTTCGCTCCTGGTTTTCAGGCATGTCGGATAAACTGTTTATTAAATACACGACACACACTCACCTTATACTCATCTCTGGGTATGAAAAGGAAGTTTCTTATTATTTCTTTTTTCTGACCAGCTGCACGATCTAGAAGCCAGAGCTTCTGAATTCTGTTCCTGGGGTTCTGGGTTTGATTCCCGGATATCATTTTCATAGGATATTTTAGTTGGCATGTATTAATGATGATGTCTAATAAATTGTTTATTTACTTATCAAGTCATGATTGTATTCGTTTACTTACGATATTCATTTGAAAGAAAATGAAACGCGGTTCTGGATTAAAGTTATAAAACTTCGGTGAATAACTTCTAACGAACATTTATGTAATTTTAGTATCTCTTTCTTGGTATTTTCACAAATATTTAATTTGAACATTAACAAAATTTTGCTGAAGGAGATTATTCTCGCAAATAGACATTGAATCTAATACGTCGTGCATTTGTTTGTTTTTAGCTAATTCCGAAGGAATGTAGCACTGGCAGTTGTACCCATGAAAAGATTTTTAAAAAATGTTTTCAAATCTTCATTGATCCTACCTACTTGGCACCGAAAATGACAATTAAAATACTTATATAATATTAACAAGTTTTGTTTTTTCTCAACGAAACTCTGCACATATATATTAATGAAAAATAAAAACAAAGAAACACTATTAACAATGTAACAAATTAACACTAATAATAAAAGTAGATAAAGATAAAACACAGAGAAAGAGTCATACTTGAAATTGCTATATTTCGAACTACTGCAAGTTCTTCAATGGCAAGAAGCTAGACCATTGAAGAACTCGCAGTAGTTCGAAATATAGCAATTTCAAGTGTGACTCTTTCTCTGTGTTTTATCTTTATCTACTTTTATTATTAGTGTTAATTTATATATATATATATATATATATATATATATATATATATATATAAATCACTTAACAAAAGATTCGTCGAATTCCTTAATCGAAAAACTGTACCATTGGGGGTCGGGGTTAACATAACGAAAAACTTAAAAAAAAAAAGTTAAAAATCGCTCTAGCCGCCGCGGTTTTTGTTTTTCTCTCAACAAAACTCAGTATATTCCATTAAAATAAATTAATAAAAATAGTCTCTGAAAATGAGGATTACCAGGCCATTAGTAGAGGATATATCTAAAAACTGAAATTTAAAGAGTCGGTTGGGGATAGGGGAAATTTCCGCAATTTATTTTTTTTAAAAGAAAAATCGGCACATACCATTGAAAAAAAAAGTTTCTAACCATTTTAAAATCGAGTCATTATAAATAAATGGTATACCTAAAAACCGAAATTTAAAAAGTTCTTTAGCGTTTAATTTTCTCTCTACTGTTTCAAAATAAAAGGACAAATTAACTCGGCATATAAACTACATTTATAACAGTGCGTATGTTCTATATTCGACGAAAGCATTTTTATGAAGATAGCAATGTGAAATATTAATCTAATAAATGTGTGAGTATTATATTTGCATAAAAGAGCGCGCAGAAAATGCTTGCATTACATGCTTTTACAACAATAAAATTTAAATTACATTTCAAAGACTGTGAAAATCGTTGGAACTTTCGACTGTTTATTATTTTTATGTATATTTGCTTAATACATTGTCTTTTTGAAATGGTAACGTGTTTTTGTTTTGTTGAAACATATGAACATCATTAAATACACAATGTAACTCGAAACTTTCTGTTATATCTCTCTATTTTAGTGAATGTGCAGATATCAGGGGCTCAGTTCATAATCGTCCTTGCATTTAAAAATTACCATACAGCATAGCTTTGTCTATCAGTGGTCACATATTTCATTTAATTAATATTATACAATTAATTATTGTAGTTTAATTTTAATGATAATTAAAAAATATGGTTTCTATTTTGTGATACTTATATATTGCAGAATTTAATTATATTTCCGTAATACCACACTCTAATACCATAACTTATTTAATTTCATTAATTTGGATTTTATAATCTTTTTTTAAAGTTACTTTACCAGGTGAGCAATTCGCTTAGTTTACGCAGCTCCTGCATGACAGACTTTTTAAATTTCTGAATGTGCTACTATATAGTTTCAGTGAAATAACTACACAACCAAAACTTAAAAAACTAATAAAAGTAAAAAAAAAAAAATAAATAAAATAAAACAATGCACAAAATGGCGGTGTATCTCTCCCAGTGACTGTGAACGCTGCCTGTCATGTTGTCACTAAATAATCGCGAGAAGGAACCTTAAACCATTGCTAATACGCCGAGATTTGCTAAGCATCTTTAATGAGTTAATAACATATAGATAACTAAATTGACTTACAGCTGGGGAGATGTTACTTAGTAATGAACGGAATGCTGCGATAGCAAAAAGAAAGAAGAAGAAGAGAGAGAGAGAAACAACCGTCTTCTAATTGATTAAATTATTCAACTCTTTCAAGAGCTGTGCTGCTGTCTCGTGGCAGACTCGTTAACTAATCATTACCGTGGTAGTAGCAGCAGTAGTAGTAATAGTAGTAGTAGAAGTAGTAATAGTAGTAGTAGTAATATTAGTAGCAGTAGTAGTAGTAATAGTAGTAATAGTAAATTTATTACAGTGGCCCAATACAATACAAAACAACTTCAACAGGCGCACTGGTCCAACGGGCCGTATGTGCTTTTGTGATGCACTAAGTATTGATTTAACACAAGATATTACAATAGATATTCACAATATAATATAAAACATATAATTAATAATAAAATAAATAACTAACAAATTAATTTAAAAATATTAAACATACACATAAAGAAAAAAAAACTCATATTATGGATGACACATAGCTGGATTCAATGTGTTTCTTCCAACTCCCTCCCCGGTTATCAGTCTTTTCAGATCTAAGCTTTTTCACTTTCATAAAAAATTGACGTGATCTTTCCTGACTTTCCTTGCCAGCCAGCAAGCCCAGTACGACCACATTTCTCTGTTCGCTCCTGTAAAGGAGCCCGGTAGATACTTTTCCCTCCATTCTTCCATACCATTACACTCAGCAAGTATGTGTCCATGATTCCATCTTCTCACAGATGGGGCAAATTCTCCGCTCATATTAGTCGATGCTCTTAATCATCCGCCATGCAAACCCCTTTTCAGTGAATTTAGTTCCTGTTTTAATGTACTGCTCAATCGCCCATTCCGAGTTTAGCCACTATTGTGCTTCCAGCGTGCGTTGTGCAATTATCTTCTGCCTATCCATATCCTTCAATCCGTTCTAAATCCTCCTCCATGCGCTCTTTCTATTCCCCTGATACGTCATTCAAATGGAGTACTGCCCTATTGTTTCTAGTCCCTTTCTTAATTTGGATGCTCATGTATTGTTTCCTCCCATCTCCAGATGTTCATGATAGTACAATGTGCTAATTGAAATTTGGTTTCCATATATAATTCGCAGCTGGTGCTTCACTACTCTGATTTTACACTCTGGTTTCACTGTAGACCCTGAAATCACTGTTGATTACGCAGCTCGCTGTACCCCTCCCTAGCCCCAACATTCCTTTCAGAAAACATGTCCTCACAGGTTCGCAGTTTGTTCCCATTCCCAAATGTCTGCCACATAAGTTATTGTAGAGCTTACTAGCACCCCATGGGTAGTTTCCAGTACACGTACACGCATGTCTCGTTTTCTGCTACATAACCGGAGAATTTTTGCTGCTTTCACTCTTGCTTTATGCTTTGTCAAGTAAATGTGCTTCGTCCTATCTGAAAGTTCAGAGAACGTAGAAACATTCTCCATTTTGCCTCACAGGCAACCGCAGCGTACTAAACGTAGTGAGCCCTAAACAAGGAATTGATACTAGTTGTTGCTATACTTACCAGAATCATATTCTTGAGTACCGCCACGGGTGGTCGAGGTCGTGAGCGGGAGATCTGGGGTTCGAATCTCACTAGTTCTCCCTGATAGGTGTTTTCCAGGTTTTCCTCAGTCCTCATAAATGGTAAATGCCGGCGAGGTACTCTAAACTTAGGCCTGGAACATTTCCTTCCTTTAAAAAAAGCCTTTCCCAATATATTATTTAATCTCAAGTATCATCAGTATCCATCGCCCGTAGTGCCTCAGTAATAAAAAAAAGGGCGTTAAACACTACTCAAAAATCTCCTTGAGTATATGTACTTCTTACAAGTTCCATATTTCGTATTAAATTACAATAAAAAATCTACCTCAAGAGACTCAAACCTGTGACCTTCAGAGCAACTGCCTTTCACGTTATGCATTAGGGCCATAAACAAGTAGGGACCTGCTTCTAGACGAGCTGCATAACTGCGCAATAAGGCAATTAATGCGCACTGTCAAATGATTAGTTCGAGATTTGAGACATTTTCGTGGTACTATATCTTGAAAACGACGATAATGAGCTACTAAAAATGGGTATTTCTGTTCTCGCAAAGCACTTTTTGAAAATATTAAAAATAATTTACTCATTCAACCTTGCTTTAAAATCGACTTATTAGCATTTGATGCCAGCAGATTTAACATCATATACTATATGCTCTATCTTTAGTCGTGGACTATATTATACTTGTTATCTTTAATTGCTTGTATACGAACACTCTACCATCTCCGAAATTTTCGGTGTATTTCATTTACATTCTGTATGTTCATTTACTGTAACACTGATGATGAAATATATACATAGTATTATTTAACAAATTCCAAGTTTGCTCTTCTTATATTATAATAACGATAACATTGGTAGCAAAACAAGTTCAACTATATTATCATATGCTGGTCTCTTACCGACATACAGCCGCAGAGCAGAGCAATGTGTCAAAGGAAATTGGAGAGGAAGATCCTAGCTAGCTATAAGACTGCGAGACATCTCCAACACTAGACTGCAGGAAATCACAGAATCAGAAAACATCATGAACAGAGCTACAGTGATAAAATGGAAATGGGGTGGGCACGTAGCGAGGCAACAGTAGGACAGATGGGCGCTGATAACCAGCACGTGGAACAGAGGACTGCAGGAACAGAGAAGATGGTCAGATACATTCAAGGAGCATCTCGGAGTTCATTGGTCAAGCATCGCTCAGAATAGAAGTACGTGGAGTGAGAAGTAACAAGGACCCAAAAAGGACAAGAAACTATAAAACAGTATAGTTTTTTTTTTTTTTCATTAGATTCCCTAACTCACGTGCAATAGCTTACCTCGTGAGTCACAAAATTAACTTTTCCTTCTAGCAGGAAGCCCTAGCCCTTTACGGACATAATGGGCTCTTTCATTTTATTTCGTTCATATTATCATATTGTGACTATATCAGAATTATTTTCAGATGTAATCAATTGATGTGTTTATTGTTTCGATCCATGAACTCCTGACTATGTTCTACCGCTACAAACAGATGTTTCGCAGTCTCTTATGGACATACCCTTGTGTGTTTGATTTTCGCAATAAAAAGACTAAACCAAACTTTGCATTCTAAAGCACACCAGTGTTAATCCTTACACTCTATTGGTGACCTACTTCTAGCAGTCGTGCCGTGTTACGTCATAACGGCTGCTGCGTCAGTAGAAATGTAGCTTGTCGAACAGAATGCTAAAATTAAATACCTCCAGAAGAAGAGAACTACTTGCTTCAAATTCATCAAGATATGACAGCAACTGTGGGGGAAGTGCCTTCTACAGTAAATCGATGATGCATGAGTTTAGTTGCGGTAGGGCTTCCTTTGTTACTATACAAAGGAAACAAATAAAGTGCACAATGTGGAGTCACAGAAAGAGAAAACCCCATACGCAATATTTGGAGGAAAGGACTGTGATGACGCATATACTCAAAAATGTGATTACTAACAGGTTCCTGGCAAAAATACAAAAATTGTTCGGAATTTTATGACTCTGAAACACAAAGTTCTGTTCCGCTCTAGTTCTATAAACATTTGTACAGGGCGTTTAGAATATGTGTTTACCGTTCTCACGGAATTTTGCGTCTCGGCAGCTGGACATGCCACAGCCGGTCGCGCCTGTACTCTGTTTTTTCTCTCCGTAAAAAGGGGCTGGGCAATATTTGGACAGCGGGTCAAGGTAGTTAAGGAGAGCTGCATGGATGAAGACCAGGAACCGCCTGAAGGAAATAGAAGGCAGCATACAATTTTCATCATTTTGTCTACTACCGGTAGCTATATTGGGGTCTGGTAAATGCAGTCGATCTTTTTAGACCGCCATACCGGATACAGGATACGAGTAATCGAGAACCTACATGAGAATCGATGCGTTGTTATGTCATCTCTATATAAACACAAAATACTGCTCACTCAAACTAATTTCAGCTTTTACTGAGGTATGTTAGTAATTATTGAAATGCACTAGGGAATGTTGATAATAAGCTAAAGATAAAGATAGCCTATTGTGCCGCTCAAAGAGCAAAACCCTCCTAATAAGTAGAGCTTCGTTTTTTCCTAACGTGGTGAGCTATTCCACGCTAGTTGTTCGTAGGCAAATACTGTGTCTAATTTTTCTTTGGTTATTCCATTTCCCACTGCACTTGTTGCTTCTCGAGAAATTTCCATTTTTCTCTTCCTCTTGTTACTCTTGAACCAATTTGGACCTGCATGTTCGTTGAAGAGATCTGTCCATCTTCTTCTGGGCCTGCCTCGTGTCCTTTTTCCTATTCGATGGTCCCATACTCCGATCTTGTAGGTTCATCTATTATCCTGAAATCTTGCAACGTGATCGCCCCATTGTTAATTTGATTCTGGCGACTATTTGCGTGTCTGTTGTCTGAGATAACTGATAAGTAATACTATAGTTATTCTGTTCTTTAAAGTTATTCCCAGGATCTTGCGTTACATTTTTCTTTGGCATATTTGAATTTTGTTCTTTTGTTTTTCTGTTATTGACCATGTCTGGCACCCATATAGTAATACAGGATATACACAGGGTTTGAGCTTGTGGAATTTGATTTTCTTAATTAGTGTTTAATCTAACAGATAAACTTAAGGGTCCAAAATGCTCTCCAGGTTAATGAGATCCTTCTTTATACTTCTTGCTCCATTTTATCATGGAAGGAAATCTATTGTCCTAGATACATACATGCGCGCTTACTTATGTGAAGACTGTTCCAGCTGTTTGTAACGGGGTTTGAGGCCCGTTTGATATTATCAGTTTGTTTAGTGACATAATAATTCCAGCATAGTGTACCACTCTCGGTATTTTGGTGAATAGGGTCCTGTTTGGGAGAGATTGGATCGCCTTGGCGAACTCCTCTTCCCCGTCAGAAGGGTTGTCCTTCTTCTGTTTTTACCTTCGCAAACTTTGATTGTAGATTTTGTGTACGATAGTTTTTAATAGTGTTTAACGCCCGTTTTTACTACAGAGGCACCACAGGCGGTGGACACTGATGATACATGAAATGAAATGATAAATTGGGAAGGGATTTTTTTTTTAAGGAAGGAAACGTTCCAGGCTTAAAGTTAAGGTACCTCTCCGGCATTTGCCATTTAGGAGAACCGAGGGAAATCTGGAAAAAAACCTCAGTCAGGGAGAACGGCCCTGGTGGGAATCGAACCCCAGACCTCCCACTTACGAATCCGCGCCTAAACGAACTGTTAATAATACTTACTTAATATGAAACTTTAACTACTCACTTCAATAGGCTTTGATCCTCACTAGGAATAGTCGACATTCACTGTAACGTGTGCTTTTCATAAGGAAAGGGCAACTTCCAGACACTGATTACCTTAACCCAAATACTCTTTCTTATTCATATGCATTCATATCTCAATGTGTAATTTAAGAGATGGTTTCTTTTAATTGCCGCTCCTCTTTAGTTTCTACCCCGTGTTCCCCAAGGCAGTGGTATTAACGCCACTTTGAAACGTGAGGTTTGCGAAGACATTTCCACCTTGTTATTTAACTTGTTGTG
Source organism: Metallyticus violacea (assembly GCA_030762175.1). Taxonomy (NCBI): domain Eukaryota; kingdom Metazoa; phylum Arthropoda; class Insecta; order Mantodea; family Metallyticidae; genus Metallyticus; species Metallyticus violacea. The sequence continues at coordinate 21,645,899 of CM060845.1, forward strand.
ACGTTCGTTAATGACATCTTGAATTAGTCAGGGGAGGTGTTACTGTTGAGCTTGCTCTCTGGATTCTTGGCGTGCTACGTCAGAGAGTCTTACTTCGCTAAACAAAGTTCTAAACATCATCACCTGAACGGTAAATACGTACGTCATGCCTTAAGGCACAGAGTGCTCATGAATATGAGATACCATATATCAAAGTAAAGGTTCCATTATGCAAGTCGTTATACTATAACAATAATTAATTCTATGCTTCGACTAGATCTGCAAATCCGGGGTCGGCTGCAGGTATCCAGTATATATGTAACTATTAATGTGACGATTTTACGTTTTAAAATATTCCTGAGTGCTGACATGTGAATTTGATGATTCTTACATCTGTATCCTTCCATACAGCCCAATCTCGTCAAAACAAATTTAGCTGCACTTGCGACCTGTTTCACAGCTATAGACGCTTGCTTTATGCTCCGAGACAGCAAGTGCAAACTTAAAAAGGAGAATTTGACAGTGGGCAGCATCTAGGGCAGGTAGAAAGGTGCGTCGTTGATTGCCTGACTCCCTTCCATAACAACTCAGAATGATGCGCCATCGGGCGAGCATTACCAGCTTGCAAAATATATCTTTTGAGGCTTCGTTTAGGTAAAACAAATTTTAAATGTTGTCTTTACTATCTGTCTGTGGCTACAAAATACAAATATTTGGCTTGTTAACATATTACTTAAATTGTTATTATATTGACTCCCGTTATATTAAGCGATTGATGTGATAGTATTGTTTTTTAGCTTCGGTTTTGTATGGCGACATTCCGGTGCATTGCTGCATTTACATAAAATGACTTACAAACATTAAATGTTGTGTATGTATGCCAATATACTTTCCTATTATTCACCTACTGTAGTACCTCTGATATGTTAAAATATAGTGGTTTTTACTTTATGAGTCTTCTGTTATGTAAAAAGTAGTCTAAAGCTATGAGAATCTAGATATAATTATGGGCAATGTTTGAGAGTAGGCTTCCTTTCATTTTTTTTTCACCCAGAAGGCACGAGGGTGTACGCGGAGTAGGAGTTAAATTGCTGGAGTCAAATCACAATTTATGTTCATGTAAGGATATATTCAAAAGAGGCGCGAAATAGACACTTTGGATGGAGTATTGCAACGAAGATAACGCTGATACACTTACGTAACTGTAGCTAAGCGCTAAATGAGAGGGCGATGTTATGATTCCGCGAAACTAACTAGTTCTTATGTGTTTGTATGTTTGGTAAGGCTTTTCAGCTACCCACCACAATCACATCAATGATTGTTGCTCCATAGTTCTCGCTTAGTATTGCTATAATTGGCAACTCTGAAATTTTTGAGAATGGAAGCCAAATTTTTTTTAAAATTTAGATCTGCTCATTGCATTTTTCCAAAGTATTCTCCATTGCATTCTATATAACATTTCATCCGTTCAAAGCATTTTGTAAATGCTGAACGCCCTGCTTCTTTGGGCAGGATGCAAATTCATTCTTCGTACGCAGACTGCGACTTCACGTGATTCAAATTGTTGGCCACGTTTTTTTTTTTCTCTTATTTTTGGAAATAGAAAAATCACATGGGACCAGATTTGAACTGTAGGGAAGATGGGATAAATATTTGACTTCTGTCTCTTGCAGAAATTGGGTTATTTCTGATGCAGTATGGGCAGAGACATTGTCGATATGCAACAAGGTTCCACCCAGACCAGGCTTAGGACGCTTCGTTCTCAGTACACTGAGGCATTTTGTGGTGTATCATCTGACCGTGACGGTTTTTTGATCCCCGAGTGGTATTGGCACAGTACGAGCACTAGCTGAGAAGAAAGAACAGATCGTCTTCTCGCCAACACTTCTCTCTCACCCCACTCTTGTTGGAGGATCCTTTCCTGGGAAGATCCAGACCGATATGTCGCTTAGTTTCTGGATCACACTCATATATTCAGCTTTCATCACCTGTTATGATGTTAAATGTGTTTTTTCATTTTCTCCATCAAATTTTTCTAACCTTTTCTGCCACCAATACACACTTTCTTTTTTCTGCTCTTTCCTGAAGTCGTGGGGAATTCAACGACTGCAGAGCTTCTTGACGTGAAGTTTTTCTTCGAGGATTGTTTTCACTATAGCTGATACAATATTCAGGGCTTTTTGAATCTGATACAGCGATGATCTCCCCGCAATATACATCCTGCTTTCATCACATTTTCATCCGACTGTTCTGCGCGATCTTCGTCTTCGAGGGAATCCCTTCCTCTTCTAAATTCCGCACACCATTGATAAATAGTGCATTTCGAAGGACAAAGATCCCCAAATGTACGAGGCAATCTTTCAAAGCATTCTCTCTCCCTTAAACCGTTAAAACCGCAGTAGGTTATGACGTGGAAATGCTCTCGCTTGATCCATCCTCACGTCTGGCGCAACACATAAACAGAAATGCTGGCATACACAGCACTTGTTGCTATCTAAAATTTAATCTAAAGCTAGGAAAACCTGTGCTGGCTTGTCACATTTCTTTGTTGCCAATTCTCAACATTTTTAGCGTGACCCTCGTACAATGAAAATTACTTGTTTTTTGACTCCAGTGATTCTCTGCGTGCAACCCGCTTTCCCATAGTGGCAGGTTTGGGGGGAAAAAAAAAAAAAAAAAAAAAAAAAAAAAAAAAAAAAAAAAAAAAAAAAAAGTGGATTAAGGCGACTTACTCTCATATATTATCTAATTGTTTATATCATCATATTTTGGTACTAGTCGGTCCTGGTGGTGTAGTAGTAACCATACTTGCCTACTAAACCCAATCCCAGTTCGATCCCGGCCAGGACCGATGAATTTTTTCGGGCGTAAAAATCCTAAACCTTCAGAAAAGAAGTAGAGCTGTGTGTCTCGTGTCGTATTTACGGTACGTAAAAGAACCTCAGGCCTCTGAGCAAAATTTGTCGGCGTTTCACGCCCTGAATTAAATGGAACGTTCATGACCTAAGATGTTAAAAGGCATCGGCAAATAAGCCAAATCAATATTTTATACTCAAATTGTGCAGTAGATACTAAACTCTATTTTTCAAATTAAACGCCTTATTTGGCGGTAGGGCTGCACCAACTTTTTATATCACGAGCCGCCACTGTACAAACCATTCTTCCACAATACTTATTATGAAAACTTCTTTCCTTTCAAATTTTATCTTAGTTCTTAAAATATATCACAATTTGAGGTGACTAAATGGATGAGTGATCAGTCAATTCAAAGTCAATTTAATCAATTTTCTGCAACTTGTATCACGAACCGGAAATGTTTGAGCAAAGAATACGAATATGTGGAAAAATAAAATATGATCTCTCCGGTGCAAATAACAATTTAAAATGTCTTATTTAATATTGTTTTCAAAGTAGGGAACCTTACTTTTTGAATAATCTTTGTAATTATTTACAATAAATTTTGATAGAGAAAAAATCTCACATGTAGCCCGGGAATAGAAACACAACTTGTTCGTTTTCATGTTTGTAGATTATATGGAGAGCTCTTGCAAAATGCGTCTGCAAATTGGACGCCTCTAAAGAGAACGGAAGCTCCCAGGTTTATAAGCGCCGGCGCGAGGTGAGAGAGTGTTTTAAACTAAGCCTTGGGCTGTAATTACAAACGTCTCTTTCGATTTATCGCTACTTCTTTCCTTACTCCTCCTTAATGGTGATAAATTGACATAATACTGGAAAGAAAACAATTTAAAGCAGAAGAAATATGACAGGACAGAACATGAGGGTAAATAGTTAAGCAGAAAAGGAAAAGAAAGAAGGGTAAATGATGTTAATAAATGGAGTAGGGGAAAACGAAAAAAATAGTTAAAGTGAACAGACAAGGTTATATGGAAGCGGTGATAAGAGAAAAATCATGAAGAAACAGATGGGGGAATAGAGAAGATTAAAATGTGATAGACTGAAAAGAGAGTTGAGAGTGAAAGGGGGGGGGGGAGAAGGAAGGGAAGAAAAAATATAGAGCAGAAGTAAATATAAAAAAAGAGTTATAAGGGGAAGATTTTTTTAATAGTGTTTAACGCCCGTTTTTAAGGGGGAGATTGTGTTAAAGAAGGAAGAAGAATATGGAAGACGGGAAAACAGTATAGAAAGATGAGGAAAAAGAGAAGAAACAAGAAAATGAAACAATTAAGATGCAGGAAGTAGGTGGAACAGAGGAAAAAAAAAACGAGAAAACATAAGAAAAGAACAAAAAATAAGAAAAATTATAAATTAAATTTATGAAGGAGTTAAAAAAAAGGATAACCACATGGTTAAAGGAATAAGCAAATATATGAAAACGATAGAGAAAGAATAACTGAAAAGGAAAGAAGGAAATGTAAGAAAAGGAGTGATAAAATTAGGAAGAACGTAATCAAGTAGGAATTATTAAAGATCGCATAATCATGTAGGAAGACAAAAAACAAAATAGAGAAAGAGGGAATATGGAATGAAGAAGAGGAAAGAAAAGGCGAAGCATCATTTACCAAGTGCGGTAGAGTTCATAGCGTGGTGTATGAGAGTTTGCCATGGACGTGTTTACTATAGAGCAAGGAACAGCGATTCTCCAAATACTACACAGTGTATTTTCATATAACACTCCAACTTGGGTCAGTGCTTCGGAAACACTGCAGCATCCAGGACGGCACGCACACCACACATGTTGCAATAGCTCGGAGCAGCCCAAAAAGATCTACTCCACACTGTGGCTTACTAATTTCAGATCGATAAATCAGGTCAATTCCTGATTCCAATTGGATAGCATCACGGTACATACAACAAAAATTAGCATGGGGTTGTTGCGGCAGACATTTCTTGAACTAGGTGTCCATGTCGATTCGCTCATCTCATGGCACCAGTTTTCTTCTAGTCGGTCCAAAGTGGTGTAGTAACCATACTTTCCTCCTAAACCCAATATCCCAGGTTCAGCCCCGGCCAGGATCGATGGATTTTTTTCGGTCGTAAATATCCTTCGGAAGGGAAGTAAAGCCGTGGGTCCCTTAACTAGATTTACGGCACGAAAAAAAAAAACCTCATGCCTAAAAGAATAGGCTTCTGAGCAAAATTTATCGACCGTTTCACGCCCTGAATTGAATGGGGTGTTGATGAGCTGAGATGTTAAAAGAGCATCCGTAAATAAAACACATCAACAACAGTTTTCTTCTTATGGGGGTACCTAAAGCAAGAAGATTTTCAAACACGTCCTGCCATCACCTTGGATTTGAAATAGAACTATTGTCAGCTCTATCCCTGGCGATATGCTACTAGAAGAAAGGCCTGTCAGGTAATATGTTGAAGGCTCTGCTGGCAATTCATGAGAGTGTAAATTTCGAAGAAAATAATGTGACCCAGAACGTTGACTCTAACAGTGGAGTTAAACAAAACCTCTTCTATTTAATTATTCATAGATGACATTTCAGTGGATTTATGTGCAAGTGATTATGTTGTAACAATTGTGGGAGATCAGAAAAGTCCAATACTCTTGTACGTATGCAGAGGTTGTATTGTGCTCAAATTCAGTGATGGTTACAGGGATGCATCGACAGCCTTGAAGTAATTGCAATGTCTGGGGGCCTCACGGTTAATATAGAGAAGGCAAATGCGGTTACTTTTATAAAAAGGTTCATTTTCAGCAAATAAGAATCATGGTATTATCGGAGGGAAGAATCCAAAATGGTAAAAACATCATATATTTAGATATAAACTTAACAATGAACGGCAAATGGTCAAGGCACGCGGAAAAGCGAGAAGACAGCTAGGGGAGTTATTCCTTCAATGAAGAGGGTTCCAAAAACGCCTTTCAGCACTTTACAACAAGTGTACAATGCGAAATTAAGGGCGACAATAAGTTATGGCGTGGAAATGGGGGGGGGGGGGTGAGAGCGAGCAGAAAATCTGCGGCGAATTCAGATAAATTTTCTGATTATATTCTAAGGGTTGTAGGAGCGCGGCATATTGTGGGACGAGAAAAGAGTTCGGCAGTTTTGATACAATATTTTTTTTAATCGTGGCGATTAAATATTGATTAGACTTCATAAGGGGAACAAAGTTAATATTCATTTGCTATTAGAGACAATGGAAAGACCTGGAAACTGGACATCTATCATAAAAAGGTATTTGGAAAGAATAAGAATGAAGTGGGTGTGGGAGATGAAGTTAAAAAATTTTGGAGGAATATTAGGAGATTAATTTGATATTAATAGGCAGGCAGTGGAAGCTGAGTGTTCTAACAAAGTATCATTGGAATTTACAATCAGAACTAAAAGAGGCGTAAAGAAGGAAAGCATATATAAATACAATAGCCTGGCTGCCCCTCGCTAGATGGCAAACGCAGAAAATGACGAATGACTACATGTTCTTGTAGAATGTGAAGCTACAGAGTGCTGTACGTCGCAGATTCTCCCCGAAAACTTTGTGAGATCGAGAAGGAGTAGGGCGGCATGTCTTAAATTTTATATTGGATAAGAATAATTAGTAGGGGTTACATGCATCTATCAAGAAAATAAGGTGGGCAAGAAAAAATCTCTGGCTAGAGAGGGAATAACATATAATATACTTATGTATTTTAAATATACTTCTATTGTTTTTAATTTTCTGGTGTTTACATATGTATGTATTGAACTATGTAATTCTGTTGTTTAGTGCACTCTAATGACAAATTTAAAGTGCTTATTAATTGCATAATTTTTTCCCATCAAGACTGGGGGAAGATTATTTTCTAAAGGTTTTAGCACGTGACTAGAGTCTGTTTATTTATAATTCTGTGCATTTCTATGTTTTTTCTCAACATTCCTTAATGTGTAAATAGGAGCACGGACATCTGGCTAGACTCTTGCGCGAGATAGAGTTTATTTCATGTATTCGAAAGCCATTTATAAAATAAAGACACTTACTACTACTACCTTCACCATTACTACTACTACTACTACTACTATTACTACTACTATTACTACTACTACTACTACTACTACTACTACTACTACTACCTTCACCATTACTACTACTACTACTATTACTACTACTATTACTACTACTACTACTACTATTACTAGTACTATTACTACTACTATTACTAGTACTATTACTACTACTATTACTAGTACTATTACTATTATTATTACTACTACTATTACTATTACTACTATTACTATTACTACTATTACTTCCACTACTACTATTACTACTACTATTACTAATACTATTACTACTACTATTACTACTACTATTACTAGTACTATTACTACTACTATTACTAGTACTATTACTATTATTACTACTACTACTACTATTACTATTATTACTACTACTACTATTACTATTACTACTATTACTATTACTATTACTAGTACTATTACTACTACTATTACTAGTAGTATTACTACTACTATTACTAGTACTATTACTATTACTACTATTACTAGTACTATTACTATTACTACTATTACTACTACTATTACTATTATTACTACTACTATTACTATTACTACTACTATTACTACTATTACTATTACTACTATTACTATTACTACTACTATTACTATTACTACTACTATTACTATTACTATAACTACTACTATTACTATTACTAATACTAGCAGTACTACTATTACTACTACTATTGCTACTACTATTACTACTACAATAACAAAGAATAATGGACAGCTCCCAGCACCGTATGGAAGAATGTATGGAGCAACACGGCAATAATTTTCCAGGAGTCATTTTTATTTTCATTGAGGGTAAATGACATTCATTTTTCTTGTAATTGATACTAAGAATTATAAGTAACTAGCCGTTATTCACTTAATTTGTGGATTTTAAAATACACTATGAACGCTGCCGTACCTGTTAAAAGAAATAGGAAAGAAAGAGAAAAGGCGAAAAAATATTGAAAGGACGAATGTAGGAACAGAAAGAAGAATAGCAAAAGAAAAGCAGGAGGAGGGAAAATAACAGGCGAGGAAATGTGGGGGAGGAGAGAAGAAGAAGAAGGCGAAGGAAGAGGAAGAATCCGCGATTTGTTCTTTAGCTAAGCTTCAAGTTCTGTATTTGACTTGATCACCAAGCGGTCTTTGAATTCATTGTAACTGGAAGTTAATATATAGAAAACAAAAAGGGCTAGAGACATATTCTTGAACTGATGTTTGTCTAATGCCATGAATCAACATCGTCAGAGATAACAATATAATTCAGCTGTGCAGAAGTACAGGACCCGAGAGACGTATGCACTCTCCTGAGACTTTTATTGCGCCACCTTGCTCGGAATTCCACGCAACGTTTATTACATATTTGTTCTGTCTGTCTGTCTCGGCACATCCATGGGAGGTGAAACAAACGTCCGGATTTAATTTTGTTCTCCCGGATTCTTTTCCTTCTTGTTGCTTTCTTTGGATACTGTCACCGTTTCACGCAATAAAAAATAGCGACTGACACCCCCGTACCGAACAAGTGACTAGCAAGAATGAAAAGCTTCCATTTCTTCCCAAATTAAAGTGTTTGTGCGTGTGCTGTCCATGCATTAAGATGCAAATCCCTCGCGGTGTTCCACACCAACGATCTGTTAAAGCGACTGAGAGCCACCGCAAGTGTCGTGTCGCGGACGTAATCCCCGCTTCTGCATGGCGTGATGCAGAATATCCGAGGGATTACTCCAACACCGTGAGCTGGAAACTTTACACTAGAGGTGTTGGTTTTTTAAATAAAGTTTCATTCAAAACACTTTCGTATTTACCCATTCGATCTTACAAGACTTGATCTGTCCCAGAACGTGTAATCTCATCTGGGGAAGTATGCGGTACAAATTTCATTATTGATTGTCTTTACGTTTCTTTATTGTCTTGAATACCCTGCTTGTTCATAATAGGCATGCTGACATGATATCTGTCTTCTCGTTCGGTATCCTTCACGTATGTGTGTTCGTCGTACCCACTTTTGTCATACTCGTTTCTCTGTTGAAGCATTTCGTCCAAGGAACACTAATGACATTCCTTACTCTCTGTATGTCACAATTCTCCCTTGATCGTAATCAGACACTTGCAGGTATTTCTGACATATTTTGGAGTGATACTCGTTTCTTCTGAGAAAATGCGGGGTCGGTTTAGCGCGCTTCCTATGGGCGTTGCAGTTTTAATAGCCAGCAGTTAGTTAATGTATGTTTTACATTTTAATTTAATGTATTGACACATCTGCGTTTGCAGGTGGGTTACATTCTGTGACTGTAGTACTAAATATAAAATAAAAAGTCCGTCACCCAGGAGCTGCGTAAACTAAGCGAATTCCTCACCTAGTAGAGTAACTTTAAGAGGAATATAAAATCCAAATTATTGTGTTAATATTTAATGAAATAAGTTATGATATTACTATTTGATATTTGGGGGTTAGAATTCTTGCAATCTATAAGTATTTACAAAGAGAAACTGCATTTTTACAATTATTATTATTACTATTATTATTATTATTATTATTATTATTATTATTATTATTGAGATTAAACCACAAAATGATATAGTATTAATTAAATGAAATATATGGCCACTGTAGACAAAGCTATATTATGTGATTATTTTTAAACATTTTAAATGTAACTATGTGCATGAACTGAGCCCTTGATATCATCTTTGCATCACTAAAATAGAGAGAAATAACAGAAAGTTTCGAGTTGTATTGCGATTTTAAGAAGATGTTCATGTATTTCAATAAAACAAAAACATGTTACTATTTAAAAACAATCGAAATGTGCAAAGCAAATAAAAATAATCCAGTTACGTCGATTTTAATTGACTTTGAAATTTAATTAAAAGATTATTGTAGCAAAATCATACGTAAACATTTTCTGAAGGTTATTTTTTGAGAGCTGCTGCATACAAATATAATTCTCACACACATATTAGATTAATATTTCATATTTGCTATCTTCACGACGATGCTTTTATTAAATATAAAACACATGCATCGTTTTAAATCAAATTTATATGCTGAATTAATTTGTTCTTTTATTTTAAAACAATATAGAAAAAAGTAAGCTCAAGAGCGATTTTTAAATTTCGGTTCAAGTATACTCTTACTACTAATGGTCCAATTTCCATAATTTTCAGGAAATACTGTTCTTTTTTCATTTAACTGTACATAACGATTTTTGTTGTAAAGGAACAAATATTAGTGCCGCTAGAACGATTTTTTAAAGTTTGTTTTCAAGTAAACCCCCACTTTTAATTGCCCGATTTCTTTCCTTTTCAGGAAATATTTTTCTTATTTTATTTAAATGGTATGTACGGAGTTTCATTATGAAAAGAAAAATGACGGTGCCGCTCGAGTAAATTTTAAACGTTGGGTTTCAGGTAAACCTTCACTCCTAATAATCTTACTTCACTGATTTTCAGTAACTATTTTTTTATGTTTGATTTAAATGGTGAGTGCCGATTTTTGTTGTGAAAAAATAAATATTTGTGCCGCTAGAACAATTTTTAAAATTGTGTTATAACAAACGAATATGCAACAACTTCTTTGATATTGTCATCTATCGTAATAACAATGTTAAATGATACAACAAAAGCTCAAATATGAAATTATCACTTGATGTAATGCGTTCTTTTAACTGCAAGTATTAAAAATATGTAATAGACAGGCAATTTTCTCGGCGATGAATTTTTCGAGCCCTCTAACGAGAGTTCCTCAGGGGGCACATGCCCTCTTCTCTTCCTGCGTTAGGTCGGCGGCTATCTGTGATAATTAAATTAAATTGCACGTTCATTTCGCATAAACTACTCTTAAATTTGTTTGTACATAGATTGGAACTTTAATAGTAACAATTATTTATATATTACTGATGCAAAAATAATAAACTTCTGAAACTGTTGCAGTCCTTCAATGTAATCACCAGCACTATCAATAACCCGTTGGCAGCGATGTGGAAGTCGTAGGATTCCTGTTGCAGCGTCTGTTCTGTTGATGTTTCTGATGGAGCGATTCAATTCCTGCAGAATTTCGGGAACAGTCCTGAGTCGAATTTCACGAAGTGGTTCCTTCATCTTCGAAATTAAGTCATAATCACAGGGGCTTATATCTAATGAAAAAGCACTTCCCAACCCCAGCGAGACACAGATCAGCTATAGGGTGTGTCATGCGCGCCCGGTCGTGCAAAATGATGAGAAGGATTTTGCTAAACGTGTCGCCTCTTTCTTCGCAACGCTGGTCTCAAGCTATGCTGCAAAAATGACGGAAATAGTGTGCAGTAGCATTCTGTCCTTGCGGTACGGTATGTGTTAGGATGTCACTTTCACAATCGTGCATGAGAAGAACCATAACTTTCACATTAGTAGAGGTTTAGTGGTCTTTTGTTTTGCGTGGTGACCCGTAATGACTTCACTCTTTGGATTGGCACTTAAGTGGAGGTTCGTACGATCTGATCCATGTCTCATCCAGCTCAATAATAATTCTGGTAAGAAAGAGTTTCTAACCAGAACCATAATGCCCCAAGCAAGTTTGTGCGGCGTCTTGTTATATCCATCGCTGTGCTTCCGTCAAATAATAGAGAACCCACCCCGATGCAAGAATACGTAGCACAGTCGTATGCGACAATCCTATCTCTTGGTCTAACTCACGTACGTTCTGACGTCTATCTGTGTCTGCAACAGTCTGCACTCGCTCTTCCACTGACGCTTGGGTGACCCTGCTGCGTTTTCACGTCCCTATTGAAAGCTTTAACCCACCTCGCCACTGTTATGTATAGTAACACCGTTTCCCCACAAGACTTAATAAGACCTATATGACATAGTCTTGCTGTACGACCACGAACACATTGAATCTTCAGCCAACTTTTCTGAAATGGCGAAAACACAACACTAAAAGTTTAGCTCACAGAAGACTATCTTCCGCTATCCTCCACTTGCCACAGTGCATGCACTTTGAGTCGGAAGGGAGAGTTCATTTACTGTGATGTGGATAAGTCATGACAATCATATGGTAAACGTGAGAATAATTCATTCTGTCTGTCTCGCTTCCACAGTAGTGTCGCCATTATTAAAGTTCCAAACTAAAGTTCAATTCTCCGATCCTTTTACTATACATACACACACCAATCCTGTACATTCCTAGTAATGCGCTTTTCCACTGCAGATGACAATTACATAGCAATAGAAGGAAACAGAAACAGTTCTAAACAAAGAGTTGCTAACCTCATACGTTCCGCGGTTTTGTGTAAGCCAAAATATGATTGAGGGAGTTTAAGCATGAGCTTTAAAAACAATAAGTCATTGTACGTAACGTTGAGTGTTAAAATAATACAGTTACACCATTCCATATATACAACTAAAAATAGCGAAATGCTATCTATTCAAATGATATCACCTGAATGATGGACTTCAGGTTCAACATCCCAGAAAAGACTGACTGAGCAAATGGATCGAGCTCAAGGTTAGTCTACACAGAAATGGAAATTACATGAAAGACCTACTTTACATCTCCCTGACAGTTACTTGAAAAATCAGAACTACGCATGCGCAAGGCAGGCTGAGCCTTCGACCGTATTATTGTCTATTACATCGCAGACAGCGCGCAGTTCAAATGTGGAAATATTTCAGCATGTCAATAAAAATTAACGCACAAATTTTGGGTAGGCTCAGTCTTAATGAACGATTCGTCCCTGGTTCTGGATTTTGGGAGTGTGGCATCACGTTATAAAGAAGCTGATCAGGGGAACATCACAGAAGCTGAAGGAATTGGAAGAAGATCCTGGTGGAGGTAATTGTGATATAGGGGGTGTCTCATTGAAGTCCTGAGAATGCTGTAGCTTTACCTAATTCGGTGAGTTCAGCGTCTCTTTGAGGCAGAGTATGCGCCTATGGTGGCCTTGGATTCTTCAACAAGAAGCAGTTTTTCAGCCTTTGATATTGGCAGTGGTTAAAGAAACATCAGAAATATAAACTTAATTTCCGCAAGTGAGCATACAAAACCGCAATAATACTTCAACATAATTTCCAGCACAGATTTTCAGTATAAACATTTATGCAGGAATAATGGACAACATGTGAATTGGTCCAATGCAGAAAAATATGGCGACCGTCGTTGTCCAACTACTGCCAATGGCAATAACGAAAAATGTTCTTAGTATTATGTTTACAAGATGACATTATTTATCATTAGAAAATATTTCCATAGTTTTAAGAATCTGAAATTATTTATAAACCATGTTTCTCATAAATAAATGAAACATTTAGTAATATAAATTCGGCTTACATAAAATCATCCATGTACAAAAAGCGGCTAATCAACTAATGCCCTTTACAGTTTACTGCAGGGCAATAAGTAATGAAATAGTAAGAGGGACAATAATTGTATCATTAACACTATACATAAATAAGAATAATTAATGAAGCGTTTTTCTTTAGTGTAACACGAATAAATGTATTTTAAGCAAATAACTACAGTGTAAAATTAATCATTTAAACACACCTGCATCTATGTACATATTTGACCTTTGACTATTTTAAAGCCATACGAATATAAAATGGTTAGTCATTTTATCTAATTACAATGCTCTCTACATGTAGAACAACCAATTTAATCAAACTACTGGAAAAGAACATGTAATGAAAAATAAAATACCTTAACTATGTTAAGAAGTTTTTTGCAGCGCATATAGCCTAGCTCTTCTGAATATGTAATTTGATTTGCATAAGAAAGCTTCAATTGTTCTAACACAAGGGTTCCAAAGAGCAAGCCATCATAATACAGCACAGGTCACTTCGCTCGGGCACTTTCCATCCTGTGATAGAATCAAGGAAATATTCATAAAAGGGAAATATCCATTCCAACATTCACCTACATGACCAGGGGAAACCGTGAAAAAATTCAAGGTCAGAATGATCATCCTTGGGATTTGAACCCTAGACTTGGACGCTCCAAACGTTACTGCCTGCCTCACCCGCTTGGTTACACATAACTTAGGACGATAATCGTGTAAGCATCCTTTACCGCCGTAATTACTGGCAAGTCAGGTTGATGCCCCTGACGAAAACGTGGTTATTTAGCGCAGAACGTGGGCGGAATTTAAACGGTAGAAGGTTGGTAAGGATGGCAGCCTAAAAGCTGCTCGCTAATGTATTTTGTTGAAAGTTTGTTAACATATTTATGATTCCACTTTGTTAATCTAAGTGTTGGAACCCTTCACACAGAACCTCCGCGTCCCTCCGCCCTTTTCACCTGGTTGCCAACAGTAGCAGTTTCTCGCTAAAAGTTTCGCTGACTGTTAGTATTCTCGGGTTTATTAATATTCCAATATATTTTACATCTACAAATATTAATGCTTTCTGTCTTAACTTCGTCATTGAATCCTTTTTTTTTTTTTTCTTTACTCTCCATAAAAAATATACTACCTAATGTTAAAATGCACTTTTCTTAGCAGTGAAAGAAAATAAATTGAAAATGTTTTTGTATAATAAAATTATTAATAAAACGATAATAATTGCATGGTGCGCAAAATGAAAGTGATAAAATGGAAAAGATAAAATTGAGGCCATAGGCCACTGCGATTGGTTGGAATTCCTAATATACAGGATTGGTTATTGGCTGATGGCTAAATAGTCCACGTAAACTATATTTTTTTCTAAATACAACTATACAGGGTGTTTAAAATGTAAATTACCAGTGAGAAATACCAGCTGAAAGAGACAAAAAGTTCCAGTAAACATGAGTCCACGAGATAATGGCAATTATTTTGTTGGTTTGGGCCGCCACTGAAGTGCATGGATACTGACTATGTGGTGCCAAATCCAACAAAAGCGGTAAAAATTATTTAATTTATCAATAAATATATAGTAAAATTCATAACTTTGACTTCAGCAGTGCACATATGTGATTGAGCATACCAAAAGAAACTTGTTTGAACAACAGTGAAGTTTGTGATAATTTACTGTACTAATGAACATCAAGTGAAGAATTTTACAGCAGGTGTTCAAAATACTGACTATGCGCTTGAATGCAACTCTGTGTACGCTTGGGTAATCCTGGATTAACCTTCATTTGCTGGAAAGCATCTACAAACCGATGCTGCAAATCTTCGGATGCGGTCATGTCAATTGTATAAACTACGGTTTTGGCATTACTCCATACCAAAAATCCAAATGATTTAGATCCGGTGATTTGGGAAGCTACATTACAGGTCCTCCCCTATCTAACCTCCGTTGCATTGCCGTACATGAAGCGTATGTACGCGTATTCTACGCTGTTATTTTTCCTTTCCATGTTTACAGACCATTTCATAAATTCACGATAGACGCATAACCTTTATTTGCAGTATATATAGCAACCATATATCATTTGATTGCTTTTTGTTTATTACCAAGGCTTAAGCATGAGGGGAAGGGTAGGGGAGAGTGCATCATGCGTATGAAGCATGGATGTTGCTGCTTTACAGTATCAAAGTGCTCGGTTCAGTGGCAGCCCCAACCAAAAAAATTAATGTCATTATGTCATAAGCGGTTAATTTGCGGGCTCATGTTTACTGGCCCCTTTTGCTTCTTTTAGCTTGCCCTTTTCACCGGTAAATTTTTACTATCATTTTTAAACACTCTTTATAAATAAGGAATGATGTACGCTCATCCTTTTCAAAATTTTGATAGTTTCCTCTAATCTATTAATTTAGTTTAGATTCAATCATTTGAGTTCGAAGTATTCGTGTATGAAAACTCTGATAACATCTTACATCAATGAATTATCCATTTCGATGACGTACTTGGAAAATTTTCAGTTTTGAAGGAATGAGCTAAACATGTACACTGGAGCTTAGAGAATATCGAAAATGATGTGTCTACTGACTGCAAACATTTCTCTATCGTGTAGATGCTAAATGGAATGGAGTTAAGGCGAAGAAACTTATGTCGTGTCCCCAAAACAGAGCAGAATTTAAGTTATGCCCCGTTTTTTCTCTTTTGGATTGGCAGCACCCTACGAAACCATTTGAGCGGTATAGACGATGCAAGAGCGCATTGGAGAAACGCTAAATGAAAGGACTATGCAACAAACACGTCGATCGGTAGAAAACATTTTTGCTGTGAGAAATAGTGTGACTGATAGTCCCCAACGTCAGTTCGCTGACGATCGTTGGAAATGAACATTTTGGGAAACACCACTGTACTAAATATCAGCATTTTCAACCATTCAAGATTCAGCTAATCTAAATACGAAGGCAAATGATCATTTGTTGCATCGGGTATTTGTCATTTGAGTGCCGGAGAACAGTCATTAAGCAGGAAAAAAAAAAACAGTGAGGCATTTGGAACATGGAAAATCATTGATTCATCCAAAAATATCCGATGAGTGCTCAAAGAATTTTCATACAGATTTTGGGTCGGTGAAGTGACCGGTCCGTACTTCTTTGGAGATTTGGTCGAAAATGCAGTAATCGCCAAAGGTGTGGGTTATTGAGAAATAATATCACAGTTTTCGTAACCATTTAAATAGCATGAATTTGGAGGGCAGTGGCTCAGCGGGATGGTGCCACTTGTCATAAGGTAAGCAGCTCATCTCTTCCCTTGTAGAGCGGCATTTTTCTCCGAAGATTCGTGAAGGTTACGTTGCAAAATTAAAAAGGATTACTACATTAAAAAGAAACTCGAAGAGATGCCAATGAAATTATACAAAAATGTAATTGACATTTTTGTGAAAAGAATACGAGAGTATTACATGAACCTTGGGGAATATTTATAAGAAACTTTATTATGTTTGCCGTAATAAATCTGTTTATTAATGAATAAAGAAAAGTTTTAAAATTTAATCCTCCGTTATTTTATTATTAACAAGTTTTGGACTATGAAAAACAACCATGCTATCAACCAGTCATACATAAAACAGCATAAGGTAGTGACTTGATTTCTCTCCACAGTTCTTAATTGAAAATGCGTAACTGCTGTAATACTTTTTGAAGCTCGTGCGAAATAATCAGAGGAACGTTGAAATCCATTGTTACAAGGAGTAAAGCGATGATATTTTACTGTCACCTCTATCGAAAAGTGAGTTTGTCATGTTACATTGTATTTGTAGGAGTTAATACCACTCAGCAAGCAAGACCTCTTGGGAATCTGTCAGGATGCGGATTAACTTTAAAGAAGACGTGTGGCCTCAAGGTGGACAGCCGTTGTCCATAGAAGCATGGAAAAGAAGAATGAGACTTAAAAAATTCAGGTTACGGGATTCAAACCACGAATCTTCATCATCCGAGCTGATACATTACCAAATGAACTACCGTGTCCTTTAAACTTGAAGCCTGGGTCATAAGCACTCGTCGTCTCTTAAGGAATAACTCTAGACGTTGCAAAGGTTTCCGGCCTAAGTAGCACAGACAAGAGGTTCGTGTTTCAGTACTTGGAGGAGGACACGGTGGCTCAGTGGTTAGAACGTCAACGTGCAAGGTTGAAAATCCGTGATTCCAAACCCGGATGTGACCCGAATTTTTTTTCATAGATGAGAAACCTTAGGGGGGTCTGCATTGTGTTCAGAATCAGAGGAGAGATGTTCCCCGTTCCGTGCTTGATTTCTAAAGTGTGTTTTTATTTTGTAAGTTTACTATTAAAATGATTTTAAAATTCTTTTTAAGAGGTTTACCGGCTTTTTGGTTTTGAAATGGAATATTTCTAAATCTTTTACTTTTCACATACTTAATACAGAATTTTTAATGCACATACACAATATAAGTGTAGAAAAATCACAAATTATAGCTGTTATTGAGTAAATTAAGTTTCTGGTACGTCTAAAATCTATCATATAAATAATAATAAATAAATAATAAATAATTTTAATTATTTGATATCTGATATTGTTACTTCTTTATTTATTTTAATGAAACTAGCCCAGCTAAGGAACTTAAACACCCCATAACGTTGTTGTATCTTGCTTTTGTCATTTCTGTTTAATGTCCAACCATAGGTTACAATTGGAACTGTCATAATTTTATAAAACTTTTATGTCCTTCTTCTAGTGTGCTTCTTTAATGTTCTGCTAATAGTTCCAAATTTGTTAGGTTTGTTTTCAGTGTATAAAATAGTTAAGAGAATCTATGACATGTAATAAGTTTTATAATTAACTTTTTGCGGTATTTAATTATGTTGAAATATATTTAATTCTTTTGACATGGGTAATTGTAAGTAGAAGCTGTAAATATTATAATTTCATTATAATTAATGCCACACAGGGTATGTAATTCCCATGCAGATACATAAATACTGTCCTAAGGTTGAAACTCGTTCACTAATATTTTATTCACGTCTATTTTACACCCCAGACGATTTCTTCCTAAGAACGCCTTGATTTCAATCTTTATAACATATTTTTTAAAATTATAATATTTGAGAAAGTTCTCTAATTCGTAAATATCTTTCTGCAATTCAGTTTTCGAGTTACTCACAGACAACTGATCGTCTGCAAATAATATTGTTTTTAGTTTTTTTGTTTCCAATTCTTATTCCTTTTGATTTTGTTTTCATTCACATGTTAAAGGTGTCACTCCCTCACACACACAAATTAATAATTGCCCCACTTCTTGTTTATTTTCTTATTTTCTCTTATTCATCTCTTCACTAATATCTATTATAATTTTATTTTGTATCATTTTGATAGTCTGGTAACCCTATTAGAAGTGTTTCGCTAACTTTGTTTAAACCTCTTGCTATTATTTTTGCATACACTTTGTGTGCAGAATTAAATAGACTGATATTTATATAATTGCTGTAATATATCTATTGTCTTTTTTTTTTTTTTAAAAAAAATAGGTTGTATTAATGTTATATTTTATCCTTTTGGTATTTTGCATGGCTTCCAACATTTATTTAGTACATCTAAAAGCCTATGATGAGTTTCCATTGGCGCATCTTTTATAGTTCCACATTAATTGTATAAATTCCTGGAAATTTTCATAAAGCTCTAAAATATTGTTTGTAATTCTATTAATCAATTGGATCTGATGAAAATCAAAATATTCCTTCTCGAAAAGAAGAAGAAAAAAAACTCATTTCCAGACTTTAAGCGTCACAGATTGGCGCACATAATATGCTCTGATCTAACTCCAAGGGTGCATAATATTGATCAGTTTCCAGCCAAGTCTTGGTACAAGCGACTCTCCTTAACAACTTAAGTTTTTGTTACTTCTTTAATGTTCATATTAGCTAATTACACCGTACCCTTCACCGTTGTCTCTTAAATGTATTTTCTGCTCCTCGGGGAAAACTTTTTAAAAGTTTTAAAAGTCACAACGGACACAAAGAACGTTTTTCATTTAAGTGTAGAAAAGGCTTTTGCATTTTATTCACAGAATTAGATTTGTCTTTGTTTTTCACATAAAGTTTTAATGTTTTGTTCTTTCTTTATGCAACTTTGACCTTTAATTTTCTAAAAGAACTCGTGTCAACGATATTTGTTTTACTTAAAATGCTTTAATGTTGTTAAACAGGTTTTTATCCCAAGCTCCTCTCTTTGGTAGTTTACTATTTGCTCTGTAGATCAAAGGCTATACGTATTCTTGAAGATAATCCTTATTTACAAAACGTTCATATATTTAATTAAGTTTATAGCGGTTGGTTACAGTCAGCAGTGAGAATGTGCAAAGAGATAAACAGTTTAACAAGTAAAGGAAATAAAATCGGGCTAAACAAAGAATAAGATCATTAGACTTCGACTGAATTGTAACTGCTCCATACAAATGCCTGGCTTCTTAGTGTGCAAAAATTCAAAATCTCATTTACACTGCAACTAACACAGTTAAGATAACCTGTTTCGAAAATAATACAGTTTGTTTAAAAAATAGCTCTACAATTATAATCTGTCATACTTTTTAGCGAATTCCGAAAAATGAATACTGAAAGCATCCACGCCACTCAGTTTCCGGCACTACAGGTAGCTCCTCCTTGTATCCTGCAACCGCTTCTTCGGGGCTCAAAAATCGTTGAAGTCGAAGTCGGTTCTCACAGCAGGGAAAAGGAAGAAATCGCATGGTGCCAGGTCGGGACTACAGGATGGATGAGTCATCAATTTTGCCTCAGTTCCTTGCAGAAACTCATTGTTACATTAGCGGTGTGAGCTGATGCATTGTCATGGTGCAACAAAAGTCCCTTAGCCCTGTCTTTGGGCGCCGTTCTTGGATTTTCTGAAACACTTTCGGAAGGCCAAATTCTGTATACCATTTTGCAGTAACAATTCTCTGATTTTCGAGCACAATGCTTGCCGTGTGACTACTTGAAAGAGACAACCATTTTCTTTCCCACAATCCTTGACTTCTTGACTTTGATGGTGGTTGGTCATCAGGGAAAACCCAAATGGAGGACTGGGTTTTGTTTCTGAGTCAAACTGATATATCCATGTTTCGTCATCGTAACAATATCTGAAACACGACAAGACTTTCCACAGTTAAATTTTTGCAGCATTTCTTGTCACCATTCCACCCTGTGGAGCTTCTGTGCTTCAGACAAATATGGGGCACCCATCTTGTAGAAACATTTTTTTACACGAAGGTGTTCATGAAGGATGGTAGAAGCACTCGGCGAGCTATTGTTAATGCCAGCTAAATGTCCTTGTAGGTTAGTCTTGGATCCTCCCTAATCATTGTTTCCACAGAGGTGATGTTCTTCTCAGTCACTACTGATTGTCACGCCCCCCTCTTAAATTCTCTTAACCAGCGTAACACAGTAACTCGTGAAGGAGAAAAGCTCCCGTAAGCCCCCCCCCCCACCCCCCCTCAAACGCTCAAGTGACTGCGTTTCATTTAAGTCACATTTGAATTCGTACAAGATCATCGCACGAAAATGTTCACTCTGAATCTCCATTGCGCTCACAATAACGTTCATACTTCACAGACTTAAACCATAAAATGCAGGAAAATTAGTAACACAACAGAGCTTTGCCTCCTTTGACCCAGCAACAATGCTTTTCCTAGTGTTGGCAAATGTCCTGTGTCTCAACACTTATCTAGTGACCCTTGTATTTCAGATATAATATGATTAATTTTTAAAATTTAGCTGATTTGAGACAACAAAATACTCTTCTGAACTATTATTCTTAAGGCAGTAGGCTTCCTAGAATATTTACGAAAGTCTGCATTCTATTTTCAAACTTAGATTGGCTAAATTGACCGAATATTATTTTATTACTCAGAGAATAGGCATGGTATGGCTTTTGTTTGCTTTGCGTCACATATTAGCTTAACCTGTATTCAAAAATAACTCTGCACATCTTTTATTATAATTCCCCTGCGCTAGATATAAAACCCGCGCAGTGAATTGAGGACTGGAGGTACATTGTAGTACAGCTGTTGCTCAAAACACATTATTAGTTTTCGGTTATTTCAGTTATCTTCATAACACACAGGTGGCAATGTTGCCAATGCCACAGTTCCGCGTTTGTTAAGTGTATTGGCAAACCTGTTACAAAAGTAAACAGTGGAAGGTTTGTTTATTTGAATTATCGCCATGACAACATTGGGAATGTTATTGTATTTTAAGGTTAAGCACACGTACGGAGGGGTGAATTTATACAAGTTTAAAGCACCCCCTGTTTTATTTTTGTGCCATTCAGTCGCTGATAAAACATAATGTATTTCGTCGGCGTGAATGGAGCAAAATGCATGCGATCATAACCAGCAACCTGCGTTTGTTGCTTGTGTTTACCGGCGAATAGAAACAGGACTGTATATTATGTAAGTTAAGAGAACACACTCCTCTTTGTATTAAATGATTATTTAGTTCTTAAGTACTTTGACGCATGAAGTTGAAACCGTTGATTGAAATTCAACTTTAATTTACAGTGCAATTTTCCTGTTTTTCCTTTACTTTGGTCCTTAAAAATCTGTTCCAATTCAACCTTTCAGATTCTATCATAACAATCAGTTTTGCTCTAATATCAAGGCTTTAAAGTTTAGAGTATTCCCTCCCCTAGGGTAAGCAGATTGTCAAAATGATACAATGGGACATGTCTTAGCAATAGCTAGAGCCCGAAAGAAAAGCAATAACATTCCTTATTTCAGATAAAGGGGTAAAGTGATGAATTCAGTAATGTATATTTTAAACCCAGTATGGCTTTATTTCATCAGAAAAATACGCAAAGGCATACAAATGCGTTCCCTAGCAATTTACTCATGAAAACATGATCAGATTAAAATAAAAACACAATTTTTTTCTAACGCTCTGTTAAGAATGGCATAATGATAAAAATGCTCTATAATGTTTGCTACTGGAAAACATATGATTGGTGTGTTGTATCGGACCCATTTGCGATCACTCTGAAAAAAAAATAATAAATACGTAATGCAAGAGCCAAATGGTGCTGAAAAATGGAAGGAGAAGTAGGGGAAAATGTTTAAAAGGTCATAAAAGTGATAGCACTTTAATGGAG
The DNA here is from genome assembly GCA_030762175.1 of Metallyticus violacea. Lineage (NCBI taxonomy): Eukaryota > Metazoa > Arthropoda > Insecta > Mantodea > Metallyticidae > Metallyticus > Metallyticus violacea. The sequence continues at coordinate 21,668,282 of CM060845.1, forward strand.
TGGAAGAATCATATGGAGAGTAGAGATTACAAGAATAATTAAAATAATATGTCGGGCGAGTGTTCTCATCTTGGGGATTGGTAACTACAATCGATGGGAAATGCAGGTGCTCTCAAGTGACCCGCCGCATTCACCAGACCGTCTTATATTGCATTTATCTACTGTGTACATATTGGTCCAGAATTACTCCTATTAGCAAATTCCAAAGGATTGTGTCCATGAAAAGATTTATGAATTTTTTTTCAAATCTCCATCGATCCTACTTACTAGGCACTAAAAATGACGATGAAAAAAAATTATATACACATATGTGCGTGTGTATGTGTGTGTCTGTTAACACTAGCGGCCAAAATCTTTGTTTTTATCAACGGAAGTTGACATATAATGATCGATTAACATGCAATTAATCGAGTTCGTTAACCAGCAAAATGGGATCATTGGGGATTGGGGTTAACCTAAAGCGAAAATTTAAAAATCGCTCTAGTGGTTGTAATTTATACTTTTTCTCAGCGAAACTCAGTATATGGCATTGAAATAAAATATGAAAAATAGTGGTTGAAAATCAGTGAAATATGACAATTAGGAATGAATGTTTATCGGTGACCCAAAATATAAAAATCCCTCTAAAGGCCGCATTTTTTTTCAACGAAACATGGCATACGCCATTAAAATAAAATAATAAAACATGTGAAAATAAACGGAATCTAGCTATTAGCAGTGAGGGTTTACCAAACCCAAAATTAATTTGAAAATCGCTCTAGCGGCACCAATAATTGTTTCTTCTCAACAAAACTCTGTATATACCATCTAAATGAAATAAGAAAAGTATTTTATAAAAATTAGGGAAATCTGACATTAGATATATGAGTATATAGCTGAAAACCGAAATTTAAAAAGCGCTCTAACGTTTAATTCTCTTGTTTAAATAACAGGACAATTAACTATAACTTATAACGATGCACATGTTTTATTTTTGACAAAAGCATTGTTTTGAAGATAGCTACTGTGAAATATAAATCTATTACTGCCACGCTCATTATACCCTCCCGGTATTAAAGAGGCGGTAAACTTTCGATATCTCAACAATAACACTGGTAAACTCTCCCGCAGCTGCATACGTTTGTCTACTGTTAATCCTACCGCCACGAGTGGCCGAGATTGTTAAGGCGCGAACTCGTGAGCGGGAGGTATGGGGTTCGAATCCAGCCAGGACCCTCCTCCCTGACTGGGGGTTTTTCCAGGTTTTCCTCAGTCCTCATAACTGGCAAATGCTCGAGAGATACCCTAAACTTAGGCCTGAAACGCTTCCTTACTTAAAAAAATATCCATTCCCAATTTATCATTTCATCTCAACTATCATCAGTGTCCACCGCCTGTGGTACCTCAGTAGTAAAAAGGACGTCAAACACACACACACACACACACACACACACACACTCACACACAAACTGTTAATCCTAGACTGCTATTGGCTGAAGCTGTTACATCACTCAATGCGGATTTTGTTTGCTGCTAAATCAGACTGTTATTGGCGGCAGCTAAAATATTATTGGTGCGGCAAGACAGAGAAACTTCATCGCTAAACAATTGATTTCAAAGCCTCTGAGGGAAACGTGACGACTATAGGCTGCCGTTCAACACCGTCACTTCACGTGGAGTTTGTTATTAAATCCAATACTTTTGCAAAAGCTAAAATATTATTTGTGCGGCAAGACAGAAGCTCTCTATCGCTATATTATCAATGACTCTGAAAAAGCCTGGCGACTAATTACACTGGCTTGGCCCGTCTTCTACAAGAGAAGAGAAATGACCAGAGGTGAGTGTTAGACTTCTGGTAGTAGGCACACAAGTTATTGCTTTCTTCCAATTCTCTAAACCCAATATGTAACTTCTCTGCTCTAGTGCTCTGTAATAACATTCAAAAATTAACTTGCTGAGGAATTCGCTTAGTTTACGCAGCTCCTTCGTGACGGGATTTTTTTTTGACATTCTTTTGTATGTATGAATGTCTAAAAAAAGTAAAATATCTCTCAATACCGCATGATCGTAATAATGTAAGATTGTTAGCATTTACTTACTATGTTGAATAAAGCAAGTTGTTATAGTAATATGTGATTTAACTGAAATTTACACAATTATGCTTTTTACATTAATAAATATCACAAAATATCCAACATTTCTCTCTTCCATGGCAGAAAACAAAACAATAAAGGTAATACTTTCATTAGTCAGTATTTGAACCGAAACTTCATCGCTAATACCCTGCACTGTGAAACATGAGTCAGAACTGGCCGAGAAGCATATAGCAGTCAATTCGGCCAAAACCGATACGACAAAGGGGACAGTGTTTACAGGATAGTGTGTAAAATGCAGGGATTGCATAACCTCCCAAACTGCAGGATGAGAACACTCATTTGGTAAACATTAAAGCGTCAACAGAGAATAGTAATGTAATAAAAATAACTAACAAATGATAAACAGAGAAAAATGATGAATATTAATATGATAAATATGGAATAAAGCTTAACAGTTAACCGCATTATAATTGCACATGTATAATGAAAAGTTTAAAAATACTAATTTGGTAGTTCAGTTAATTTTAAATAATATTTAACGTCCGTTTTAATTACCGAGACGTCATAGGCGATAGACACTGATGATACGCAATATGAAACGATAAACTGGGAAAAGATTTTTTTTTTTTTAAAGGAAGGAAAGCTCCTCAGGCTTTTATGTTTAGGGGACCTTCCCGGCATTTTCCATTTACGAGGACTGAGCAAAACCTGAAAAATGCCCCAGTCAAAGAAGACGATCCTGCTGTAAATCGAACCACAGACCTTCCGCTCATGAGTCCGGGCCTTAACGACCTCGACCATCCGGGGCGGTCAGTTGAGAGGTAAAAAGTAGAAGAAAAAGTATGCAGTTGAAGAATGAATAATAATGATATTAACACAACAAAAGAAACAATATGTTTAAATCGTCTTATTTCAGAGATAACATAATGAAAAAGACAAAGGTTGAATATGACAATTTTTATTAAGATATATGACCCAAAGAACGCAGAGAGAAGGAAGGTGATAAAACATAATAAAGATCGCTGTCCATCTCGTATCATATCAGAGGTGGTTCCTGTGTGAGCCACAACATTCTGAAAAGTTACAAGTTTATTAGAGTAAGATCTAAAGAGAAAAAAATGTTGTATTATTTTCTGATTATTGTGGCTATTTACTCAAATGTGTCATAGCTATTTATCTCCAGATAGGATTTTTAGCATTATTGAAAAGGAATTAAAAGAATGGAAAAAAAAAACCTCCGCACTCAGAATGTTATGACATTTTGGAAAAAATTGGGAAGGTAAAGGTTTGAGGTAAAGACATAATTCTCAACAAATCTCCAAAATCATAAGGAAAAACGAAATTCCATTTAAAATGTCAGAAAAAAGATTACTTCCTACGTACGAGGGCTGTAAAGAATGATAACATTTTTTACAGAATACCTTTACTCATTCACATAATTTCGGTAATCTTTCTCAGAGTAGTTTCCATTGATCACAATCCACCTGCTCCAGCGTTTCTGCCAGTCTTTAAAGACATGCTGGGAACCATTTTTAAGAAATCTTTCAGAATCACCGCCGCAGCTTCCCAATTATTCCTATGCAGGTACTGGGATTCGAACCCGGGTCCTCCAAGCCAGCAGTCAGCAATGCTGTCCAATCATATAATAAATTTTAAATTTCGATAAATTTGCAGATCGTTAAATAATTGTTTATGTAAAATATTATTCTGAATAAATGTATGCAACTTATATTTCAGTTTGAGATTTTGTAAATATTTGGAATATTTTTGTAATTTTTTCAGTTAAGAAAGTTAATAATTATGCTCTAATAAATGCCTCTCTAAAAATAACAATATTTTTTTTGTAAAATTTTAAGTTAAACGTTTTGAGTAAAATAGTATTAAACTTTTGAAAGTTTGTTGAGCTTTGTTAAACTGGTTCTCAATTATTTTCTATTAAAATTTTCCTTTTTTTGGAATATGTCCATGATCTGATCCTCTTGCCTTCGTCTTGAACAACTTTTCAACCAGCAACGTTGCACCAAGAGGTACAACTCACGGTTAGGTGCAGCAATGTAGGACTATATGGAGGATGCGGCATAGATTGTGTAAGTCCGGTTCATTATCTAGGTATAATTGCTACTAGGTGCATCATAGCAGCGTATTTTTGTTGTGTCAAGTGTTCAAGTTAATCACGTCCATCTGGAATAGACTCAACTTTATCTTCTGCTCTAAATAGCTACACGAGTAACCCCACTCCTTCTGTAATTGCGAGAGTACCTACTCTCGACCATAACCGATTTTACATTAGTTCTCTGCAAAAAATTCTAATCACCTGTGTACTACTCTTGCAGTAAGATTTTGAAGACAGGAGGGCAAAACTACCTCCTCTGAAGAAAAGGTCTTCTGGCCTTGATGTTAATGCAATTATGCCTTCCCCCTTTTCTTTCATTTGCTCTCGTACAGGCCAACTTGGATTCGTTTCTGAGTGGTGGAATATACAGTAACAATATCTTATTCCATTAGGTAAATTTATTCGTAAGAACACTCAAAAGCTACATATTAATTGGTACACACAAATGAGAATTTTGGCACGTTTTAATTTCAGTCATTCGCAGCCTTTAATTTTTAATAAACATGAATGTAAAGCGACCAGAAAATGAAATTCATAACTAAATTTGTTTTGTTTTACACAGCGCTTTCCTGTTCCTATGTTGCAATACTTTTCGCTGGGATGTAGGCTAAGAAAAGGTATAATCTGCGTCATCACTTGTTTGCTGACGCAGTGCCACGTCATTGTCATTAAAGTTGTACACCAACGTTGATTAGCTCGTTAGTTGAAAGCATAATATATTCCTCCATCCATCATTTCAAAGTTAATCTACACAAAGGATGAAACAGTGAGTGAGGAAGACTGCAATTATAGCCCAGAAATTCATTTAATATAAATAACAACAAATGCTAAGCTATATTTTAATGTTTACGATACAATAATCAGAGAGACTGGTACATCCATCTGCAGAGCTGGAAACATTTATCTATACAAAACTGGGAAAAGTGATAACAATTAAAATTGCTTATTTCATCAAAATAACACCCTCTTCAAAAAAAACTTTTTGGGAGTCACTAATTAGAAGGCACATTACTTCTTTTCGAAGTAGTTTCCGCCGCTCTCATTACAGAGCTGCATCCTCCGGAAAACATCATAGGATGTAATAGCTCCTTCCGGACTCCTAAACTAATGACCCTTCAATTTTAACTTTGCAGTTGAAAACAGGAAAAGTTTTAGACTGTCATATATGGACTATATGGTAATTGGTTGTAAGTGTTACTGCCAATTCTTGGAGACATTGTGATGAAGCAGTAATTCTCGCAGCCCAGATTTCTGTCTTCTTCTTGTTAATATTCTGAAGACTTGGGTGAGGAAAACTGTGATGTACCAATTGACAGTGACAGTTTTTTGTTCCTGAATTGGAATGTTGCAAGAACCTCGTTGATATAGCTGTGAGCGTGGAGGCTGCTGTTCTCTATGAACAAAGTTAAACATATCCCTTCATTTCTCAAATCTTCGATTCAATTAATTTTTGCCAGTAAATCGGTTCGGGCCTTCATAGAGATACTACTAAATACCATCTTGGAACCTGCCCGAATGGTGTCCTTTCGGAGAATGTGCACTCTGCAAACCGCTCTCCAGGTCATTTCCAGACCCTTTCGCCACCATCTGGAGATTTCAGGAAGAACCTAGACTCACCCGAGAACAACACAGAGCTTCATTGACGAGCGAACTGCAGAGGGACGACTCTGTGCTCTTTAGCCAGAAATGATGACGTAGCAGATCATCGTGACTGAAGATCTTGTTCTCCAAGAAGTTGTGGAACAGTTCTCTCGCGCACGTTCCTCGCATATGTTGTAAACGATTCCGAGCTTAACCGCTGTTGTATGGAGGTTTCTTAGAATCTGGGAAACGAGAAAATGATCATCTCTGGACGTAGTCTTCCTTTTTCTGCCAGTTCCCAGGTCTTCTGCAATAACTCTGCGTTTTTCGGAATCGTTTCACAGCCTCTTTCACCGCCACGGGTGGCCAGGGTCGATGGCGCGGACTCTTACTCTTGAGCGGGAGGTTCGAATTTCACCAGGACTGTCCTCCCTGATTGAGTTTTTTTTCCAGGTTTCCCTCAGTCCTCCTCAATGGCACATATGAGGTACTCTGGAACTTTCTTTCCCAATTTACCATTTCATCTCATGTAGCATCAGTGTCCACGCTTATGGTGCCTCAGTAGAAAACACGGACGTTAAACACTAATGAAAAAAGAACAGTTTATTGCACCGCGGTATAAGGCACGCCTATAGATTAGCGGCGTAATGGAGACTGATAGCCCTGGCATCGTTTTCAGTACTCAAAGGTATGGTTTCACTTAACCTTACACGGGGAACGATGCCTGATACAAGTCACGCATGCTTTCACGATCGATGGCGCAGAAAACCGAACACCTCAACAGAAACTTCGCCTTCTTAGTGTTGGACACATGTTGGAGGTGTGAATGCTATCGCGTTGTGCGCTGTTGTGTTTTTCCGTGTTTTACTTTTAAAATCGCTAACCTTTTCCACTTTAAGTATCATTTCCTTTGCGTGTTACATTGCATACATTACAGTTTCCCATTTACTTTCGTGTGATTAACTACTAACGTGCTTCCTACAAGGTTCCTACAAGGACAGCTAAAATTGCTTCTTTCTGTGTTACGATCATACGACTGTTATCCGCTCCACATTGATGCAGTCACACCTCCAAACGAATGAAGAGGCATTCGGTTTTCTCCGCTGCCGATCGTGAAAGCAGGCGTGTGTTCCAGGCGTCGTTCTCCGCTTATCTTTAAGTATGATTACTACTGAACTTAATGATAAAATGCTAAACTAACCATTGTTATTCGTTTCAAACAGAAAGAGCGCCAGTTTTCAAAAGGAAATGGCGCAATAAAGCAATAAAACGTCTTTTAATATTCATACTCATGATTAGCGGGGTAACATCCTCAAGTGAGATAAAACGCATTGTTAGCCTATATCGTGGAGATAAGAAGGGACTAGGCGTTCAAACTCCAGCTAATACATCCAAATAATTACCCACATACCAATGATACATATCCATAACTCCACTCAAATTCAGGTTTAAACTTAAAATTACCAAAATTTTGCTGTGAATGATTTTATTTGACGATGTGTATGTAAGAAGTGAAGCTTAGCTTGAACATATTGCAATGCTGGCTAGTTCTTTCCCCGTTTGTGCTGTTGGTAAGATTCGTTTCAAGTCTAGCAATTGAATCACTTTTCACTTTAAAATATTATCTATATAGCATTAAGAATGACGTACTAAACCACAATAACAAATAAAATCTAAGTATAAACAGAAAGATAGTGGTATTTACAGGGTTTTCATTTCGCAACGCAATCATAAAAGATTAGAAATAACTATAGATATTCTGAAATATTGTTTAGTAATACAATTTCTCGAGGTTTAGGTGTAGTGTTTGAATGGATATTTAATTTTATTTTTGTATCTAATGTTTTCATCATACCTTAGACATATTAGTTTAGATATAGTTGGAAATAATTAGATCAGAATCACACAGGTGTAGTAAGATTCGAATTGTATTTATTTCGTCATCCTAAAATTGTTTTCTTCTCGTTCTTTTCTCCCTCTCTGGTAGAGTCAGTCTATAAATATCGCAGTTGTCTACCACATACTTCGTGCAGAAGATTTACGATGTAATACTCTACGTGATTTTTCTGTTTCTGAATTTGTGTGCGGGGTACGAATTCTACAATTATCGTTATAAATAAAAATAAGAAGAAAGTTAGCGGCGCGAAATAAATCATCTGCAAAGCTCAGAGGTGATCGGCAATTAAAAAATGCTTCTGCAGGGAAGAAATAGCAGTAAGTGTATTTATTTCAAAAATGACTTCCGGATGCATAAATTAAATACTTATCCATCCACGAGTCTAGTCAGACCGGTTTTTTTTAATAGTGTTTAACGCCCGATTTTACTACTGAGGCACCACAGGCGGTAGCCAGACCGTTGATGATCCTATTTATACTTAAGAAAGTTGAAAAAAAAAAAAAAAACGCAGAAACACATAAAATTACGTATATACAAACACTAAGTCATGCACTAAAATGTTTAGGGAATAAACCTCTTCAGTCATGATGGAAAAAAGTATTACCATTAATAAGCATGTTCATTTTATCATTGCAGGGCACTAAGCAAGAGAAACACATAATTCAATACATACATATATAAACACCAGAAAAAAAGAATATAAGTGCATTTAAAATATATAAGTACCTTACATGCTAATCTTTTCAAGCGAGAGGTTTTTTCCTGCCCACCTTATTTTCCTAATAAATGTAGACAGCCCCTGCCATTATTCTTATCCAATACAAAATTTAGGCATATCGCCCTACTCCTTCTCGAGCTCACAAAGTTTTCAGAGTGAATCTGGGACCTACAGCACTCTGTAGCTTCACATTCTACAAGAATTAGTACCCAGTTTTCCCTTTTCCAATATAGGACAAATTCTTTCCCTCGTCATCCGTCATTTTCTGCGTTTTCCATCCCACGAGGCGCAGTCAGGCCGTTATGTCTTCTCTGTCATTACATTTATATATGCTTTTCTCTACTATACTCCTTTTAGTCCTGATTGTAATTTCAGCGATACTTTGTTACAACCTCTGCTTCCACTGTCTGCCTATTAATATCAATTAATCTCCTTCTAACTTTATTTAATCGTCATGACGTAAAAAAAATATTGTGTCACAAATACTATTGAACTCTTTCCGCTCCTATCACCCTTAGAATTCTTTTCAGAAAATTAGTTTGAATTTGTCGTGGATTTTATACTCGTTCCCACTCCTGCATTTTCGCGCCATGGCTTATTGTCGCTCTTATTTTTGCATTGCACGCTTGTTGTAAAGTACTAACAGGCATTTCCGAGATTCTTGTCTGCAAACAGTAGCTTAAAGTGTGATATAAAGGAGATCGACATTGTACAAAGGCGTGTCCTTTACTTTCCAGATATTGTTGGTCCTGCTGGTGTAGCGGTAACCGTTCTTGCTTGTCCCCTAAGCCCAATATTGCAGGCTCAATCCGGGCCAGGATCGATGGATTTTTTCGGGTGTAAAAGTCCAAAGAATGGCTTCCTTTGCAGGGAAGTAAAGCGGTGAGTCCCGTGTCGTAGATTTACGGCAGGTAAAAGAACCTCAAGCGTGAAAGAAGAGGCCTTTGAGCAAAATTTATCAGCGGTTTCACGTCCTGAATTGAATGGAACATTGATAATCTAAGATGTTAATGAGCGTCCGTAAATAAACCAAATCAACAGTACATAAAATTGCTTGTTAGGTACTCTAATCTAATGAGGAGATTCAGTTAAAATGCTGGATCTTAAATCTACCGGCGAAACTTCAGAAACCATTGCTGCTTTTTTGAGTGTTTGGAAAATACCAACTTAAAATAAAAACAATTGCTCTTTGTGCATATAATACGAAATGTAATCTAGAAAGGGCGTCAACAACGTCTTCACTAAACTGAAATGAAACTTAGGACATAACTTACTTAGGGGTGGGATGTTCTGCTCATATAATTCACAATACTCTTCAGATGGCTGCTGAGTCTTTCCTGTTGATATTGAAGGCATTGCTTCTAAAATGTATTCTAAATTCTATGTATATATTGTAACGGTTGAAAATCTTAAGGAATTTTGTGAATTTGTAAAACAGGAGTACAAACAAGTTTTAAGGTATAGCAAACAAGGTGAAACCTATCAACACAGCCCCTAGCCCTAGCCCTGGTAAATGGAGTGTAAGGGACAGTAGGGAACTATATAGATTGGCATATTTTATGAAAGCACTTATAATGTTATTAGAGAAAAATATTTATAAATTCCTTTAAGGAGTAATTTTCTGAATTTTTCAAGCCACGTTCTTCATTTCCACCACATGTTCTACACATGGCTAGTGCGAAAGAAAATTTTTATACATAAATTAAAACCTGTATAGTTGTGTTAAACTAGGAGCCTGGGTTATAAGTACTCGTAACATTTCCAGTCGCTTCCCAAGGAATTAATCTCTGAAAGTAGAGAAACCTTATGAAGGTCTCTGGAGTACAGAATAAGACAATGACTTCTAAGACAAAAGCCAAACTTTTAACTAGCTGGTTGTATTGTTCCGTTTGTCTGTTTACATTGTTATCTATTTTATATTCCTATCTAGTTTCTATAATACTCCTTCCATTTTCGTTCTGATATTGTGTTAATTTCTATTGAATATCTGTTGTTCATTCCTACTTAATTTATAAATTACCAAGCATTTGAAGATTTAATTCCACCTATATGAACGCATTTCATCTTCCACGTTTAGTGTTTTTTTTCTTGAGCAACCACTTTACACACTTTTGCTTGCAATTCTTTAGACTTTTTCTTATAAGAACTGTTTATATTCACTTATTTAAGATACAGCTGTTCCTTTTTCATTTCAATTTCTATTTCTGTTGTCTACCACAAAAGTTGGTGTTTATTGTCCATACTTTCCCCCAAAACTTCTGTAGTAGCTTTATGTGTATACGCTTTAATATTTTCCTACATATCATCGGTATTATGATAGGATTTAATTTCATGTACATGATGATTTAATATATTTTCATATATGAGGGTAAATCGATATAATGATGTGGGGTACTACATATTTGAACGAGGCCGCTAGGAGGCACCATTTGTCCGGTGATGACTGGCCAGTTTGACACGGCCGACAAATTTTGCTCAGAGGCCTCTTCTTTCAGGCTTGATGTTCTTTATCGTGCCGTAAATGTACGACACGGGACCCACGGCTTTACTTCCCTTCCGAAGGAAGCCATACTTAGGATTTTTACGTCCGAAAAAATCCATCGATCCTGGCCGGGTTTGAACCTGCGATCTTGGGTTTAGGAGGCAAGTATGGTTACCACTACACCACCAGGACCGACTTTTACTGCACGTTATTAGTATCAAATACACAGTGAAGTAATTTTTGTATTTTTTATTATTATGATCATAAAACGGCTCAAGTTTGAGTTTGCAAGAGTACAAAGAATTAACGGTGCAAAGAATGTCAGTGCAGAATATAATTCATATGACATGTATGAACGAAATGTTAACAATATAGTACAGGAAAGGGAAAGCGAATACTCTCGAGAACCAAACTCTGATCTTCTTGATGACAGCCGAACGCCTCCGGTTTTTCTCTTCCCCTATTGAACATCTGACGTAAGCTGTCGGGAGTTAAACAATGGAACCGTGTGGTGGCAGGCGTCACTGTGTTTAATTATTTTGATCAGAGAACACGGTGCCAGGAGCCTATGTTTGTTTCATCTCACGTTCGTGTCCTCAAGCTTCGTTCATGTCACGTCAAGACAAAAAGCCTTCATGTAGTTTCACTTGCATCGTCTATGTAAGGGAATCATTTATTTATTTCAAAGCGTTCGGCTTAATGGTAACGTTGATGAGGATTTGATCAATGCCTAAAACAGGTTTTTTATTGATTAATTAAAACATATTTAATTTTAAGTGCAACGAACAAATGTATGAGTCAGTAATAAAATAAGAGATTATATAAGCCTAACATCAACACTTTCTGAAACAGAGCGCTTGGGCGATGAAGTTTAAAATTTTAATTTTTATATAGGGTGTTTCAAAATGTCATTTACAGTGTTTTTTGAAATGACAGAGATGGTTAAGAGGAACAATGCTTTTCTGTAAAATTGTTGTAGTTTCACTGCTTTCTATGTAACTCAAGGTTTACTCAGTAAACATTATTTAATTTCTAGAAAGGCGAATTTACTTGCACTATTTATATAACACATTGAAATTGTGTTCCATTGAACTGACTATAGAAGTGTTTGAAGATGTCGTTCATGAAGTTGGAAAAAGAGGTGGGGAAGCTTTCAGCACACAGACGCCTTACATCGTGTGTCTCCCCGTAAATGCTCGGACCGTAACGGCTTGATTTTGAATGGCGTGCTTATGAAAACTTTTCCATCGGATTGACTAAATAGAATAGGTTGCTTTGAATAATAAATAATTTACAAATTTTTTAAATATTATGATGCACTTTACACTTAAAAATGTTTGAATTTGATTTTTTTTTTAAAAAAAAGAACTGTGCATAGACTTTCACAGCTATTATATTATTTCCTACTGTGTTAAAAACAGTTGGTATACTTCTCAACTTCTCAGTTGCTTACTAGTATCTGATGTAAAGGAGCATTTGTATGCAAAGGTATTTTTTTCCATCAGAAATTGCAATTAAACGCAAAAGTTAAAAAAAAGTTCACATCTGTAGAACAAATAGGACCGTAAAACACACTAGGCTGATAGTTCTCCATCTCTCCTCTTGATCTTGACATTTTTGTTATTTTTATTTATTTATTTATTTATTTATTTATTTATTATTTGCGGAAAGAATGCCCGTTAAGAAGAATTGCCGTTGATGGCGGTTGATTGTCAGAAATTTCCAGAAGCAAGTCTTGTATTTTAATCTGATTGGTGATTGGGAGTTCCCCATCTATGTAGCAAGTAGTAGGGAACGCCAGTAGAGTGTTAGTTGAGAATACACCACCAAACAATTCGGACGTGTCGTGCGTTATATCTTTCTTCTCAGTCCAGAAACATGCACAACTGAGCACGATATTGTAAAATTAGGAATGTAGAAACTGTTAACACTCTTTGATAATCTGAAAAATTAAAATAAATGTTATATTATGTGATAGTGTACAAATAAGAGTTATAATTTAACAAATTGATTTTCATATTTATTGACAAGCTGATAGTTCTTATTTAGATAGTGAAATCCCATAGCGGTGTCACGAAATACAGTGTGTTGGTAAAGTTATGGTGTAGTTTTGAACATTTTTATGGATAAACGAAACGAAACCAAAGGATGAAACCTAAGATACATTGAAGAGTATGTCAAAGAGTTTCTGAAACATAAATTTAAACTTTATGCGCGCGCAGGTAATGACGCAACACAACAGTCAAGATGTGGAAGGTGCAAAGGATAGTTCTATGTGTCCTACGGCTTCAGAATTTGAATCCGTGACACGAGTTCGTTGTGAATATCGCCGCATGTACAATGAAGTGCCGCCACATAGGAATAACAATCACCGGTGGGATAAGCAGCTGAAGGAAACTGAAGACATGCTGGACCAAAAACGTTCAGGTAGATCTTCGGTTAGTGACGGGTCTGTTGAAGTTATACGCGATAGCTACCTAAGGAGCCTCAAGAAGGCAGTGCATATCTATGCTCGAATTCCAGGCGTGAAGATCACTGCAGTTCATAAAGTTTTAAGAAACGCCTCCAATTTATCGGTTACAAACTGCAGTTGTTACACGCTATCCGCCCAACTGTTTAAGAGTTTGCTGTAAAGATGCTTGGTGAGATAACAATTCTTACAGAAGATTGTGTTTAATGATGAGATCAAAGTGTTCGTGAGTTTCTGGTTACATTTCTCCAGAGGTGGATAGGAAGAGGTGCATGGAAGGCATGGCCACCACGATCGTCGGATCTAACGCCTTTAGACGTTTACTTATGGTGTTGTGTCAAGCAATATGTGTGTGCAGAGTTCGTACCAATGACATTGACAATTTAAAAGAGAGAATCAGAGACGTTATTCATTCTGTTGCATCTGATGTCCTTAATCGTGTGTGGAATGAATTAGAATATCGTTTAGATGTGAATAGGGCAACAAATGGAAGCCACATCGAACTGCACTGAACAGGCACACAAACTTGGAGAGATTCTCTTTCATTTGGTGAAGGTTTCACATTTCTATCTTGTTTATTTGCTCTTGTGTGACTGTTCAAAACTACATCACAACTTTACGGACGCGCTGTATTCAAATGTATCAAAGTTGGGAACTTTATTTTTTATGAAAATCGTCATTTTTACTACCCTTAACTTTCTAATGAAGCATAACAGGGGAATTTTAGGAACTTAAAAATAAAACAAAAACAGATTATTTAATAATTCAGTAACAGATTGACCATATTTAAAACATGTATATATTCTCATTCCCCGAACTTCCCCCTTCTGATTCTCTGAATTCCTTTCTCTCGATACGTTACCAGTTCCTTGAAGCCATTTGGTAATTGTCATTTCTTTCGTTTGCCTGATGGCATCCATTCCATTAGTCCATACAGATTTAGCACAGTTTGTCATTACTTACTACACGCCAAATTCTTGCTGATAGAGTAGATAAGCGTTAGAAAAGCGAATGCGTGAAAGGGGTAAAGAAGGAACAAGCCGCTATCATCAGAGGACACCATAAAACAAGAATTACAAGATGAGGCAAGCTAGAAAGAGCAAGTTAAAAGTAAGGGCAGTCAGGTATGAACAGGGAACAGTTCAGTGTCCTCTCTCAGACGATATTATGAATATTTAATGGGGGAGCTGTCCTTTTCCTAGCAATTTACTGGCTGAATGCATCGTTCTCTTTCAATAAAACAAAGCAGGTGATGGAGTCACGTGAATCTAATACATGTTGATCTCGCGGTTGCACGCCTTTCTCTCGATCTGGTCTTTGCCTCGACAATCTGTCTAGTACACTTTAAAGGGACTATAGATATAATACTATATCATTTTCTTAATTTATAAGTACTTTATGCGCACTTTTAAGTTTCTTTTGTTAATAAATACACTACTGGGAAAAAAGGAATTGTATCATCGATAGATTTTGTGTATTTTTATACTTTGTGTCAACAATGGGTTCACTATTTCAGTTTTGTTTTATCTTCAAATGTTCATGCATTGTTGTATGCTACATTTTACATTTTTGATACCACTGCCTTTATTGTTGATTTTAAATGCAGTAGTCGTTGACATGTGTTTAAGAGGAACAATGGGCAAAGAAAACGAGTTCACCCCTCTCATAATGAGTGTAAATATCGCCTTAGCTTCTAGGGGCCCTTCTACTCTACATAATGCATCAAAGATAGATTTTGACCAGTACATTGTTATTATTGGTTAAATACAAGAAAACCGAGAATTTGGAAAGAATTGGAAAAGAGGCAGAATTACCGCGTTTTGAAGCGGATCTGCCTGAAAGACTTCAGTGGAGTTGAAGAGAGAGCGGGAAGAAGCTTCTAGTGTGTTGGTTTGCAGCAGAGCCATCAGATACAGACTTTAAGAAATGAATCTGCCTGATAGATGGCCACAGAAGAAGCTCCTTTTGACAGTCTAAGTGAAGAAGCTCGACTAGAATGGGCCAAGGAACTCAACTGACGTGATGTGGAGTAAAGTCATCTTCTCAGATGAATCGAAATGTAATGTTGGAGGAAAGGATGGAAAAATGTTTATCCGTCGTTGATGAGGTGAAGAATTTCTGCCAGAATGTGAAGTTCCCAGAAAGTGTGATTGTCTGGAGTTGTATTTCCAGCAAAGTTGATACATTACAATTTGTTGAGCGAACAGTAAATGCAGATGCATAGGTACATAATGATTTTAAGAGAAAGTTAATGCCAACAATTGTGAAGCAATTTGTGTCACCAGAAAATTTCACTTTCCAGAAAGACTTTACACCATGTCTTATAGCAAGAAAAGCGAGTTACTTGTTTAAATATTAAACTAAACCATATTTTGCCAAATTCATGTAACATCCACATAGAGTTTCTAAAAAGTTATAATTTTATGCTACAGGGTAGAAATATTCTTGAAGAACAAGGGATTTCCACCCTTACATGGCCAGGAACAGCCCAGATCTAAACCCCATTTAAAACTGTTGGGAGACGATTGACAATGCTGTAGCAAAGAAAAAACCAAGAAATAAGAAACATCTGGTTGAAGTCACCCATAGGGTGTGGTTTAGTGAGATTTCGCCTGACCAAGTGAACAACAATTTTATACTTTCAATGCCCAGATGATGTGATACAGTAAGCTCGGAGAGGCAACACAGCATTTCAGCATTTTTAGGACGAGGAGGACTTATTTTATGTGTGTAAAAGACTCTCTTGTTATAATTATTAAACAGGAGCTCATCAGGTTTATGAAGTTTTAATTTTAAATCTGTGGCTATTTAGTTATAAAAGGCATAACTTTTTAACATTTTTAGACTTAAAATATTCGGGCTATACCTGGAAACACAATTATAGTAAACTTTCAAAACACTGATATTTCTAGATGAGTATAAAGAGAAAAACTTAATCTTTTGTGGGTGATGTAAAAACAATTTCATTACTGCAAGTATTGATAATATATTGTAACTCATTAAGTTAATGGATATAGAACTAAATAGGAGTATTGATTTAAAAAATACTTTCGTTTCTCAACATACCTTCACAACGAGGCACTTGTTCCATTGTTTCACAAGTCCCTGAAATCAAGCTGCTTACTATTATTTGGGTTGCTATCAGCGACTTCCTTTTCTACAGCTTTATCGTCGAGAAAATGTTCGCCCGAAAGATGAGAAATGGAAGTTGCTTGGAGCAAGATCGAGGCTTTACGGAAGAGGCTCGAGGGCTGCCCACTTGAAATTTCTCAGCGTCTCATTTGTGTTGTTAGCAGTATGAGGACACAGGTTTTCATTAATTTGGTGAGGAGTCCTGGTTGCTTCAGTTGAATTTCCCATTACGAGTCGGCATTTACGGGTTTTCTTTGAGACTGGAAAGTGGTATGCAGTATATCTTCGTGATGCTAGAATACTTACTTTTCCCAGCGGATGGTGCCACTAACTTTTTTTTTTTTTCGCAGGCGACGCAGTATGTTTCCATTGCATTGACGCACGCTTTGTCTCGGGCAGGTAATGGTGAACCCAGGACTCATCAACTGTGACAATTGCATATCGTAGTATCGATTGAGATGCTGTAATACCGTTAGTTTAAGTACACGCGCACGACTTTATTTTTACAATTGCTACGATTTAAAAATCTTACACAAATACCAATTTCTCAAATGGGAATGCTCAGTCCCTTAATTTCATACTCACGCGTTTCATAGGCACTGTAAAATAATTACCTTCCTCTAGGCTTGTCAGTCGCTATGTGCATCTTGCGACATCACTAGCAAAGAGCAGTAATATGGGAGAGTATGTGATCAGTTTACCGATACCCGCAGGTCCCCATCCCTGGGCTTTCTAGATCAAAGGACACCACCTATCCATAAGGCAGCTTCTCTACTGTTCTTCCTAACTCAGAAAATTTCAATCGAACCCGCTCTACAATCACCAATGCTAACTGCTAGGTCACGGAGGCGATTAGAAAATAGATTTACAATTTGAATTTATCACCATTATCATCCTCTGAACTTCTTTCTCTCATTACATCACCAGTTCCTTGAATGCAGTTCATATTTGGCATTTCTTTCTTTTGCTTGGTGATATCCATCCCATACGTTTTGAAGGAGATTATCACCTCTCGTTGTTGTAGCTCAAGTCTTGAGACTTGAGACTTGAGCTACAACAACGAGAGGTGATAGTCATTCCTCTGAAGATGCCCGGCGGAGTCACGGGCGAAACGTCAGGTGTGTTTACAGCCTTTGGACCACGGCCAACAAGCCCGGAAACATTATTTTATTGGATTAATGCCGGCCGTGAAAGCCTAAATAATTACAACTGAAAATGTTCACCTTTGACACACAACTGAGAGATAGAGAGAAAGGGGGTGAGAAGAGAGTTCTGTGTAGTTACTATACACTTTTTATTTACAGAGGTGGGTGGCCGTGACTTATGTACGAGTGTAAACATGAACTATTTTGGGAAAAAAGAGGTTAAACGTGGTCGTACGTTCACCGAAGATGAAGTGCGCTCTTAATTAAGATCACCATAAAATATATAACTAAAAATTCGTAGTATCGAATCAAAAAACTGCTAAGTAAAAGCACGCTTGAAAAAGCTGAAGCTGAAGGCTCAAATAAACGATTGCACACACACACACATACACACACAAAACTGCACAAAAAAGCTGTGTGCCCGATCGATGTTGACTGCGGACCAAAAACGAAAGCGAAGTTCATTTCAATGCAGTGTTTGGCAATGCGAAGGAATCTGATCGAAATGACTGTAAAAGCAGCCTTCGGCGCCTTTATGCCATTTTAGTCCAAGGAGCGTTTCTACCCGTGGCTATCTCTAAGAAACATAAAAAAATCCTATAGTTACCATAGAGCTAGAAGAGAACTTTTTGTCAGATTGTTGACGGTAAACATTTTTCGGAGCACCCTGTCTTGAGCGGAAGTCATGTTTTACAGCAGAATGTCACATCATAAATATCGCGACATGCCGTGCCCCAGGGATTTTGTTCCCGGGAGGGTCTCTAGACAGTCGGGCAGCCGCCTCGCCTAAGGTTTTAGCCCTCACTTCCACTTTATCCGCCAAACCGCACTTTGTTCTACAGTAGATAGTCACATCAGAATCTTTACAGTTTATACGACTTTGACAGACTCACTTAGCAGTTTTTATTACTAGACAAATAATATTGCTCTAAAGTAATTTAATATTATATTCAAATGTACAATTAGAATAGTTTAATGAAATTGTAATATACTTCATCGCCTATCGTGTGATGTCCATATTTTTGTATTTCGTGTATTCTTAACAATAATGAGGTGCTGTTACGCTGACTTTTTCTGTAGGGCTTATTCTGTTTTGTTGCATACAGTGAGTCTGAGAAGTTCGTATACGTTAATTTAATAAAAATTAATTTAGTAATTTAGTAAAGAACTTACTGATAGTTATCCAAAGGTTTTGTATGTGTTTCCTCATGTTGTATGGACACATACTTCTATGCGCCATCAAGTTCTTTGTGACATTTTTTTCCAAAACTGCAGGTGCGATCGTACCGCGGGCATCAAGTTCAGCGTTGGTTCAGTAGCGACACAGGCAACCTTCATCTTGATAATAACCCACAAAGAGTTATCAGGTGTCTTCAGGTCAGGGCTACCATGGAGGCCATGGGAGTGGTGTTGGAAATATTAGGGATATAGTCCAGGAAATTTATCGTTTAACAAATCATGAAAGGTAAGAGCGAAATGTATTGGAACTCCTCTTGCTCTTCCATTAGTTCTCTGTCTTCCAGTTGGGGAATGAGCTAAGTTGTTCAGCATTTGTGAATATGAAATACGACCCATAAAAATACGACCCAAAGAGATGCTGCAATGTCATTCCTGCCCAAATCTAACAAGTGAGTTGTGTTCAAGTTCGAAATGAAGTGAGGACTTTCCTTCGACCAAAAAACCTAATTTCTCTTTCGCATGCTGCGGTACTTGGCACAGTCATCTGTGAACATAACCTTGGAACTTGATGTGTCAGTTTGGAATGTTGCTGGAAGAGACCGACATGCCAAGACGCTTGTTTATATATGCGTCAGACAGCTCATTGATGAAGGTCAGACGATGCGACTTCACCTTTAAGTTCTTCTTCATGTAATCGAAAAGAGTTGATCGTGGAATGTCAAGCTCAGCAGACTGTTAGCGAATAATTACAATTACAATTGATGATGATAATATAATTTGATATGCTAATAAGAAACTAATAAAGTACAGACTTCCCGGACACACTGTACAGTCAAACTTACTTAATTCTAATATTCGAAATCAAGAAGTGTTTCTATTTTCCCATTAAATCGTATATAATTTATTAATAATACATATTTTATAACTCAAAGTACCATTAATCGAATTTTTGATATCTGGAAGAATTATCTTGTTTTACAATTATAAAAAACTGAAATAATTGCATTTGTTCCCACTTTTAACATAAATTGTTCACATTTGCTGGAAAATGTGCACATTTGTCAATGCAGTGTAATAAATGTTGGTAGACCTAATTGAATCAGTTTTTCTTCCAAATATTGACTGTGTTCTGTGTACAGTTGCTATTATTTCTGAATACACACCTTTTTCTGGTAACATATTTAATTATTATTTGCTTGGTTTACAACGTTTTGGGTTACGTCAGTATGGCACCAAACACCAGTACAATTTTTTTTTTCATATCATACGTTTTAAAAATAATGGTGCGAGATACATAAAGCAAAAGAAATTAGACGAAAAAATGAATACAAAGGTCATTTGAGAAATCCCTCAAGTGACCAACAGATTTGCAGTAGCAGTTTTGTTATCAAAACTCGCCATTTTCCATAGAAGCATTTGCGCAATAATACATGGATTGGTCAAGAATCGTAGTGCCATGCGATCATTTTTGTTATCCCCGGAGTGTTTAGCCGATGTACCAGACAGCCGGGTCTCTGTGATTAGCGGGAGGATGAAACAACAAAATCAACAAACCATACAATAAATCATAAATCAATTTAAAAAGCTCATTATTTACCAAATGATCAATTGAGGCGTTGAAACGACCCACATTCCCTCGTCACTCGCAGTAGTTCATTTTGAGAAATCCTGACAATTTCCCGACGAATGTTATCTTTGAGTTCTTGTATGAAATGTGCGTTCGTCTTGTACATGGCATTTTTTAATTTACCCTAGAGATAATAATCGCGGGCTGTTAAATCGGGGGTAATGATGAATTGAGGAGGTATAAATCTCTGTCATTACATCTTGTCTTGTCTTGTGTAAACAGACTGTGATTTGCTCTCGTGGAATTATTCGCAGTTCTGTTGAAAAAGTGCATAATCACGCTCCCTATTGTTAATTCTCTGAAAAAAAAAGGATTATAAATTATTCACGTAACAGAATCAATTGTGTGTAAAAAAATGGATTCTACGATTCTTTCCCCACTGAGTTAACCCATAAGAATCGTACGTAAAGACATTACACGAGGCGTAGTACACTTTATGTATCCGTAGAATTAAGAAACCAACAACACAACGTTCACCCGGGAACAGCTGCACTACGATTGCAAAATCAGCAATGTCAACAAGTAAGGAAGCATGCTTGGCTACTCATTCCACGTGCGGTAAACAAGTGATGGTTCTCATAGGAAAAACCCTGCACCGAGGGGGAAAGTATTACTGTTCGCACGGTGGTTATAGCTGTTTGTTACAGTGCAGACGTGTGTATATCGAACTTCGTGCGGTTAGTTAAGTGCTTGGTAAAGATGGGTATGAATGCAGCAAAAGTTCATACAGATATGACAAACACTCAAGGGGACTCTGCACATATTTTCAACCGTTTCCATTAGAGCGGCAGTGAAATTTGAAAGATGATCCACTCAGCGAACGACCAAAATCCACCACTACATCAGAAGTCATCGATCTGCAGGATCGTCATTAAAGGGGAACGCCTATTTCACATTTTGAGGGAAAAATTGTGCTTAAAAAAATTATAGCAGGACGGGTGCCGCGATTGCTGACTCAAGATCAAAAGCGAATCAGAATGCAAACCTTTCAGCAAAGTTTGACCTGTTTTCAGAAAGACCCCGCTCACTTAATGCATGAACAATGATGAAACTTGGGTGCACTACTGTACACCTGAAACAAACAGAAGTCTAAATAATAGGAGCACCACGATTCTCCACCACCAAAGAAAGCTAAGTTTGTAAAATCGGACCGGAAGATCATGCCATTGTTTTTCTGAGAAGTGTATTGCTAATTGATTATTTATCTTCACTCTGGAACATCTATCACTGGAGCGTATTATGCCAACATTCTGAACCTATTGAAGAGAATAATACGCGAGAAAAGTTCGGGTTTATGAAATAAGAAAGCCATCTTGCATCAAGACAATGCTCGTCCACACACATGTATTGCTTCAATGGAGAAAATCAATGAGTAGAATATGATTTGCTGCCACATCCGCCTTATTCCCCTAACTTGGCTCCATTGGACTTCCACCTGTTCCCTAAACAGAGAATATTGCTTGGTATAAAGAAATGTTCGTCAAATAAGAGCTTAAATTATCAGTTGAGGCGTATTTTGCAGGTCTGGAGGAACCTGGCTTATATGATGGGATAAAGATTTTGGAGTAACACTGGATAAATAGCCTGTGTTTTCAAAAATAACAATAATAGCAAAAAGTTGTGCCATTATTTTGTGCTTCATTCCGAGAACTTTTCACATTAGCTCCGTATTCTTTCGTGCATGGCTGTTAGGTTGATGTAAGTAAGATGTATTAAGTATATTAGAAATAGAGGGGGATGTCTGGGGTAGAGGAGGATACTTTTGTCCTTTGAGCCTTGCTCATGGCTGGCCCCTTTGCGACCATACCCCCAATGGACCTCCTCCTGCAGAAAGGGATGAGATAATGAAATACCGCCCCGTGACTATGCGGACGAAGTTGGGTCCCTAACATGCCGGCCGAACCCCTGTCTGAGTTTTCGAGCTTCTCAGAAGATCCGCTTTAATTTAAGACGCCGCGGTAGAAACCTTTTAAAAGTGCAAGCTACCGTTACACCGCACCAATTCAACTTGCCCTAGTAGTTTCGAGCCTGTATGAAATTGTATGAAGTGAAAGACCAAGACATTCGGAAAATTTAAATATCCATTCCAGCATTCACCTACGTAACCAGGGGAAACCACACACACACACACCGCTACGGATGGCCGAGGTCGTTAAGGCGCGGACTCGTGAGCGGGAGGTCTGGGATTCGAATCCCTCCAGGACCGTCCTCCCTGACTGAGCTTTTTTCCAAGTTTTCCTCAGTTCTCATAACTGGCAAATGCCGGGAGGTACCCTAAAGTTAGGCCTAAAAGTTTCCTTTCTTAAAAAAAAATCCTTTCCTAATATATCATTCCATCTCATGTATCATCAGTGTCCATCGCCTGTGGTACCTCAGTAGTAAACACTATTAAAAACAAAAAACACACACACACACACACACACACACACAAATAAGAATAGTCGAGAATTGAACCCGAGACCTCCTGAATGTGAGCCTCAAGCTTATCGTCTGAGCTGCTTGCTCCGAAATAGAAGGGGGAAATTAAATAACATGCAATTAATATTCAAAATAGTGATGGTTTATTGAATTTGCTTTTCAGAACGAAAATAAACATTACTAATTTGCAGACGCTGTTAAACATGTTTATGGAATGACGTTTATACATTTAGAGAGCACACTTTACACTGATGACGTCATGCATTCGTGTTTTGGACCAACGCGAATATCACTATACTATAGTACTTCTATGTACTTCGGATCTTAATTTTGTTTTACGAATTTTAGTTCACTGTGTGTATATTTAATGTGCAAAACCTAGCAATTCCTATTGTTAAGGTAGTACAGTGAATTATTAAAAACACTTTCGGTCTGGTCTGTGAGTGTTTAAAAAAAACACCCCATCATTGACTGTGGCGACAGTTTGGGAAACATTGGAATGGTATAACTGGAACCGTGAAGTTGTAAAACTGTTGAAATCCCCAGGAGAACTTTTTGCTTCCCAATATCCCTTTCGCATTCGCATCAACTCTCTCAGTTCATGAATCGATGTAGGGAGAAAAAAAAAAAAAAAAAACAGGGAGGGAGAAGTGCAAAAGAAAGTACAGGTTATCTCATCTGTTGGAAGTGTTCATCGTAAAAATCTCTACACTTGAACAGTTCACTTTGTTCGGTTTTAAGTTTAAGAAGTGTAGGAAAAGACCAGGAGAGAGCTTGCAGTTATGAGAATTCATGATATTGGGTTACTTGAAGTTCGTTACTATGGCAATTGAATATACAAGCTCTCTAGATTTGTGTACAAAATCTGAAATAAAATAACCGACTTAAAAAGTATATCAATGTGTATTGCAATGAACGTTTTGCACGAAACAGAATTACGGTGGTATATGTTTCACGTTGCTACTCAATGTGTGGAAATCTTTGAAAGTTGGAAACAGAAGATAAAAAACCAATAACCAATAACATATGTCGATATTAACATGCCGTCTTATTTCTTACGATTCCAGTTACACAAGATTTTATCTTAAGAGCGTGATCATGTCTTGGAAATCTTGGAAGTGTTCATCATAGGATTTGGTACTATTTTTGTTATTTTGATATTTATTCTGCCAAAATTTTTGCCTCAACTCCAGCCTTTAGTTAGTTTTTCGCGATAATGAAATATTCTAATGAACAAATAACAGATATGTTTCGTGCATGGACTTGCCTGAGTTAATGGATACCAACACATCATTTATATGCTCAAAAATTTGCAAATCTACATTGCCGAAGAGTTTACACTACCAGAACTGTTGATAAAAAAGGTACAGATCCTTAATTGTATTGAGGACAATGTTTTTTTTAAATGTGTTTAACGCCCGTATTTACTGCAGAAGCTTCTCAGGCGGCGAGCTCTGATACATGAGATGAAATGAGATGAAATGTTAAATAGGGAAAAAAAAAAAAAAAAAATTAAGGAAGAAAGCGTTCTAGACCTAAGTTTAGTTACCTTCCTGGCATTTGCCAATTATGATAACTGAGGAAAATCTGGGGAAAAAAAAACTCAGTCGGTCTGACGGGAATCGAATCCCAGACCTGCCGCTCCCACAGTCTGCGTCTTAACGATCTCGGCCGCCCGTGGCGGTAAGAGGATAACAGTGAAGGTAACATTAGAAATATAGTAACTTTATACCAGAATGGTCTTTTTTTGATAATATACCTTTACTCATGTTTATAATTTTGATGATCTTTCTCAAAGCACTTTCTTTGTGTGAAATGCAACTGCCCTAGCGTTTCTCCTAGTCTTCAAAGACGTGCTGGAAACAATTTTGACAGGTCCTTCAGAATTGCCTCCGCAGCCTCCACTACTGCTTCTGATGATGGAAAATGCCTTTCATGAAAGCGTTTCTTCAATTTGGGGAAAAGAAAAATGTTCACTGGACTAAATATGGACAATAAAGAGGGCGAGGACTACACTTCGCATTGGTTTTTGTGAGATGCTCAGCAACATTTGCGTTGTGCATTATCGTGGTGCAGCAAACAGCGTGTTGCACGAAAATGTAGCATTGTCGTGTGATTTGCCTTGCAGAATTTTAGGACATATCTGTAGTATTGGTCAGTTACAGCTATGTGCAAGTACGATATCTGGCAAACAATTTATTTGAATATCGAAAAATGATATGACCATAACTTTTCCAGCAGAAGCAACCACTTTTTTTGTGTGCTAACCCCCTGTGGTGCCTCAGTAGTAAAAACGAGTGTTAAACTCTGATCATTAGCGTCCCATTCAATTCAGGGCTTGAAATGGATCGATAACTTTTGCTCAGATGCCTCTTCTTTCAGGTTTTGTTTTTTTTACGTGTCGCACATATGCGACATTGGATTTAGGATTTTTAAGCTGTAAAATATCTAGCAACCTTGGCCAGGCTTGAACCTATGACCTAGTTTCCGCTAGATCACCAGAACCGACTGATATGTTGATTCTCCCTTAGCAGACATGAGTCCGTCAGAGGTTATTACACTGACTTTCATACGTTGTGCAATTCTGTAAGTCACAGCGCGTTATATGTAATAAAATATTTTGGGGTTTATGAATAAGAGGTTAGGTTAGGTTTATAGATCACGAGCGTAGTATGAGTTTTAAATACAGGAAGTAATAAAATTACAATACGCTGCTTCCGCCACTCCATCATGTTCGACGATAACTGCCGCGGGTGGCCAAGGTCGTTAAGGCGCGGATTCGTGAACTGGACGTCTGTTGTTTGATTCCCACCAGAACCATCCTCACTGACTTGAGGATTTTTCCAGGTTTTCCTCAGTCATCATAAATGACAAATGCCAGAGAGATACTCTAAACTTAGATTCTAATTAAAGAAAAAAAAAACATTTTCCCAGTTTATCATTTCATCTCATGTATCTTCAGCGTCCACCACCTGTGATGCCTCAGTAGAAAAATGAGCGTTAAACAGTATAAGAAAAGTTTGTCGGCGCCTCCATGGCCTTGTGGTCAGCGCATCTGCATTTACATATTCATTTCATAAAATGAATTTATAGTTTTTTGAAACCTTCGTTATTATGAGGGAAGTTAAACTGTAACAAAAGAAATAATAGTCGCGTAATAATTGGGCGTGATATGTATCATGTACGTGAATGTATACATCTAGACTCATATGGTTTGTAATTGCGTGTTGTGTATGCATCCAACATGCCAGTGATTATTTTACTTCGCTCTCTTCCTAGTTTAGAGGTAGAAACCTTCAACTTTAGCAAACTTATGAATGTTGAAATTGTTTTAAAGCACATGAAATATTTCTCGTAAATTTGGGGATGTTATGACGAAAATGTAACTCGTATTTTGGCGTAAGTGGCTAAGAGTTGGAAGCAGTAAAATTTGGGCACTTTACAGTGAATCATTCTTATAATTCTGTCCCTCCAAATTCGAGAATGCACACGCAGTATGTGATAAGTATGTTTCCAAGAGCAAAGTACAAAACCGATACATACCGCCACGGTTGGCCGAAGTCGATAAGGCATGGACTAGAGAGCGGAATGTCTGAAGTTCGATTCCCGTCACGACCTCCCACCTGACTTAAAGTTTTTTCCAGGTTTTCCTCAGTCCTCATAAATGGCAAATACCGGAGAGGTAGCATAAAATTAGGCATGGAACGCTTTCAAAAAAAATCTTTTCCCAGTTTATCTCATATATCATCAGCGTCCGATACTTGTGATGATTCAGTAGTTAAAATGGACGTTAAACAGTATTAAAATAAAAAATAAAAAGGTACAGCACGATTAAGTTTTGTGAAGTTTATTTATTTAAGAGAATGGTTCGTCTAAGGACGTTGCTTGCATATTGTTACATTTCAGTACAACCAACTGCGATGCGGCATCAAAGTAACATCACCAGTGTATCTTATTTTCACTAAAATTTGTGGTATCGCTATTACTGTCGTTTTGTAAAGCTTAATCTTATATAAGGCATTTAAACTCTTTCATTTCGGTAATGAAAACACTTTTCTATATTTTTCATATACCGCCCTGCTCTTCAAGCTATAAAAGCAGGAAATGAATAGCATTGCTCGTTTAGGAGATGAGAGCATACTTTTAAATTCCTCACCCGGTACACGCATATATTCACTTTAATCTTTATTACGTTTTAACATCTAAAAGGTTTCCGCTTCCCCTGCTAACTCGAATGTTCACCTGTATTATATTTTGGAGGTTGATAATACATACGTTCGGCTTTCCAATATTATCACAGAACAGAATTTTCGATATTAATTTTTAAAACGATCTTCAGTAAGCAATAATTAATCCACTGTCATTGATATACATTTTTATACTTTTTCTCCTTTAGATTTCTTTTATGAGGCTTTTAAAACGTCAGTTTTTGTGTGCTGCATGTTTTATGCATATAATTACAGTTGGTCAAAGCTGGAGTTATTTCTTTTTATAGTTAGTTTAAAGTGTACAGACATAAAACTATTAACTAGAGAAACTCAGTAGGTTATTTAATTTTAATGAAATCATTCATCTTTTATATCATGTTCAAAATAATTTCAGCAGCATTCAAACAAGAAAAAATCTGTATGGCAATCAGTTATTGCAAAATTTTCGAGATGATGGGATTGAACAGATATATGTAGTATAGTAGTAGTATTTATTTCTCATGCATCACATACACATTTTTAATACAAAACAGGCATAAATAAAAAAAAAAAACATTACTTTTAAATATAACAATTAGGTACAGTGCCTTCGGCAATTTCAAAAGGCACCGAATCCAATCAAAAGTTATTCCAATTTGATTGCCTTAGCCCCCCCCCCCACCCCCAGTCTCCGGTTCATCAGCGGCTACCTACTGGAATATCCAGGGGAACGGGCTTCGATCTAACCAGAAACAAAACACAACATTAATAGTGATTGATACATTCAATACAATATTAAGATATTTCCTACAATACTAAACCTCCCTTCTTTTTTAATTAAACCCATTCAGCCAATTTCTATCCTTAAGAGTTGCTTATTCCTTAGGGTATTATAGTTATACATTAATAACCAGGATATTAGTACACATTAACATCCTGGTTATTGATGTATAAGGATCCTGTTGAACTAATATTAGATAATTAGCCCCTTACCTTCCGCTACTCATTTCATCCTCCATTCATTATCTGACAATTTTATTCTCAAGCACATTTCCTAAGTATTTTACGAACAGACACACACACACACACACACACACACACACACACATATATATATATAATATATATATAATATATATAAATGAAAAACAAAATAACACAATGAGCAAAGTAACTAAAATGACAATAGCTAGATAAGCAGAAAAGGGATAAAACATCTAGAAGAAAAGAACAGGAGCTGTTCGAAATATTGCGATACTAAATTTGAGGCTTTCTAAGTGTTTTATCTATTTTATGCTAAGTTATTTTATATAGGTATAAGCACATTTGTGAATAGCTAGGGTTCACTTCTTTATTTATTATATATCTATGATCTATCATTGACATTACCTAACAT
This sequence comes from Metallyticus violacea, assembly GCA_030762175.1. NCBI lineage: Eukaryota > Metazoa > Arthropoda > Insecta > Mantodea > Metallyticidae > Metallyticus > Metallyticus violacea. The sequence continues at coordinate 21,696,702 of CM060845.1, forward strand.
TAGTATTAACGTTCTGTTTGCTGATGATACAGTGTAATAGTTTCTAGCAATAACTTTGGCTATTTCACCCATGTGACATCATCTTAAAATTGATCAATGAAACGAAACAAATGGAATTTTGACCAATCGCAACCGGATTACAGAATGACATTATCGAAGAAAAAAAATTATCAAATCCGTTTTATCACGCGACGTGCATTTGTCTTGCGGTCAGTGTATACCTCCAATATATAGTTCCTGAACACGCATCACTGACCACTTTTTCTAGAGAGTGTGGGGAGCTATTGATAGGAACAAAAGTATGGACAATCGACAATCATAACGCAAAATGGAGGGTTCTTCAAAGCGTTTTGGTGATGAGTCAAATGTGCAAATTGATCTTATCATTAGGAATTGCAAACCACAGAATACAAAGAAAAATAGAGACACTGTATGTTATCTTCTCTTTTTATTCATAAGTTGGTATTAGAAAATCGAACAGAGCGATTGTAATAGTCGACTTTTGTCCATTTCAGTCTCACGGTTTCATAAAATAGATATTCATTCATAAGTTTAACATTTTATACAAGTGTTCATATTCTGTGCGCGAATTTCAAATATATATCACTTTCATTCTTATTCTATTCATGAAATAGTCCTAAATCCGTATTTTGCACTTCTCTATTGACATTACCGATAATCGGAATAACCCGATAATAGGGTGCTCTTCCACAACATATGTGCGATAAGGCATATTATTCAGTTAACGAATTCATAAATGAATAATGTACGAGGTTATGATAATCATAAGACTTTATAAAGTATGGCAAAATATTACTGTATAGTATATGACAATGTATGAAATGTACTTATAACTTTTTTATTTTTGTTATGTGTATGAGATTGAGTATGTGTATTAAAGGGACTGGAAATAATAGGGACAGGCTCCATTTGAATGGCGGGCCTGGGGAATAGAAAGAGCGCATAAAGGAAGGTTAGGAACCGCTTAAGGGATAGGGATAGGCAGCAGACATTGCACAATGCAGAGAGATGGGGGATGGAGCGGTAATTCAAAGCAAGGACTAAACTCATTACACAGGGAACTCGCATGGCTCAGACTACGGGCATGGCATAATTAAGACCACCTACGGCTATGAACTGAGCATTTGCCCCATCTGTGAGGAGCGACATATTCTAGCTGAAAAAGGTACTGGAAGGAAAAGTATTTACAGGTTCGAACAGAGGAAAGTGATCATGCTGGGTTTTGCTGGCAGGCATGGAGGAAGAGGAGAGATTAGATAAATTTCTGACGAAAGTGAGACAGCTCATGTCTGAAAAGCCTAATGACCAGGTTGAGGATTGGGGAGGGGACAAATTAACTGAATCTAGCTGTGTCATTCATTATGGAATTTCTTTATATTTTGAATTTCCAGTGTAATAGTTTCTAGCAATAACTTTGACTATTTCACTCATGTGACATTTCATGGCGCGGCAAACAAATGTCAGTAACATTGGTTTGTTTTGATAACCTAAAAAATATTTGGGTTTCTCCCAAAATTGTGATGGTCAATTATTGCAGTTCTGCTTTCCTTTATACTCTGTTTCACGTTTACCAATAGATAGCGATTCTTCAGGCAAATGTCCATATTTTTTTCTCAATGGATATAATAAAGAAAATAAAATAATATATGTTTTGCGGCAGTAAGAGCTTAAAATGTATAGTTTTATAGTGCATATTCGTGTATTGCATATATCCATTTTGACATTAGTTTCTATTTCTTAAATGTGAATATTTATGTAACGCTGCAAACGCAATCAAATCACATATACTAAAAAAAAAAAAAAAAAAAAAAAAAATCAAAATTTTTGTGTTGAATGACTGAATGAAGTGAGAATTAAGGCAAAGCAATAAGTATGTCATCTTACTTCATACATATCCCACAATGTTTTCTCGTGACTTTCGTGCGTTAAGGAAAATTGAAAGGCAAAATTTTAAAAAATTTAAATTTATTTTAAAAAATTAATTAAAGACATTTCCTTCGTTTGTAAATTATGTAATATAATTTTATTGTGGAATGTAATATAGTAATATTTTTATATATTTAAAATACACCTGCACAAATTAAAAATTCCTAATTTTGACATCCATATCAAAATATATAATTTCGGATCAACTGAGCTGGAAACTTCTGGTTTTCCCCATTTGCTACAGAAAATTTTGCTTGTGCTGCAGACTATTGAGATGCAAACAGTCTGAATATAAACATTATATTTAAAATTTCAAAGCAATCAACGAAATAGTTTTTTTCCCTTTGTTAAAAACTAATTGCTTCAACCGGAATTTTCTGTCATTAAAGTTTTACTTACAGATATTAGGTACAACTTTTTATGAAAATTTTGGAAAAAACACTTATAATTTACTGTGAGGCAAACTACGGGAAAGTGACTAATATTAAACAGTGTGATAATTTTTTTTGCTTGTTATCTAATTCATATCATGCCCTCATTTAAAGTTAATTTCCAACAGTTATTTTTTATTATTTATTTATTTATTTTTTTGCAGTTTACATGTAAAACTGAAACAAACTATAATCTGTGACAGCTTATGGCTTTTATTATTATGAAAACAATTGCTAATATGAATATTTTCTAATTACCTTTTTCAAGTGCCAAATTCAAATAATTTTCCAGGTTGTATATTGGTTGTATTACTCTAAATCTATGCTTTTAAAATCGATTGCAAGTATTTTCTACTATTGAAAATGTTGTGTTAATAAAAAGAGCAAATATATGTGAAATTTAATAACTGAAGTTCATAATTAAACTGTTGAGAAAGTATTATATATTGCAAATAAATATTTGAGGGAAACGCTTTACTACAATAGCATCCATAAAGAAGGATTCTGTGGAGCTTTGTGCAAAGTCTTTGTTTATGATATGCTGTCTTATCTGCCTGTTAGATCGGCAAGTACTTATCGTAAATTATCTGGAAATGTCATTATGAAAGAAAATTTTAAAGAAAAAAGCTTAAAAACTTAAAACCCTAAACCGCCCCCTCCCTAAAACTCGCACCCACACGCTTACCCACATTATAGTGCATATTTCTTATTTTTTGAGCTTTTTTTAGGCACAAAATAGTTTTTAAGAATATTAAGCAAAGTTGTCACAATTATCTATAGACACTTGCCGTCGTATGCTTTTATTCTATCAACTTAAAACTCAGAATTTATGCAAAAGAGATTTCAATAAAATTGAATCAAATAGGTGGAACACAAAAAAGATTGAAAAAAAATTCAGCATTTATATTTAAATGACTGATGATTAGCATTGCTGACTGCTGGCCGAGATATCCCAGATTCGATTCTCTGTATTACTTAGGAATTTTCTAAATACGGGAAGTCTTGAACGGGCTCCACTCAGCCTCATGAGGACAATTGGGGAGCTGCCTGATAGAGACATGGCATCCATCGAGTCAAAAATCGTATGATAGATGACCGGCATTCTGATCACATGTCCCCCTGCAAAAGAATTCCTCTATCAATGATCTCGATGGAGATAGAGGATGCAGCGTTTGCCGCGGCAGGCCAAGTACCGATATCAAACCATAGAGAAGCATCATTTCAGAGCATTCAAAGAAGTTTTAAGGAAGCATTCAATTTCATTATTTATTTTAAATTTTGACCGTCTAAAAGGCCTTTAATGCTTCATTAAGTACCTTTTTGTGATTTAATCGATTTATGTTACCTACAACCACGATTTTACTGAAAGTAAAAAAAATTGATTAATTTCGAAAGCCTTCTCAAAAAATAAAAAGAGGCAATCTTTTCTAAAATATTTATATATAACTTCATTTCAACAATAATTTGAAAGTTTAATATTTTTTAAAATAAAATGAATTGAAATAAAAGGTGTTAAGAAAATTATAATAAAAACAGGACACCTCAAACAGAGTATAGTAAGAGTAGAAGTAGAAAGAGTTGCTAAAAGTTGACACTCCATTTCGCCCCAGCTTCCCCCATATTTCCCTACCCACTAAGTGTATTTGCGATAGGAAGCGCTGGTAAACACTTGGCGCATCTCCAGCGTCCTTTAGTTTGCACTTAACAACTGACTTGGCGCCTGCAGACCTCTGACAACCCTGCGGTCCCTTAGTTAGTTGTAGGAGCACATGCCTCTAGAAAAGAATTGAGAACAAACAGTTTCTATAGCAATCAAGTAGAACTCGAGTGATACTGTTGATTTTTTTAATTTACCCCAGAGATAATGATCGCAGGCTGTTAAATTGAAGACCGAGGGAGTCACAAACCCCACTATTAACTCTGTCTTGTAAAATCGTATTTTGAAATACTCTCATGGAATTATTCGCAGTGTGAGCAGTGGCAGAGTCATGTTAAAAAATGCATGATCACGCTCCCTGCCTGTTAATTAATTGGAAAAAGGGGTTAGTATGATATGTATATGAGTAACAGAATCAACCGTAGTTCACAAAAACACACGATAAACCTATTACAGGTGGTGCGGGAATAAAGATACTCACTCGACTGAAATATATCGTGTGTCTCCACTATTCAAAGGACATCCGCAGGTTCAGGTAATTTGATATACTACAGAAGACCAGGATCAGGTCACAGAAGGTTGATATATGCCAGAGAGAATTAATATCCGCGGCTGCAAGTTTTGATTGATCGTCACACAACAGCCGTAGAAGCTCAAAATCGCTTGCAAAGGGCATCAGCAGTCATCACAGCTCACGACTTATTTACGGATGAGTCAAGGTTCAGCTTAAGATCGCCTAATGGCAGGGAAAGAGTATAGAGGAGGACTGGAGAAAGGATGTCCCTTGCAGCTTCTCATCGACGATCGCTTTCAGGGAATATAGGCTGGTATCAGCGTGGAAGCCAAGACAGTTCGTTTTTATGGAAAACCTGAATCAAACCGGTGCATTGAGAAACTTCTTTCACCTATGCTTCTCCATATGTGGGCAATGATTTCCGCTTCATGCATGACAATGCCCTTGCACATGTAGTCCAAATTGTGACACAATACTTGTGTGAGGTGGGGGATTCAGGCGCTAGTTTGGCCGTCACGAAACCCTGATCTCAACCCCATTGAGCTTATTTGGGACATGATGGGGAGGAATGTTCTTCAACGTGTTCCTGAGAGCCTCAATGAATTTCGGAAGGTTTTGCGTGAGCAATGCGAGGTCATACCACAAGAGAACCTAAGACTTTGATCCGCAACATGCCTGTAAGGTTGCAAGCTGTGATACAAGCCAGAGGAGGAAACACGAACTTCTCAAAGTGCCAAGTGTTGAAAGGTGTGTCGTGTTACCAATAAAGGTGTGTTACCTTGCGTTATCCTACAGCTAAAAACGAAATCATATTGGAAATGTAACTAACTTGCATTCATGTTCATGCTCATTGGAAATATGATTAACTTGCATTCATGTTCATGCTCACACAAAGGAAATTATATCACAATATATAAGGGTGATTGCAAAATGTTTAGAAAAGTATTTAATGCTAAAAATGAATGGATTTATTATAATTCATGTAATAATGTGTAAAATTAAAAATATTAAACGAATTTAGGTTTTAAGTTTTTTAACCATTCAGTAATGTGAATGTTCATATCTTGTCGTTAAGTCAATAATGGCATATAAAATTCTTCTTTTTGCACACGAAACCTCCTTTATGTACCATAGAAACACATAAAAGATAGGAAAAGAGGCGTAGAGTAATACAACCATGAACGAGCTTTGAATTAAGAACCTTTGGTTGCAATGTAATGATAAAAGCAGTAAAGATTTTTTTGTTCAAAGCTGTTTGATATTTTCACCGTCTGTCATTGTGTTTTATGCCAGCCAGGGCTACCAAGGGAATACATAACATTGTCACAGGCGGGGATTTGCCTCTGTTTTAACGATCACATAAAGAAGAATTCTTTCATTCCAGCCGCACCGAGGATTTCCCCTCAGGAACACCCTGTTTCATTTTGTTTTTCCTTTGCCCATAACAGGCTCTGCAGCGCTGCCATCTGTTGACGTGATATACAACTATGCGTACGCTTTTGGAATCCGTAATCACCCCCCTCCCTTCTGCTCGCTCAGAAGGATGTTTAAAAAGAAATGGATGACAGCAGCTGAGATACAAAACAGTTGCACATCAGTAACAATCGGCACTTAGCTGTTAAGTGAACGCAAATCGTTTTCTAGAGGTTTAATGGACGTGGGAATTTTTTGTTTTATGAATGTGAAAAGATGAACGAGAGTTGATCAAAAGTCGTACCACTGCAGTAGAACTAGAAAACAAATACATTACGCGACTTATTTGTGTGCATGTGTTAATATATATATTAAAATATTTAAGCACTCTTTTATATCTTGGGCAAGGTCCTACACTCCTTTAAAAGGTTTTCCAGCAGCGTAAGATTTCATTCGAGGAAACAACCAGATATCCAACGGTGCAAAGTCAGGGCTCTATGGTGGAAGGTCAAGCAACTGGGTTTTGGCGATTTCATTTTCCTCAAATTTGCAGTTGTTCTGTGAGGAGACGCCATGTTGTGAAAAAAGCAACAGTCTTGAAGTTCCTATCTTTAGACGCAGCCGCTTCAGCTCTTCAAATAAAGAATCCGAAATATAAGTGCCATAGTATTCTCTATTCATTGTCGTTCCTTCTGGCGTACAGTCAACCACCAATGATCCTTCATAGCTGAAGAAAACAGTGAACATTCGCTTCCGAGAACGAAAATCTTGTCGAAGAACAACTAAACTGGTCTTGAGTCATTCTTATTTACCCACACACAGTTCTGAGCTTTATTTGGGGTGATATAGTAATAAAACAAACTTTCATCACTAGTGCATATATCTGCAAACGTTTAGAACCATTTGGTGGAAACGTTCAGCAGTTTCCTTGCACATTCCTTTCTCCTCTTCTTCTCTGCATTGGTTAAGAAATGTGAAACTCATTTTGAACATATTTTTTGCAACTTTAAAAGTTCATGGAGTATACTTTCAATGCTGCTAGCAGTGATGCCCGTTCCATACTTAATATTTTAACAGTGATATGTCACTTTTACTTCACCAAATTCCTCACTCTTTGAATTGTTCTCTCGTTCACAGCTTCCCGAGGTTAGTCAGATAGAGCGTTATCTTTCAAAGTCTCTCGCCCTTCTTCAAATGATCGAATCCATCTTGCAATGGTATCAAATGAACACACTTGATCGTCATGAATAGCTACTAAGTCCTTGAGGATTTTTTTAGCTCTCTTACTTAGATGATAGACTCTAAAGTTTTCTTTAGAAATATTCATGATTTTTCACCAGCTAATGACACAGGACTGAACTCAACAGACTGCACAATGGTGACTATACAAGTTTGAATTACACTTATGCATATTGTTAATCTCTTAAAATCAATTGTCGCCAGCTGCGTTAGTTACATTTTTGTAGATATCATTGTCCAAAAATGGATTGGATGGTTGCCAAACTTTTTGAATGCCCCTCATAGTGTCTGAGTATAGCTCTGACTTACTTAAATGACAGATTTATCTTAAAATCACAGCCAGAATAATTTTGGACTGTACGTGGCTGATCAAACAATTTGACGCTCCCCGCGATTTCATTCTAGCACATAGTTTCCATTAATTGTACACCCTTTTGGCATTCTATTAAAGAGCATAGTGAGTAACTGCGAAAATCTTGTCTGGAGTCATCTTCAGCCAAGTACTTGAAGTTTTGGATTTTTTTTAATTGATGTAGCGCTAAAATATAAAGCAAAAGAAAAAAAAAAAACACTACACACAAATCAACGAGGTTTGTTACAAAAATAATGGATAGTTTACTTTTGTTTTTAAATTTGGCTCATCTTCAACTTAAGTTTTGGCTTCCTGGAAGTAATCTCTGCCTGTATTGATAAACCTTTCCCACGGGTGTTCGGGCTTCTGAAAGCAGTCCTGAATAACGTTTTTTGAGATTGCGCGAAGTTCTGTTTGCGAATTTTGTTTTATCTCAACTGACTTGGATCTTCGTCCTTTCGTCGTGAATTTCAGCTTGGGAATTAGAAATATTCATAGGTATTGAGTCAGGAGAGTATGGAAGATTGGAAAGAACACTCTTGTTTCTCGTGCAATAGTCGCAATACTTAATGCTCTGGTGCGTTATCGTGTTTAAGGTTTCTCCATCTTTATTCTCACGTTATCTCGAAGACATCTAAGGCATTTTGGTGAAATTAGCGATTCACAGCTTGATTTTCCAGCAGAAATTTGTGATGAATATGTCCTGAATGTTGAAGAAAACTGTCAACAGTATTTTGACTTTTAACCTTACCTAACGAACTTTTTGGAGTCTTGGTGAAGATTTTTAAACTCGTTGTGATGATTTGGCATTCGTCTCAATAAGTTCATCATCTTGATTATGCTATCCGTTTAATCAATTTGACCTATTGAACTAGGTTAATTCGTACTTAACTAAATTAACATACATATAGGTGAAATGTATTTAATATGCATAAAATGTATTTAGTTTGGCGTATTTAACTAGGGTGGTATGCATCTAACTATAGTGTGATCAGTGTTGCTTTTCCTCGTGGGACGAGGTTTTTTCATTGAGCGAACCCCCACTTATTTGTTGCGCCACGGAGGGGGCATCAAGCCTGCTTGCTTACCTGTTGGCCTTGATGACTCGCAGTCGTAACCAGCTGTTCCCAGGGGCCTGTTTTATAGTTCGTTTCTTAATTCGACCTATACATAGAGCGCATTATGCCATGTGTGTTTATAACGGCACAGTGTGTCTTTATGTAAGATTCATATGTGTTGACTCATTGGTGAAAGAATCAAAGGACCAATTTTTGGGGGCTGGAGTTGATTCTGATACTTATGAGAATACCACAATAATAACTTTATTTAAAAATAAATAACCTGACAGGAAGCGTGATCATGCATTTTTTCAACAGAACTCTACCCATTGCGAATAATTTCATAAGAGCAATTCGCAATGTGTTATCATAAGACATGTGTGACCCGCTCATTTCCTCGATTTAACAGCCTGTGACTATTATCTCTGAGTTAAATGTAAAAAAATGTCGTGTATAAGACAAACCAGCACACCTTACTCAAAGAACTCAAAGGTAATTTCATTACGAAAGTGTCCGGATTTCTCAAAAAGAGCCACAGCTAGTGATGAATAATTTTCTAAAATATGTCCAAAATGCGTGGAGAATGGAGGGAATTTTCAACACCTTATTTGATAATTTGGTAAGTAATGAACCTCTTAAATTGGTTTGTGTATTGTTGAATGTTGTATTGATTTTACCTTCCCACTAATCAGCGAGATGCGGCTAACGAGCGACGTGCTAGCCTATAGGCGAAACACTCCGGGGGAAAACTAAACTGAACACACGATAGATTGACTGGTTTTATTTAGGTGAAATTTATTTAATTAAGATAACTAATGTTATGTATTTTTATGTAAATAATAATTCTATTTACATTATTCTTCACTGTCACCGGGTGTAAACGCAATCGCAGTTAATAAATAAATACACACATCCAATAGTTGCATTCTCATTAACATGATCCAAGTGCACCTGACATCGTGACGCAGTTGTCTTTCTGTTCTTGTGTCAACAACCGAGGGACAACCTTTGCTGCAGCAAGATGCATATCAAGTTACTCTCTCAGGAACTCATGATACGATCTCATAGAAATGTTACACTCTTCAGCAATTTCTTGGACAGCAAGGTGTCCATTTTCATGAATGATCTCGTTAGCTCTGGTCAGTTAACGTGGATTGACTCCAGACGTCATCAACTATCGACTGCCGACCACTTTTAGACCGCATATGCCACCAATAGCATTGAACACAGCTTATGTAATTAGCTATATAAACTTCTTATCACCTCATGGAAAGGATTTACGAAGTTTCATGCAAAATTGAACGTTAATAGGCTGTTAATGATAGCTCACCATCTCAATAATCCAGAACATTTATATCACTGTGGTAGTGGTGGTGGTGGTAGTATTGGTGGTAGTAGTTATAGCAGCAGCAGCAGCAGTAGTAGTAGTAGTAGTAGTAGTGGTAGTAGTAGTAGTAGTAGTGGTAGAAGTAGTAGTAGTAGTAGTAGTAGCAGTAGTAGAAGTAGTAGTAGTAGTAGTAGTAGTAGTAGTAGTAGTAGTAGTATTAGAAGTAGTAGTAGTAGTAGTAGTAGCAGTAGTAGTAATAGCAGTAATAGTATTAGTATTAGTAGTATTAGTAGAAGTAGTAGTAGTATTAGTAGTAGTAGTAGTAGTAGCAGTAATAGCAGTAATAGTATTAGTATTAGTAGTATTAGTAGAAGTAGTAGTAGTAGTAATAGTAGTAGAAGTAGTAGTAGAAGTAGTAGTAGTAGTAGTAGTAGTAGTAGTAGTAGTAATAGTAGTAGTAATAGTAGTAGTAGTAGTAATAGTAGTAGAAGTAGTAGTAGTAGTAATAGTAGTAGTAGTAATAGTAGTAGTAGTAGTAGTAGTAGTAATAGTAGTGGCAATAGCGGCAGTACCAAAGCGGTAATAGCAGCAGTAGTAACAGTAGCAATAGTAGTACTAACAATGGCAGTGCAGTAGTAGCAGTTTTGAAGTACACACAAGTAAGTATAACTGTCGTATGGACCTTACGGCCTATATGCTAATACCGTCCTTGTAACAATCAATACATACATACATACATACATACATACATACATACATACATACATACATACATACATACATACATACATACATACATACATACATACATACATACATACATACATACATACATACATACATACATACATACATACATACATACATACATACATACATACATACATACATACATACATACATACATACATACATACATACATACATACATACATACATACATACATACATACATACATACATACATACATACATACATACATACATACACCAATGTTGACATTTACAGCTGTTTTGGATGTTTAGTTAATTGTTGACAGTGGAAAAGGTTGGATGTGTTTTGGTGTGCTCAGTGAATTTTTATTTTCAAAAACGATGTATTAAATTTTGCTTGAAAAATGAAATAAAATGCAACAAGTAATTCGAAATGTGTGGCTTTTGGCGAATCTACTATGAGCAAGACAAGAGCTTACGAATGGTACAGACGTTTCAAGGAGGGCCGTGAAGACGTTGAAGATGACCACCGCCCTGGACTTTCTAACACATTAAACCGCCGACAACGTCGAAGAAGTGAAAAAAACGATTCTGGAAAATCGCCTAATCATATCAGAGAGGTTGTTGATCGTATCGATATATCATTTGGCTCATGCCAAGCAATTTTTTCGGATGTTTTGGACATGAAACCTGTGGCAGCAAAGTTTGTTCCCAGATTGCTGCTCTCACCTCACTGCTTGTTTGTGATCGTTATGTTGTCTCAGCCACCATATTCACCAGACATGGCCCCCTGCGACTTCTCTCTATTCCCAAGGCTGAAGAAAACCATGAAAGGACGACGTTTTACCACCATTGATGAGGTAAAAACATAATCGCTGAAAGAGCTGAAGGGCATACCGTAAAGTGAATTGCAGAAGTGCTTCCAAGATTGGAAAAAGCGCTAGCACGAGTGTATGATATCCTAAGGGGATTACTGTGAAGAGGGTAGAATGGATGTTGATGAATAAATAAAGATTCTTTAAGAAAAACGAATATTGCCGTTCTGTTTTGATCACACCTCGTATATTCAAACACATCGATATGCTTAAATCACACGTTTTCTATGAGTAAAGTTTACACACACTCCTGAACCCCATCCCCCAACTCTCCCCTTTTCTGTATAGCCATTAATCATCTTTGTCGGGTCTTCGCTAGGAATATTCCAGATTTGTGTGTACTTCTTCGTGCACCAACACTTCTCTGCAGACGTTTAAACTTCTTTTGCAATTGAGAAATAGTTGTGGTAAATGCTCATTTCTTAAAATATCCGTTTCCCTGCATTCTGCAAGAACATGTCATGCATCCAGGTATCGCTTTCTTCGCACAGTGAGCAAATTCTTCCCCCGAGAGCATTAACTGTTTTATTTCCTTTCCAAGCCCCTAATCTGAGCCATGCGAGACCACTTCTTTCTTCTCTTCCATAGACATCTATATAATCTCCCCTCCTCCACACCGGATCTATTTGAACTTGCATACATTTTCTAGATATACTGCGTCTCAGTATTTTGCCTATCTATATCTCGCAAACGCCTGTTAACTATGAAAGCAGCGTGGAATTCGACTAAAATAACTTAATACTAAGCAGCAAACAGGAGGTTTCTCATCAAGGTTAGATCACTTCTACCAGCTGTTTTTTTTTTTTTTTTTTTAACTTTGGGGCAGAATTTTGAAAGTTTAAACAGTTTTTTTTTTAAACAGACCTGTATCCTTCTAATAAGGGAAACGAGACTATGATTCAAACACAGTACTCTTTTGATACATTTACTAGGATTCATTTCGGTTTCTGAACAGAAATTTGAAAGGGCTCAGAGCAATTTTACTTGGATTACAGACGGCATACGTGTACAATCCCAATCAGGAATTGGGATGAAAAGTACTAATTATTGTCTGATTTCCTGGTCTCTGGGTTCCCTAGTGCCTGGTAGTGTTCTCAATCACGTCTCCTGGAACTCTCAGGGTGATCGGGTGCTGTACTACCGTGCTGAAAACATAGTGCAAAACTACTGCTCACACCTTGCCGTAGTGTCAATGGAATTAAATATTTAAATACATCACAATAACAATATTATTTATTAATCCACCACTGCAGATAACTAAAGAGCTCCTTCTCTTATGAGGAGCCTGCAAGACACTTGTCGAAGTTTGAAATTCCTCCATACCGTAATAAGAATTAATCTCAGACAAGAGATGGAAGCTGTTTTGAAGGAAAGGTAGTATACACGCTCAGCCGCAGATGCGCAGAAGATTCGTTAGGCTCCTCCTACTTTCCTCTCTCTGCCTCTCGACAGGGAAAGAAACAGGCCAACAATAGTACATCTCCTAAAGTGAAACTTAGCTTTAGTCTTGAAAGATGATGTACCTTGTTTTTAAATGGAAATATTTCCATTCCTGACCAACACTGAGAGGAATTTAACTATATAAAAACAAGTGCATGTTTATCCTTTAAGACACTCAAGCTGATCTTAAACGCTTAATTCTTAATAGTTTATACTTAAGTCGATATGGAAATGTCTTGAAATCCTGCTGATAATGTCACGAGACAAATCCGTAAAGTTATCATGGGTGCCAGGTCATCAGAGCATAGAAGGAAATGAAGAAACGGATAAACTAGCCAATAAATAAATAAATAAATAAATAAATAGCTCCTTTATTAGATCTAAACCTTTCTGTGTAATTAGCAAATCGTTTACAAAATCCGCAATTTAAGTGCGAACTGAAAAGAACAAAGGAAGAAAGGTCTGTCTACCCTGATCATTCTTTTGGCAAAGTTGTGAAGGGTTTGTTTATAAAGCCCTCACACTTTGAGCACTAATTTGAAGCGACTTGTTGTTATTGATTGTTCTCCGCCTTTTGCCTACGCTTCACAACAGAATCTCGGTAATTTTAGCTGTTTTGTTGGGCCCCGCTCAACACGACTGGGAAAGGATACGTTTCGTTACAATAATTACACGACGTAAACTTTTACATTAACATCGTAACATTGTTTAAATTTAGCATTTTTGAAAATAACTGGGCTCGGTGTAGTGAACTTGACCTACATCCGATCCGCGGAACAGTACTTTCCGATGGAGATGGTAATTAGAATCTGAATTTGATTTTAGGACCGCACCTGTCCTCGCGTTTGGGACATCGGCGCTCTAATTAGGATACACAAACTTTCCGCTATTCACACGACACTAGAAGTAAGCGAACGAGCCATCAAAAATTTCACTCTTTAACATCGATCACGTGGTTCTTTCCCCCACAGGCTAAGTTGCACTATACATAATAGTAGACAGAAGAACGCGCGTCGAAGTGTTCGACGTCTGCTTGAAGTCTTATTGAAGTGATGAAAAAGAGATTCCAAGCGAGGCGAATTACCTTTTTATATACTCCTGTGAAAAAAATTGCCTCCACGTGGTTTACAGACACCCACAGGGCTTACAAATGTAACCGTATGATTACTGCGATGCTTTAAAAGTTAAAAATTTACAGAAAGAATTGGCTCGCTCAAAACTAAATTGTATGTTAAAACGCGAAACCCAGCGTCCTGACGAGATAGGAGTACAATTCATAACTACCCTTCGCCTAACACTTGGTCATTAAAAAGACATAAAGTTTGCCTTTTGTATTCACCTTTTGTTACATTTAGCTTATTTCATCATCTCGAAATTCCATCCTGCTAGCATTTATGTCATAGTGTTATCACATAATATTCATAATCCTAGAATTATACATTAGAATAAATGCATAATATAAATATTATTAATTAAACGAAATGCTCTATTATAAAATTAACATTAAAATTATAACGGAGGCATGCAATAAATGCCTTTTCATTTGTTGTCAAAGGTTCCATCTTAACTCTTAGTAAATCGCTCCTAAAGAGGAAGAAACAAAGGGAAGAATTTACATATTTTACTGATATTTGCCATTCCGGACACATCTGCAGATTGTATCAAGAGGACCCGATCTAGATTGTGTAAGCGGCACATTGAAACTGCTAAACACAAATTGCTTGAGTGAGAGGTCCTGAAGAGGAGATTTCAACTTTTTGGAGCTTCATTACTTGGCAGTATGGAATACTCTTCCACGGGTCTAAGGTTCTGGAGCATTTTAAGAATACTGAACCAGAATCCTGTTTATCATAAAGGCTGCTACTGAAAGCCTGCCAGGCTTTGACTTTCAATGATCCCCATTGTAGCTGCTCGTTTAATACTGAGCAGTTTTACTGAACGTTATTTTCCCAAGACTTTCCACATATACCTGTAAGAATGAAGTATAGTCCGAGACAATTCTTAATGACCTTTTTTTTCACTGGAACTGAGATTACAATTATCCGACAAGTCAACAAAGACTCAGTGTTTTTTTTTATTTTTTTATTTATTTTATTTTTTTTTATCGCGGACAGCAAGGAAAAGTTGTTGAAACAATGTTGGATGATGAAAACGGATCAGCCCTGATTGGTGGACAAAAACAGATGTTCGCTCCCGCATGCTTCTGTACACAGGGATGAGCAAACTACGTCAGTTCCCTACATATAAAATGGAGTTAATGTGAACACCAATATGCTGCGGTAAAGTTTTGCTTTCGTTTGCAGAAATTCGACATGGAAGCCTACAGATGGTTGCAGCAGGCATATGGTGATGATGTTCTGCTACAATCCACAGCACTGCGATGGTTCAAGGAATTTAAGGAGGGCCGTGTTTCAACAACAAAGCAAGGCAATCCAGATGCTCCAAGAATAGCAGTAGACGAAATCATGATTAACACAGCTGGCGTCATTGTTCGTGATGGCCGACAAATAACAATTGACAGACTGGCAGACATGTTCCACATTTCCCATGGCAGTACATTTTCGATTCTGGGTTATCACTTTAACATGAGACGCGTTTGTGCGAGTGGGCCCCTGGATTACTGACTCCTGAATAGAAGATGGTGCGAGTGGAAGTGTGTAGGGATCTGGGACTGCGTCCTCCATCCTCCATACTCCCCAGACTTAGCCCCTGTGACTTTGGTACTTCCGAGGCCGTCGTGAAAAAGGCTGAGGTGGTTTTGAAGATGTCAAAATATGGCTTCCAGCAGGTGTTCCAGGACTGGCATACGCGTTGGGCAAAGTGCATTCAACTCAACGGAGAATACTTTGAAAAAGACCGCACAAATCTGGACCGGGCCTAGTGTATTAAAAAAACGGTCTTTTTTGAGTAGCCCTCATATATTATTTTGATTTGTACGCGTAAGGAGTGAGGTATATATCAGAGTTAGCTTCGGAAAACAACGTTGTCACGTCTCTGCAATCTCTTTCAGAACATGTTTAGTGGTTGCAGAGATTAGGATGTGGTAGTGGTAGTAACTTTCACTAATTCTTTATTTAATAATCAGTGCACCCTCAGATATTCTTAATGAGATATAAATATTTCTATTCAGTGGTTTATGTACGAAACTAACAGTGGCAACGCTGGAAAATTACCAGGTATCTCTTGTCGGTTTGTTACAGTTTAGAAGAAAGAGGTAACAATAGACACTCGTAACTTAGTGGTATGAGGCGAGGTAATTAAGATTTGTCCCGCACGTTACCCTGTTTTCCCAAGCCTTCATATGTTGGAGAATTATTTCAAATCAGTTCAGCATCATAATGTGTAAGGTGTTCTTTTACCCAATTCCTAATTTAATTTTGTGTAAAGAAAATTGGACCCAACCACTGTCTCTGGTCGCAGACTTAAAAAAATCAAACAAGAACCGACATTTTATTTATTTACGAAGAGTTGTTCAACTTTAACATTTAGGAAGACATTCAATATAAATTATGGAAAACCGAATTACCTTGTTACTTTTAATAGTGATAGTTTCTTTCACCGTTAACCCAGGAAAATGAATTTAACGTGCAGAAATATTATATATCCCATATGTTAGATTCATTTAGATAGTCTATAATAATGTAAAAATGTGTTTGCTTTTGCATTCATAGTTTACTTTCAGCATACAGAAATATTGTAACCTGCCCCCAAGCCTTTCTGCTACTAACAGAGATTTTATTTGTTTGTATTTTGTTTCAGTTTTAAAATGGAAAAGTAATTTTCTCTAATTGGAACTCTTTGTTTTCCAGGGTCATAATAATATCTTTATTTCATTTTTAGTATACAAAATCTGTCCATATACCTTATTTTATTTTCTGGCTTATGAATTTTTTGCATTTAACAGACCTAATTGACTTTGTAGCATCATTGCTTGTGTTTACACCTTGTTATTTTTTTTTTTATGGAAAATGGGAATGTTCTTTAATTTTTTGCAGGAATTGCTATATTTATAACTTTATGAATATTTAATGAATTGAAATATATTTCAAATAAAATGCATTAAGCGAAATTAAGATTTTTGCTACAGTTTACTTTCTATGGCAGCTTAAAGTATTATATATTTTGCTGGTAATAGTTACCATCACAGCCCGGAAGGTCAGACATTTATTTTTGGTTAAAATAGGCAGGCAAAAAGACAATTAAAATATTGAAAATGTGTATTAATATAATTAAAATAGAAATTTATTATTTGTGAAAACAGTGAGTAATATCACTCATTATTAGTGAAAGTAGGTATTTAAGATACTTAATAATTTCTTTATCATATAATTAAAATACTTAAGCATACTTTTATTGCTTACAAGCAACAACTGTTTTCTCAAGGTATCAACTGTCACCGTTTGTCAGAGAGAACATTTTTCATCACGGAAAAGAATGTTTTACTTCAAACGAAGTGATTGAAATATATTTAAAACAAGATATTTCGGAAGGACTCATACCAGTTACAACAGAACATTCACTTTTCAGTACATCGTGATAAAGTTGATCAAGACAAAGTAAAATAGTCCTGGCTAATGATCTAAAGATACGCAGTGGTTTCTGGTCGACTTTCTTTTCTGTTTATAGGGGAATCAGCGGAATCAGGTTAGTATCTCTCTTACTTCCGTAGTAAACGCATTGTACGGACGGTTATTGCACAGATGAATTGCTCTCATGTTCTCCCTTGCAATGTTTTGTTTAATTTATGCAACTGAGAATTTACGTCCATCACAAATTTCGTAGAATTGTCTCGCGCAGATCGATACAAGGTCATTCACCAGGACCATTCAAAACTACAGTTCTTCCCTCATCCTTTCTATTTCCGGTTATTCGTATATCCTTTGCGAATGAAGAGCTTAAGTGAATGGATTGAGGAGAAAGTTTTTGACTGCTTGAAAGCATATAAATATATAACAAGATTCTCAATAGGTATTTTTGTAAGGTGTATATGCCATTTAATTGTTTTAATATTTTTCCCTTTGATATACTGATATTCTTTATGTGCATTTTAAAATGCGTAAATAATCGGAGAAAATATTCATAACAATCTAAAACAGTTAAAAATGTTTTAAACTTTGAAATAGACACAAAATTAAAAAAAAAGCTACATTAAAGCTGGCTCTACTGATCCCAAATATAGGGAAACATGTTCATTTCTATGTGACTCTTAATTAATATATATATATATATATATATATATATATATATATCTAGAGAGAGAGGGCATTTTGCCTAACTTCCGGGCTCTGGCGTATCATAGAACAGTGTGATCAATAAAGAAACGATTGAAGCGTGGTTAAGTGCCGTCACTAAATCATATTTGAAAGTCAATGTAAATAGTTATATAGGAGTGGAATAGTAAATCTGCGTTAGGAATAATCTCTCTTGGCCTAATTTTTTTATAACAATCAAAAGGGGCACGAAATGTCAATTGATTTTACACGCAGAAATATTATTTTCTCCCTACTCTTTTCCTATTCGGCGCTGCAAAACAATTACAACGTGTGTTTACATTTTACGTTTTTAATAGACTGTATTGAAAGAAAGCGTATCCAGATATTCGGAACATGTGTTGAAAACAATAGGTACGTATACTGCAGTCCCCAGCCGACTAAATAAACTCTTTCAAAGCCCAGATTCCCTTCTACATTCATTTGTTTCTGCAGATAATAGAGAATGTTTAAAACACATGGCAATTAGTTTCTCGTATGTACACAATAAAAACAATCTTTAGATCTTTCGTTATAAAAGTAGCACTTTTAATGCAAGGCACTTAAACAGTAAATTACGTTTTATAACTGAACAGCGAACTTTTAGGCATTAAAAACAATATTTTTTAACACATTAAATAAAGTCTAAAAGTTAAGAATTACGTAACATAAAATTAAAAATAGGCATTCAAAAATTTAAAAACATTTATAGCCAATTTATCCAAAAATACACTTATCCCCTCCAAGAGTTATTCAGAAATGTACTACTGTGTACCATTTTAATCAAAGAGAGAGAGGGTAGATATGAAAATTGTAAACAATGTATGATTCTTTTATTTAATAACACTGTAGTGTATTTATCTAAATCATCTAACCTCTTCATGGCCCGGTTAAACATTTCATAATGATCAATAAACAACGAGGAATGCAACAAAATGGACAATACGTAGATCTTGTTATTGTCCTGCACATTATACTTATCGCAGTTCAGAAGTAAAATGACACAGTAGTACTACCGCTACTTGCAATGTATCTCATGATCAAAATGCTGACCATTGGCATTTATACATAAGTCCTCTCTTGACGAAGGACGCCCTGGATCGTTCTACTACTTTCTCCTGGATAGCTGAACAGTATCAATTATATATTGCTGCCTGTCCTGTGGTGTAAATGGAACATTTTGATAGCATCCTTGACCGCTTCCTAAAGAAAAAAGTCTAGTGGCGTAAGGTATGGAGACCGGTCAGGCCAATTAATTTGTCCACCACGTCCAATCCACCTGTCCAGATTGCGTCGTGCTCGTATGGCGTTATGCGCTGGGCATCCTCGTGCTGATACCACAAGACCATTCTGTTATTAAATGGTTCGACCTCCAAGAGACCAGGAAGAGTGCTTCTTAAGAATGTGGTACATCGTCTGCCATCCTGGTTACATCCAATAGATTCACTAATGGAATGTTAATAATCCAGCATCCAACGTTAACTATCCACGTACGTTGATGCTCTATCTCTTAGAACCATCGTGGATTGTTGATGGACCAATGACTAAAGGGGTACAGAGTGATGCATTGGAGAAAGTAAGTGTATTGTTGAATAATATTTTTGTTGCTACTTAAAAAAAAAAAGAAGCTCTATCCCTTATCTTCTACATTAATAGACATACAGAAATATACCCTCGGCAAGAACTCTCCCATGATGTTAAAACATTTTTGTTGGTAAAAAGTTTTCATTTGACGCATCAGAAAAAAAAAAAACTTCTTTTGATTAAGAAAGAGAAATGCGACATCCTGTATATATCCCTATTTAATTAACACAACATTTTCAAGGAAAAATTCTTGTAGTAGTTTTTAAGTGGACACCGGAGTGGAATAAATGACATTTTTTTCTAACAAATGTGCTTGTGTATATATATGCGCCCTTAAAAATTACTTTGTTTTACCAGCTCTTCTTAAATGCTTGCGATCTTTAAATTCTATCTGTCAGCCATCAACTTTTAGCCACCCAAAGCTTCAAAACACAATTTTCTCTCTTTTAGACTTGAATATATTACCTTCTATATCATCCACCACATTTTTTTATGCATATGCCTACAACTTTTTGGGATATTTTGTAGTCCTTGCTTTTAAAAGTTAGTATTAGTTTTTTTTTTGTCAGTTACTAATTTTTCCATAAGTTTACATTTGAATGCATTTTTAAAACTTTTTTAAATTGCCAACAGTCATAATTAAAAATCCGTGTTAACTTATATGTAGGGCAATATTTACAACATATTTACATTCTTTTCCAGAAAATAAACTTTTATGGGATTGAATTGTTAAATAAACAAATAAATGTTTAAAACAACAGTGAAAAATTGAGCAATTAACTCACAATTTTATACAGATAGTACTAAGAACGTTAACAATATGTGTGCAGAATCTAAAAGTTCTGTAGGTCCTGGTGGTCTAGTGGTAACCATATTTGCCTCCTAAACCGAAGATCGCGGGCTCGATCCCGGCCAGGACCGATGGATTTTTTCGGGTGTAAAAATCATAAGTATGTCTTCCTTCGGGAGATAAGTTAAGCCGTAGGTTCCGTGTCGTAC